>OZ020255.1:10948319-12151921 GCA_963971285.1 Astropecten irregularis | reverse complement strand
TATGGCAGCACGCAGTCTATTCCTATATTTTGAACCCGATCTTTGAAAACTGCCTGCTCATTTCTGGGGAAAAGTCAAGAAAAACAAAATTACACGTGTCTTTTTATTTTCAGTGTAGAGCATATATCTGAACTTTTGAACCTGAAGTCGCCCTGCTTAGCGAAATCTGCCATGTTTTATAAATCACGTTATGACGTGCTACACTGTTTGTGTATTATAATATGGCAGCACACAGTCTAATCCTATATTTTGAACCCGACCCTGCTCATTTCTGGGGAAAATTCAGGAAAAAACAAAATTACACGTGTCCTTTTATTTTCAATGTAGATCATATATCTGAATTTTTGAACCTGAAGTCGCCCTGCTTAGCGAAATCTGCAATGTTTTATGAATCACGTTATGACGTGCTACACTGTATGTGTATTATAATATGGCAGCACGCAGTCTAATCCTATATTTTGAACCCGATCGTTGAAAACTGCCTGCTCATTTCTCGGGAAAATTCAGGAAAAACAAAATTACACGTGTCTTTTTATTTTCAGTGTAGATCATGTATCTGAATTTTTGAACCTGAAGTCGCGCTGCTTAGCGAAATCTGCCATGTTTTATAAATCACGTTATGACGTGCTACACTGTTTGTGTATTATATTATGGCAGCACGCAGTCTAATCCTATATTTTGAACCCGATCTTTGAAAACTGCCTGCTCATTTCTGGGGAAAATTCAGGAAAAACAAAATTACACACGTCCTTTTATTTTCAATGTAGATCATATGTCTGAATTTTTGAACCTGAAGTCACCCTGCTTAGCGAAATCTGCCATGTTTTATAAATCACGTTATGACGTGCTACACTGTATGTGTATTATAATATGGCAGCACGCAGTCTAATCCTATATTTTGTACCCGATCTTTGAAAACTGCCTGCTCATTTCTGGGGAAAATTCAGGAAAAACAAAATTACACGTGTCTTTTTACATTCAGTATAAATCATATATCTGAATTCTTGAACCTGAAGTCGGCCTGCGTAGCGAAATCTGCAATATTTTATAAATCACGTTATCACGTTCTACACAGTATGTGTATTATAATATGGCAGCACGCAGTCTAATCCTATATTTTGAACCTGATCTTTGAAAACTGCCTGCTCATTTCTGGGGAAAATTCAGGAAAAACAAAATTACACGTGTCTTTTTATTTTCAGTGTAGATCATATATCTGAATCTTTGAACCTGAAGTCGCCCTGCTTAGCGAAATCTGCCATGTTTTATAAATCACGTTATGACGTGCTACACTGTTTGTGTATTATAATATGGCAGCACGCAGTCTAATCCTGTATTTTGAACCCGATCTTTGAAAACTGCCTGCTCATTTCTGGGGAAAATTCAGGAAAAACAAAATTACACGTGTCTTTTTATTTTCAGTGTAGATCATATATCTGAATTTTTGAACCTGAAGTCGCCCTGCTTAGCGAAATCTGCCATGTTTTATAAATCACGTTATGACGTGCTACACTGTTTGTGTATTATAATATGGCAGCACGCAGTCTAATCCTGTATTTTGAACCCGATCTTTGAAAACTGCCTGCTCAATTCTGGGGAAAATTCAGGAAAAACAAAATTACACGTGTCTTTTTATTTTCAGTGTAGATCATATATCGGAATTTTTGAACCTGAAGTCGCCCTGCTTAGCGAAATCTGCCATGTTTTATAAATCACGTTTTGACGTGCTACACTGTTTGTGTATTATAATATGGCAGCACGCAGTCTATTCCTATATTTTGAACCCGATCTTTGAAAACTGCCTGCTCATTTCTGGGGAAAATTCAGGAAAAACAAAATTACACGTGTCTTTTTATTTTCAGTGTAGATCATATATCTGAATTTTGAACCTGAAGTCGCCCTGCTTAGCGAAATCTGCCATGTTTTATAAATCACGTTATGACGTGCTACACTGTTTGTGTATTATAATATGGCAGCACGCAGTCTAATCCTATATTTTGAACCCGATCTTTGAAAACTGCCTGCTCATTTCTGGGGAAAATTCAGGAAAAACAAAATTACACATGTCCTTTTATTTTCAATGTAGATCATATATCTGAATTTTTGAACCTGAAGTCACCCTGCTTAGCGAAATCTGCCATGTTTTATAAATCACGTTATGACGTGCTACACTGTATGTGTATTATAATATGGCAGCACGCAGTCTAATCCTATATTTTGTACCCGATCTTTGAAAACTGCCTGCTCATTTCTGGGGAAAATTCAGGAAAAACAAAATTACACGTGTCTTTTTACATTCAGTATAAATCATATATCTGAATTCTTGAACCTGAAGTCGCCCTGCGTAGCGAAATCTGCAATATTTTATAAATCACGTTATCACGTTCTACACAGTATGTGTATTATAATATGGCAGCACGCAGTCTAATCCTATATTTTGAACCTGATCTTTGAAAACTGCCTGCTCATTTCTGGGGAAAATTCAGGAAAAACAAAATTACACGTGTCTTTTTATTTTCAGTGTAGATCATATATCTGAACTTTTGAACCTGAAGTCGCCCTGCTTAGCGAAATCTGCCATGTTTTATAAATCACGTTATGACGTGCTACACTGTTTGTGTATTATAATATGGCAGCACACAGTCTAATCCTATATTTTGAACCCGACCCTGCTCATTTCTGGGGAAAATTCAGGAAAAACAAAATTACACGTGTCCTTTTATTTTCAATGTAGATCATATATCTGAATTTTTGAACCTGAAGTCGCCCTGCTTAGCGAAATCTGCAATGTTTTATGAATCACGTTATGACGTGCTACACTGTATGTGTATTATAATATGGCAGCACGCAGTCTAATCCTATATTTTGAACCCGATCGTTGAAAACTGCCTGCTCATTTCTCGGGAAAATTCAGGAAAAACAAAATTACACGTGTCTTTTTATTTTCAGTGTAGATCATGTATCTGAATTTTTGAACCTGAAGTCGCGCTGCTTAGCGAAATCTGCCATGTTTTATAAATCACGTTATGACGTGCTACACTGTTTGTGTATTATATTATGGCAGCACGCAGTCTAATCCTATATTTTGAACCCGATCTTTGAAAACTGCCTGCTCATTTCTGGGGAAAATTCAGGAAAAACAAAATTACACACGTCCTTTTATTTTCAATGTAGATCATATGTCTGAATTTTTGAACCTGAAGTCACCCTGCTTAGCGAAATCTGCCATGTTTTATAAATCACGTTATGACGTGCTACACTGTATGTGTATTATAATATGGCAGCACGCAGTCTAATCCTATATTTTGTACCCGATCTTTGAAAACTGCCTGCTCATTTCTGGGGAAAATTCAGGAAAAACAAAATTACACGTGTCTTTTTACATTCAGTATAAATCATATATCTGAATTCTTGAACCTGAAGTCGGCCTGCGTAGCGAAATCTGCAATATTTTATAAATCACGTTATCACGTTCTACACAGTATGTGTATTATAATATGGCAGCACGCAGTCTAATCCTATATTTTGAACCTGATCTTTGAAAACTGCCTGCTCATTTCTGGGGAAAATTCAGGAAAAACAAAATTACACGTGTCTTTTTATTTTCAGTGTAGATCATATATCTGAATCTTTGAACCTGAAGTCGCCCTGCTTAGCGAAATCTGCCATGTTTTATAAATCACGTTATGACGTGCTACACTGTTTGTGTATTATAATATGGCAGCACGCAGTCTAATCCTGTATTTTGAACCCGATCTTTGAAAACTGCCTGCTCATTTCTGGGGAAAATTCAGGAAAAACAAAATTACACGTGTCTTTTTATTTTCAGTGTAGATCATATATCTGAATTTTTGAACCTGAAGTCGCCCTGCTTAGCGAAATCTGCCATGTTTTATAAATCACGTTATGACGTGCTACACTGTTTGTGTATTATAATATGGCAGCACGCAGTCTAATCCTGTATTTTGAACCCGATCTTTGAAAACTGCCTGCTCAATTCTGGGGAAAATTCAGGAAAAACAAAATTACACGTGTCTTTTTATTTTCAGTGTAGATCATATATCGGAATTTTTGAACCTGAAGTCGCCCTGCTTAGCGAAATCTGCCATGTTTTATAAATCACGTTTTGACGTGCTACACTGTTTGTGTATTATAATATGGCAGCACGCAGTCTAATCCTATATTTTGAACCCGATCTTTGAAAACTGCCTGCTCATTTCTGGGGAAAATTCAGGAAAAACAAAATTACACATGTCCTTTTATTTTCAATGTAGATCATATATCTGAATTTTTGAACCTGAAGTCACCCTGCTTAGCGAAATCTGCCATGTTTTATAAATCACGTTATGACGTGCTACACTGTATGTGTATTATAATATGGCAGCACGCAGTCTAATCCTATATTTTGTACCCGATCTTTGAAAACTGCCTGCTCATTTCTGGGGAAAATTCAGGAAAAACAAAATTACACGTGTCTTTTTACATTCAGTATAAATCATATATCTGAATTCTTGAACCTGAAGTCGCCCTGCGTAGCGAAATCTGCAATATTTTATAAATCACGTTATCACGTTCTACACAGTATGTGTATTATAATATGGCAGCACGCAGTCTAATCCTATATTTTGAACCTGATCTTTGAAAACTGCCTGCTCATTTCTGGGGAAAATTCAGGAAAAACAAAATTACACGTGTCTTTTTATTTTCAGTGTAGATCATATATCTGAATCTTTGAACCTGAAGTCGCCCTGCTTAGCGAAATCTGCCATGTTTTATAAATCACGTTATGACGTGCTACACTGTTTGTGTATTATAATATGGCAGCACGCAGTCTAATCCTGTATTTTGAACCCGATCTTTGAAAACTGCCTGCTCATTTCTGGGGAAAATTCAGGAAAAACAAAATTACACGTGTCTTTTTATTTTCAGTGTAGATCATATATCTGAATCTTTGAACCTGAAGTCGCCCTGCTTAGCGAAATCTGCCATGTTTTATAAATCACGTTATGACGTGCTACACTGTTTGTGTATTATAATATGGCAGCACGCAGTCTAATCCTGTATTTTGAACCCGATCTTTGAAAACTGCCTGCTCATTTCTGGGGAAAATTCAGGAAAAACAAAATTACACGTGTCTTTTTATTTTCAGTGTAGATCATATATCTGAATTTTTGAACCTGAAGTCGCCCTGCTTAGCGAAATCTTCCATGTTTTATAAATCACGTTATGACGTGCTACACTGTTTGTGTATTATAATATGGCAGCACGCAGTCTAATCCTGTATTTTGAACCCGATCTTTGAAAACTGCCTGCTCAATTCTGGGGAAAATTCAGGAAAAACAAAATTACACGTGTCTTTTTATTTTCAGTGTAGATCATATATCTGAATTTTTGAACCTGAAGTCGCCCTGCTTAGCGAAATCTGCCATGTTTTATAAATCACGTTATGACGTGCTACACTGTTTGTGTATTATAATATGGCAGCACGCAGTCTATTCCTGTATTTTGAACCCGATCTTTGAAAACTTCCTGCTCATTTCTGGGAAAAATTCAGGAAAAACAAAATTACACGTGTCTTTTTATTTTCAGTGTAGATCATATATCGGAATTTTTGAACCTGAAGTCGCCCTGCTTAGCGAAATCTGCCATGTTTTATAAATCACGTTATGACGTGCTACACTGTTTGTGTATTATAATATGGCAGCACGCAGTCTAATCCTGTATTTTGAACCCGATCTTTGAAAACTGCCTGCTCAATTCTGGGGAAAATTCTGGGGAAAACAAAATTACACGTGTCTTTTTATTTTCAGTGTAGATCATATATCTGAATTTTTGAACCTGAAGTCGCCCTGCTTAGCGATATCTGCCATGTTTTATAAATCACGTTATGACGTGCTACACTGTTTGTGTATTATAATATGGCAGCACGCAGTCTATTCCTATATTTTGAACCCGATCTTTGAAAACTGCCTGCTCATTTCTGGGGAAAATTCAGGAAAAACAAAATTACACGTGTCTTTTTATTTTCAGTGTAGATCATATATCGGAATTTTTGAACCTGAAGTCGCCCTGCTTAGCGAAATCTGCCATGTTTTATAAATCACATTATGACGTGCTACACTGTATGTGTATTATAATATGGCAGCACGCAGTCTAATCCTATATTTTGAACCTGATCTTTGAAAACTGCCTGCTCATTTCTGGGGAAAAATCAAGAAAAACAAAATTACACGTGTCTTTTTATTTTCAGTGTAGATCATATATCTGAATTTTTGAACCTGAAGTCGCCCTGCTTAGCGAAATCTGCCATGATTTATAAATCACGTTATGACGTGCTACACTGTTTGTGTATTATAATATGGCAGCACGCAGTCTAATCCTATATTTTGAACCCGATCTTTGAAAACTGCCTGCTCATTTCTGGGGAAAATTCAGGAAAAACAAAATTACACGTGTCTTTTTATTTTCAGTGTAGATCATATATCTGAATTTTTGAACCTGAAGTCGCCCTGCTTAGCGAAATCTGCAATGTTTTATAAATCACGTTATGACGTGCTACACTGTATGTGTATTATAATATGGCAGCACGCAGTCTATTCCTATATTTTGAACCCGATCTTTGAAAACTGCCTGCTCATTTCTGGGGAAAAGTCAAGAAAAACAAAATTACACGTGTCTTTTTATTTTCGGTGTAGATCATATATCTGAACTTTTTAACCTGAAGTCGCCCTGCTTAGCGAAATCTGCCATGTTTTATAAATCACGTTATGACGTGCTACACTGTTTGTGTATTATAATATGGCAGCACACAGTCTAATCCTATATTTTGAACCCGACCCTGCTCATTTCTGGGGAAAATTCAGGAAAAACAAAATTACACGTGTCTTTTTATTTTCAGTGTAGATCATATATCTGAATTTTTGAACCTGAAGTCGCCCTGCTTAGCGAAATCTGCCATGTTTTATAAATCACGTTATGACGTGCTACACATGGCAGCACGCAGTCTATTCCTATATTTTGAACCCGATCTTTGAAAACTGCCTGCTCATTTCTGGGGAAAAGTCAAGAAAAACAAAATTACACGTGTCTTTTTATTTTCAGTGTAGAGCATATTATCTGAACTTTTGAACCTGAAGTCGCCCTGCTTAGCGAAATCTGCCATGTTTTATAAATCACGTTATGACGTGCTACACTGTTTGTGTATTATAATATGGCAGCACACAGTCTAATCCTATATTTTGAACCTGATCTTTGAAAACTCCCTGCTCATTTCTTGGGAAAATTCACTGCAGGAAAAACAAAATTACACGTGTCTTTTTATTTTCAGTTTAGATCATATATCTGAATTTTTGAACCTGAAGTCGCCCTGCTTAGTGAAATCTGCAATGTTTTATAAATCACGTTATGACGTGCTACACTGTATGTGTATTATAATATGGCAGCACGCAGTCTAATACTATATTTTGAACCCGATCTTTGAAAACTGCCTGCTCATTTCTGGGGAAAAGTCAAGAAAAACAAAATTACACGTGTCTTTTTATTTTCAGTGTAGATCATATATCTGAATTTTTGAACCTGAAGTCGCCCTGCTTAGCGAAATATGCCATGATTTATAAATCACGTTATGACGTGCTACACTGTTTGTGTATTATAATATGGCAGCACGCAGTCTAATCCTATATTTTGAACCCGATCTTTGAAAACTGCCTGCTCATTTCTGGGGAAAATTCAGGAAAAACAAAATTACACGTGTCTATTTATTTTCAGTGTAGATCATATATCTGAATTTTTGAACCTGAAGTCGCCCTGCTTAGCGAAATCTGCCATGTTTTATAAATCACGTTATGACGTGCTACACTGTTTGTGTATTTTTATATGGCAGCACGCAGTCTAATCCTGTATTTTGAACCCGATCTTTTTAAACTGTCTGCTCATTTCTGTCGAAAATTCAGGAAAAACAAAAGTACACGTGTCTTTTTATTTTCAGTGTAGATCATATATCTGAATTTTTGAACCTGAAGTCGCCCTGCTTAGCGAAATCTGCCATGTTTTATAAATCACGTTATGACGTGCTACACTGTTTGTGTATTATAATATGGCAGCACGCAGTCTAATCCTGTATTTTGAACCCGATCTTTGAAAACTGCCTGCTCAATTCTGGGGAAAATTCAGGAAAAACAAAATTACACGTGTCTTTTTATTTTCAGTGTAGATCATATATCGGAATTTTTGAACCTGAAGTCGCCCTGCTTAGCGAAATCTGCCATGTTTTATAAATCACGTTTTGACGTGCTACACTGTTTGTGTATTATAATATGGCAGCACGCAGTCTATTCCTATATTTTGAACCCGATCTTTGAAAACTGCCTGCTCATTTCTGGGGAAAATTCAGGAAAAACAAAATTACACGTGTCTTTTTATTTTCAGTGTAGATCATATATCTGAATTTTTGAACCTGAAGTCGCCCTGCTTAGCGAAATCTGCCATGTTTTATAAATCACGTTATGACGTGCTACACTGTTTGTGTATTATAATATGGCAGCACGCAGTCTAATCCTATATTTTGAACCCGATCTTTGAAAACTGCCTGCTCATTTCTGGGGAAAATTCAGGAAAAACAAAATTACACATGTCCTTTTATTTTCAATGTAGATCATATATCTGAATTTTTGAACCTGAAGTCACCCTGCTTAGCGAAATCTGCCATGTTTTATAAATCACGTTATGACGTGCTACACTGTATGTGTATTATAATATGGCAGCACGCAGTCTAATCCTATATTTTGTACCCGATCTTTGAAAACTGCCTGCTCATTTCTGGGGAAAATTCAGGAAAAACAAAATTACACGTGTCTTTTTACATTCAGTATAAATCATATATCTGAATTCTTGAACCTGAAGTCGCCCTGCGTAGCGAAATCTGCAATATTTTATAAATCACGTGATCACGTTCTACACAGTATGTGTATTATAATATGGCAGCACGCAGTCTAATCCTATATTTTGAACCTGATCTTTGAAAACTGCCTGCTCATTTCTGGGGAAAATTCAGGAAAAACAAAATTACACGTGTCTTTTTATTTTCAGTGTAGATCATATATCTGAATCTTTGAACCTGAAGTCGCCCTGCTTAGCGAAATCTGCCATGTTTTATAAATCACGTTATGACGTGCTACACTGTTTGTGTATTATAATATGGCAGCACGCAGTCTAATCCTGTATTTTGAACCCGATCTTTGAAAACTGCCTGCTCATTTCTGGGGAAAATTCAGGAAAAACAAAATTACACGTGTCTTTTTATTTTCAGTGTAGATCATATATCTGAATTTTTGAACCTGAAGTCGCCCTGCTTAGCGAAATCTGCCATGTTTTATAAATCACGTTATGACGTGCTACACTGTTTGTGTATTATAATATGGCAGCACGCAGTCTAATCCTGTATTTTGAACCCGATCTTTTTAAACTGCCTGCTCATTTCTGGGGAAAATTCAGGAAAAACAAAAGTACACGTGTCTTTTTATTTTCAGTGTAGATCATATATCTGAATTTTTGAACCTGAAGTCGCCCTGCTTAGCGAAATCTGCCATGTTTTATAAATCACGTTATGACGTGCTACACTGTTTGTGTATTATAATATGGCAGCACGCAGTCTAATCCTGTATTTTGAACCCGATCTTTGAAAACTGCCTGCTCAATTCTGGGGAAAATTCTGGGGAAAACAAAATTACACGTGTCTTTTTATTTTCAGTGTAGATCATATATCTGAATTTTTGAACCTGAAGTCGCCTTGCTTAGCGATATCTGCCATGTTTTATAAATCACGTTATGACGTGCTACACTGTTTGTGTATTATAATATGGCAGCACGCAGTCTATTCCTATATTTTGAACCCGATCTTTGAAAACTGCCTGCTCATTTCTGGGGAAAATTCAGGAAAAACAAAATTACACGTGTCTTTTTATTTTCAGTGTAGATCATATATCGGAATTTTTGAACCTGAAGTCGCCCTGCTTAGCGAAATCTGCCATGTTTTATAAATCACATTATGACGTGCTACACTGTATGTGTATTATAATATGGCAGCACGCAGTCTAATCCTATATTTTGAACCTGATCTTTGAAAACTCCCTGCTCATTTCTGGGGAAAATTCACTGCAGGAAAAAAAAAATTACACGTGTCTTTTTATTTTCAGTGTAGATCATATATCTGAATTTTTGAACCTGAAGTCGCCCTGCTTAGTGAAATCTGCAATGTTTTATAAATCACGTTATGACGTGCTACACTGTATGTGTATTATAATATGGCAGCACGCAGTCTAATACTATATTTTGAACCCGATCTTTGAAAACTGCCTGCTCATTTCTGGGGAAAAGTCAAGAAAAACAAAATTACACGTGTCTTTTTATTTTCAGTGTAGATCATATATCTGAATTTTTGAACCTGAAGTCGCCCTGCTTAGCGAAATCTGCCATGATTTATAAATCACGTTATGACGTGCTACACTGTTTGTGTATTATAATATGGCAGCACGCAGTCTAATCCTATATTTTGAACCCGATCTTTGAAAACTGCCTGCTCATTTCTGGGGAAAATTCAGGAAAAACAAAATTACACGTGTCTATTTATTTTCAGTGTAGATCATATATCTGAATTTTTGAACCTGAAGTCGCCCTGCTTAGCGAAATCTGCCATGTTTTATAAATCACGTTATGACGTGCTACACTGTTTGTGTATTATACTATGGCAGCACGCAGTCTAATCCTATATTTTGAACCCGATCTTTGAAAACTGTCTGCTCATTTCTGTCGAAAATTCAGGAAAAACAAAATTACACGTGTCTTTTTATTTTCAGTGTAGATCATATATCTGAATTTTTGAACCTGAAGTCGCCCTGCTTAGCGAAATCTGCAATGTTTTATAATTCACGTTATGACGTGCTACACTGTATGTGTATTATAATATGGCAGCACGCAGTCTATTCCTATATTTTGAACCCGATCTTTGAAAACTGCCTGCTCATTTCTGGGGAAAAGTCAAGAAAAACAAAATTACACGTGTCTTTTTATTTTCGGTGTAGATCATATATCTGAACTTTTTAACCTGAAGTCGCCCTGCTTAGCGAAATCTGCCATGTTTTATAAATCACGTTATGACGTGCTACACTATTTGTGTATTATAATATGGCAGCACACAGTCTAATCCTATATTTTGAACCCGACCCTGCTCATTTCTGGGGAAAATTCAGGAAAAACAAAATTACACGTGTCTTTTTATTTTCAGTGTAGATCATATATCTGAATTTTTGAACCTGAAGTCGCCCTGCTTAGCGAAATCTGCCATGTTTTATAAATCACGTTATGACGTGCTACACATGGCAGCACGCAGTCTATTCCTATATTTTGAACCCGATCTTTGAAAACTGCCTGCTCATTTCTGGGGAAAAGTCAAGAAAAACAAAATTACACGTGTCTTTTTATTTTCAGTGTAGAGCATATTATCTGAACTTTTGAACCTGAAGTCGCCCTGCTTAGCGAAATCTGCCATGTTTTATAAATCACGTTATGACGTGCTACACTGTTTGTGTATTATAATATGGCAGCACACAGTCTAATCCTATATTTTGAACCTGATCTTTGAAAACTCCCTGCTCATTTCTTGGGAAAATTCACTGCAGGAAAAACAAAATTACACGTGTCTTTTTATTTTCAGTTTAGATCATATATCTGAATTTTTGAACCTGAAGTCGCCCTGCTTAGTGAAATCTGCAATGTTTTATAAATCACGTTATGACGTGCTACACTGTATGTGTATTATAATATGGCAGCACGCAGTCTAATACTATATTTTGAACCCGATCTTTGAAAACTGCCTGCTCATTTCTGGGGAAAAGTCAAGAAAAACAAAATTACACGTGTCTTTTTATTTTCAGTGTAGATCATATATCTGAATTTTTGAACCTGAAGTCGCCCTGCTTAGCGAAATATGCCATGATTTATAAATCACGTTATGACGTGCTACACTGTTTGTGTATTATAATATGGCAGCACGCAGTCTAATCCTATATTTTGAACCCGATCTTTGAAAACTGCCTGCTCATTTCTGGGGAAAATTCAGGAAAAACAAAATTACACGTGTCTATTTATTTTCAGTGTAGATCATATATCTGAATTTTTGAACCTGAAGTCGCCCTGCTTAGCGAAATCTGCCATGTTTTATAAATCACGTTATGACGTGCTACACTGTTTGTATATTTTTATATGGCAGCACGCAGTCTAATCCTGTATTTTGAACCCGATCTTTTTAAACTGTCTGCTCATTTCTGTCGAAAATTCAGGAAAAACAAAAGTACACGTGTCTTTTTATTTTCAGTGTAGATCATATATCTGAATTTTTGAACCTGAAGTCGCCCTGCTTAGCGAAATCTGCCATGTTTTATAAATCACGTTATGACGTGCTACACTGTTTGTGTATTATAATATGGCAGCACGCAGTCTAATCCTGTATTTTGAACCCGATCTTTGAAAACTGCCTGCTCAATTCTGGGGAAAATTCAGGAAAAACAAAATTACACGTGTCTTTTTATTTTCAGTGTAGATCATATATCGGAATTTTTGAACCTGAAGTCGCCCTGCTTAGCGAAATCTGCCATGTTTTATAAATCACGTTTTGACGTGCTACACTGTTTGTGTATTATAATATGGCAGCACGCAGTCTATTCCTATATTTTGAACCCGATCTTTGAAAACTGCCTGCTCATTTCTGGGGAAAATTCAGGAAAAACAAAATTACACGTGTCTTTTTATTTTCAGTGTAGATCATATATCTGAATTTTTGAACCTGAAGTCGCCCTGCTTAGCGAAATCTGCCATGTTTTATAAATCACGTTATGACGTGCTACACTGTTTGTGTATTATAATATGGCAGCACGCAGTCTAATCCTATATTTTGAACCCGATCTTTGAAAACTGCCTGCTCATTTCTGGGGAAAATTCAGGAAAAACAAAATTACACATGTCCTTTTATTTTCAATGTAGATCATATATCTGAATTTTTGAACCTGAAGTCACCCTGCTTAGCGAAATCTGCCATGTTTTATAAATCACGTTATGACGTGCTACACTGTATGTGTATTATAATATGGCAGCACGCAGTCTAATCCTATATTTTGTACCCGATCTTTGAAAACTGCCTGCTCATTTCTGGGGAAAATTCAGGAAAAACAAAATTACACGTGTCTTTTTACATTCAGTATAAATCATATATCTGAATTCTTGAACCTGAAGTCGCCCTGCGTAGCGAAATCTGCAATATTTTATAAATCACGTGATCACGTTCTACACAGTATGTGTATTATAATATGGCAGCACGCAGTCTAATCCTATATTTTGAACCTGATCTTTGAAAACTGCCTGCTCATTTCTGGGGAAAATTCAGGAAAAACAAAATTACACGTGTCTTTTTATTTTCAGTGTAGATCATATATCTGAATCTTTGAACCTGAAGTCGCCCTGCTTAGCGAAATCTGCCATGTTTTATAAATCACGTTATGACGTGCTACACTGTTTGTGTATTATAATATGGCAGCACGCAGTCTAATCCTGTATTTTGAACCCGATCTTTGAAAACTGCCTGCTCATTTCTGGGGAAAATTCAGGAAAAACAAAATTACACGTGTCTTTTTATTTTCAGTGTAGATCATATATCTGAATTTTTGAACCTGAAGTCGCCCTGCTTAGCGAAATCTGCCATGTTTTATAAATCACGTTATGACGTGCTACACTGTTTGTGTATTATAATATGGCAGCACGCAGTCTAATCCTGTATTTTGAACCCGATCTTTTTAAACTGCCTGCTCATTTCTGGGGAAAATTCAGGAAAAACAAAAGTACACGTGTCTTTTTATTTTCAGTGTAGATCATATATCTGAATTTTTGAACCTGAAGTCGCCCTGCTTAGCGAAATCTGCCATGTTTTATAAATCACGTTATGACGTGCTACACTGTTTGTGTATTATAATATGGCAGCACGCAGTCTAATCCTGTATTTTGAACCCGATCTTTGAAAACTGCCTGCTCAATTCTGGGGAAAATTCTGGGGAAAACAAAATTACACGTGTCTTTTTATTTTCAGTGTAGATCATATATCTGAATTTTTGAACCTGAAGTCGCCTTGCTTAGCGATATCTGCCATGTTTTATAAATCACGTTATGACGTGCTACACTGTTTGTGTATTATAATATGGCAGCACGCAGTCTATTCCTATATTTTGAACCCGATCTTTGAAAACTGCCTGCTCATTTCTGGGGAAAATTCAGGAAAAACAAAATTACACGTGTCTTTTTATTTTCAGTGTAGATCATATATCGGAATTTTTGAACCTGAAGTCGCCCTGCTTAGCGAAATCTGCCATGTTTTATAAATCACATTATGACGTGCTACACTGTATGTGTATTATAATATGGCAGCACGCAGTCTAATCCTATATTTTGAACCTGATCTTTGAAAACTCCCTGCTCATTTCTGGGGAAAATTCACTGCAGGAAAAAAAAAATTACACGTGTCTTTTTATTTTCAGTGTAGATCATATATCTGAATTTTTGAACCTGAAGTCGCCCTGCTTAGTGAAATCTGCAATGTTTTATAAATCACGTTATGACGTGCTACACTGTATGTGTATTATAATATGGCAGCACGCAGTCTAATACTATATTTTGAACCCGATCTTTGAAAACTGCCTGCTCATTTCTGGGGAAAAGTCAAGAAAAACAAAATTACACGTGTCTTTTTATTTTCAGTGTAGATCATATATCTGAATTTTTGAACCTGAAGTCGCCCTGCTTAGCGAAATCTGCCATGATTTATAAATCACGTTATGACGTGCTACACTGTTTGTGTATTATAATATGGCAGCACGCAGTCTAATCCTATATTTTGAACCCGATCTTTGAAAACTGCCTGCTCATTTCTGGGGAAAATTCAGGAAAAACAAAATTACACGTGTCTATTTATTTTCAGTGTAGATCATATATCTGAATTTTTGAACCTGAAGTCGCCCTGCTTAGCGAAATCTGCCATGTTTTATAAATCACGTTATGACGTGCTACACTGTTTGTGTATTATAATATGGCAGCACGCAGTCTAATCCTATATTTTGAACCCGATCTTTGAAAACTGTCTGCTCATTTCTGTCGAAAATTCAGGAAAAACAAAATTACACGTGTCTTTTTATTTTCAGTGTAGATCATATATCTGAATTTTTGAACCTGAAGTCGCCCTGCTTAGCGAAATCTGCAATGTTTTATAATTCACGTTATGACGTGCTACACTGTATGTGTATTATAATATGGCAGCACGCAGTCTATTCCTATATTTTGAACCCGATCTTTGAAAACTGCCTGCTCATTTCTGGGGAAAAGTCAAGAAAAACAAAATTACACGTGTCTTTTTATTTTCGGTGTAGATCATATATCTGAACTTTTTAACCTGAAGTCGCCCTGCTTAGCGAAATCTGCCATGTTTTATAAATCACGTTATGACGTGCTACACTGTTTGTGTATTATAATATGGCAGCACACAGTCTAATCCTATATTTTGAACCCGACCCTGCTCATTTCTGGGGAAAATTCAGGAAAAACAAAATTACACGTGTCTTTTTATTTTCAGTGTAGATCATATATCTGAATTTTTGAACCTGAAGTCGCCCTGCTTAGCGAAATCTGCCATGTTTTATAAATCACGTTATGACGTGCTACACTGTTTGTGTATTATAATATGGCAGCACGCAGTCTATTCCTATATTTTGAACCCGATCTTTGAAAACTGCCTGCTCATTTCTGGGGAAAAGTCAAGAAAAACAAAATTACACGTGTCTTTTTATTTTCAGTGTAGAGCATATATCTGAACTTTTGAACCTGAAGTCGCCCTGCTTAGCGAAATCTGCCATGTTTTATAAATCACGTTATGACGTGCTACACTGTTTGTGTATTATAATATGGCAGCACACAGTCTAATCCTATATTTTGAACCTGATCTTTGAAAACTCCCTGCTCATTTCTGGGGGAAATTCACTGCAGGAAAAACAAAATTACACGTGTCTTTTTATTTTCAGTGTAGATCATATATCTGAATTTTTGAACCTGAAGTCGCCCTGCTTAGTGAAATCTGCAATGTTTTATAAATCACGTTATGACGTGCTACACTGTATGTGTATTATAATATGGCAGCACGCAGTCTAATACTATATTTTGAACCCGATCTTTGAAAACTGCCTGCTCATTTCTGGGGAAAAGTCAAGAAAAACAAAATTACACGTGTCTTTTTATTTTCAGTGTAGATCATATATCTGAATTTTTGAACCTGAAGTCGCCCTGCTTAGCGAAATCTGCCATGATTTATAAATCACGTTATGACGTGCTACACTGTTTGTGTATTATAATATGGCAGCACGCAGTCTAATCCTATATTTTGAACCCGATCTTTGAAAACTGTCTGCTCATTTCTGTCGAAAATTCAGGAAAAACAAAATTACACGTGTCTTTTTATTTTCAGTGTAGATCATATATCTGAATTTTTGAACCTGAAGTCGCCCTGCTTAGCGAAATCTGCAATGTTTTATAAATCACGTTATGACGTGCTACACTGTATGTGTATTATAATATGGCAGCACGCAGTCTATTCCTATATTTTGAACCCGATCTTTGAAAACTGCCTGCTCATTTCTGGGGAAAAGTCAAGAAAAACAAAATTACACGTGTCTTTTTATTTTCGGTGTAGATCATATATCTGAACTTTTTAACCTGAAGTCGCCCTGCTTAGCGAAATCTGCCATGTTTTATAAATCACGTTATGACGTGCTACACTGTTTGTGTATTATAATATGGCAGCACACAGTCTAATCCTATATTTTGAACCCGACCCTGCTCATTTCTGGGGAAAATTCAGGAAAAACAAAATTACACGTGTCTTTTTATTTTCAGTGTAGATCATATATCTGAATTTTTGAACCTGAAGTCGCCCTGCTTAGCGAAATCTGCCATGTTTTATAAATCACGTTATGACGTGCTACACTGTTTGTGTATTATAATATGGCAGCACGCAGTCTATTCCTATATTTTGAACCCGATCTTTGAAAACTGCCTGCTCATTTCTGGGGAAAAGTCAAGAAAAACAAAATTACACGTGTCTTTTTATTTTCAGTGTAGAGCATATATCTGAACTTTTGAACCTGAAGTCGCCCTGCTTAGCGAAATCTGCCATGTTTTATAAATCACGTTATGACGTGCTACACTGTTTGTGTATTATAATATGGCAGCACACAGTCTAATCCTATATTTTGAACCCGACCCTGCTCATTTCTGGGGAAAATTCAGGAAAAACAAAATTACACGTGTCCTTTTATTTTCAATGTAGATCATATATCTGAATTTTTGAACCTGAAGTCGCCCTGCTTAGCGAAATCTGCAATGTTTTATGAATCACGTTATGACGTGCTACACTGTATGTGTATTATAATATGGCAGCACGCAGTCTAATCCTATATTTTGAACCCGATCTTTGAAAACTGCCTGCTCATTTCTGGGGAAAATTCAGGAAAAACAAAATTACACATGTCCTTTTATTTTCAATGTAGATCATATATCTGAATTTTTGAACCTGAAGTCACCCTGCTTAGCGAAATCTGCCATGTTTTATAAATCACGTTATGACGTGCTACACTGTATGTGTATTATAATATGGCAGCACGCAGTCTAATCCTATATTTTGTACCCGATCTTTGAAAACTGCCTGCTCATTTCTGGGGAAAATTCAGGAAAAACAAAATTACACGTGTCTTTTTACATTCAGTATAAATCATATATCTGAATTCTTGAACCTGAAGTCGGCCTGCGTAGCGAAATCTGCAATATTTTATAAATCACGTTATCACGTTCTACACAGTATGTGTATTATAATATGGCATCACGCAGTCTAATCCTATATTTTGAACCTGATCTTTGAAAACTGCCTGCTCATTTCTGGGGAAAATTCAGGAAAAACAAAATTACACGTGTCTTTTTATTTTCAGTGTAGATCATATATCTGAATCTTTGAACCTGAAGTCGCCCTGCTTAGAGAAATCTGCCATGTTTTATAAATCACGTTATGACGTGCTACACTGTTTGTGTATTATAATATGGCAGCACGCAGTCTAATCCTGTATTTTGAACCCGATCTTTGAAAACTGCCTGCTCATTTCTGGGGAAAATTCAGGAAAAACAAAATTACACGTGTCTTTTTATTTTCAGTGTAGATCATATATCTGAATTTTTGAACCTGAAGTCGCCCTGCTTAGCGAAATCTGCCATGTTTTATAAATCACGTTATGACGTGCTACACTGTTTGTGTATTATAATATGGCAGCACGCAGTCTAATCCTGTATTTTGAACCCGATCTTTTTAAACTGCCTGCTCATTTCTGGGGAAAATTCAGGAAAAACAAAAGTACACGTGTCTTTTTATTTTCAGTGTAGATCATATATCTGAATTTTTGAACCTGAAGTCGCCCTGCTTAGCGAAATCTGCCATGTTTTATAAATCACGTTATGACGTGCTACACTGTTTGTGTATTATAATATGGCAGCACGCAGTCTTATCCTGTATTTTGAACCCGATCTTTGAAAACTGCCTGCTCAATTCTGGGGAAAATTCAGGAAAAACAAAATTACACGTGTCTTTTTATTTTCAGTGTAGATCATATATCGGAATTTTTGAACCTGAAGTCGCCCTGCTTAGCGAAATCTGCCATGTTTTATAAATCACGTTTTGACGTGCTACACTGTTTGTGTATTATAATATGGCAGCACGCAGTCTATTCCTATATTTTGAACCCGATCTTTGAAAACTGCCTGCTCATTTCTGGGGAAAATTCAGGAAAAACAAAATTACACGTGTCTTTTTATTTTCAGTGTAGATCATATATCTGAATTTTTGAACCTGAAGTCGCCCTGCTTAGCGAAATCTGCCATGTTTTATAAATCACGTTATGACGTGCTACACTGTTTGTGTATTATAATATGGCAGCACGCAGTCTAATCCTATATTTTGAACCCGATCTTTGAAAACTGCCTGCTCATTTCTGGGGAAAATTCAGGAAAAACAAAATTACACATGTCCTTTTATTTTCAATGTAGATCATATATCTGAATTTTTGAACCTGAAGTCACCCTGCTTAGCGAAATCTGCCATGTTTTATAAATCACGTTATGACGTGCTACACTGTATGTGTATTATAATATGGCAGCACGCAGTCTAATCCTATATTTTGTACCCGATCTTTGAAAACTGCCTGCTCATTTCTGGGGAAAATTCAGGAAAAACAAAATTACACGTGTCTTTTTACATTCAGTATAAATCATATATCTGAATTCTTGAACCTGAAGTCGCCCTGCGTAGCGAAATCTGCAATATTTTATAAATCACGTTATCACGTTCTACACAGTATGTGTATTATAATATGGCAGCACGCAGTCTAATCCTATATTTTGAACCTGATCTTTGAAAACTGCCTGCTCATTTCTGGGGAAAATTCAGGAAAAACAAAATTACACGTGTCTTTTTATTTTCAGTGTAGATCATATATCTGAATCTTTGAACCTGAAGTCGCCCTGCTTAGCGAAATCTGCCATGTTTTATAAATCACGTTATGACGTGCTACACTGTTTGTGTATTATAATATGGCAGCACGCAGTCTAATCCTGTATTTTGAACCCGATCTTTGAAAACTGCCTGCTCAATTCTGGGGAAAATTCTGGGGAAAACAAAATTACACGTGTCTTTTTATTTTCAGTGTAGATCATATATCTGAATTTTTGAACCTGAAGTCGCCCTGCTTAGCGATATCTGCCATGTTTTATAAATCACGTTATGACGTGCTACACTGTTTGTGTATTATAATATGGCAGCACGCAGTCTAATCCTATATTTTGAACCCGATCTTTGAAAACTGCCTGCTCATTTCTGGGGAAAATTCAGGAAAAACAAAATTACACGTGTCTTTTTATTTTCAGTGTAGATCATATATCTGAATTTTTGAACCTGAAGTCGCCCTGCTTAGCGAAATCTGCAATGTTTTATAATTCACGTTATGACGTGCTACACTGTATGTGTATTATAATATGGCAGCACGCAGTCTATTCCTATATTTTGAACCCGATCTTTGAAAACTGCCTGCTCATTTCTGGGGAAAAGTCAAGAAAAACAAAATTACACGTGTCTTTTTATTTTCGGTGTAGATCATATATCTGAACTTTTTAACCTGAAGTCGCCCTGCTTAGCGAAATCTGCCATGTTTTATAAATCACGTTATGACGTGCTACACTGTTTGTGTATTATAATATGGCAGCACACAGTCTAATCCTATATTTTGAACCCGACCCTGCTCATTTCTGGGGAAAATTCAGGAAAAACAAAATTACACGTGTCTTTTTATTTTCAGTGTAGATCATATATCTGAATTTTTGAACCTGAAGTCGCCCTGCTTAGCGAAATCTGCCATGTTTTATAAATCACGTTATGACGTGCTACACTGTTTGTGTATTATAATATGGCAGCACGCAGTCTATTCCTATATTTTGAACCCGATCTTTGAAAACTGCCTGCTCATTTCTGGGGAAAAGTCAAGAAAAACAAAATTACACGTGTCTTTTTATTTTCAGTGTAGAGCATATATCTGAACTTTTGAACCTGAAGTCGCCCTGCTTAGCGAAATCTGCCATGTTTTATAAATCACGTTATGACGTGCTACACTGTTTGTGTATTATAATATGGCAGCACACAGTCTAATCCTATATTTTGAACCTGATCTTTGAAAACTCCCTGCTCATTTCTGGGGGAAATTCACTGCAGGAAAAACAAAATTACACGTGTCTTTTTATTTTCAGTGTAGATCATATATCTGAATTTTTGAACCTGAAGTCGCCCTGCTTAGTGAAATCTGCAATGTTTTATAAATCACGTTATGACGTGCTACACTGTATGTGTATTATAATATGGCAGCACGCAGTCTAATACTATATTTTGAACCCGATCTTTGAAAACTGCCTGCTCATTTCTGGGGAAAAGTCAAGAAAAACAAAATTACACGTGTCTTTTTATTTTCAGTGTAGATCATATATCTGAATTTTTGAACCTGAAGTCGCCCTGCTTAGCGAAATCTGCCATGATTTATAAATCACGTTATGACGTGCTACACTGTTTGTGTATTATAATATGGCAGCACGCAGTCTAATCCTATATTTTGAACCCGATCTTTGAAAACTGTCTGCTCATTTCTGTCGAAAATTCAGGAAAAACAAAATTACACGTGTCTTTTTATTTTCAGTGTAGATCATATATCTGAATTTTTGAACCTGAAGTCGCCCTGCTTAGCGAAATCTGCAATGTTTTATAAATCACGTTATGACGTGCTACACTGTATGTGTATTATAATATGGCAGCACGCAGTCTATTCCTATATTTTGAACCCGATCTTTGAAAACTGCCTGCTCATTTCTGGGGAAAAGTCAAGAAAAACAAAATTACACGTGTCTTTTTATTTTCGGTGTAGATCATATATCTGAACTTTTTAACCTGAAGTCGCCCTGCTTAGCGAAATCTGCCATGTTTTATAAATCACGTTATGACGTGCTACACTGTTTGTGTATTATAATATGGCAGCACACAGTCTAATCCTATATTTTGAACCCGACCCTGCTCATTTCTGGGGAAAATTCAGGAAAAACAAAATTACACGTGTCTTTTTATTTTCAGTGTAGATCATATATCTGAATTTTTGAACCTGAAGTCGCCCTGCTTAGCGAAATCTGCCATGTTTTATAAATCACGTTATGACGTGCTACACTGTTTGTGTATTATAATATGGCAGCACGCAGTCTATTCCTATATTTTGAACCCGATCTTTGAAAACTGCCTGCTCATTTCTGGGGAAAAGTCAAGAAAAACAAAATTACACGTGTCTTTTTATTTTCAGTGTAGAGCATATATCTGAACTTTTGAACCTGAAGTCGCCCTGCTTAGCGAAATCTGCCATGTTTTATAAATCACGTTATGACGTGCTACACTGTTTGTGTATTATAATATGGCAGCACACAGTCTAATCCTATATTTTGAACCCGACCCTGCTCATTTCTGGGGAAAATTCAGGAAAAACAAAATTACACGTGTCCTTTTATTTTCAATGTAGATCATATATCTGAATTTTTGAACCTGAAGTCGCCCTGCTTAGCGAAATCTGCAATGTTTTATGAATCACGTTATGACGTGCTACACTGTATGTGTATTATAATATGGCAGCACGCAGTCTAATCCTATATTTTGAACCCGATCTTTGAAAACTGCCTGCTCATTTCTGGGGAAAATTCAGGAAAAACAAAATTACACATGTCCTTTTATTTTCAATGTAGATCATATATCTGAATTTTTGAACCTGAAGTCACCCTGCTTAGCGAAATCTGCCATGTTTTATAAATCACGTTATGACGTGCTACACTGTATGTGTATTATAATATGGCAGCACGCAGTCTAATCCTATATTTTGTACCCGATCTTTGAAAACTGCCTGCTCATTTCTGGGGAAAATTCAGGAAAAACAAAATTACACGTGTCTTTTTACATTCAGTATAAATCATATATCTGAATTCTTGAACCTGAAGTCGGCCTGCGTAGCGAAATCTGCAATATTTTATAAATCACGTTATCACGTTCTACACAGTATGTGTATTATAATATGGCAGCACGCAGTCTAATCCTATATTTTGAACCTGATCTTTGAAAACTGCCTGCTCATTTCTGGGGAAAATTCAGGAAAAACAAAATTACACGTGTCTTTTTATTTTCAGTGTAGATCATATATCTGAATCTTTGAACCTGAAGTCGCCCTGCTTAGAGAAATCTGCCATGTTTTATAAATCACGTTATGACGTGCTACACTGTTTGTGTATTATAATATGGCAGCACGCAGTCTAATCCTGTATTTTGAACCCGATCTTTGAAAACTGCCTGCTCATTTCTGGGGAAAATTCAGGAAAAACAAAATTACACGTGTCTTTTTATTTTCAGTGTAGATCATATATCTGAATTTTTGAACCTGAAGTCGCCCTGCTTAGCGAAATCTGCCATGTTTTATAAATCACGTTATGACGTGCTACACTGTTTGTGTATTATAATATGGCAGCACGCAGTCTAATCCTGTATTTTGAACCCGATCTTTTTAAACTGCCTGCTCATTTCTGGGGAAAATTCAGGAAAAACAAAAGTACACGTGTCTTTTTATTTTCAGTGTAGATCATATATCTGAATTTTTGAACCTGAAGTCGCCCTGCTTAGCGAAATCTGCCATGTTTTATAAATCACGTTATGACGTGCTACACTGTTTGTGTATTATAATATGGCAGCACGCAGTCTTATCCTGTATTTTGAACCCGATCTTTGAAAACTGCCTGCTCAATTCTGGGGAAAATTCAGGAAAAACAAAATTACACGTGTCTTTTTATTTTCAGTGTAGATCATATATCGGAATTTTTGAACCTGAAGTCGCCCTGCTTAGCGAAATCTGCCATGTTTTATAAATCACGTTTTGACGTGCTACACTGTTTGTGTATTATAATATGGCAGCACGCAGTCTATTCCTATATTTTGAACCCGATCTTTGAAAACTGCCTGCTCATTTCTGGGGAAAATTCAGGAAAAACAAAATTACACGTGTCTTTTTATTTTCAGTGTAGATCATATATCTGAATTTTTGAACCTGAAGTCGCCCTGCTTAGCGAAATCTGCCATGTTTTATAAATCACGTTATGACGTGCTACACTGTTTGTGTATTATAATATGGCAGCACGCAGTCTAATCCTATATTTTGAACCCGATCTTTGAAAACTGCCTGCTCATTTCTGGGGAAAATTCAGGAAAAACAAAATTACACATGTCCTTTTATTTTCAATGTAGATCATATATCTGAATTTTTGAACCTGAAGTCACCCTGCTTAGCGAAATCTGCCATGTTTTATAAATCACGTTATGACGTGCTACACTGTATGTGTATTATAATATGGCAGCACGCAGTCTAATCCTATATTTTGTACCCGATCTTTGAAAACTGCCTGCTCATTTCTGGGGAAAATTCAGGAAAAACAAAATTACACGTGTCTTTTTACATTCAGTATAAATCATATATCTGAATTCTTGAACCTGAAGTCGCCCTGCGTAGCGAAATCTGCAATATTTTATAAATCACGTTATCACGTTCTACACAGTATGTGTATTATAATATGGCAGCACGCAGTCTAATCCTATATTTTGAACCTGATCTTTGAAAACTGCCTGCTCATTTCTGGGGAAAATTCAGGAAAAACAAAATTACACGTGTCTTTTTATTTTCAGTGTAGATCATATATCTGAATCTTTGAACCTGAAGTCGCCCTGCTTAGCGAAATCTGCCATGTTTTATAAATCACGTTATGACGTGCTACACTGTTTGTGTATTATAATATGGCAGCACGCAGTCTAATCCTGTATTTTGAACCCGATCTTTGAAAACTGCCTGCTCAATTCTGGGGAAAATTCTGGGGAAAACAAAATTACACGTGTCTTTTTATTTTCAGTGTAGATCATATATCTGAATTTTTGAACCTGAAGTCGCCCTGCTTAGCGATATCTGCCATGTTTTATAAATCACGTTATGACGTGCTACACTGTTTGTGTATTATAATATGGCAGCACGCAGTCTAATCCTGTATTTTGAACCCGATCTTTTTAAACTGCCTGCTCATTTCTGGGGAAAATTCAGGAAAAACAAAAGTACACGTGTCTTTTTATTTTCAGTGTAGATCATATATCGGAATTTTGAACCTGAAGTCGCCCTGCTTAGCGAAATCTGCCATGTTTTATAAATCACGTTATGACGTGCTACACTGTTTGTGTATTATAATATGGCAGCACGCAGTCTTATCCTATATTTTGAACCCGATCTTTGAAAACTGCCTGCTAATTTCTGGGGAAAATTCAGGAAAAACAAAATTACACGTGTCTTTTTATTTTCAGTGTAGATCATATATCTGAATTTTTGAACCTGAAGTCGCCCTGCTTAGCGAAATCTGCCATGTTTTATAAATCACGTTATGACGTGCTACACTGTTTGTGTATTATAATATGGCAGCACGCAGTCTAATCCTGTATTTTGAACCCGATCTTTGAAAACTGCCTGCTAATTTCGGGGGAAAATTCAGGAAAAACAAAATTACACGTGTCTTTTTATTTTCAGTGTAGATCATATATCTGAATTTTTGAACCTGAAGTCGCCCTGCTTAGCGAAATCTGCCATGTTTTATAAATCACGTTATGACGTGCTACACTGTTTGTGTATTAAAATATGGCAGCACGCAGTCTTATCCTGTATTTTGAACCCGATCTTTGAAAACTGCCTGCTCATTTCTGGGGAAAATTCAGGAAAAACAAAATTACACGTGTCTTTTTATTTTCAGTGTAGATCATATATCTGAATTTTTGAACCTGAAGTCGCCCTGCTTAGCGAAATCTGCCATGTTTTATAAATCACGTTATGACGTGCTACACTGTTTGTGTATTATAATATGGCAGCACGCAGTCCAATCCTATATTTTGAACCCGATCTTTGAAAACTGCCTGCTCATTTCTGGGGAAAATTCAGGAAAAACAAAATTACACGTGTCTTTTTATTTTCAGTGTAGATCATATATCTGAATTTTTCAACCTGAAGTCGCCCTGCTTAGCGAAATCTGCCATGTTTTATAAATCACGTTATGACGTGCTACACTGTTTGTGTATTATAATATGGCAGCACGCAGTCTAATCCTGTATTTTGAACCCGATCTTTGAAAACTGCCTGCTCATTTCTGGGGAAAATTCAGGAAAAACAAAATTACACGTGTCTTTTTATTTTCAGTGTAGATCATATATCTGAATTTTTGAACCTGAAGTCGCCCTGCTTAGCGAAATCTGCCATGTTTTATAAATCACGTTATGACGTGCTACACTGTATGTGTATTATAATATGGCAGCACGCAGTCTATTCCTATATTTTGAACCCGATCTTTGAAAACTGCCTGCTCTTTTCTGGGGAAAAGTCAAGAAAAACAAAATTACACGTGTCTTTTTATTTTCAGTGTAGATCATATATCTGAACTTTTTAACCTGAAGTCGCCCTGCTTAGCGAAATCTGCCATGTTTTATAAATCACGTTATGACGTGCTACACTGTTTGTGTATTATAATATGGCAGCACACAGTCTAATCCTATATTTTGAACCCGACCCTGCTCATTTCTGGGGAAAATTCAGGAAAAACAAAATTACACGTGTCTTTTTATTTTCAGTGTAGATCATATATCTGAATTTTTGAACCTGAAGTCGCCCTGCTTAGCGAAATCTGCCATGTTTTATAAATCACGTTATCACGTTCTACACAGTATGTGTATTATAATATGGCAGCACGCAGTCTAATCCTATATTTTGAACCTGATCTTATAAAACTGCCTGCTCATTTCTGGGGAAAATTCAGGAAAAACAAAATTACACGTGTCTTTTTATTTTCAGTGTAGATCATATATCTGAATCTTTGAACCTGAAGTCGCCCTGCTTAGCGAAATCTGCCATGTTTTATAAATCACGTTATGACGTGCTACACTGTTTGTGTATTATAATATGGCAGCACGCAGTCTAATCCTGTATTTTGAACCCGATCTTTGAAAACTGCCTGCTCATTTCTGGGGAAAATTCAGGAAAAACAAAATTACACATGTCTTTTTATTTTCAGTGTAGATCATATATCTGAATTTTTGAACCTGAACTCGCCCTGCTTAGCGAAATCTGCCATGTTTTATAAATCACGTTATGACGTGCTACACTGTTTGTGTATTATAATATGGCAGCACACAGTCTAATCCTGTATTTTGAACCCGATCTTTTTAAACTGCCTGCTCATTTCTGGGGAAAATTCAGGAAAAACAAAAGTACACGTGTCTTTTTATTTTCAGTGTAGATCATATATCTGAATTTTTGAACCTGAAGTCGCCCTGCTTAGCGAAATCTGCCATGTTTTATAAATCACGTTATGACGTGCTACACTGTTTGTGTATTATAATATGGCAGCACGCAGTCTAATCCTGTATTTTGAACCCGATCTTTGAAAACTGCCTGCTCAATTCTGGGGAAAATTCAGGAAAAACAAAATTACACGTGTCTTTTTATTTTCAGTGTAGATCATATATCTGAATTTTTGAACCTGAAGTCGCCCTGCTTAGCGAAATCTGCCATGTTTTATAAATCACGTTATGACGTGCTACACTGTTTGTGTATTATAATATGGCAGCACGCAGTCTATTCCTATATTTTGAACCCGATCTTTGAAAACTGCCTGCTCATTTCTGGGGAAAATTCAGGAAAAACAAAATTACACGTGTCTTTTTATTTTCAGTGTAGATCATATATCTGAATTTTTGAACCTGAAGTCGCCCTGCTTAGCGAAATCTGCCATGTTTTATAAATCACGTTATGACGTGCTACACTGTTTGTGTATTATAATATGGCAGCACGCAGTCTAATCCTATATTTTGAACCCGATCTTTGAAAACTGCCTGCTCATTTCTGGGGAAAATTCAGGAAAAACAAAATTACACATGTCCTTTTATTTTCAATGTAGATCATATATCTGAATTTTTGAACCTGAAGTCACCCTGCTTAGCGAAATCTGCCATGTTTTATAAATCACGTTATGACGTGCTACACTGTATGTGTATTATAATATGGCAGCACGCAGTCTAATCCTATATTTTGTACCCGATCTTTGAAAACTGCCTACTCATTTCTGGGGAAAATTCAGGAAAAACAAAATTACACGTGTCTTTTTACATTCAGTATAAATCATATATCTGAATTCTTGAACCTGAAGTCGCCCTGCGTAGCGAAATCTGCAATATTTTATAAATCACGTTATCACGTTCTACACAGTATGTGTATTATAATATGGCAGCACGCAGTCTAATCCTATATTTTGAACCTGATCTTTGAAAACTGCCTGCTCATTTCTGGGGAAAATTCAGGAAAAACAAAATTACACGTGTCTTTTTATTTTCAGTGTAGATCATATATCTGAATCTTTGAACCTGAAGTCGCCCTGCTTAGCGAAATCTGCCATGTTTTATAAATCACGTTATGACGTGCTACACTGTTTGTGTATTATAATATGGCAGCACGCAGTCTAATCCTGTATTTTGAACCCGATCTTTGAAAACTGCCTGCTCATTTCTGGGGAAAATTCAGGAAAAACAAAATTACACGTGTCTTTTTATTTTTAGTGTAGATCATATATCTGAATTTTTGAACCTGAAGTCGCCCTGCTTAGCGAAATCTGCCATGTTTTATAAATCACGTTATGACGTGCTACACTGTTTGTGTATTATAATATGGCAGCACGCAGTCTAATCCTGTATTTTGAACCCGATCTTTTTAAACTGCCTGCTCATTTCTGGGGAAAATTCAGGAAAAACAAAAGTACACGTGTCTTTTTATTTTCAGTGTAGATCATATATCTGAATTTTTGAACCTGAAGTCGCCCTGCTTAGCGAAATCTGCCATGTTTTATAAATCACGTTATGACGTGCTACACTGTTTGTGTATTATAATATGGCAGCACGCAGTCTAATCCTGTATTTTGAACCCGATCTTTGAAAACTGCCTGCTCAATTCTGGGGAAAATTCAGGAAAAACAAAATTACACGTGTCTTTTTATTTTCAGTGTAGATCATATATCTGAATTTTTGAACCTGAAGTCGCCCTGCTTAGCGAAATCTGCCATGTTTTATAAATCACGTTATGACGTGCTACACTGTTTGTGTATTATAATATGGCAGCACGCAGTCTATTCCTATATTTTGAACCCGATCTTTGAAAACTGCCTGCTCATTTCTGGGGAAAATTCAGGAAAAACAAAATTACACGTGTCTTTTTATTTTCAGTGTAGATCATATATCGGAATTTTTGAACCTGAAGTCGCCCTGCTTAGCGAAATCTGCCATGTTTTATAAATCACGTTATGACGTGCTACACTGTTTGTGTATTATAATATGGCAGCACGCAGTCTAATCCTGTATTTTGAACCCGATCTTTGAAAACTGCCTGCTCAATTCTGGGGAAAATTCTGGGGAAAACAAAATTACACGTGTCTTTTTATTTTCAGTGTAGATCATATATCTGAATTTTTGAACCTGAAGTCGCCCTGCTTAGCGATATCTGCCATGTTTTATAAATCACGTTATGACGTGCTACACTGTTTGTGTATTATAATATGGCAGCACGCAGTCTATTCCTATATTTTGAACCCGATCTTTGAAAACTGCCTGCTCATTTCTGGGGAAAATTCAGGAAAAACAAAATTACACGTGTCTTTTTATTTTCAGTGTAGATCATATATCTGAATTTTTGAACCTGAAGTCGCCCTGCTTAGCGAAATCTGCCATGTTTTATAAATCACGTTATGACGTGCTACACTGTTTGTGTATTATAATATGGATGCACGCAGTCTAATCCTATATTTTGAACCCGATCTTTGAAAACTGCCTGCTCATTTCTGGGGAAAATTCAGGAAAAACAAAATTACACGTGTCTTTTTATTTTCAGTGTAGATCATATATCGGAATTTTTGAACCTGAAGTCGCCCTGCTTAGCGAAATCTGCCATGTTTTATAAATCACGTTATGACGTGCTACACTGTTTGTGTATTATAATATGGCAGCACGCAGTCTTATCCTATATTTTGAACCCGATCTTTGAAAACTGCCTGCTAATTTCTGGGGAAAATTCAGGAAAAACAAAATTACACGTGTCTTTTTATTTTCAGTGTAGATCATATATCTGAATTTTTGAACCTGAAGTCGCCCTGCTTAGCGAAATCTGCCATGTTTTATAAATCACGTTATGACGTGCTACACTGTTTGTGTATTATAATATGGCAGCACGCAGTCTAATCCTGTATTTTGAACCCGATCTTTGAAAACTGCCTGCTAATTTCGGGGGAAAATTCAGGAAAAACAAAATTACACGTGTCTTTTTATTTTCAGTGTAGATCATATATCTGAATTTTTGAACCTGAAGTCGCCCTGCTTAGCGAAATCTGCCATGTTTTATAAATCACGTTATGACGTGCTACACTGTTTGTGTATTAAAATATGGCAGCACGCAGTCTTATCCTGTATTTTGAACCCGATCTTTGAAAACTGCCTGCTCATTTCTGGGGAAAATTCAGGAAAAACAAAATTACACGTGTCTTTTTATTTTCAGTGTAGATCATATATCTGAATTTTTGAACCTCAAGTCGCCCTGCTTAGCGAAATCTGCCATGTTTTATAAATCACGTTATGACGTGCTACACTGTTTGTGTATTATAATATTGCAGCACGCAGTCCAATCCTATATTTTGAACCCGATCTTTGAAAACTGTCTGCTCATTTCTGGGGAAAATTCAGGAAAAACAAAATTACACGTGTCTTTTTATTTTCAGTGTAGATCATATATCGGAATTTTTGAACCTGAAGTCGCCCTGCTTAGCGAAATCTGCCATGTTTTATAAATCACGTTATGACGTGCTACACTGTTTGTGTATTATAATATGGCAGCACGCAGTCTTATCCTATATTTTGAACCCGATCTTTGAAAACTGCCTGCTAATTTCTGGGGAAAATTCAGGAAAAACAAAATTACACGTGTCTTTTTATTTTCAGTGTAGATCATATATCTGAATTTTTGAACCTGAAGTCGCCCTGCTTAGCGAAATCTGCCATGTTTTATAAATCACGTTACGACGTGCTACACTGTTTGTGTATTATAATATGGCAGCACGCAGTCTAATCCTGTATTTTGAACCCGATCTTTGAAAACTGCCTGCTAATTTCGGGGGAAAATTCAGGAAAAACAAAATTACACGTGTCTTTTTATTTTCAGTGTAGATCATATATCTGAATTTTTGAACCTGAAGTCGCCCTGCTTAGCGAAATCTGCCATGTTTTATAAATCACGTCATGACGTGCTACACTGTTTGTGTATTAAAATATGGCAGCACGCAGTCTTATCCTGTATTTTGAACCCGATCTTTGAAAACTGCCTGCTCATTTCTGGGGAAAATTCAGGAAAAACAAAATTACACGTGTCTTTTTATTTTCAGTGTAGATCATATATCTGAATTTTTGAACCTCAAGTCGCCCTGCTTAGCGAAATCTGCCATGTTTTATAAATCACGTTATGACGTGCTACACTGTTTGTGTATTATAATATGGCAGCACGCAGTCCAATCCTATATTTTGAACCCGATCTTTGAAAACTGTCTGCTCATTTCTGGGGAAAATTCAGGAAAAACAAAATTACACGTGTCTTTTTATTTTCAGTGTAGATCATATATCTGAATTTTTGAACCTCAAGTCGCCCTGCTTAGCGAAATCTGCCATGTTTTATAAATCACGTTATGACGTGCTACACTGTTTGTGTATTATAATATGGCAGCACGCAGTCTAATCCTGTATTTTGAACCCGATCTTTGAAAACTGCCTGCTCAATTCTGGGGAAAATTCAGGAAAAACAAAATTACACGTGTCTTTTTATTTTCAGTGTAGATCATATATCTGAATTTTTGAACCTGAAGTCGCCCTGCTTAGCGAAATCTGCCATGTTTTATAAATCACGTTATGACGTGCTACACTGTTTGTGTATTATAATATGGCAGCACGCAGTCTATTCCTATATTTTGAACCCGATCTTTGAAAACTGCCTGCTCATTTCTGGGGAAAATTCAGGAAAAACAAAATTACACGTGTCTTTTTATTTTCAGTGTAGATCATATATCGGAATTTTTGAACCTGAAGTCGCCCTGCTTAGCGAAATCTGCCATGTTTTATAAATCACGTTATGACGTGCTACACTGTTTGTGTATTATAATATGGCAGCACGCAGTCTAATCCTGTATTTTGAACCCGATCTTTGAAAACTGCCTGCTCAATTCTGGGGAAAACAAAATTACACGTGTCTTTTTATTTTCAGTGTAGATCATATATCTGAATTTTTGAACCTGAAGTCGCCCTGCTTAGCGATATCTGCCATGTTTTATAAATCACGTTATGACGTGCTACACTGTTTGTGTATTATAATATGGCAGCACGCAGTCTATTCCTATATTTTGAACCCGATCTTTGAAAACTGCCTGCTCATTTCTGGGGAAAATTCAGGAAAAACAAAATTACACGTGTCTTTTTATTTTCAGTGTAGATCATATATCTGAATTTTTGAACCTGAAGTCGCCCTGCTTAGCGAAATCTGCCATGTTTTATAAATCACGTTATGACGTGCTACACTGTTTGTGTATTATAATATGGCAGCACGCAGTCTTATCCTATATTTTGAACCCGATCTTTGAAAACTGCCTGCTAATTTCTGGGGAAAATTCAGGAAAAACAAAATTACACGTGTCTTTTTATTTTCAGTGTAGATCATATATCTGAATTTTTGAACCTGAAGTCGCCCTGCTTAGCGAAATCTGCCATGTTTTATAAATCACGTTATGACGTGCTACACTGTTTGTGTATTATAATATGGCAGCACGCAGTCTAATCCTGTATTTTGAACCCGATCTTTGAAAACTGCCTGCTAATTTCGGGGGAAAATTCAGGAAAAACAAAATAACACGTGTCTTTTTATTTTCAGTGTAGATCATATATCTGAATTTTTGAACCTGAAGTCGCCCTGCTTAGCGAAATCTGCCATGTTTTATAAATCACGTTATGACGTGCTACACTGTTTGTGTATTAAAATATGGCAGCACGCAGTCTTATCCTGTATTTTGAACCCGATCTTTGAAAACTGCCTGCTCATTTCTGGGGAAAATTCAGGAAAAACAAAATTACACGTGTCTTTTTATTTTCAGTGTAGATCATATATCTGAATTTTTGAACCTCAAGTCGCCCTGCTTAGCGAAATCTGCCATGTTTTATAAATCACGTTATGACGTGCTACACTGTTTGTGTATTATAATATGGCAGCACGCAGTCCAATCCTATATTTTGAACCCGATCTTTGAAAACTGTCTGCTCATTTCTGGGGAAAAGTCAAGAAAAACAAAATTACACGTGTCTTTTTATTTTCAGTGTAGATCATATATCTGAATTTTTGAACCTGAAGTCGCCCTGCTTAGCGAAATCTGCCATGTTTTATAAATCACGTTATGACGTGCTACACTGTTTGTGTATTATAATATGGATGCACGCAGTCTAATCCTATATTTTGAACCCGATCTTTGAAAACTGCCTGCTCATTTCTGGGGAAAATTCAGGAAAAACAAAATTACACGTGTCTTTTTATTTTCAGTGTAGATCATATATCTGAATTTTTGAACCTGAAGTCGCCCTGCTTAGCGAAATCTGCCATGTTTTATAAATCACGTTATGACGTGCTACACTGTTTGTGTATTATAATATGGCAGCACGCAGTCTTATCCTATATTTTGAACCCGATCTTTGAAAACTGCCTGCTAATTTCTGGGGAAAATTCAGGAAAAACAAAATTACACGTGTCTTTTTATTTTCAGTGTAGATCATATATCTGAATTTTTGAACCTGAAGTCGCCCTGCTTAGCGAAATCTGCCATGTTTTATAAATCACGTTATGACGTGCTACACTGTTTGTGTATTATAATATGGCAGCACGCAGTCTAATCCTGTATTTTGAACCCGATCTTTGAAAACTGCCTGCTAATTTCGGGGGAAAATTCAGGAAAAACAAAATAACACGTGTCTTTTTATTTTCAGTGTAGATCATATATCTGAATTTTTGAACCTGAAGTCGCCCTGCTTAGCGAAATCTGCCATGTTTTATAAATCACGTTATGACGTGCTACACTGTTTGTGTATTAAAATATGGCAGCACGCAGTCTTATCCTGTATTTTGAACCCGATCTTTGAAAACTGCCTGCTCATTTCTGGGGAAAATTCAGGAAAAACAAAATTACACGTGTCTTTTTATTTTCAGTGTAGATCATATATCTGAATTTTTGAACCTCAAGTCGCCCTGCTTAGCGAAATCTGCCATGTTTTATAAATCACGTTATGACGTGCTACACTGTTTGTGTATTATAATATGGCAGCACGCAGTCCAATCCTATATTTTGAACCCGATCTTTGAAAACTGTCTGCTCATTTCTGGGGAAAATTCAGGAAAAACAAAATTACACGTGTCTTTTTATTTTCAGTGTAGATCATATATCTGAATTTTTGAACCTGAAGTCGCCCTGCTTAGCGAAATCTGCCATGTTTTATAAATCACGTTATGACGTGCTACACTGTATGTGTATTATAATATGGCAGCACGCAGTCTATTCCTATATTTTGAACCCGATCTTTGAAAACTGCCTGCTCATTTCTGGGGAAAAGTCAAGAAAAACAAAATTACACGTGTCTTTTTATTTTCGGTGTAGATCATATATCTGAACTTTTTAACCTGAAGTCGCCCTGCTTAGCGAAATCTGCCATGTTTTATAAATCACGTTATGACGTGCTACACTGTTTGTGTATTATAATATGGCAGCACACAGTCTAATCCTATATTTTGAACCCGACCCTGCTCATTTCTGGGGAAAATTCAGGAAAAACAAAATTACACGTGTCTTTTTATTTTCAGTGTAGATCATATATCTGAATTTTTGAACCTGAAGTCGCCCTGCTTAGCGAAATCTGCCATGTTTTATAAATCACGTTATGACGTGCTACACTGTTTGTGTATTATAATATGGCAGCACGCAGTCTATTCCTATATTTTGAACCCGATCTTTGAAAACTGCCTGCTCATTTCTGGGGAAAAGTCAAGAAAAACAAAATTACACGTGTCTTTTTATTTTCAGTGTAGAGCATATATATGAACTTTTGAACCTGAAGTCGCCCTGCTTAGCGAAATCTGCCATGTTTTATAAATCACGTTATGACGTGCTACACTGTTTGTGTATTATAATATGGCAGCACACAGTCTAATCCTATATTTTGAACCCGACCCTGCTCATTTCTGGGGAAAATTCAGGAAAAACAAAATTACACGTGTCCTTTTATTTTCAATGTAGATCATATATCTGAATTTTTGAACCTGAAGTCGCCCTGCTTAGCGAAATCTGCAATGTTTTATGAATCACGTTATGACGTGCTACACTGTATGTGTATTATAATATGGCAGCACGCAGTCTAATCCTATATTTTGAACCCGATCGTTGAAAACTGCCTGCTCATTTCTCGGGAAAATTCAGGAAAAACAAAATTACACGTGTCTTTTTATTTTCAGTGTAGATCATATATCTGAATTTTTGAACCTGAAGTCGCGCTGCTTAGCGAAATCTGCCATGTTTTATAAATCACGTTATGACGTGCTACACTGTTTGTGTATTATAATATGGCAGCACACAGTCTAATCCTATATTTTGAACCCGATCTTTGAAAACTGCCTGCTCATTTCTGGGGAAAATTCAGGAAAAACAAAATTACACATGTCCTTTTATTTTCAATGTAGATCATATATCTCAATTTTTGAACCTGAAGTCACCCTGCTTAGCGAAATCTGCCATGTTTTATAAATCACGTTATGACGTGCTACACTGTATGTGTATTATAATATGGCAGCACGCAGTCTAATCCTATATTTTGTACCCGATCTTTGAAAACTGCCTGCTCATTTCTGGGGAAAATTCAGGAAAAACAAAATTACACGTGTCTTTTTATTTTCAGTGTAGATCATATATCTGAATCTTTGAACCTGAAGTCGCCCTGCTTAGCGAAATCTGCCATGTTTTATAAATCACGTTATCACGTTCTACACAGTATGTGTATTATAATATGGCAGCACGCAGTCTAATCCTATATTTTGAACCTGATCTTTGAAAACTGCCTGCTCATTTCTGGGGAAAATTCAGGAAAAACAAAATTACACGTGTCTTTTTATTTTCAGTGTAGATCATATATCTGAATCTTTGAACCTGAAGTCGCCCTGCTTAGCGAAATCTGCCATGTTTTATAAATCACGTTATGACGTGCTACACTGTTTGTGTATTATAATATGGCAGCACGCAGTCTAATCCTGTATTCTGAACCCGATCTTTGAAAACTGCCTGCTCATTTCTGGGGAAAATTCAGGAAAAACAAAATTACACGTGTCTTTTTATTTTCAGTGTAGATCATATATCTGAATTTTTGAACCTGAAGTCGCCCTGCTTAGCGAAATCTGCCATGTTTTATAAATCACGTTATGACGTGCTACACTGTTTGTCTATTATAATATGGCAGCACGCAGTCTAATCCTGTATTTTGAACCCGATCTTTTTAAACTGCCTGCTCATTTCTGGGGAAAATTCAGGAAAAACAAAAGTACACGTGTCTTTTTATTTTCAGTGTAGATCATATATCTGAATTTTTGAACCTGAAGTCGCCCTGCTTAGCGAAATCTGCCATGTTTTATAAATCACGTTATGACGTGCTACACTGTTTGTGTATTATAATATGGCAGCACGCAGTCTAATCCTGTATTTTGAACCCGATCTTTGAAAACTGCCTGCTCAATTCTGGGGAAAATTCAGGAAAAACAAAATTACACGTGTCTTTTTATTTTCAGTGTAGATCATATATCTGAATTTTTGAACCTGAAGTCGCCCTGCTTAGCGAAATCTGCCATGTTTTATAAATCACGTTATGACGTGCTACACTGTTTGTGTATTATACTATGGCAGCACGCAGTCTATTCCTATATTTTGAACCCGATCTTTGAAAACTGCCTGCTCATTTCTGGGGAAAATTCAGGAAAAACAAAATTACACGTGTCTTTTTATTTTCAGTGTAGATCATATATCGGAATTTTTGAACCTGAAGTCGCCCTGCTTAGCGAAATATGCCATGTTTTATAAATCACGTTATGACGTGCTACACTGTTTGTGTATTATAATATGGCAGCACGCAGTCTAATCCTGTATTTTGAACCCGATCTTTGAAAACTGCCTGCTCAATTCTGGGGAAAATTCAGGAAAAACAAAATTACACGTGTCTTTTTATTTTCAGTGTAGATCATATATCTGAATTTTTGAACCTGAAGTCGCCCTGCTTAGCGAAATCTACCATGTTTTATAAATCACGTTATGACGTGCTACACTGTTTGTGTATTATAATATGGCAGCACGCAGTCTATTCCTATATTTTAAACCCGATCTTTGAAAACTGCCTGCTCATTTCTGGGGAAAATTCAGGAAAAACAAAAGTACACGTGTCTTTTTATTTTCAGTGTAGATCATATATCTGAATTTTTGAACCTGAAGTCGCCCTGCTTAGCGAAATCTGCCATGTTTTATAAATCACGTTATGACGTGCTACACTGTTTGTGTATTATAATATGGATGCACGCAGTCTAATCCTATATTTTGAACCCGATCTTTGAAAACTGCCTGCTCATTTCTGGGGAAAATTCAGGAAAAACAAAATTACACGTGTCTTTTTATTTTCAGTGTAGATCATATATCGGAATTTTTGAACCTGAAGTCGCCCTGCTTAGCGAAATCTGCCATGTTTTATAAATCACGTTATGACGTGCTACACTGTTTGTGTATTATAATATGGCAGCACGCAGTCTTATCCTATATTTTGAACCCGATCTTTGAAAACTGCCTGCTAATTTCTGGGGAAAATTCAGGAAAAACAAAATTACACGTGTCTTTTTATTTTCAGTGTAGATCATATATCGGAATTTTTGAACCTGAAGTCGCCCTGCTTAGCGAAATCTGCCATGTTTTATAAATCACGTTATGACGTGCTACACTGTTTGTGTATTATAATATGGCAGCACGCAGTCTAATCCTGTATTTTGAACCCGATCTTTGAAAACTGCCTGCTAATTTCGGGGGAAAATTCAGGAAAAACAAAATTACACGTGTCTTTTTATTTTCAGTGTAGATCATATATCTGAATTTTTGAACCTGAAGTCGCCCTGCTTAGCGAAATCTGCCATGTTTTATAAATCACGTTATGACGTGCTACACTGTTTGTGTATTATAATATGGCAGCACGCAGTCTTATCCTGTATTTTGAACCCGATCTTTGAAAACTGCCTGCTCATTTTTGGGGAAAATTCAGGAAAAACTAAATTACACGTGTCTTTTTATTTTCAGTGTAGATCATATATCTGAATTTTTGAACCTGAAGTCGCCCTGCTTAGCGAAATCTGCCATGTTTTATAAATCACGTTATGACGTGCTACACTGTTTGTGTATTATAATATGGCAGCACGCAGTCTAATCCTGTATTTTGAACCCGATCTTTGAAAACTGCCTGCTCAATTCTGGGGAAAATTCAGGAAAAACAAAATTACACGTGTCTTTTTATTTTCAGTGTAGATCATATATCTGAATTTTTGAACCTGAAGTCGCCCTGCTTAGCGAAATCTGCCATGTTTTATAAATCACGTTATGACGTGCTACACTGTTTGTGTATTATACTATGGCAGCACGCAGTCTATTCCTATATTTTGAACCCGATCTTTGAAAACTGCCTGCTCATTTCTGGGGAAAATTCAGGAAAAACAAAATTACACGTGTCTTTTTATTTTCAGTGTAGATCATATATCGGAATTTTTGAACCTGAAGTCGCCCTGCTTAGCGAAATATGCCATGTTTTATAAATCACGTTATGACGTGCTACACTGTTTGTGTATTATAATATGGCAGCACGCAGTCTAATCCTGTATTTTGAACCCGATCTTTGAAAACTGCCTGCTCAATTCTGGGGAAAATTCAGGAAAAACAAAATTACACGTGTCTTTTTATTTTCAGTGTAGATCATATATCTGAATTTTTGAACCTGAAGTCGCCCTGCTTAGCGAAATCTACCATGTTTTATAAATCACGTTATGACGTGCTACACTGTTTGTGTATTATAATATGGCAGCACGCAGTCTATTCCTATATTTTAAACCCGATCTTTGAAAACTGCCTGCTCATTTCTGGGGAAAATTCAGGAAAAACAAAAGTACACGTGTCTTTTTATTTTCAGTGTAGATCATATATCTGAATTTTTGAACCTGAAGTCGCCCTGCTTAGCGAAATCTGCCATGTTTTATAAATCACGTTATGACGTGCTACACTGTTTGTGTATTATAATATGGATGCACGCAGTCTAATCCTATATTTTGAACCCGATCTTTGAAAACTGCCTGCTCATTTCTGGGGAAAATTCAGGAAAAACAAAATTACACGTGTCTTTTTATTTTCAGTGTAGATCATATATCGGAATTTTTGAACCTGAAGTCGCCCTGCTTAGCGAAATCTGCCATGTTTTATAAATCACGTTATGACGTGCTACACTGTTTGTGTATTATAATATGGCAGCACGCAGTCTTATCCTATATTTTGAACCCGATCTTTGAAAACTGCCTGCTAATTTCTGGGGAAAATTCAGGAAAAACAAAATTACACGTGTCTTTTTATTTTCAGTGTAGATCATATATCGGAATTTTTGAACCTGAAGTCGCCCTGCTTAGCGAAATCTGCCATGTTTTATAAATCACGTTATGACGTGCTACACTGTTTGTGTATTATAATATGGCAGCACGCAGTCTAATCCTGTATTTTGAACCCGATCTTTGAAAACTGCCTGCTAATTTCGGGGGAAAATTCAGGAAAAACAAAATTACACGTGTCTTTTTATTTTCAGTGTAGATCATATATCTGAATTTTTGAACCTGAAGTCGCCCTGCTTAGCGAAATCTGCCATGTTTTATAAATCACGTTATGACGTGCTACACTGTTTGTGTATTATAATATGGCAGCACGCAGTCTTATCCTGTATTTTGAACCCGATCTTTGAAAACTGCCTGCTCATTTTTGGGGAAAATTCAGGAAAAACTAAATTACACGTGTCTTTTTATTTTCAGTGTAGATCATATATCTGAATTTTTCAACCTGAAGTCGCCCTGCTTAGCGAAATCTGCCATGTTTTATAAATCACGTTATGACGTGCTACACTGTTTGTGTATTATAAAATGGCAGCACGCAGTCTAATCCTGTATTTTGAACCCGATCTTTGAAAACTGCCTGCTCATTTCTGGGGAAAATTCAGGAAAAACAAAATTACACGTGTCTTTTTATTTTCAGTGTAGATCATATATCTGAATTTTTGAACCTGAAGTCGCCCTGCTTAGCGAAATCTGCCATGTTTTTTTAAATCACGTTATGACGTGCTACACTGTTTGTGTATTATAATATGGCAGCACGCAGTCTAATCCTGTATTTTGAACCCGATCTTTTTAAACTGCCTGCTCATTTCTGGGAAAAATTCAGGAAAAACAAAATTACACGTGTCTTTTTATTTTCAGTGTAGATCATATATCTGAATTTTTGAACCTGAAGTCGCCCTGCTTAGCGAAATCTGCCATGTTTTATAAATCACGTTATGACGTGCTACACTGTTTGTGTATTATAATATGGCAGCACGCAGTCTTATCCTGTATTTTGAACCCGATCTTTGAAAACTGCCTGCTCAATTCTGGGGAAAATTCAGGAAAAACAAAATTACACGTGTCTTTTTATTTTCAGTGTAGATCATATATCTGAATTTTTGAACCTGAAGTCGCCCTGCTTAGCGAAATCTGCCATGTTTTATAAATCACGTTATGACGTGCTACACTGTTTGTGTATTATAATATGGCAGCACGCCGTCTATTCCTATATTTTGAACCCGATCTTTGAAAACTGCCTGCTCATTTCTGGGGAAAATTCAGGAAAAACAAAATTACACGTGTCTTTTTATTTTCAGTGTAGATCATATATCTGAATTTTTGAACCTGAAGTCGCCCTGCTTAGCGAAATCTGCCATGTTTTATAAATCACGTTATGACGTGCTACACTGTTTGTGTATTATAATATGGCAGCACGCAGTCTATTCCTATATTTTGAACCCGATCTTTGAAAACTGCCTGCTCATTTCTGGGGAAAATTCAGGAAAAACAAAATTACACGTGTCTTTTTATTTTCAGTGTGGATCATATATCTGAATTTTTGAACCTGAAGTCGCCCTGCTTAGCGAAATCTGCCATGTTTTATAAATCACGTTATGACGTGCTACACTGTTTGTGTATTATAATATGGATGCACGCAGTCTAATCCTATATTTTGAACCCGATCTTTGAAAACTGCCTGCTCATTTCTGGGGAAAATTCAGGAAAAACAAAATTACACGTGTCTTTTTATTTTCAGTGTAGATCATATATCGGAATTTTTGAACCTGAAGTCGCCCTGCTTAGCGAAATCTGCCATGTTTTATAAATCACGTTATGACGTGCTACACTGTTTGTGTATTATAATATGGCAGCACGCAGTCTTATCCTATATTTTGAACCCGATCTTTGAAAACTGCCTGCTAATTTCTGGGGAAAATTCAGGAAAAACAAAATTACACGTGTCTTTTTATTTTCAGTGTAGATCATATATCTGAATTTTTGAACCTGAAGTCGCCCTGCTTAGCGAAATCTGCCATGTTTTATAAATCACGTTATGACGTGCTACACTGTTTGTGTATTATAATATGGCAGCACGCAGTCTAATCCTGTATTTTGAACCCGATCTTTGAAAACTGCCTGCTAATTTCCGGGGAAAATTCAGGAAAAACAAAATTACACGTGTCTTTTTATTTTCAGTGTAGATCATATATCTGAATTTTTGAACCTGAAGTCGCCCTGCTTAGCGAAATCTGCCATGTTTTATAAATCACGTTATGACGTGCTACACTGTTTGTGTATTATAATATGGCAGCACGCAGTCTTATCCTGTATTTTGAACCCGATCTTTGAAAACTGCCTGCTCATTTCTGGGGAAAATTCAGGAAAAACAAAATTACACGTGTCTTTTTATTTTCAGTGTAGATCATATATCTGAATTTTTGAACCTGAAGTCGCCCTGCTTAGCGAAATCTGCCATGTTTTATAAATCACGTTATGACGTGCTACACTGTTTGTGTATTATAATATGGCAGCACGCAGTCCAATCCTATATTTTGAACCCGATCTTTGAAAACTGCCTGCTAATTTCTGGGGAAATTTCAGGAAAAACAAAATTACACGTGTCTTTTTATTTTCAGTGTAGATCATATATCTGAATTTTTCAACCTGAAGTCGCCCTGCTTAGCGAAATCTGCCATGTTTTATAAATCACGTTATGACGTGCTACACTGTTTGTGTATTATAATATGGCAGCACGCAGTCTAATCCTGTATTTTGAACCCGATCTTTGAAAACTGCCTGCTCATTTCTGGGGAAAATTCAGGAAAAACAAAATTACACGTGTCTTTTTATTTTCAGTGTAGATCATATATCTGAATTTTTGAACCTGAAGTCGCCCTGCTTAGCGAAATCTGCCATGTTTTATAAATCACGTTATGACGTGCTACACTGTTTGTGTATTATAATATGGCAGCACGCAGTCTTATCCTATATTTTGAACCCGATCTTTGAAAACTGCCTGCTAATTTCTGGGGAAAATTCAGGAAAAACAAAATTACACGGGTTTTTTTTTTATTTTCAGTGTAGATCATATATCTGAATTTTTGAACCTGAAGTCGCCCTGCTTAGCGAAATCTGCCATGTTTTATAAATCACGTTATGACGTGCTACACTGTTTGTGTATTATAATATGGCAGCACGCAGTCTAATCCTGTATTTTGAACCCGATCTTTGAAAACTGCCTGCTAATTTCGGGGGAAAATTCAGGAAAAACAAAATTACACGTGTCTTTTTATTTTCAGTGTAGATCATATATCTGAATTTTTGAACCTGAAGTCGCCCTGCTTAGCGAAATCTGCCATGTTTTATAAATCACGTTATGACGTGCTACACTGTTTGTGTATTATAATATGGCAGCACGCAGTCTTATCCTGTATTTTGAACCCGATCTTTGAAAACTGCCTGCTCAATTCTGGGGAAAATTCAGGAAAAAAAAAATTACACGTGTCTTTTTATTTTCAGTGTAGATCATATATCTGAATTTTTGAACCTGAAGTCGCCCTGCTTAGCGAAATCTGCCATGTTTTATAAATCACGTTATGACGTGCTACACTGTTTGTGTATTATAATATGGCAGCACGCAGTCTAATCCTGTATTTTGAACCCGATCTTTGAAAACTGCCTGCTCATTTCTGGGGAAAATTCAGGAAAAACAAAATTACACGTGTCTTTTTATTTTCAGTGTAGATCATATATCTGAATTTTTGAACCTGAAGTCGCCCTGCTTAGCGAAATCTGCCATGTTTTATAAATCACGTTATGACGTGCTACACTGTTTGTGTATTATAATATGGCAGCACGCAGTCTAATCCTGTATTTTGAACCCGATCTTTGAAAACTGCCTGCTCATTTCTGGGGAAAATTCAGGAAAAACAAAATTACACGTGTCTTTTTATTTTCAGTGTAGATCATATATCTGAATTTTTGAACCTGAAGTCGCCCTGCTTAGCGAAATCTGCCATGTTTTATAAATCACGTTATGACGTGCTGCACTGTTTGTGTATTATAATATGGCAGCACGCAGTCTAATCCTATATTTTGAACCCGATCTTTGAAAACTGCCTGCTCATTTCTGGGGAAAATTCAGGAAAAACAAAATTACACGTGTCTTTTTATTTTCAGTGTAGATCATATATCTGAATTTTTGAACCTGAAGTCGCCCTGCTTAGCGAAATCTGCCATGTTTTATAAATCACGTTATGACGTGCTACACTGTTTGTGTATTATAATATGGCAGCACGCAGTCTAATCCTATATTTTGAACCCGACCTTTGAAAACTGCCTGCTCATTTCTGGGGAAAATTCAGGAAAAACAAAATTACACGTGTCTTTTTATTTTCAGTGTAGATCATATATCGGAATTTTTGAACCTGAAGTCGCCCTGCTTAGCGAAATCTGCCATGTTTTATAAATCACGTTATGACGTGCTACACTGTTTGTGTATTATAATATGGCAGCACGCAGTCTAATCCTGTATTTTGAACCCGATCTTTGAAAACTGCCTGCTCATTTCTGGGGAAAATTCAGGGAAAACAAAATTACACGTGTCTTTTTATTTTCAGTGTAGATCATATATCTGAATTTTTGAACCTGAAGTCGCCCTGCTTAGCGAAATCTGCCATGTTTTATAAATCACGTTATGACGTGCTACACTGTTTGTGTATTATAATATGGCAGCACGCAGTCTTATCCTATATTTTGAACCCGATCTTTGAAAACTGCCTGCTAATTTCTGGGGAAAATTCAGGAAAAACAAAATTACACGGGTTTTTTTTTATTTTCAGTGTAGATCATATATCTGAATTTTTGAACCTGAAGTCGCCCTGCTTAGCGAAATCTGCCATGTTTTATAAATCACGTTATGACGTGCTACACTGTTTGTGTATTATAATATGGCAGCACGCAGTCTAATCCTGTATTTTGAACCCGATCTTTGAAAACTGCCTGCTAATTTCGGGGGAAAATTCAGGAAAAACAAAATTACACGTGTCTTTTTATTTTCAGTGTAGATCATATATCTGAATTTTTGAACCTGAAGTCGCCCTGCTTAGCGAAATCTGCCATGTTTTATAAATCACGTTATGACGTGCTACACTGTTTGTGTATTATAATATGGCAGCACGCAGTCTTATCCTGTATTTTGAACCCGATCTTTGAAAACTGCCTGCTCAATTCTGGGGAAAATTCAGGAAAAAAAAAATTACACGTGTCTTTTTATTTTCAGTGTAGATCATATATCTGAATTTTTGAACCTGAAGTCGCCCTGCTTAGCGAAATCTGCCATGTTTTATAAATCACGTTATGACGTGCTACACTGTTTGTGTATTATAATATGGCAGCACGCAGTCTAATCCTGTATTTTGAACCCGATCTTTGAAAACTGCCTGCTCATTTCTGGGGAAAATTCAGGAAAAACAAAATTACACGTGTCTTTTTATTTTCAGTGTAGATCATATATCTGAATTTTTGAACCTGAAGTCGCCCTGCTTAGCGAAATCTGCCATGTTTTATAAATCACGTTATGACGTGCTACACTGTTTGTGTATTATAATATGGCAGCACGCAGTCTAATCCTGTATTTTGAACCCGATCTTTGAAAACTGCCTGCTCATTTCTGGGGAAAATTCAGGAAAAACAAAATTACACGTGTCTTTTTATTTTCAGTGTAGATCATATATCTGAATTTTTGAACCTGAAGTCGCCCTGCTTAGCGAAATCTGCCATGTTTTATAAATCACGTTATGACGTGCTACACTGTTTGTGTATTATAATATGGCAGCACGCAGTCTAATCCTGTATTTTGAACCCGATCTTTGAAAACTGCCTGCTCATTTCTGGGGAAAATTCAGGAAAAACAAAATTACACGTGTCTTTTTATTTTCAGTGTAGATCATATATCTGAATTTTTGAACCTGAAGTCGCCCTGCTTAGCGAAATCTGCCATGTTTTATAAATCACGTTATGACGTGCTACACTGTTTGTGTATTATAATATGGCAGCACGCAGTCTAATCCTGTATTTTGAACCCGATCTTTGAAAACTGCCTGCTCATTTCTGGGGAAAATTCAGGAAAAACAAAATTACACGTGTCTTTTTATTTTCAGTGTAGATCATATATCTGAATTTTTGAACCTGAAGTCGCCCTGCTTAGCGAAATCTGCCATGTTTTATAAATCACGTTATGACGTGCTGCACTGTTTGTGTATTATAATATGGCAGCACGCAGTCTAATCCTATATTTTGAACCCGATCTTTGAAAACTGCCTGCTCATTTCTGGGGAAAATTCAGGAAAAACAAAATTACACGTGTCTTTTTATTTTCAGTGTAGATCATATATCTGAATTTTTGAACCTGAAGTCGCCCTGCTTAGCGAAATCTGCCATGTTTTATAAATCACGTTATGACGTGCTACACTGTTTGTGTATTATAATATGGCAGCACGCAGTCTAATCCTATATTTTGAACCCGACCTTTGAAAACTGCCTGCTCATTTCTGGGGAAAATTCAGGAAAAACAAAATTACACGTGTCTTTTTATTTTCAGTGTAGATCATATATCGGAATTTTTGAACCTGAAGTCGCCCTGCTTAGCGAAATCTGCCATGTTTTATAAATCACGTTATGACGTGCTACACTGTTTGTGTATTATAATATGGCAGCACGCAGTCTAATCCTGTATTTTGAACCCGATCTTTGAAAACTGCCTGCTCATTTCTGGGGAAAATTCAGGGAAAACAAAATTACACGTGTCTTTTTATTTTCAGTGTAGATCATATATCTGAATTTTTGAACCTGAAGTCGCCCTGCTTAGCGAAATCTGCCATGTTTTATAAATCACGTTATGACGTGCTACACTGTTTGTGTATTATAATATGGCAGCACGCAGTCTTATCCTATATTTTGAACCCGATCTTTGAAAACTGCCTGCTAATTTCTGGGGAAAATTCAGGAAAAACAAAATTACACGGGTTTTTTTTTATTTTCAGTGTAGATCATATATCTGAATTTTTGAACCTGAAGTCGCCCTGCTTAGCGAAATCTGCCATGTTTTATAAATCACGTTATGACGTGCTACACTGTTTGTGTATTATAATATGGCAGCACGCAGTCTAATCCTGTATTTTGAACCCGATCTTTGAAAACTGCCTGCTAATTTCGGGGGAAAATTCAGGAAAAACAAAATTACACGTGTCTTTTTATTTTCAGTGTAGATCATATATCTGAATTTTTGAACCTGAAGTCGCCCTGCTTAGCGAAATCTGCCATGTTTTATAAATCACGTTATGACGTGCTACACTGTTTGTGTATTATAATATGGCAGCACGCAGTCTTATCCTGTATTTTGAACCCGATCTTTGAAAACTGCCTGCTCAATTCTGGGGAAAATTCAGGAAAAAAAAAATTACACGTGTCTTTTTATTTTCAGTGTAGATCATATATCTGAATTTTTGAACCTGAAGTCGCCCTGCTTAGCGAAATCTGCCATGTTTTATAAATCACGTTATGACGTGCTACACTGTTTGTGTATTATAATATGGCAGCACGCAGTCTAATCCTGTATTTTGAACCCGATCTTTGAAAACTGCCTGCTCATTTCTGGGGAAAATTCAGGAAAAACAAAATTACACGTGTCTTTTTATTTTCAGTGTAGATCATATATCTGAATTTTTGAACCTGAAGTCGCCCTGCTTAGCGAAATCTGCCATGTTTTATAAATCACGTTATGACGTGCTACACTGTTTGTGTATTATAATATGGCAGCACGCAGTCTAATCCTGTATTTTGAACCCGATCTTTGAAAACTGCCTGCTCATTTCTGGGGAAAATTCAGGAAAAACAAAATTACACGTGTCTTTTTATTTTCAGTGTAGATCATATATCTGAATTTTTGAACCTGAAGTCGCCCTGCTTAGCGAAATCTGCCATGTTTTATAAATCACGTTATGACGTGCTACACTGTTTGTGTATTATAATATGGCAGCACGCAGTCTAATCCTATATTTTGAACCCGATCTTTGAAAACTGCCTGCTCATTTCTGGGGAAAATTCAGGAAAAACAAAATTACACGTGTCTTTATAATTTTCAGTGTAGATCATATATCTGAATTTTTGAACCTGAAGTCGCCCTGCTTAGCGAAATCTGCCATGTTTTATAAATCACGTTATGACGTGCTACACTGTTTGTGTATTATAATATGGCAGCACGCAGTCTAATCCTATATTTTGAACCCGACCTTTGAAAACTGCCTGCTCATTTCTGGGGAAAATTCAGGAAAAACAAAATTACACGTGTCTTTTTATTTTCAGTGTAGATCATATATCGGAATTTTTGAACCTGAAGTCGCCCTGCTTAGCGAAATCTGCCATGTTTTATAAATCACGTTATGACGTGCTACACTGTTTGTGTATTATAATATGGCAGCACGCAGTCTAATCCTATATTTTGAACCCGATCTTTGAAAACTGCCTGCTAATTTCTGGGGAAAATTCAGGAAAAACAAAATTACACGTGTCTTTTTATTTTCAGTGTAGATCATATATCTGAATTTTTGAACCTGAAGTCGCCCTGCTTAGCGAAATCTGCCATGTTTTATAAATCACGTTATGACGTGCTACACTGTTTGTGTATTATAATATGGCAGCACGCAGTCTAATCCTGTATTTTGAACCCGATCTTTGAAAACTGCCTGCTCATTTCTGGGGAAAATTCAGGAAAAACAAAATTACACGTGTCTTTTTATTTTCAGTGTAGATCATATATCTGAATTTTTGAACCTGAAGTCGCCCTGCTTAGCGAAATCTGCCATGTTTTATAAATCACGTTATGACGTGCTACACTGTTTGTGTATTATAATATGGCAGCACGCAGTCTATTCCTATATTTTGAACCCGATCTTTGAAAACTGCCTGCTCATTTCTGGGGAAAATTCAGGAAAAACAAAATTACACGTGTCTTTTTATTTTCAGTGTGGATCATATATCTGAATTTTTGAACCTGAAGTCGCCCTGCTTAGCGAAATCTGCCATGTTTTATAAATCACGTTATGACGTGCTACACTGTTTGTGTATTATAATATGGATGCACGCAGTCTAATCCTATATTTTGAACCCGATCTTTGAAAACTGCCTGCTCATTTCTGGGGAAAATTCAGGAAAAACAAAATTACACGTGTCTTTTTATTTTCAGTGTAGATCATATATCTGAATTTTTGAACCTGAAGTCGCCCTGCTTAGCGAAATCTGCCATGTTTTATAAATCACGTTATGACGTGCTACACTGTTTGTGTATTATAATATGGCAGCACGCAGTCTTATCCTATATTTTGAACCCGATCTTTGAAAACTGCCTGCTAATTTCTGGGGAAAATTCAGGAAAAACAAAATTACACGGGTTTTTTTTTATTTTCAGTGTAGATCATATATCTGAATTTTTGAACCTGAAGTCGCCCTGCTTAGCGAAATCTGCCATGTTTTATAAATCACGTTATGACGTGCTACACTGTTTGTGTATTATAATATGGCAGCACGCAGTCTAATCCTGTATTTTGAACCCGATCTTTGAAAACTGCCTGCTAATTTCGGGGGAAAATTCAGGAAAAACAAAATTACACGTGTCTTTTTATTTTCAGTGTAGATCATATATCTGAATTTTTGAACCTGAAGTCGCCCTGCTTAGCGAAATCTGCCATGTTTTATAAATCACGTTATGACGTGCTACACTGTTTGTGTATTATAATATGGCAGCACGCAGTCTTATCCTGTATTTTGAACCCGATCTTTGAAAACTGCCTGCTCAATTCTGGGGAAAATTCATGAAAAAAAAAATTACACGTGTCTTTTTATTTTCAGTGTAGATCATATATCTGAATTTTTGAACCTGAAGTCGCCCTGCTTAGCGAAATCTGCCATGTTTTATAAATCACGTTATGACGTGCTACACTGTTTGTGTATTATAATATGGCAGCACGCAGTCTAATCCTATATTTTGAACCCGATCTTTGAAAACTGCCTGCTCATTTCTGGGGAAAATTCAGGAAAAACAAAATTACACGTGTCTTTTTATTTTCAGTGTAGATCATATATCTGAATTTTTGAACCTGAAGTCGCCCTGCTTAGCGAAATCTGCCATGTTTTATAAATCACGTTATGACGTGCTACACTGTTTGTGTATTATAATATGGCAGCACGCAGTCTAATCCTGTATTTTGAACCCGATCTTTGAAAACTGCCTGCTCATTTCTGGGGAAAATTCAGGAAAAACAAAATTACACGTGTCTTTTTATTTTCAGTGTAGATCATATATCTGAATTTTTGAACCTGAAGTCGCCCTGCTTAGCGAAATCTGCCATGTTTTATAAATCACGTTATGACGTGCTACACTGTTTGTGTATTATAATATGGCAGCACGCAGTCTAATCCTATATTTTGAACCCGATCTTTGAAAACTGCCTGCTCATTTCTGGGGAAAATTCAGGAAAAACAAAATTACACGTGTCTTTTTATTTTCAGTGTAGATCATATATCTGAATTTTTGAACCTGAAGTCGCCCTGCTTAGCGAAATCTGCCATGTTTTATAAATCACGTTATGACGTGCTACACTGTTTGTGTATTATAATATGGCAGCACGCAGTCTAATCCTATATTTTGAACCCGACCTTTGAAAACTGCCTGCTCATTTCTGGGGAAAATTCAGGAAAAACAAAATTACACGTGTCTTTTTATTTTCAGTGTAGATCATATATCGGAATTTTTGAACCTGAAGTCGCCCTGCTTAGCGAAATCTGCCATGTTTTATAAATCACGTTATGACGTGCTACACTGTTTGTGTATTATAATATGGCAGCACGCAGTCTAATCCTATATTTTGAACCCGATCTTTGAAAACTGCCTGCTAATTTCGGGGGAAAATTCAGGAAAAACAAAATTACACGTGTCTTTTTATTTTCAGTGTAGATCATATATCTGAATTTTTGAACCTGAAGTCGCCCTGCTTAGCGAAATCTGCCATGTTTTATAAATCACGTTATGACGTGCTACACTGTTTGTGTATTATAATATGGCAGCACGCAGTCTAATCCTGTATTTTGAACCCGATCTTTGAAAACTGCCTGCTCATTTCTGGGGAAAATTCAGGAAAAACAAAATTACACGTGTCTTTTTATTTTCAGTGTAGATCATATATCTGAATTTTTGAACCTGAAGTCGCCCTGCTTAGCGAAATCTGCCATGTTTTATAAATCACGTTATGACGTGCTACACTGTTTGTGTATTATAATATGGCAGCACGCAGTCTAATCCTGTATTTTGAACCCGATCTTTGAAAACTGCCTGCTAATTTCTGGGGAAAATTCAGGAAAAACTAAATTACACATGTCTTTTTATTTTCAGTGTAGATCATATATCTGAATTTTTGAACCTGAAGTCGCCCTGCTTAGCGAAATCTGCCATGTTTTATAAATCACGTTATGACGTGCTACACTGTTTGTGTATTATAATATGGCAGCACGCAGTCTAATCCTGTATTTTGAACCCGATCTTTTTAAACTGCCTGCTCATTTCTGGGGAAAATTCAGGAAAAAAAAAATTACACGTGTCTTTTTATTTTCAGTGTAGATCATATATCTGAATTTTTGAACCTGAAGTCGCCCTGCTTAGCGAAATCTGCCATGTTTTATAAATCACGTTATGACGTACTACACTGTTTGTGTATTATAATATGGCAGCACGCAGTCTTATCCTGTATTTTGAACCCGATCTTTGAAAACTGCTTGCTCATTTCTGGGGAAAATTCAGGAAAAACAAAATTACACGTGTCTTTTTATTTTCAGTGTAGATCATATATCTGAATTTTTGAACCTGAAGTCGCCCTGCTTAGCGAAATCTGCCATGTTTTATAAATCACGTTATGACGTGCTACACTGTTTGTGTATTATAATATGGCAGCACGCAGTCTAATCCTGTATTTTGAACCCGATCTTTGAAAACTGCCTGCTCATTTCTGGGGAAAATTCAGGAAAAACAAAATTACACGTGTCTTTTTATTTTCAGTGTAGATCATATATCTGAATTTTTGAACCTGAAGTCGCCCTGCTTAGCGAAATCTGCCATGTTTTATAAATCACGTTATGACGTGCTACACTGTTTGTGTATTATAATATGGCAGCACGCAGTCTAATCCTGTATTTTGAACCCGATCTTTGAAAACTGCCTGCTCATTTCTGGGGAAAATTCAGGAAAAACAAAATTACATGTGTCTTTTTATTTTCAGTGTAGATCATATATCTGAATTTTTGAACCTGAAGTCGCCCTGCTTAGCGAAATCTGCCATGTTTTATAAATCACGTTATGACGTGCTACACTGTTTGTGTATTATAATATGGCAGCACGCAGTCTTATCCTGTATTTTGAACCCGATCTTTGAAAACTGCCTGCTCATTTCTGGGGAAAATTCAGGAAAAACAAAATTACACGTGTCTTTTTATTTTCAGTGTAGATCATATATCTGAATTTTTGAACCTGAAGTCGCCCTGCTTAGCGAAATCTGCCATGTTTTATAAATCACGTTATGACGTGCTACACTGTTTGTGTATTATAATATGGCAGCACGCAGTCCAATCCTATATTTTGAACCCGATCTTTGAAAACTGCCTGCTCATTTCTGGGGAAACTTCAGGAAAAACAAAATTACACGTGTCTTTTTATTTTCAGTGTAGATCATATATCTGAATTTTTGAACCTGAAGTCGCCCTGCTTAGCGAAATCTGCCATGTTTTATAAATCACGTTATGACGTGCTACACTGTTTGTGTATTATAATATGGCAGCACGCAGTCTAATCCTGTATTTTGAACCCGATCTTTGAAAACTGCCTGCTCATTTCTGGGGAAAATTCAGGAAAAACAAAATTACACGTGTCTTTTTATTTTCAGTGTAGATCATATATCTGAATTTTTGAACCTGAAGTCGCCCTGCTTAGCGAAATCTGACATGTTTTATAAATCACGTTATGACGTGCTTCACTGTTTGTGTATTATAATATGGCAGCACGCAGTCTAATCCTGTATTTTGAACCCGATCTTTGAAAACTGCCTGCTCATTTCTGGGGAAAATTCAGGAAAAAAAAAATTACACGTGTCTTTTTATTTTCAGTGTAGATCATATATCTGAATTTTTGAACCTGAAGTCGCCCTGCTTAGCGAAATCTGCCATGTTTTATAAATCACGTTATGACGTGCTACACTGTTTGTGTATTATAATATGGCAGCACGCAGTCTTATCCTGTATTTTGAACCCGATCTTTGAAAACTGCCTGCTCATTTCTGGGGAAAATTCAGGAAAAACAAAATTACACGTGTCTTTTTATTTTCAGTGTAGATCATATATCTGAATTTTTGAACCTGAAGTCGCCCTGCTTAGCGAAATCTGCCATGTTTTATAAATCACGTTATGACGTGCTACACTGTTTGTGTATAATAATATGGCAGCACGCAGTCCAATCCTATATTTTGAACCCGATCTTTGAAAACTGCCTGCTCATTTCTGGGGAAACTTCAGGAAAAAAGAAATTACACGTGTCTTTTTATTTTCAGTGTAGATCATATATCTGAATTTTTGAACCTGAAGTCGCCCTGCTTAGCGAAATCTGCCATGTTTTATAAATCACGTTATGACGTGCTACACTGTTTGTGTATTATAATATGGCAGCACGCAGTCTAATCCTGTATTTTGAACCCGATCTTTGAAAACTGCCTGCTCATTTCTGGGGAAAATTCAGGAAAAACAAAATTACACGTGTCTTTTTATTTTCAGTGTAGATCATATATCTGAATTTTTGAACCTGAAGTCACCCTGCTTAGCGAAATCTGCCATGTTTTATAAATCACGTTATGACGTGCTACACTGTTTGTGTATTATAATATGGCAGCACGCAGTCTTATCCTGTATTTTGAACCCGATCTTTGAAAACTGCCTGCTCATTTCTGGGGAAAATTCAGGAAAAACAAAATTACAAGTGTCTTTTTATTTTCAGTGTAGATCATATATCTGAATTTTTGAACCTGAAGTCGCCCTGCTTAGCGAAATCTGCCATGTTTTATAAATCACGTTATGACGTGCTACACTGTTTGTGTATTATAATATGGCAGCACGCAGTCCAATCCTATATTTTGAACCCGATCTTTGAAAACTGCCTGCTCATTTCTGGGGAAAATTCAGGAAAAACAAAATTACACGTGTCTTTTTATTTTCAGTGTAGATCATATATCTGAATTTTCGAACCTGAAGTCGCCCTGCTTAGCGAAATCTGCCATGTTTTATAAATCACGTTATGACGTGCTACACTGTTTGTGTATTATAATATGGCAGCACGCAGTCTAATCCTGTATTTTGAACCCGATCTTTGAAAACTGCCTGCTCATTTCTGGGGAAAATTCAGGAAAAACAAAATTACACGTGTCTTTTTATTTTCAGTGTAGATCATATATCTGAATTTTTGAACCTGAAGTCGCCCTGCTTAGCGAAATCTGCCATGTTTTATAAATCACGTTATGACGTGCTACACTGTTTGTGTATTATAATATGGCAGCACGCAGTCTAATCCTGTATTTTGAACCCGATCTTTTTAAACTGCCTGCTCATTTCTGGGGAAAATTCAGGAAAAACAAAATTACACGTGTCTTTTTATTTTCAGTGTAGATCATATATCTGAATTTTTGAACCTGAAGTCGCCTTGCTTAGCGAAATCTGCCATGTTTTATAAATCACGTTATGACGTGCTACACTGTTTGTGTATTATAATATGGCAGCACGCAGTCTTATCCTGTATTTTGAACCCGATCTTTGAAAACTGCCTGCTCATTTCTGGGGAAAATTCAGGAAAAACAAAATTACACGTGTCTTTTTATTTTCAGTGTAGATCATATATCTGAATTTTTGAACCTGAAGTCGCCCTGCTTAGCGAAATCTGACATGTTTTATAAATCACGTTATGACGTGCTACACTGTTTGTGTATTATAATATGGCAGCACGCAGTCTAATCCTGTATTTTGAACCCGATCTTTTTAAACTGCCTGCTCATTTCTTGGGAAAATTCAGGAAAAACAAAATTACACGTGTCTTTTTATTTTCAGTGTAGATCATATATCTGAATTTTTGAACCTGAAGTCGCCCTGCTTAGCGAAATCTGCCATGTTTTATAAATCACGTTATGACGTGCTACACTGTTTGTGTATTATAATATGGCAGCACGCAGTCTAATCCTGTATTTTGAACCCGATCTTTGAAAACTGCCTGCTCATTTCTGGGGAAAATTCAGGAAAAACAAAATTACACGTGTCTTTTTATTTTCAGTGTAGATCATATATCTGAATTTTTGAACCTGAAGTCGCCCTGCTTAGCGAAATCTGCCATGTTTTATAAATCACGTTACGACGTGCTACACTGTTTGTGTATTATAATATGGCAGCACGCAGTCTTATCCTGTATTTTGAACCCGATCTTTGAAAACTGCCTGCTCATTTCAGGGGAAAATTCAGGAAAAACAAAATTACACGTGTCTTTTTATTTTCAGTGTAGATCATATATCTGAATTTTTGAACCTGAAGTCGCCCTGCTTAGGGAAATCTGACATGTTTTATAAATCACGTTATGACGTGCTACACTGTTTGTGTATTATAATATGGCAGCACGCAGTCCAATCCTATATTTTGAACCCGATCTTTGAAAACTGCCTGCTCATTTCTGGGGAAAATTCAGGAAAAACAAAATTACACGTGTCTTTTTATTTTCAGTGTAGATCATATATCTGAATTTTTGAACCTGAAGTCGCCCTGCTTAGCGAAATCTGCCATGTTTTATAAATCACGTTATGACGTGCTACACTGTTTGTGTATTATAATATGGCAGCACGCAGTCTAATCCTGTATTTTGAACCCGATCTTTTTAAACTGCCTGCTCATTTCTGGGGAAAATTCAGGAAAAACAAAATTACACGTGTCTTTTTATTTTCAGTGTAGATCATATATCTGAATTTTTGAACCTGAAGTCGCCCTGCTTAGCGAAATCTGCCATGTTTTATAAATCACGTTATGACGTGCTACACTGTTTGTGTATTATAATATGGCAGCACGCAGTCTAATCCTGTATTTTGAACCCGATCTTTGAAAACTGCCTGCTCATTTCTTGGGAAAATTCAGGAAAAACAAAATTACACGTGTCTTTTTATTTTCAGTGTAGATCATATATCTGAATTTTTGAACCTGAAGTCGCCCTGCTTAGCGAAATCTGCCATGTTTTATAAATCACGTTACGACGTGCTACACTGTTTGTGTATTATAATATGGCAGCACGCAGTCTTATCCTGTATTTTGAACCCGATCTTTGAAAACTGCCTGCTCATTTCTGGGGAAAATTCAGGAAAAACAAAATTACACGTGTCTTTTTATTTTCAGTGTAGATCATATATCTGAATTTTTGAACCTGAAGTCGCCCTGCTTATGGAAATCTGACATGTTTTATAAATCACGTTATGACGTGCTACACTGTTTGTGTATTATAATATGGCAGCACGCAGTCCAATCCTATATTTTGAACCCGATCTTTGAAAACTGCCTGCTCATTTCTGGGGAAAATTCAGGAAAAACAAAATTACACGTGTCTTTTTATTTTCACTGTAGATCATATATCTGAATTTTTGAACCTGAAGTCGCCCTGCTTAGCGAAATCTGCCATGTTTTATAAATCACGTTATGACGTGCTACACTGTTTGTGTATTATAATATGGCAGCACGCAGTCTATTCCTATATTTTGAACCCGATCTTTTTAAACTGCCTGCTCATTTCTGGGGAAAATTCAGGAAAAACAAAATTACACGTGTCTTTTTATTTTCAGTGTAGATCATATATCTGAATTTTTGAACCTGAAGTCGCCTTGCTTAGCGAAATCTGCCATGTTTTATAAATCACGTTATGACGTGCTACACTGTTTGTGTATTATAATATGGCAGCACGCAGTCTAATCCTGTATTTTGAACCCGATCTTTGAAAACTGCCTGCTCATTTCTGGGGAAAATTCAGGAAAAACAAAATTACACGTGTCTTTTTATTTTCAGTGTAGATCATATATCTGAATTTTTGAACCTGAAGTCGCCCTGCTTAGCGAAATCTGCCATGTTTTATAAATCACGTTATGACGTGCTACACTGTTTGTGTATTATAATATGGCAGCACGCAGTCTTATCCTGTATTTTGAACCCGATCTTTGAAAACTGCCTGCTCATTTCTGGGGATAATTCAGGAAAAACAAAATTACACGTGTCTTTTTATTTTCAGTGTAGATCATATATCTGAATTTTTGAACCTGAAGTCGCCCTGCTTAGCGAAATCTGACATGTTTTATAAATCACGTTATGACGTGCTACACTGTTTGTGTATTATAATATGGCAGCACGCAGTCTAATCCTGTATTTTGAACCCGATCTTTTTAAACTGCCTGCTCATTTCTTGGGAAAATTCAGGAAAAACAAAATTACACGTGTCTTTTTATTTTCAGTGTAGATCATATATCTGAATTTTTGAACCTGAAGTCGCCCTGCTTAGCGAAATCTGCCATGTTTTATAAATCACGTTATGACGTGCTACACTGTTTGTGTATTATAATATGGCAGCACGCAGTCTAATCCTGTATTTTGAACCCGATCTTTGAAAACTGCCTGCTCATTTCTGGGGAAAATTCAGGAAAAACAAAATTACACGTGTCTTTTTATTTTCAGTGTAGATCATATATCTGAATTTTTGAACCTGAAGTCGCCCTGCTTAGCGAAATCTGCCATGTTATGACGTGCTACACTGTTTGTGTATTATAATATGGCAGCACGCAGTCTTATCCTGTATTTTGAACCCGATCTTTGAAAACTGCCTGCTCATTTCTGGGGAAAATTCAGGAAAAACACAATTACACGTGTCTTTTTATTTTCAGTGTAGATCATATATCTGAATTTTTGAACCTTAAGTCGCCCTGCTTAGCGAAATCTGCCATGTTTTATAAATCACGTTATGACGTGCTACACTGTTTGTGTATTATAATATGGCAGCACGCAGTCTAATCCTGTATTTTGAACCCGATCTTTGAAAACTGCCTGCTCATTTCTGGGGAAAATTCAGGAAAAACAAAATTACACGTGTCTTTTTATTTTCAGTGTAGATCATATATCTGAATTTTTGAACCTGAAGTCGCCCTGCTTAGCGAAATCTGCCATGTTTTATAAATCACGTTACGACGTGCTACACTGTTTGTGTATTATAATATGGCAGCACGCAGTCTTATCCTGTATTTTGAACCCGATCTTTGAAAACTGCCTGCTCATTTCTGGGGAAAATTCAGGAAAAACAAAATTACACGTGTCTTTTTATTTTCAGTGTAGATCATATATCTGAATTTTTGAACCTGAAGTCGCCCTGCTTAGGGAAATCTGACATGTTTTATAAATCACGTTATGACGTGCTACACTGTTTGTGTATTATAATATGGCAGCACGCAGTCCAATCCTATATTTTGAACCCGATCTTTGAAAACTGCCTGCTAATTTCTGGGGAAAATTCAGGAAAAACAAAATTACACGTGTCTTTTTATTTTCAGTGTAGATCATATATCTGAATTTTTGAACCTGAAGTCGCCCTGCTTAGCGAAATCTGCCATGTTTTATAAATCACGTTATGACGTGCTACACTGTTTGTGTATTATAATATGGCAGCACGCAGTCTAATCCTGTATTTTGAACCCGATCTTTTTAAACTGCCTGCTCATTTCTGGGGAAAATTCAGGAAAAACAAAATTACACGTGTCTTTTTATTTTCAGTGTAGATCATATATCTGAATTTTTGAACCTGAAGTCGCCCTGCTTAGCGAAATCTGCCATGTTTTATAAATCACGTTATGACGTGCTACACTGTTTGTGTATTATAATATGGCAGCACGCAGTCTAATCCTGTATTTTGAACCCGATCTTTGAAAACTGCCTGCTCATTTCTGGGGAAAATTCAGGAAAAACAAAATTACACGTGTCTTTTTATTTTCAGTGTAGATCATATATCTGAATTTTTGAACCTGAAGTCGCCCTGCTTAGCGAAATCTGCCATGTTATGACGTGCTACACTGTTTGTGTATTATAATATGGCAGCACGCAGTCTTATCCTGTATTTTGAACCCGATCTTTGAAAACTGCCTGCTCATTTCTGGGGAAAATTCAGGAAAAACACAATTACACGTGTCTTTTTATTTTCAGTGTAGATCATATATCTGAATTTTTGAACCTTAAGTCGCCCTGCTTAGCGAAATCTGCCATGTTTTATAAATCACGTTATGACGTGCTACACTGTTTGTGTATTATAATATGGCAGCACGCAGTCTAATCCTGTATTTTGAACCCGATCTTTGAAAACTGCCTGCTCATTTCTGGGGAAAATTCAGGAAAAACAAAATTACACGTGTCTTTTTATTTTCAGTGTAGATCATATATCTGAATTTTTGAACCTGAAGTCGCCCTGCTTAGCGAAATCTGCCATGTTTTATAAATCACGTTACGACGTGCTACACTGTTTGTGTATTATAATATGGCAGCACGCAGTCTTATCCTGTATTTTGAACCCGATCTTTGAAAACTGCCTGCTCATTTCTGGGGAAAATTCAGGAAAAACAAAATTACACGTGTCTTTTTATTTTCAGTGTAGATCATATATCTGAATTTTTGAACCTGAAGTCGCCCTGCTTAGGGAAATCTGACATGTTTTATAAATCACGTTATGACGTGCTACACTGTTTGTGTATTATAATATGGCAGCACGCAGTCCAATCCTATATTTTGAACCCGATCTTTGAAAACTGCCTGCTAATTTCTGGGGAAAATTCAGGAAAAACAAAATTACACGTGTCTTTTTATTTTCAGTGTAGATCATATATCTGAATTTTTGAACCTGAAGTCGCCCTGCTTAGCGAAATCTGCCATGTTTTATAAATCACGTTATGACGTGCTACACTGTTTGTGTATTATAATATGGCAGCACGCAGTCTAATCCTGTATTTTGAACCCGATCTTTTTAAACTGCCTGCTCATTTCTGGGGAAAATTCAGGAAAAACAAAATTACACGTGTCTTTTTATTTTCAGTGTAGATCATATATCTGAATTTTTGAACCTGAAGTCGCCCTGCTTAGCGAAATCTGCCATGTTTTATAAATCACGTTATGACGTGCTACACTGTTTGTGTATTATAATATGGCAGCACGCAGTCTAATCCTGTATTTTGAACCCGATCTTTGAAAACTGCCTGCTCAATTCTGGGGAAAATTCAGGAAAAACAAAATTACACGTGTCTTTTTATTTTCAGTGTAGATCATATATCTGAATTTTTGAACCTGAAGTCGCCCTGCTTAGCGAAATCTGCCATGTTTTATAAATCACGTTATGACGTGCTACACTGTTTGTGTATTATAATATGGCAGCACGCAGTCTATTCCTATATTTTGAACCCGATCTTTGAAAACTGCCTGCTCATTTCTGGGGAAAATTCAGGAAAAACAAAATTACACGTGTCTTTTTATTTTCAGTGTAGATCATATATCTGAATTTTTGAACCTGAAGTCGCCCTGCTTAGCGAAATCTGCCATGTTTTATAAATCACGTTATGACGTGCTACACTGTTTGTGTATTATAATATGGCAGCACGCAGTCTTATCCTATATTTTGAACCCGATCTTTGAAAACTGCCTGCTAATTTCTGGGGAAAATTCAGGAAAAACAAAATTACACGTGTCTTTTTATTTTCAGTGTAGATCATATATCTGAATTTTTGAACCTGAAGTCGCCCTGCTTAGCGAAATCTGCCATGTTTTATAAATCACGTTATGACGTGCTTCACTGTTTGTGTATTATAATATGGCAGCACGCAGTCTTATCCTATATTTTGAACCCGATCTTTGAAAACTGCCTGCTCATTTCTGGGGAAAATTCAGGAAAAACAAAATTACACGTGTCTTTTTATTTTCAGTGTAGATCATATATCTGAATTTTTGAACCTGAAGTCGCCCTGCTTAGCGAAATCTGCCATGTTTTATAAATCACGTTATGACGTGCTACACTGTTTGTGTATTATAATATGGCAGCACGCAGTCTTATCCTGTATTTTGAACCCGATCTTTGAAAACTGCCTGCTCATTTCTGGGGAAAATTCAGGAAAAACAAAATTACACGTGTCTTTTTATTTTCAGTGTAGATCATATATCTGAATTTTTGAACCTGAAGTCGCCCTGCTTAGGGAAATCTGACATGTTTTATAAATCACGTTATGACGTGCTACACTGTTTGTGTATTATAATATGGCAGCACGCAGTCCAATCCTATATTTTGAACCCGATCTTTGAAAACTGCCTGCTCATTTCTGGGGAAAATTCAGGAAAAACAAAATTACACGTGTCTTTTTATTTTCAGTGTAGATCATATATCTGAATTTTTGAACCTGAAGTCGCCCTGCTTAGCGAAATCTGCCATGTTTTATAAATCACGTTATGACGTGCTACACTGTTTGTGTATTATAATATGGCAGCACGCAGTCTAATCCTGTATTTTGAACCCGATCTTTTTAAACTGCCTGCTCATTTCTGGGGAAAATTCAGGAAAAACAAAATTACACGTGTCTTTTTATTTTCAGTGTAGATCATATATCTGAATTTTTGAACCTGAAGTCGCCCTGCTTAGCGAAATCTGCCATGTTTTATAAATCACGTTATGACGTGCTACACTGTTTGTGTATTATAATATGGCAGCACGCAGTCTAATCCTGTATTTTGAACCCGATCTTTGAAAACTGCCTGCTCAATTCTGGGGAAAATTCAGGAAAAACAAAATTACACGTGTCTTTTTATTTTCAGTGTAGATCATATATCTGAATTTTTGAACCTGAAGTCGCCCTGCTTAGCGAAATCTGCCATGTTTTATAAATCACGTTATGACGTGCTACACTGTTTGTGTATTATAATATGGCAGCACGCAGTCTATTCCTATATTTTGAACCCGATCTTTTTAAACTGCCTGCTCATTTCTGGGGAAAATTCAGGAAAAACAAAATTACACGTGTCTTTTTATTTTCAGTGTAGATCATATATCTGAATTTTTGAACCTGAAGTCGCCTTGCTTAGCGAAATCTGCCATGTTTTATAAATCACGTTAGGACGTGCTACACTGTTTGTGTATTATAATATGGCAGCACGCAGTCTAATCCTGTATTTTGAACCCGATCTTTGAAAACTGCCTGCTCATTTCTGGGGAAAATTCAGGAAAAACAAAATTACACGTGTCTGTTTATTTTCAGTGTAGATCATATATCTGAATTTTTGAACCTGAAGTCGCCCTGCTTAGCGAAATCTGCCATGTTTTATAAATCACGTTATGACGTGCTACACTGTTTGTGTATTATAATATGGCAGCACGCAGTCTTATCCTGTATTTTGAACCCGATCTTTGAAAACTGCCTGCTCATTTCTGGGGAAAATTCAGGAAAATCAAAATTACACGTGTCTTTTTATTTTCAGTGTAGATCATATATCTGAATTTTTGAACCTGAAGTCGCCCTGCTTAGCGAAATCTGACATGTTTTATAAATCACGTTATGACGTGCTACACTGTTTGTGTATTATAATATGGCAGCACGCAGTCTAATCCTGTATTTTGAACCCGATCTTTTTAAACTGCCTGCTCATTTCTTGGGAAAATTCAGGAAAAACAAAATTACACGTGTCTTTTTATTTTCAGTGTAGATCATATATCTGAATTTTTGAACCTGAAGTCGCCCTGCTTAGCGAAATCTGCCATGTTTTATAAATCACGTTATGACGTGCTACACTGTTTGTGTATTATAATATGGCAGCACGCAGTCTAATCCTGTATTTTGAACCCGATCTTTGAAAACTGCCTGCTCATTTCTGGGGAAAATTCAGGAAAAACAAAATTACACGTGTCTTTTTATTTTCAGTGTAGATCATATATCTGAATTTTTGAACCTGAAGTCGCCCTGCTTAGCGAAATCTGCCATGTTATGACGTGCTACACTGTTTGTGTATTATAATATGGCAGCACGCAGTCTTATCCTGTATTTTGAACCCGATCTTTGAAAACTGCCTGCTCATTTCTGGGGAAAATTCAGGAAAAACACAATTACACGTGTCTTTTTATTTTCAGTGTAGATCATATATCTGAATTTTTGAACCTTAAGTCGCCCTGCTTAGCGAAATCTGCCATGTTTTATAAATCACGTTATGACGTGCTACACTGTTTGTGTATTATAATATGGCAGCACGCAGTCTAATCCTGTATTTTGAACCCGATCTTTGAAAACTGCCTGCTCATTTCTGGGGAAAATTCAGGAAAAACAAAATTACACGTGTCTTTTTATTTTCAGTGTAGATCATATATCTGAATTTTTGAACCTGAAGTCGCCCTGCTTAGCGAAATCTGCCATGTTTTATAAATCACGTTACGACGTGCTACACTGTTTGTGTATTATAATATGGCAGCACGCAGTCTTATCCTGTATTTTGAACCCGATCTTTGAAAACTGCCTGCTCATTTCTGGGGAAAATTCAGGAAAAACAAAATTACACGTGTCTTTTTATTTTCAGTGTAGATCATATATCTGAATTTTTGAACCTGAAGTCGCCCTGCTTAGGGAAATCTGACATGTTTTATAAATCACGTTATGACGTGCTACACTGTTTGTGTATTATAATATGGCAGCACGCAGTCCAATCCTATATTTTGAACCCGATCTTTGAAAACTGCCTGCTCATTTCTGGGGAAAATTCAGGAAAAACAAAATTACACGTGTCTTTTTATTTTCAGTGTAGATCATATATCTGAATTTTTGAACCTGAAGTCGCCCTGCTTAGCGAAATCTGCCATGTTTTATAAATCACGTTATGACGTGCTACACTGTTTGTGTATTATAATATGGCAGCACGCAGTCTAATCCTGTATTTTGAACCCGATCTTTTTAAACTGCCTGCTCATTTCTGGGGAAAATTCAGGAAAAACAAAATTACACGTGTCTTTTTATTTTCAGTGTAGATCATATATCTGAATTTTTGAACCTGAAGTCGCCCTGCTTAGCGAAATCTGCCATGTTTTATAAATCACGTTATGACGTGCTACACTGTTTGTGTATTATAATATGGCAGCACGCAGTCTAATCCTGTATTTTGAACCCGATCTTTGAAAACTGCCTGCTCATTTCTGGGGAAAATTCAGGAAAAACAAAATTACACGTGTCTTTTTATTTTCAGTGTAGATCATATATCTGAATTTTTGAACCTGAAGTCGCCCTGCTTAGCGAAATCTGCCATGTTTTATAAATCACGTTATGACGTGCTACACTGTTTGTGTATTATAATATGGCAGCACGCAGTCTTATCCTGTATTTTGAACCCGATCTTTGAAAACTGCCTGCTCATTTCTGGGGAAAATTCAGGAAAAACAAAATTACACGTGTCTTTTTATTTTCAGTGTAGATCATATATCTGAATTTTTGAACCTGAAGTCGCCCTGCTTAGGGAAATCTGACATGTTTTATAAATCACGTTATGACGTGCTACACTGTTTGTGTATTATAATATGGCAGCACGCAGTCCAATCCTATATTTTGAACCCGATCTTTGAAAACTGCCTGCTCATTTCTGGGGAAAATTCAGGAAAAACAAAATTACACGTGTCTTTTTATTTTCAGTGTAGATCATATATCTGAATTTTTGAACCTGAAGTCGCCCTGCTTAGCGAAATCTGCCATGTTTTATAAATCACGTTATGACGTGCTACACTGTTTGTGTATTATAATATGGCAGCACGCAGTCTAATCCTGTATTTTGAACCCGATCTTTTTAAACTGCCTGCTCATTTCTGGGGAAAATTCAGGAAAAACAAAATTACACGTGTCTTTTTATTTTCAGTGTAGATCATATATCTGAATTTTTGAACCTGAAGTCGCCCTGCTTAGCGAAATCTGCCATGTTTTATAAATCACGTTATGACGTGCTACACTGTTTGTGTATTATAATATGGCAGCACGCAGTCTAATCCTGTATTTTGAACCCGATCTTTGAAAACTGCCTGCTCAATTCTGGGGAAAATTCAGGAAAAACAAAATTACACGTGTCTTTTTATTTTCAGTGTAGATCATATATCTGAATTTTTGAACCTGAAGTCGCCCTGCTTAGCGAAATCTGCCATGTTTTATAAATCACGTTATGACGTGCTACACTGTTTGTGTATTATAATATGGCAGCACGCAGTCTATTCCTATATTTTGAACCCGATCTTTTTAAACTGCCTGCTCATTTCTGGGGAAAATTCAGGAAAAACAAAATTACACGTGTCTTTTTATTTTCAGTGTAGATCATATATCTGAATTTTTGAACCTGAAGTCGCCTTGCTTAGCGAAATCTGCCATGTTTTATAAATCACGTTATGACGTGCTACACTGTTTGTGTATTATAATATGGCAGCACGCAGTCTAATCCTGTATTTTGAACCCGATCTTTGAAAACTGCCTGCTCATTTCTGGGGAAAATTCAGGAAAAACAAAATTACACGTGTCTGTTTATTTTCAGTGTAGATCATATATCTGAATTTTTGAACCTGAAGTCGCCCTGCTTAGCGAAATCTGCCATGTTTTATAAATCACGTTATGACGTGCTACACTGTTTGTGTATTATAATATGGCAGCACGCAGTCTTATCCTGTATTTTGAACCCGATCTTTGAAAACTGCCTGCTCATTTCTGGGGAAAATTCAGGAAAATCAAAATTACACGTGTCTTTTTATTTTCAGTGTAGATCATATATCTGAATTTTTGAACCTGAAGTCGCCCTGCTTAGCGAAATCTGACATGTTTTATAAATCACGTTATGACGTGCTACACTGTTTGTGTATTATAATATTGCAGCACGCAGTCTAATCCTGTATTTTGAACCCGATCTTTTTAAACTGCCTGCTCATTTCTTGGGAAAATTCAGGAAAAACAAAATTACACGTGTCTTTTTATTTTCAGTGTAGATCATATATCTGAATTTTTGAACCTGAAGTCGCCCTGCTTAGCGAAATCTGCCATGTTTTATAAATCACGTTATGACGTGCTACACTGTTTGTGTATTATAATATGGCAGCACGCAGTCTAATCCTGTATTTTGAACCCGATCTTTGAAAACTGCCTGCTCATTTCTGGGGAAAATTCAGGAAAAACAAAATTACACGTGTCTTTTTATTTTCAGTGTAGATCATATATCTGAATTTTTGAACCTGAAGTCGCCCTGCTTAGCGAAATCTGCCATGTTATGACGTGCTACACTGTTTGTGTATTATAATATGGCAGCACGCAGTCTTATCCTGTATTTTGAACCCGATCTTTGAAAACTGCCTGCTCATTTCTGGGGAAAATTCAGGAAAAACACAATTACACGTGTCTTTTTATTTTCAGTGTAGATCATATATCTGAATTTTTGAACCTTAAGTCGCCCTGCTTAGCGAAATCTGCCATGTTTTATAAATCACGTTATGACGTGCTACACTGTTTGTGTATTATAATATGGCAGCACGCAGTCTAATCCTGTATTTTGAACCCGATCTTTGAAAACTGCCTGCTCATTTCTGGGGAAAATTCAGGAAAAACAAAATTACACGTGTCTTTTTATTTTCAGTGTAGATCATATATCTGAATTTTTGAACCTGAAGTCGCCCTGCTTAGCGAAATCTGCCATGTTTTATAAATCACGTTACGACGTGCTACACTGTTTGTGTATTATAATATGGCAGCACGCAGTCTTATCCTGTATTTTGAACCCGATCTTTGAAAACTGCCTGCTCATTTCTGGGGAAAATTCAGGAAAAACAAAATTACACGTGTCTTTTTATTTTCAGTGTAGATCATATATCTGAATTTTTGAACCTGAAGTCGCCCTGCTTAGGGAAATCTGACATGTTTTATAAATCACGTTATGACGTGCTACACTGTTTGTGTATTATAATATGGCAGCACGCAGTCCAATCCTATATTTTGAACCCGATCTTTGAAAACTGCCTGCTCATTTCTGGGGAAAATTCAGGAAAAACAAAATTACACGTGTCTTTTTATTTTCAGTGTAGATCATATATCTGAATTTTTGAACCTGAAGTCGCCCTGCTTAGCGAAATCTGCCATGTTTTATAAATCACGTTATGACGTGCTACACTGTTTGTGTATTATAATATGGCAGCACGCAGTCTAATCCTGTATTTTGAACCCGATCTTTTTAAACTGCCTGCTCATTTCTGGGGAAAATTCAGGAAAAACAAAATTACACGTGTCTTTTTATTTTCAGTGTAGATCATATATCTGAATTTTTGAACCTGAAGTCGCCCTGCTTAGCGAAATCTGCCATGTTTTATAAATCACGTTATGACGTGCTACACTGTTTGTGTATTATAATATGGCAGCACGCAGTCTAATCCTGTATTTTGAACCCGATCTTTGAAAACTGCCTGCTCAATTCTGGGGAAAATTCAGGAAAAACAAAATTACACGTGTCTTTTTATTTTCAGTGTAGATCATATATCTGAATTTTTGAACCTGAAGTCGCCCTGCTTAGCGAAATCTGCCATGTTTTATAAATCACGTTATGACGTGCTACACTGTTTGTGTATTATAATATGGCAGCACGCAGTCTATTCCTATATTTTGAACCCGATCTTTGAAAACTGCCTGCTCATTTCTGGGGAAAATTCAGGAAAAACAAAATTACACGTGTCTTTTTATTTTCAGTGTAGATCATATATCTGAATTTTTGAACCTGAAGTCGCCCTGCTTAGCGAAATCTGCCATGTTTTATAAATCACGTTATGACGTGCTACACTGTTTGTGTATTATAATATGGCAGCACGCAGTCTTATCCTATATTTTGAACCCGATCTTTGAAAACTGCCTGCTAATTTCTGGGGAAAATTCAGGAAAAACAAAATTACACGTGTCTTTTTATTTTCAGTGTAGATCATATATCTGAATTTTTGAACCTGAAGTCGCCCTGCTTAGCGAAATCTGCCATGTTTTATAAATCACGTTATGACGTGCTTCACTGTTTGTGTATTATAATATGGCAGCACGCAGTCTATTCCTATATTTTGAACCCGATCTTTGAAAACTGCCTGCTCATTTCTGGGGAAAATTCAGGAAAAACAAAATTACACGTGTCTTTTTATTTTCAGTGTAGATCATATATCTGAATTTTTGAACCTGAAGTCGCCCTGCTTAGCGAAATCTGCCATGTTTTATAAATCACGTTATGACGTGCTACACTGTTTGTGTATTATAATATGGCAGCACGCAGTCTTATCCTGTATTTTGAACCCGATCTTTGAAAACTGCCTGCTCATTTCTGGGGAAAATTCAGGAAAAACAAAATTACACGTGTCTTTTTATTTTCAGTGTAGATCATATATCTGAATTTTTGAACCTGAAGTCGCCCTGCTTAGGGAAATCTGACATGTTTTATAAATCACGTTATGACGTGCTACACTGTTTGTGTATTATAATATGGCAGCACGCAGTCCAATCCTATATTTTGAACCCGATCTTTGAAAACTGCCTGCTCATTTCTGGGGAAAATTCAGGAAAAACAAAATTACACGTGTCTTTTTATTTTCAGTGTAGATCATATATCTGAATTTTTGAACCTGAAGTCGCCCTGCTTAGCGAAATCTGCCATGTTTTATAAATCACGTTATGACGTGCTACACTGTTTGTGTATTATAATATGGCAGCACGCAGTCTAATCCTGTATTTTGAACCCGATCTTTTTAAACTGCCTGCTCATTTCTGGGGAAAATTCAGGAAAAACAAAATTACACGTGTCTTTTTATTTTCAGTGTAGATCATATATCTGAATTTTTGAACCTGAAGTCGCCCTGCTTAGCGAAATCTGCCATGTTTTATAAATCACGTTATGACGTGCTACACTGTTTGTGTATTATAATATGGCAGCACGCAGTCTAATCCTGTATTTTGAACCCGATCTTTGAAAACTGCCTGCTCAATTCTGGGGAAAATTCAGGAAAAACAAAATTACACGTGTCTTTTTATTTTCAGTGTAGATCATATATCTGAATTTTTGAACCTGAAGTCGCCCTGCTTAGCGAAATCTGCCATGTTTTATAAATCACGTTATGACGTGCTACACTGTTTGTGTATTATAATATGGCAGCACGCAGTCTATTCCTATATTTTGAACCCGATCTTTTTAAACTGCCTGCTCATTTCTGGGGAAAATTCAGGAAAAACAAAATTACACGTGTCTTTTTATTTTCAGTGTAGATCATATATCTGAATTTTTGAACCTGAAGTCGCCTTGCTTAGCGAAATCTGCCATGTTTTATAAATCACGTTATGACGTGCTACACTGTTTGTGTATTATAATATGGCAGCACGCAGTCTTATCCTGTATTTTGAACCCGATCTTTGAAAACTGCCTGCTCATTTCTGGGGAAAATTCAGGAAAAACAAAATTACACGTGTCTTTTTATTTTCAGTGTAGATCATATATCTGAATTTTTGAACCTGAAGTCGCCCTGCTTAGGGAAATCTGACATGTTTTATAAATCACGTTATGACGTGCTACACTGTTTGTGTATTATAATATGGCAGCACGCAGTCCAATCCTATATTTTGAACCCGATCTTTGAAAACTGCCTGCTCATTTCTGGGGAAAATTCAGGAAAAACAAAATTACACGTGTCTTTTTATTTTCAGTGTAGATCATATATCTGAATTTTTGAACCTGAAGTCGCCCTGCTTAGCGAAATCTGCCATGTTTTATAAATCACGTTATGACGTGCTACACTGTTTGTGTATTATAATATGGCAGCACGCAGTCTAATCCTGTATTTTGAACCCGATCTTTTTAAACTGCCTGCTCATTTCTGGGGAAAATTCAGGAAAAACAAAATTACACGTGTCTTTTTATTTTCAGTGTAGATCATATATCTGAATTTTTGAACCTGAAGTCGCCCTGCTTAGCGAAATCTGCCATGTTTTATAAATCACGTTATGACGTGCTACACTGTTTGTGTATTATAATATGGCAGCACGCAGTCTAATCCTGTATTTTGAACCCGATCTTTGAAAACTGCCTGCTCAATTCTGGGGAAAATTCAGGAAAAACAAAATTACACGTGTCTTTTTATTTTCAGTGTAGATCATATATCTGAATTTTTGAACCTGAAGTCGCCCTGCTTAGCGAAATCTGCCATGTTTTATAAATCACGTTATGACGTGCTACACTGTTTGTGTATTATAATATGGCAGCACGCAGTCTATTCCTATATTTTGAACCCGATCTTTGAAAACTGCCTGCTCATTTCTGGGGAAAATTCAGGAAAAACAAAATTACACGTGTCTTTTTATTTTCAGTGTAGATCATATATCTGAATTTTTGAACCTGAAGTCGCCCTGCTTAGCGAAATCTGCCATGTTTTATAAATCACGTTATGACGTGCTACACTGTTTGTGTATTATAATATGGCAGCACGCAGTCTTATCCTATATTTTGAACCCGATCTTTGAAAACTGCCTGCTAATTTCTGGGGAAAATTCAGGAAAAACAAAATTACACGTGTCTTTTTATTTTCAGTGTAGATCATATATCTGAATTTTTGAACCTGAAGTCGCCCTGCTTAGCGAAATCTGCCATGTTTTATAAATCACGTTATGACGTGCTTCACTGTTTGTGTATTATAATATGGCAGCACGCAGTCTATTCCTATATTTTGAACCCGATCTTTGAAAACTGCCTGCTCATTTCTGGGGAAAATTCAGGAAAAACAAAATTACACGTGTCTTTTTATTTTCAGTGTAGATCATATATCTGAATTTTTGAACCTGAAGTCGCCCTGCTTAGCGAAATCTGCCATGTTTTATAAATCACGTTATGACGTGCTACACTGTTTGTGTATTATAATATGGCAGCACGCAGTCTTATCCTGTATTTTGAACCCGATCTTTGAAAACTGCCTGCTCATTTCTGGGGAAAATTCAGGAAAAACAAAATTACACGTGTCTTTTTATTTTCAGTGTAGATCATATATCTGAATTTTTGAACCTGAAGTCGCCCTGCTTAGGGAAATCTGACATGTTTTATAAATCACGTTATGACGTGCTACACTGTTTGTGTATTATAATATGGCAGCACGCAGTCCAATCCTATATTTTGAACCCGATCTTTGAAAACTGCCTGCTCATTTCTGGGGAAAATTCAGGAAAAACAAAATTACACGTGTCTTTTTATTTTCAGTGTAGATCATATATCTGAATTTTTGAACCTGAAGTCGCCCTGCTTAGCGAAATCTGCCATGTTTTATAAATCACGTTATGACGTGCTACACTGTTTGTGTATTATAATATGGCAGCACGCAGTCTAATCCTGTATTTTGAACCCGATCTTTTTAAACTGCCTGCTCATTTCTGGGGAAAATTCAGGAAAAACAAAATTACACGTGTCTTTTTATTTTCAGTGTAGATCATATATCTGAATTTTTGAACCTGAAGTCGCCCTGCTTAGCGAAATCTGCCATGTTTTATAAATCACGTTATGACGTGCTACACTGTTTGTGTATTATAATATGGCAGCACGCAGTCTAATCCTGTATTTTGAACCCGATCTTTGAAAACTGCCTGCTCAATTCTGGGGAAAATTCAGGAAAAACAAAATTACACGTGTCTTTTTATTTTCAGTGTAGATCATATATCTGAATTTTTGAACCTGAAGTCGCCCTGCTTAGCGAAATCTGCCATGTTTTATAAATCACGTTATGACGTGCTACACTGTTTGTGTATTATAATATGGCAGCACGCAGTCTATTCCTATATTTTGAACCCGATCTTTTTAAACTGCCTGCTCATTTCTGGGGAAAATTCAGGAAAAACAAAATTACACGTGTCTTTTTATTTTCAGTGTAGATCATATATCTGAATTTTTGAACCTGAAGTCGCCTTGCTTAGCGAAATCTGCCATGTTTTATAAATCACGTTATGACGTGCTACACTGTTTGTGTATTATAATATGGCAGCACGCAGTCTAATCCTGTATTTTGAACCCGATCTTTGAAAACTGCCTGCTCATTTCTGGGGAAAATTCAGGAAAAACAAAATTACACGTGTCTGTTTATTTTCAGTGTAGATCATATATCTGAATTTTTGAACCTGAAGTCGCCCTGCTTAGCGAAATCTGCCATGTTTTATAAATCACGTTATGACGTGCTACACTGTTTGTGTATTATAATATGGCAGCACGCAGTCTTATCCTGTATTTTGAACCCGATCTTTGAAAACTGCCTGCTCATTTCTGGGGAAAATTCAGGAAAAACAAAATTACACGTGTCTTTTTATTTTCAGTGTAGATCATATATCTGAATTTTTGAACCTGAAGTCGCCCTGCTTAGCGAAATCTGACATGTTTTATAAATCACGTTATGACGTGCTACACTGTTTGTGTATTATAATATGGCAGCACGCAGTCTAATCCTGTATTTTGAACCCGATCTTTTTAAACTGCCTGCTCATTTCTTGGGAAAATTCAGGAAAAACAAAATTACACGTGTCTTTTTATTTTCAGTGTAGATCATATATCTGAATTTTTGAACCTGAAGTCGCCCTGCTTAGCGAAATCTGCCATGTTTTATAAATCACGTTATGACGTGCTACACTGTTTGTGTATTATAATATGGCAGCACGCAGTCTAATCCTGTATTTTGAACCCGATCTTTGAAAACTGCCTGCTCATTTCTGGGGAAAATTCAGGAAAAACAAAATTACACGTGTCTTTTTATTTTCAGTGTAGATCATATATCTGAATTTTTGAACCTGAAGTCGCCCTGCTTAGCGAAATCTGCCATGTTATGACGTGCTACACTGTTTGTGTATTATAATATGGCAGCACGCAGTCTTATCCTGTATTTTGAACCCGATCTTTGAAAACTGCCTGCTCATTTCTGGGGAAAATTCAGGAAAAACACAATTACACGTGTCTTTTTATTTTCAGTGTAGATCATATATCTGAATTTTTGAACCTTAAGTCGCCCTGCTTAGCGAAATCTGCCATGTTTTATAAATCACGTTATGACGTGCTACACTGTTTGTGTATTATAATATGGCAGCACGCAGTCTAATCCTGTATTTTGAACCCGATCTTTGAAAACTGCCTGCTCATTTCTGGGGAAAATTCAGGAAAAACAAAATTACACGTGTCTTTTTATTTTCAGTGTAGATCATATATCTGAATTTTTGAACCTGAAGTCGCCCTGCTTAGCGAAATCTGCCATGTTTTATAAATCACGTTACGACGTGCTACACTGTTTGTGTATTATAATATGGCAGCACGCAGTCTTATCCTGTATTTTGAACCCGATCTTTGAAAACTGCCTGCTCATTTCTGGGGAAAATTCAGGAAAAACAAAATTACACGTGTCTTTTTATTTTCAGTGTAGATCATATATCTGAATTTTTGAACCTGAAGTCGCCCTGCTTAGGGAAATCTGACATGTTTTATAAATCACGTTATGACGTGCTACACTGTTTGTGTATTATAATATGGCAGCACGCAGTCCAATCCTATATTTTGAACCCGATCTTTGAAAACTGCCTGCTCATTTCTGGGGAAAATTCAGGAAAAACAAAATTACACGTGTCTTTTTATTTTCAGTGTAGATCATATATCTGAATTTTTGAACCTGAAGTCGCCCTGCTTAGCGAAATCTGCCATGTTTTATAAATCACGTTATGACGTGCTACACTGTTTGTGTATTATAATATGGCAGCACGCAGTCTAATCCTGTATTTTGAACCCGATCTTTTTAAACTGCCTGCTCATTTCTGGGGAAAATTCAGGAAAAACAAAATTACACGTGTCTTTTTATTTTCAGTGTAGATCATATATCTGAATTTTTGAACCTGAAGTCGCCCTGCTTAGCGAAATCTGCCATGTTTTATAAATCACGTTATGACGTGCTACACTGTTTGTGTATTATAATATGGCAGCACGCAGTCTAATCCTGTATTTTGAACCCGATCTTTGAAAACTGCCTGCTCAATTCTGGGGAAAATTCAGGAAAAACAAAATTACACGTGTCTTTTTATTTTCAGTGTAGATCATATATCTGAATTTTTGAACCTGAAGTCGCCCTGCTTAGCGAAATCTGCCATGTTTTATAAATCACGTTATGACGTGCTACACTGTTTGTGTATTATAATATGGCAGCACGCAGTCTATTCCTATATTTTGAACCCGATCTTTGAAAACTGCCTGCTCATTTCTGGGGAAAATTCAGGAAAAACACAATTACACGTGTCTTTTTATTTTCAGTGTAGATCATATATCTGAATTTTTGAACCTGAAGTCGCCCTGCTTAGCGAAATCTGCCATGTTTTATAAATCACGTTATGACGTGCTACACTGTTTGTGTATTATAATATGGCAGCACGCAGTCTTATCCTATATTTTGAACCCGATCTTTGAAAACTGCCTGCTAATTTCTGGGGAAAATTCAGGAAAAACAAAATTACACGTGTCTTTTTATTTTCAGTGTAGATCATATATCTGAATTTTTGAACCTGAAGTCGCCCTGCTTAGCGAAATCTGCCATGTTTTATAAATCACGTTATGACGTGCTTCACTGTTTGTGTATTATAATATGGCAGCACGCAGTCTATTCCTATATTTTGAACCCGATCTTTGAAAACTGCCTGCTCATTTCTGGGGAAAATTCAGGAAAAACAAAATTACACGTGTCTTTTTATTTTCAGTGTAGATCATATATCTGAATTTTTGAACCTGAAGTCGCCCTGCTTAGCGAAATCTGCCATGTTTTATAAATCACGTTATGACGTGCTACACTGTTTGTGTATTATAATATGGCAGCACGCAGTCTTATCCTGTATTTTGAACCCGATCTTTGAAAACTGCCTGCTAATTTCTGGGGAAAATTCAGGAAAAACAAAATTACACGTGTCTTTTTATTTTCAGTGTAGATCATATATCTGAATTTTTGAACCTGAAGTCGCCCTGCTTAGCGAAATCTGCCATGTTTTATAAATCACGTTATGACGTGCTACACTGTTTGTGTATTATAATATGGCAGCACGCAGTCTAATCCTGTATTTTGAACCCGATCTTTGAAAACTGCCTGCTCATTTCTGGGGAAAATTCAGGAAAAACAAAATTACACGTGTCTTTTTATTTTCAGTGTAGATCATATATCTGAATTTTTGAACCTGAAGTCGCCCTGCTTAGCGAAATCTGCCATGTTTTATAAATCACGTTATGACGTGCTACACTGTTTGTGTATTATAATATGGCAGCACGCAGTCTAATCCTGTATTTTGAACCCGATCTTTGAAAACTGCCTGCTCAATTCTGGGGAAAATTCAGGAAAAACAAAATTACACGTGTCTTTTTATTTTCAGTGTAGATCATATATCTGAATTTTTGAACCTGAAGTCGCCCTGCTTAGCGAAATCTGCCATGTTTTATAAATCACGTTATGACGTGCTACACTGTTTGTGTATTATAATATGGCAGCACGCAGTCTATTCCTATATTTTGAACCCGATCTTTGAAAACTGCCTGCTCATTTCTGGGGAAAATTCAGGAAAAACAAAATTACACGTGTCTTTTTATTTTCAGTGTAGATCATATATCTGAATTTTTGAACCTGAAGTCGCCCTGCTTAGCGAAATCTGCCATGTTTTATAAATCACGTTATGACGTGCTACACTGTTTGTGTATTATAATATGGCAGCACGCAGTCTTATCCTATATTTTGAACCCGATCTTTGAAAACTGCCTGCTCATTTCTGGGGAAAATTCAGGAAAAACAAAATTACACGTGTCTTTTTATTTTCAGTGTAGATCATATATCGGAATTTTTGAACCTGAAGTCGCCCTGCTTAGCGAAATCTGCCATGTTTTATAAATCACGTTATGACGTGCTACACTGTTTGTGTATTATAATATGGCAGCACGCAGTCTAATCCTATATTTTGAACCCGATCTTTGAAAACTGCCTGCTAATTTCTGGGGAAAATTCAGGAAAAACAAAATTACATGTGTCTTTTTATTTTCAGTGTAGATCATATATCTGAATTTTTGAACCTGAAGTCGCCCTGCTTAGCGAAATCTGCCATGTTTTATAAATCACGTTATGACGTGCTACACTGTTTGTGTATTATAATATGGCAGCACGCAGTCTAATCCTATATTTTGAACCCGATCTTTGAAAACTGCCTGCTAATTTCTGGGGAAAATTCAGGAAAAACAAAATTACATGTGTCTTTTTATTTTCAGTGTAGATCATATATCGGAATTTTTGAACCTGAAGTCGCCCTGCTTAGCGAAATCTGCCATGTTTTATGAATCACGTTATGACGTGCTACACTGTTTGTGTATTATAATATGGCAGCACGCAGTCTAATCCTATATTTTGAACCCGATCTTTGAAAACTGCCTGCTAATTTCTGGGGAAAATTCAGGAAAAACAAAATTACATGTGTCTTTTTATTTTCAGTGTAGATCATATATCTGAATTTTTGAACCTGAAGTCGCCCTGCTTAGCGAAATCTGCCATGTTTTATAAATCACGTTATGACGTGCTACACTGTTTGTGTATTATAATATGGCAGCACGCAGTCTAATCCTATATTTTGAACCCGATCTTTGAAAACTGCCTGCTCATTTCTGGGGAAAATTCAGGAAAAACAAAATTACACGTGTCTTTTTATTTTCAGTGTAGATCATATATCGGAATTTTTGAACCTGAAGTCGCCCTGCTTAGCGAAATCTGCCATGTTTTATAAATCACGTTATGACGTGCTACACTGTTTTTGTATTATAATATGGCAGCACGCAGTCTAATCCTATATTTTGAACCCGATCTTTGAAAACTGCCTGCTAATTTCTGGGGAAAATTCAGGAAAAACAAAATTACATGTGTCTTTTTATTTTCAGTGTAGATCATATATCTGAATTTTTGAACCTGAAGTCGCCCTGCTTAGCGAAATCTGCCATGTTTTATAAATCACGTTATGACGTGCTACACTGTTTGTGTATTATAATATGGCAGCACGCAGTCTAATCCTGTATTTTGAACCCGATATTTGAAAACTGCCTGCTCATTTCTGGGGAAAATTCAGGAAAAACAAAATTACACGTGTCTTTTTATTTTCAGTGTAGATCATATATCTGAATTTTTGAATCTGAAGTCGCCCTGCTTAGCGAAATCTGCCATGTTTTATAAATCACGTTATGACGTGCTACACTGTTTGTGTATTATAATATGGCAGCACGCAGTCTATTCCTATATTTTGAACCCGATCTTTGAAAACTGCCTGCTCATTTCTGGGGAAAATTCAGGAAAAACAAAATTACACGTGTCTTTTTATTTTCAGTGTAGATCATATATCTGAATTTTTGAACCTGAAGTCGCCCTGCTTAGCGAAATCTGCCATGTTTTATAAATCACGTTATGACGTGCTACACTGTTTGTGTATTATAATATGGCAGCACGCAGTCTAATCCTATATTTTGAACCCGATCTTTGAAAACTGCCTGCTCATTTCTGGGGAAAATTCAGGAAAAACAAAATTACACGTGTCTTTTTATTTTCAGTGTAGATCATATATCGGAATTTTTGAACCTGAAGTCGCCCTGCTTAGCGAAATCTGCCATGTTTTATAAATCACGTTATGACGTGCTACACTGTTTGTGTATTATAATATGGCAGCACGCAGTCTAATCCTATATTTTGAACCCGATCTTTGAAAACTGCCTGCTAATTTCTGGGGAAAATTCAGGAAAAACAAAATTACATGTGTCTTTTTATTTTCAGTGTAGATCATATATCGGAATTTTTGAACCTGAAGTCGCCCTGCTTAGCGAAATCTGCCATGTTTTATGAATCACGTTATGACGTGCTACACTGTTTGTGTATTATAATATGGCAGCACGCAGTCTATTCCTATATTTTGAACCCGATCTTTGTAAACTGCCTGCTCATTTCTGGGGAAAATTCAGGAAAAACAAAATTACACGTGTCTTTTTATTTTCAGTGTAGATCATATATCGGAATTTTTGAACCTGAAGTCGCCCTGCTTAGCGAAATCTGCCATGTTTTATAAATCACGTTATGACGTGCTACACTGTTTGTGTATTATAATATGGCAGCACGCAGTCTAATCCTATATTTTGAACCCGATCTTTGAAAACTGCCTGCTCATTTCTGGGGAAAATTCAGGAAAAACAAAATTACACGTGTCTTTTTATTTTCAGTGTAGATCATATATCGGAATTTTTGAACCTGAAGTCGCCCTGCTTAGCGAAATCTGCCATGTTTTATAAATCACGTTATGACGTGCTACACTGTTTGTGTATTATAATATGGCAGCACGCAGTCTAATCCTATATTTTGAACCCGATCTTTGAAAACTGCCTGCTAATTTCTGGGGAAAATTCAGGAAAAACAAAATTACATGTGTCTTTTTATTTTCAGTGTAGATCATATATCTGAATTTTTGAACCTGAAGTCGCCCTGCTTAGCGAAATCTGCCATGTTTTATAAATCACGTTATGACGTGCTACACTGTTTGTGTATTATAATATGGCAGCACACAGTCTAATCCTATATTTTGAACCCGACCCTGCTCATTTCTGGGGAAAATTCAGGAAAAACAAAATTACACGTGTCTTTTTATTTTCAGTGTAGATCATATATCTGAATTTTTGAACCTGAAGTCGCCCTGCTTAGCGAAATCTGCCATGTTTTATAAATCACGTTATGACGTGCTACACTGTTTGTGTATTATAATATGGCAGCACGCAGTCTAATCCTATATTTTGAACCCGATCTTTGAAAACTGCCTGCTCATTTCTGGGGAAAATTCAGGAAAAACAAAATTACACGTGTCTTTTTATTTTCAGTGTAGATCATATATCGGAATTTTTGAACCTGAAGTCGCCCTGCTTAGCGAAATCTGCCATGTTTTATAAATCACGTTATGACGTGCTACACTGTTTGTGTATTATAATATGGCAGCACGCAGTCTAATCCTATATTTTGAACCCGATCTTTGAAAACTGCCTGCTCATTTCTGGGGAAAATTCAGGAAAAACAAAATTACATGTGTCTTTTTATTTTCAGTGTAGATCATATATCTGAATTTTTGAACCTGAAGTCGCCCTGCTTAGCGAAATCTGCCATGTTTTATAAATCACGTTATGACGTGCTACACTGTTTGTGTATTATAATATGGCAGCACGCAGTCTAATCCTATATTTTGAACCCGATCTTTGAAAACTGCCTGCTCATTTCTGGGGAAAATTCAGGAAAAACAAAATTACACGTGTCTTTTTATTTTCAGTGTAGATCATATATCGGAATTTTTGAACCTGAAGTCGCCCTGCTTAGCGAAATCTGCCATGTTTTATAAATCACGTTATGACGTGCTACACTGTTTGTGTATTATAATATGGCAGCACGCAGTCTAATCCTATATTTTGAACCCGATCTTTGAAAACTGCCTGCTAATTTCTGGGGAAAATTCAGGAAAAACAAAATTACATGTGTCTTTTTATTTTCAGTGTAGATCATATATCTGAATTTTTGAACCTGAAGTCGCCCTGCTTAGCGAAATCTGCCATGTTTTATAAATCACGTTATGACGTGCTACACTGTTTGTGTATTATAATATGGCAGCACGCAGTCTAATCCTGTATTTTGAACCCGATATTTGAAAACTGCCTGCTCATTTCTGGGGAAAATTCAGGAAAAACAAAATTACACTTGTCTGTTTATTTTCAGTGTAGATCATATATCTGAATTTTTGAACCTGAAGTCGCCCTGCTTAGCGAAATCTGCCATGTTTTATAAATCACGTTATGACGTGCTACACTGTTTGTGTATTATAATATGGCAGCACGCAGTCTAATCCTGTATTTTGAACTCGATCTTTTTAAACTGCCTGCTCATTTCTGGGGAAAATTCAGGAAAAACAAAATTACACGTGTCTTTTTATTTTCAGTGTAGATCATATATCTGAATTTTTGAACCTGAAGTCGCCCTGCTTAGCGAAATCTGCCATGTTTTATAAATCACGTTATGACGTGCTACACTGTTTTTGTTTTATAATATAGCAGCACGCAGTCTAATCCTATATTTTGAACCCGATCTTTGAAAACTGCCTGCTCATTTCTGGGGAAAATTCAGGAAAAACAAAATTACACGTGTCTTTTTATTTTCAGTGTAGATCATATATCTGAATTTTTGAACCTGAAGTCGCCCTGCTTAGCAAAATCTGCCATGTTTTATAAATCACGTTATGACGTGCTACACTGTTTGTGTATTATAATATGGCAGCACGCAGTCTATTCCTATATTTTGAACCCGATCTTTGAAAACTGCCTGCTCATTTCTGGGGAAAATTCAGGAAAAACAAAATTACACGTGTCTTTTTATTTTCAGTGTAGATCATATATCTGAATTTTTGAACCTGAAGTCGCCCTGCTTAGCGAAATCTGCCATGTTTTATAAATCACGTTATGACGTGCTACACTGTTTGTGTATTATAATATGGCAGCACGCAGTCTAATCCTATATTTTGAACCCGATCTTTGAAAACTGCCTGCTCATTTCTGGGGAAAATTCAGGAAAGACAAAATTACACGTGTCTTTTTATTTTCAGTGTAGATCATATATCTGAATATTTGAACCTGAAGTCGCCCTGCTTAGCGAAATCTGCCATGTTTTATAAATCACGTTATGACGTGCTACACTGTTTGTGTATTATAATATGGCAGCACGCAGTCTTATCCTATATTTTGAACCCGATCTTTGAAAACTGCCTGCTAATTTCTGGGGAAAATTCAGGAAAAACAAAATTACACGTGTCTTTTTATTTTCAGTGTAGATCATATATCTGAATTTTTGAACCTGAAGTCGCCCTGCTTAGCGAAATCTGCCATGTTTTATAAATCACGTTATGACGTGCTACACTGTTTGTGTATTATAATATGGCAGCACGCAGTCTAATCCTATATTTTGAACCCGATCTTTGAAAACTGCCTGCTCATTTCTGGGGAAAATTCAGGAAAAACAAAATTACACGTGTCTTTTTATTTTCAGTGTAGATCATATATCGGAATTTTTGAACCTGAAGTCGCCCTGCTTAGCGAAATCTGCCATGTTTTATAAATCACGTTATGACGTGCTACACTGTTTGTGTATTATAATATGGCAGCACGCAGTCTAATCCTATATTTTGAACCCGATCTTTGAAAACTGCCTGCTAATTTCTGGGGAAAATTCAGGAAAAACAAAATTACATGTGTCTTTTTATTTTCAGTGTAGATCATATATCTGAATTTTTGAACCTGAAGTCGCCCTGCTTAGCGAAATCTGCCATGTTTTATAAATCACGTTATGACGTGCTACACTGTTTGTGTATTATAATATGGCAGCACGCAGTCTAATCCTGTATTTTGAACCCGATATTTGAAAACTGCCTGCTCATTTCTGGGGAAAATTCAGGAAAAACAAAATTACACTTGTCTGTTTATTTTCAGTGTAGATCATATATCTGAATTTTTGAACCTGAAGTCGCCCTGCTTAGCGAAATCTGCCATGTTTTATAAATCACGTTATGACGTGCTACACTGTTTGTGTATTATAATATGGCAGCACGCAGTCTAATCCTGTATTTTGAACTCGATCTTTTTAAACTGCCTGCTCATTTCTGGGGAAAATTCAGGAAAAACAAAATTACACGTGTCTTTTTATTTTCAGTGTAGATCATATATCTGAATTTTTGAACCTGAAGTCGCCCTGCTTAGCGAAATCTGCCATGTTTTATAAATCACGTTATGACGTGCTACACTGTTTTTGTTTTATAATATAGCAGCACGCAGTCTAATCCTATATTTTGAACCCGATCTTTGAAAACTGCCTGCTCATTTCTGGGGAAAATTCAGGAAAAACAAAATTACACGTGTCTTTTTATTTTCAGTGTAGATCATATATCTGAATTTTTGAACCTGAAGTCGCCCTGCTTAGCAAAATCTGCCATGTTTTATAAATCACGTTATGACGTGCTACACTGTTTGTGTATTATAATATGGCAGCACGCAGTCTATTCCTATATTTTGAACCCGATCTTTGAAAACTGCCTGCTCATTTCTGGGGAAAATTCAGGAAAAACAAAATTACACGTGTCTTTTTATTTTCAGTGTAGATCATATATCTGAATTTTTGAACCTGAAGTCGCCCTGCTTAGCGAAATCTGCCATGTTTTATAAATCACGTTATGACGTGCTACACTGTTTGTGTATTATAATATGGCAGCACGCAGTCTAATCCTATATTTTGAACCCGATCTTTGAAAACTGCCTGCTCATTTCTGGGGAAAATTCAGGAAAGACAAAATTACACGTGTCTTTTTATTTTCAGTGTAGATCATATATCTGAATATTTGAACCTGAAGTCGCCCTGCTTAGCGAAATCTGCCATGTTTTATAAATCACGTTATGACGTGCTACACTGTTTGTGTATTATAATATGGCAGCACGCAGTCTTATCCTATATTTTGAACCCGATCTTTGAAAACTGCCTGCTAATTTCTGGGGAAAATTCAGGAAAAACAAAATTACACGTGTCTTTTTATTTTCAGTGTAGATCATATATCTGAATTTTTGAACCTGAAGTCGCCCTGCTTAGCGAAATCTGCCATGTTTTATAAATCACGTTATGACGTGCTACACTGTTTGTGTATTATAATATGGCAGCACGCAGTCTAATCCTATATTTTGAACCCGATCTTTGAAAACTGCCTGCTCATTTCTGGGGAAAATTCAGGAAAAACAAAATTACACGTGTCTTTTTATTTTCAGTGTAGATCATATATCTGAATTTTTGAACCTGAAGTCGCCCTGCTTAGCGAAATCTGCCATGTTATATAAATCACGTTATGACGTGCTACACTGTTTGTGTATTATAATATGGCAGCACGCAGTCTAATCCTATATTTTGAACCCGATCTTTGAAAACTGCCTGCTCATTTCTGGGGAAAATTCAGGAAAAACAAAATTACACGTGTCTTTTTATTTTCAGTGTAGATCATATATCTGAATTTTTGAACCTGAAGTCGCCCTGCTTAGCGAAATCTGCCATGTTTTATAAATCACGTTATGACGTGCTACACTGTTTGTGTATTATAATATGGCAGCACGCAGTCTTATCCTATATTTTGAACCCGATCTTTGAAAACAGCCTGCTCATTTCTGGGGAAAATTCAGGAAAAACAAAATTACACGTGTCTTTTTATTTTCAGTGTAGATCATATATCTGAATTTTTGAACCTGAACTCGCCCTGCTTAGCGAAATCTGCAATGTTTTATAAATCACGTTATGACGTGCTACACTGTTTGTGTATTATAATATGGCAGCACGCAGTCTAATCCTATATTTTGAACCCGATCTTTGAAAACTGCCTGCTCATTTCTGGGGAAAATTCAGGAAAAACAAAATTACACGTGTCTTTTTATTTTCAGTGTAGATCATATATCTGAACTTTTGAACCTGAAGTCGCCCTGCTTAGCGAAATCTGCAATGTTTTATAAATCACGTTATGACGTGCTACACTGTTTGTGTATTATAATTTGGCAGCACGCAGTCTAATCCTATATTTTGAACCCGATCTTTGAAAACTGCCTGCTCATTTCTGGGGAAAATTCAGGAAAAACAAAATTACACGTGTCTTTTTATTTTCAGTGTAGATCATATATCTGAATTTTTGAACCTGAAGTCGCCCTGCTTAGCGAAATCTGCCATGTTTTATAAATCACGTTATGACGTGCTACACTGTTTGTGTATTATAATATGGCAGCACGCAGTCTAATCCTATATTTTGAACCCGATCTTTGAAAACTGCCTGCTCATTTCTGGGGAAAATTCAGGAAAAACAAAATTACACGTGTCTTTTTATTTTCAGTGTAGATCATATATCTGAATTTTTGAACCTGAAGTCGCCCTGCTTAGCGAAATCTGCCATGTTTTATAAATCACGTTATGACGTGCTACACTGTTTGTGTATTATAATATGGCAGCACGCAGTCTTATCCTATATTTTGAACCCGATCTTTGAAAACAGCCTGCTCATTTCTGGGGAAAATTCAGGAAAAACAAAATTACACGTGTCTTTTTATTTTCAGTGTAGATCATATATCTGAATTTTTGAACCTGAAGTCGCCCTGCTTAGCGAAATCTGCCATGTTTTATAAATCACGTTATGACGTGCTACACTGTTTGTGTATTATAATATGGCAGCACGCAGTCTAATCCTATATTTTGAACCCGATCTTTGAAAACTGCCTGCTCATTTCTGGGGAAAATTCAGGAAAAACAAAATTACACGTGTCTTTTTATTTTCAGTGTAGATCATATATCTGAACTTTTGAACCTGAAGTCGCCCTGCTTAGCGAAATCTGCAATGTTTTATAAATCACGTTATGACGTGCTACACTGTTTGTGTATTATAATATGGCAGCACGCAGTCTAATCCTATATTTTGAACCCGATCTTTGAAAACTGCCTGCTCATTTCTGGGGAAAATTCAGGAAAGACAAAATTACACGTGTCTTTTTATTTTCAGTGTAGATCATATATCTGAATTTTTGAACCTGAAGTCGCCCTGCTTAGCGAAATCTGCCATGTTTTATAAATCACGTTATGACGTGCTACACTGTTTGTGTATTATAATATGGCAGCACGCAGTCTAATCCTATATTTTGAACCCGATCTTTGAAAACTGCCTGCTCATTTCTGGGGAAAATTCAGGAAAAACAAAATTACACGTGTCTTTTTATTTTCAGTGTAGATCATATATCTGAATTTTTGAACCTGAAGTCGCCCTGCTTAGCGAAATCTGCCATGTTTTATAAATCACGTTATGACGTGCTACACTGTTTGTGTATTATAATATGGCAGCACGCAGTCTTATCCTATATTTTGAACCCGATCTTTGAAAACAGCCTGCTCATTTCTGGGGAAAATTCAGGAAAAACAAAATTACACTTGTCTTTTTATTTTCAGTGTAGATCATATATCTGAATTTTTGAACCTGAACTCGCCCTGCTTAGCGAAATCTGCCATGTTTTATAAATCACGTTATGACGTGCTACACTGTTTGTGTATTATAATATGGCAGCACGCAGTCTAATCCTATATTTTGAACCCGATCTTTGAAAACTGCCTGCTCATTTCTGGGGAAAATTCAGGAAAAACAAAATTACACGTGTCTTTTTATTTTCAGTGTAGATCATATATCTGAACTTTTGAACCTGAAGTCGCCCTGCTTAGCGAAATCTGCAATGTTTTATAAATCACGTTATGACGTGCTACACTGTTTGTGTATTATAATATGGCAGCACGCAGTCTAATCCTATATTTTGAACCCGATCTTTGAAAACTGCCTGCTCATTTCTGGGGAAAATTCAGGAAAAACAAAATTACACGTGTCTTTTTATTTTCAGTGTAGATCATATATCTGAATTTTTGAACCTGAAGTCGCCCTGCTTAGCGAAATCTGCCATGTTTTATAAATCACGTTATGACGTGCTACACTGTTTGTGTATTATAATATGGCAGCACGCAGTCTAATCCTATATTTTGAACCCGATCTTTGAAAACTGCCTGCTCATTTCTGGGGAAAATTCAGGAAAAACAAAATTACACGTGTCTTTTTATTTTCAGTGTAGATCATATATCTGAATTTTTGAACCTGAAGTCGCCCTGCTTAGCGAAATCTGCCATGTTATATAAATCACGTTATGACGTGCTACACTGTTTGTGTATTATAATATGGCAGCACGCAGTCTAATCCTATATTTTGAACCCGATCTTTGAAAACTGCCTGCTCATTTCTGGGGAAAATTCAGGAAAAACAAAATTACACGTGTCTTTTTATTTTCAGTGTAGATCATATATCTGAATTTTTGAACCTGAAGTCGCCCTGCTTAGCGAAATCTGCCATGTTTTATAAATCACGTTATGACGTGCTACACTGTTTGTGTATTATAATATGGCAGCACGCAGTCTTATCCTATATTTTGAACCCGATCTTTGAAAACAGCCTGCTCATTTCTGGGGAAAATTCAGGAAAAACAAAATTACACGTGTCTTTTTATTTTCAGTGTAGATCATATATCTGAATTTTTGAACCTGAACTCGCCCTGCTTAGCGAAATCTGCAATGTTTTATAAATCACGTTATGACGTGCTACACTGTTTGTGTATTATAATATGGCAGCACGCAGTCTAATCCTATATTTTGAACCCGATCTTTGAAAACTGCCTGCTCATTTCTGGGGAAAATTCAGGAAAAACAAAATTACACGTGTCTTTTTATTTTCAGTGTAGATCATATATCTGAACTTTTGAACCTGAAGTCGCCCTGCTTAGCGAAATCTGCAATGTTTTATAAATCACGTTATGACGTGCTACACTGTTTGTGTATTATAATTTGGCAGCACGCAGTCTAATCCTATATTTTGAACCCGATCTTTGAAAACTGCCTGCTCATTTCTGGGGAAAATTCAGGAAAAACAAAATTACACGTGTCTTTTTATTTTCAGTGTAGATCATATATCTGAATTTTTGAACCTGAAGTCGCCCTGCTTAGCGAAATCTGCCATGTTTTATAAATCACGTTATGACGTGCTACACTGTTTGTGTATTATAATATGGCAGCACGCAGTCTAATCCTATATTTTGAACCCGATCTTTGAAAACTGCCTGCTCATTTCTGGGGAAAATTCAGGAAAAACAAAATTACACGTGTCTTTTTATTTTCAGTGTAGATCATATATCTGAATTTTTGAACCTGAAGTCGCCCTGCTTAGCGAAATCTGCCATGTTTTATAAATCACGTTATGACGTGCTACACTGTTTGTGTATTATAATATGGCAGCACGCAGTCTTATCCTATATTTTGAACCCGATCTTTGAAAACAGCCTGCTCATTTCTGGGGAAAATTCAGGAAAAACAAAATTACACGTGTCTTTTTATTTTCAGTGTAGATCATATATCTGAATTTTTGAACCTGAAGTCGCCCTGCTTAGCGAAATCTGCCATGTTTTATAAATCACGTTATGACGTGCTACACTGTTTGTGTATTATAATATGGCAGCACGCAGTCTAATCCTATATTTTGAACCCGATCTTTGAAAACTGCCTGCTCATTTCTGGGGAAAATTCAGGAAAAACAAAATTACACGTGTCTTTTTATTTTCAGTGTAGATCATATATCTGAACTTTTGAACCTGAAGTCGCCCTGCTTAGCGAAATCTGCAATGTTTTATAAATCACGTTATGACGTGCTACACTGTTTGTGTATTATAATATGGCAGCACGCAGTCTAATCCTATATTTTGAACCCGATCTTTGAAAACTGCCTGCTCATTTCTGGGGAAAATTCAGGAAAGACAAAATTACACGTGTCTTTTTATTTTCAGTGTAGATCATATATCTGAATTTTTGAACCTGAAGTCGCCCTGCTTAGCGAAATCTGCCATGTTTTATAAATCACGTTATGACGTGCTACACTGTTTGTGTATTATAATATGGCAGCACGCAGTCTAATCCTATATTTTGAACCCGATCTTTGAAAACTGCCTGCTCATTTCTGGGGAAAATTCAGGAAAAACAAAATTACACGTGTCTTTTTATTTTCAGTGTAGATCATATATCTGAATTTTTGAACCTGAAGTCGCCCTGCTTAGCGAAATCTGCCATGTTTTATAAATCACGTTATGACGTGCTACACTGTTTGTGTATTATAATATGGCAGCACGCAGTCTTATCCTATATTTTGAACCCGATCTTTGAAAACAGCCTGCTCATTTCTGGGGAAAATTCAGGAAAAACAAAATTACACGTGTCTTTTTATTTTCAGTGTAGATCATATATCTGAATTTTTGAACCTGAACTCGCCCTGCTTAGCGAAATCTGCAATGTTTTATAAATCACGTTATGACGTGCTACACTGTTTGTGTATTATAATATGGCAGCACGCAGTCTAATCCTATATTTTGAACCCGATCTTTGAAAACTGCCTGCTCATTTCTGGGGAAAATTCAGGAAAAACAAAATTACACGTGTCTTTTTATTTTCAGTGTAGATCATATATCTGAACTTTTGAACCTGAAGTCGCCCTGCTTAGCGAAATCTGCAATGTTTTATAAATCACGTTATGACGTGCTACACTGTTTGTGTATTATAATATGGCAGCACGCAGTCTAATCCTATATTTTGAACCCGATCTTTGAAAACTGCCTGCTCATTTCTGGGGAAAATTCAGGAAAAACAAAATTACACGTGTCTTTTTATTTTCAGTGTAGATCATATATCTGAATTTTTGAACCTGAAGTCGCCCTGCTTAGCGAAATCTGCCATGTTTTATAAATCACGTTATGACGTGCTACACTGTTTGTGTATTATAATATGGCAGCACGCAGTCTAATCCTATATTTTGAACCCGATCTTTGAAAACTGCCTGCTCATTTCTGGGGAAAATTCAGGAAAAACAAAATTACACGTGTCTTTTTATTTTCAGTGTAGATCATATATCTGAATTTTTGAACCTGAAGTCGCCCTGCTTAGCGAAATCTGCCATGTTTTATAAATCACGTTATGACGTGCTACACTGTTTGTGTATTATAATATGGCAGCACGCAGTCTAATCCTATATTTTGAACCCGATCTTTGAAAACTGCCTGCTAATTTCTGGGGAAAATTCAGGAAAAACAAAATTACACGTGTCTTTTTATTTTCAGTGTAGATCATATATCTGAATTTTTGAACCTGAAGTCGCCCTGCTTAGCGAAATCTGCCATGTTTTATAAATCACGTTATGACGTGCTACACTGTTTGTGTATTATAATATGGCAGCACGCAGTCTAATCCTATATTTTGAACCCGATCTTTGAAAACTGCCTGCTCATTTCTGGGGAAAATTCAGGAAAAACAAAATTACACGTGTCTTTTTATTTTCAGTGTAGATCATATATCTGAATTTTTGAACCTGAAGTCGCCCTGCTTAGCGAAATCTGCCATGTTATATAAATCACGTTATGACGTGCTACACTGTTTGTGTATTATAATATGGCAGCACGCAGTCTAATCCTATATTTTGAACCCGATCTTTGAAAACTGCCTGCTCATTTCTGGGGAAAATTCAGGAAAAACAAAATTACACGTGTCTTTTTATTTTCAGTGTAGATCATATATCTGAATTTTTGAACCTGAAGTCGCCCTGCTTAGCGAAATCTGCCATGTTTTATAAATCACGTTATGACGTGCTACACTGTTTGTGTATTATAATATGGCAGCACGCAGTCTTATCCTATATTTTGAACCCGATCTTTGAAAACAGCCTGCTCATTTCTGGGGAAAATTCAGGAAAAACAAAATTACACGTGTCTTTTTATTTTCAGTGTAGATCATATATCTGAATTTTTGAACCTGAACTCGCCCTGCTTAGCGAAATCTGCAATGTTTTATAAATCACGTTATGACGTGCTACACTGTTTGTGTATTATAATATGGCAGCACGCAGTCTAATCCTATATTTTGAACCCGATCTTTGAAAACTGCCTGCTCATTTCTGGGGAAAATTCAGGAAAAACAAAATTACACGTGTCTTTTTATTTTCAGTGTAGATCATATATCTGAACTTTTGAACCTGAAGTCGCCCTGCTTAGCGAAATCTGCAATGTTTTATAAATCACGTTATGACGTGCTACACTGTTTGTGTATTATAATTTGGCAGCACGCAGTCTAATCCTATATTTTGAACCCGATCTTTGAAAACTGCCTGCTCATTTCTGGGGAAAATTCAGGAAAAACAAAATTACACGTGTCTTTTTATTTTCAGTGTAGATCATATATCTGAATTTTTGAACCTGAAGTCGCCCTGCTTAGCGAAATCTGCCATGTTTTATAAATCACGTTATGACGTGCTACACTGTTTGTGTATTATAATATGGCAGCACGCAGTCTAATCCTATATTTTGAACCCGATCTTTGAAAACTGCCTGCTCATTTCTGGGGAAAATTCAGGAAAAACAAAATTACACGTGTCTTTTTATTTTCAGTGTAGATCATATATCTGAATTTTTGAACCTGAAGTCGCCCTGCTTAGCGAAATCTGCCATGTTTTATAAATCACGTTATGACGTGCTACACTGTTTGTGTATTATAATATGGCAGCACGCAGTCTTATCCTATATTTTGAACCCGATCTTTGAAAACAGCCTGCTCATTTCTGGGGAAAATTCAGGAAAAACAAAATTACACGTGTCTTTTTATTTTCAGTGTAGATCATATATCTGAATTTTTGAACCTGAAGTCGCCCTGCTTAGCGAAATCTGCCATGTTTTATAAATCACGTTATGACGTGCTACACTGTTTGTGTATTATAATATGGCAGCACGCAGTCTAATCCTATATTTTGAACCCGATCTTTGAAAACTGCCTGCTCATTTCTGGGGAAAATTCAGGAAAAACAAAATTACACGTGTCTTTTTATTTTCAGTGTAGATCATATATCTGAACTTTTGAACCTGAAGTCGCCCTGCTTAGCGAAATCTGCAATGTTTTATAAATCACGTTATGACGTGCTACACTGTTTGTGTATTATAATATGGCAGCACGCAGTCTAATCCTATATTTTGAACCCGATCTTTGAAAACTGCCTGCTCATTTCTGGGGAAAATTCAGGAAAGACAAAATTACACGTGTCTTTTTATTTTCAGTGTAGATCATATATCTGAATTTTTGAACCTGAAGTCGCCCTGCTTAGCGAAATCTGCCATGTTTTATAAATCACGTTATGACGTGCTACACTGTTTGTGTATTATAATATGGCAGCACGCAGTCTAATCCTATATTTTGAACCCGATCTTTGAAAACTGCCTGCTCATTTCTGGGGAAAATTCAGGAAAAACAAAATTACACGTGTCTTTTTATTTTCAGTGTAGATCATATATCTGAATTTTTGAACCTGAAGTCGCCCTGCTTAGCGAAATCTGCCATGTTTTATAAATCACGTTATGACGTGCTACACTGTTTGTGTATTATAATATGGCAGCACGCAGTCTTATCCTATATTTTGAACCCGATCTTTGAAAACAGCCTGCTCATTTCTGGGGAAAATTCAGGAAAAACAAAATTACACGTGTCTTTTTATTTTCAGTGTAGATCATATATCTGAATTTTTGAACCTGAACTCGCCCTGCTTAGCGAAATCTGCAATGTTTTATAAATCACGTTATGACGTGCTACACTGTTTGTGTATTATAATATGGCAGCACGCAGTCTAATCCTATATTTTGAACCCGATCTTTGAAAACTGCCTGCTCATTTCTGGGGAAAATTCAGGAAAAACAAAATTACACGTGTCTTTTTATTTTCAGTGTAGATCATATATCTGAATTTTTGAACCTGAAGTCGCCCTGCTTAGCGAAATCTGCAATGTTTTATAAATCACGTTATGACGTGCTACACTGTTTGTGTATTATAATATGGCAGCACGCAGTCTAATCCTATATTTTGAACCCGATCTTTTTAAACTGCCTGCTCATTTCTGGGGAAAATTCAGGAAAAACAAAATTACACGTGTCTTTTTATTTTCAGTGTAGATCATATATCTGAATTTTTGAACCTGAAGTCGCCCTGCTTAGCGAAATCTGCCATGTTTTATAAATCACGTTATGACGTGCTACACTGTTTGTGTATTATAATATGGCAGCACGCAGTCTAATCCTATATTTTGAACCCGATCTTTGAAAACTGTCTGCTCATTTCTGGGGAAAATTCAGGAAAAACAAAATTACACGTGTCTTTTTATTTTCAGTGTAGATCATATATCTGAATTTTTGAACCTGAAGTCGCCCTGCTTAGCGAAATCTGCAATGTTTTATAAATCACGTTATGACGTGCTACACTGTTTGTGTATTATAATATGGCAGCACGCAGTCTTATCCTATATTTTGAACCCGATCTTTGAAAACTGCCTGCTCATTTCTGGGGAAAATTCAGGAAAGACAAAATTACACGTGTCTTTATTTTCAGTGTAGATCATATATCTGAATTTTTGAACCTGAAGTCGCCCTGCTTAGCGAAATCTGCCATGTTTTATAAATCACGTTATGACGTGCTACACTGTTTGTGTATTATAATATGGCAGCACGCAGTCTAATCCTATATTTTGAACCCGATCTTTGAAAACTGCCTGCTCATTTCTGGGGAAAATTCAGGAAAAAAAAAATTACACGTGTCTTTTTATTTTCAGTGTAGATCATATATCTGAATTTTTGAACCTGAAGTCGCCCTGCTTAGCGAAATCTGCCATGTTTTATAAATCACGTTATGACGTGCTACACTGTTTGTGTATTATAATATGGCAGCACGCAGTCTTATCCTATATTTTGAACCCGATCTTTGAAAACAGCCTGCTCATTTCTGGGGAAAATTCAGGAAAAACAAAATTACACGTGTCTTTTTATTTTCAGTGTAGATCATATATCTGAATTTTTGAACCTGAACTCGCCCTGCTTAGCGAAATCTGCAATGTTTTATAAATCACGTTATGACGTGCTACACTGTTTGTGTATTATAATATGGCAGCACGCAGTCTAATCCTATATTTTGAACCCGATCTTTGAAAACTGCCTGCTCATTTCTGGGGAAAATTCAGGAAAAACAAAATTACACGTGTCTTTTTATTTTCAGTGTAGATCATATATCTGAACTTTTGAACCTGAAGTCGCCCTGCTTAGCGAAATCTGCAATGTTTTATAAATCACGTTATGACGTGCTACACTGTTTGTGTATTATAATATGGCAGCACGCAGTCTAATCCTATATTTTGAACCCGATCTTTGAAAACTGCCTGCTCATTTCTGGGGAAAATTCAGGAAAAACAAAATTACACGTGTCTTTTTATTTTCAGTGTAGATCATATATCTGAATTTTTGAACCTGAAGTCGCCCTGCTTAGCGAAATCTGCCATGTTTTATAAATCACGTTATGACGTGCTACACTGTTTGTGTATTATAATATGGCAGCACGCAGTCTAATCCTATATTTTGAACCCGATCTTTGAAAACTGCCTGCTCATTTCTGGGGAAAATTCAGGAAAAACAAAATTACACGTGTCTTTTTATTTTCAGTGTAGATCATATATCTGAATTTTTGAACCTGAAGTCGCCCTGCTTAGCGAAATCTGCCATGTTTTATAAATCACGTTATGACGTGCTACACTGTTTGTGTATTATAATATGGCAGCACGCAGTCTAATCCTATATTTTGAACCCGATCTTTGAAAACTGCCTGCTAATTTCTGGGGAAAATTCAGGAAAAACAAAATTACACGTGTCTTTTTATTTTCAGTGTAGATCATATATCTGAATTTTTGAACCTGAAGTCGCCCTGCTTAGCGAAATCTGCCATGTTTTATAAATCACGTTATGACGTGCTACACTGTTTGTGTATTATAATATGGCAGCACGCAGTCTAATCCTATATTTTGAACCCGATCTTTGAAAACTGCCTGCTCATTTCTGGGGAAAATTCAGGAAAAACAAAATTACACGTGTCTTTTTATTTTCAGTGTAGATCATATATCTGAATTTTTGAACCTGAAGTCGCCCTGCTTAGCGAAATCTGCCATGTTATATAAATCACGTTATGACGTGCTACACTGTTTGTGTATTATAATATGGCAGCACGCAGTCTAATCCTATATTTTGAACCCGATCTTTGAAAACTGCCTGCTCATTTCTGGGGAAAATTCAGGAAAAACAAAATTACACGTGTCTTTTTATTTTCAGTGTAGATCATATATCTGAATTTTTGAACCTGAAGTCGCCCTGCTTAGCGAAATCTGCCATGTTTTATAAATCACGTTATGACGTGCTACACTGTTTGTGTATTATAATATGGCAGCACGCAGTCTTATCCTATATTTTGAACCCGATCTTTGAAAACAGCCTGCTCATTTCTGGGGAAAATTCAGGAAAAACAAAATTACACGTGTCTTTTTATTTTCAGTGTAGATCATATATCTGAATTTTTGAACCTGAACTCGCCCTGCTTAGCGAAATCTGCAATGTTTTATAAATCACGTTATGACGTGCTACACTGTTTGTGTATTATAATATGGCAGCACGCAGTCTAATCCTATATTTTGAACCCGATCTTTGAAAACTGCCTGCTCATTTCTGGGGAAAATTCAGGAAAAACAAAATTACACGTGTCTTTTTATTTTCAGTGTAGATCATATATCTGAACTTTTGAACCTGAAGTCGCCCTGCTTAGCGAAATCTGCAATGTTTTATAAATCACGTTATGACGTGCTACACTGTTTGTGTATTATAATTTGGCAGCACGCAGTCTAATCCTATATTTTGAACCCGATCTTTGAAAACTGCCTGCTCATTTCTGGGGAAAATTCAGGAAAAACAAAATTACACGTGTCTTTTTATTTTCAGTGTAGATCATATATCTGAATTTTTGAACCTGAAGTCGCCCTGCTTAGCGAAATCTGCCATGTTTTATAAATCACGTTATGACGTGCTACACTGTTTGTGTATTATAATATGGCAGCACGCAGTCTAATCCTATATTTTGAACCCGATCTTTGAAAACTGCCTGCTCATTTCTGGGGAAAATTCAGGAAAAACAAAATTACACGTGTCTTTTTATTTTCAGTGTAGATCATATATCTGAATTTTTGAACCTGAAGTCGCCCTGCTTAGCGAAATCTGCCATGTTTTATAAATCACGTTATGACGTGCTACACTGTTTGTGTATTATAATATGGCAGCACGCAGTCTTATCCTATATTTTGAACCCGATCTTTGAAAACAGCCTGCTCATTTCTGGGGAAAATTCAGGAAAAACAAAATTACACGTGTCTTTTTATTTTCAGTGTAGATCATATATCTGAATTTTTGAACCTGAAGTCGCCCTGCTTAGCGAAATCTGCCATGTTTTATAAATCACGTTATGACGTGCTACACTGTTTGTGTATTATAATATGGCAGCACGCAGTCTAATCCTATATTTTGAACCCGATCTTTGAAAACTGCCTGCTCATTTCTGGGGAAAATTCAGGAAAAACAAAATTACACGTGTCTTTTTATTTTCAGTGTAGATCATATATCTGAACTTTTGAACCTGAAGTCGCCCTGCTTAGCGAAATCTGCAATGTTTTATAAATCACGTTATGACGTGCTACACTGTTTGTGTATTATAATATGGCAGCACGCAGTCTAATCCTATATTTTGAACCCGATCTTTGAAAACTGCCTGCTCATTTCTGGGGAAAATTCAGGAAAGACAAAATTACACGTGTCTTTTTATTTTCAGTGTAGATCATATATCTGAATTTTTGAACCTGAAGTCGCCCTGCTTAGCGAAATCTGCCATGTTTTATAAATCACGTTATGACGTGCTACACTGTTTGTGTATTATAATATGGCAGCACGCAGTCTAATCCTATATTTTGAACCCGATCTTTGAAAACTGCCTGCTCATTTCTGGGGAAAATTCAGGAAAAACAAAATTACACGTGTCTTTTTATTTTCAGTGTAGATCATATATCTGAATTTTTGAACCTGAAGTCGCCCTGCTTAGCGAAATCTGCCATGTTTTATAAATCACGTTATGACGTGCTACACTGTTTGTGTATTATAATATGGCAGCACGCAGTCTAATCCTATATTTTGAACCCGATCTTTGAAAACTGCCTGCTCATTTCTGGGGAAAATTCAGGAAAAACAAAATTACACGTGTCTTTTTATTTTCAGTGTAGATCATATATCTGAACTTTTGAACCTGAAGTCGCCCTGCTTAGCGAAATCTGCAATGTTTTATAAATCACGTTATGACGTGCTACACTGTTTGTGTATTATAATATGGCAGCACGCAGTCTAATCCTATATTTTGAACCCGATCTTTGAAAACTGCCTGCTCATTTCTGGGGAAAATTCAGGAAAAACAAAATTACACGTGTCTTTTTATTTTCAGTGTAGATCATATATCTGAATTTTTGAACCTGAAGTCGCCCTGCTTAGCGAAATCTGCAATGTTTTATAAATCACGTTATGACGTGCTACACTGTTTGTGTATTATAATATGGCAGCACGCAGTCTAATCCTATATTTTGAACCCGATCTTTTTAAACTGCCTGCTCATTTCTGGGGAAAATTCAGGAAAAACAAAATTACACGTGTCTTTTTATTTTCAGTGTAGATCATATATCTGAATTTTTGAACCTGAAGTCGCCCTGCTTAGCGAAATCTGCCATGTTTTATAAATCACGTTATGACGTGCTACACTGTTTGTGTATTATAATATGGCAGCACGCAGTCTAATCCTATATTTTGAACCCGATCTTTGAAAACTGTCTGCTCATTTCTGGGGAAAATTCAGGAAAAACAAAATTACACGTGTCTTTTTATTTTCAGTGTAGATCATATATCTGAATTTTTGAACCTGAAGTCGCCCTGCTTAGCGAAATCTGCAATGTTTTATAAATCACGTTATGACGTGCTACACTGTTTGTGTATTATAATATGGCAGCACGCAGTCTTATCCTATATTTTGAACCCGATCTTTGAAAACTGCCTGCTCATTTCTGGGGAAAATTCAGGAAAGACAAAATTACACGTGTCTTTATTTTCAGTGTAGATCATATATCTGAATTTTTGAACCTGAAGTCGCCCTGCTTAGCGAAATCTGCCATGTTTTATAAATCACGTTATGACGTGCTACACTGTTTGTGTATTATAATATGGCAGCACGCAGTCTAATCCTATATTTTGAACCCGATCTTTGAAAACTGCCTGCTCATTTCTGGGGAAAATTCAGGAAAAAAAAAATTACACGTGTCTTTTTATTTTCAGTGTAGATCATATATCTGAATTTTTGAACCTGAAGTCGCCCTGCTTAGCGAAATCTGCCATGTTTTATAAATCACGTTATGACGTGCTACACTGTTTGTGTATTATAATATGGCAGCACGCAGTCTTATCCTATATTTTGAACCCGATCTTTGAAAACAGCCTGCTCATTTCTGGGGAAAATTCAGGAAAAACAAAATTACACGTGTCTTTTTATTTTCAGTGTAGATCATATATCTGAATTTTTGAACCTGAACTCGCCCTGCTTAGCGAAATCTGCAATGTTTTATAAATCACGTTATGACGTGCTACACTGTTTGTGTATTATAATATGGCAGCACGCAGTCTAATCCTATATTTTGAACCCGATCTTTGAAAACTGCCTGCTCATTTCTGGGGAAAATTCAGGAAAAACAAAATTACACGTGTCTTTTTATTTTCAGTGTAGATCATATATCTGAACTTTTGAACCTGAAGTCGCCCTGCTTAGCGAAATCTGCAATGTTTTATAAATCACGTTATGACGTGCTACACTGTTTGTGTATTATAATATGGCAGCACGCAGTCTAATCCTATATTTTGAACCCGATCTTTGAAAACTGCCTGCTCATTTCTGGGGAAAATTCAGGAAAAACAAAATTACACGTGTCTTTTTATTTTCAGTGTAGATCATATATCTGAATTTTTGAACCTGAAGTCGCCCTGCTTAGCGAAATCTGCCATGTTTTAGAAATCACGTTATGACGTGCTACACTGTTTGTGTATTATAATATGGCAGCACGCAGTCTAATCCTATATTTTGAACCCGATCTTTGAAAACTGCCTGCTCATTTCTGGGGGAAATTCAGGAAAAACAAAATTACACGTGTCTTTTTATTTTCAGTGTGGATCATATATCTGAATTTTTGAACCTGAAGTCGCCCTGCTTAGCGAAATCTGCCATGTTTTATAAATCACGTTATGACGTGCTACACTGTTTGTGTATTATAATATGGCAGCACACAGTCTAATCCTATATTTTGAACCCGATCTTTGAAAACTGCCTGCTCATTTCTGGGGAAAATTCAGGAAAAACAAAATTACACGTGTCTTTTTATTTTCAGTGTAGATCATATATCTGAATTTTTGAACCTGAAGTCGCCCGGCTTAGCGAAATCTGCCATGTTTTATAAATCACGTTATGACGTGCTACACTGTTTGTGTATTATAATATGGCAGCACGCAGTCTTATCCTATATTTTGAACCCGATCTTTGAAAACTGCCTGCTCATTTCTGGGGAAAATTCAGGAAAAACAAAATTACACGTGTCTTTTTATTTTCAGTGTAGATCATATATCTGAATTTTTGAACCTGAAGTCGCCCGGCTTAGCGAAATCTGCCATGTTTTATAAATCACGTTATGACGTGCTACACTGTTTGTGTATTATAATATGGCAGCACGCAGTCTTATCCTATATTTTGAACCCGATCTTTGAAAACTGCCTGCTCATTTCTGGGGAAAATTCAGGAAAAACAAAATTACACGTGTCTTTTTATTTTCAGTGTAGATCATATATCTGAATTTTTGAACCTGAAGTCGCCCGGCTTAGCGAAATCTGCCATGTTTTATAAGTCACGTTATGACGTGCTACACTGTTTGTGTATTATAATATGGCAGCACGCAGTCTTATCCTATATTTTGAACCCGATCTTTGAAAACTGCCTGCTCATTTCTGGGGAAAATTCAGGAAAAACAAAATTACACGTGTCTTTTTATTTTCAGTGTAGATCATATATCTGAATTTTTGAACCTGAAGTCACCCTGCTTAGCGAAATCTGCCATGTTTTATAAATCACGTTTTGACGTGCTACACTGTTTGTGTATTATAATATGGCAGCACGCAGTCTTATCCTATATTTTGAACCCGATCTTTGAAAACAGCCTGCTCATTTCTGGGGAAAATTCAGGAAAAACAAAATTACACGAGTCTTTTTATTTTCAGTGTAGATCATATATCTGAATTTTTGAACCTGAAGTCGCCCTGCTTAGCGAAATCTGCCATGTTTTATAAATCACGTTATGACGTGCTACACTGTTTGTGTATTATAATATGGCAGCACGCAGTCTAATCCTATATTTTGAACCCGATCTTTGAAAACTGCCTGCTCATTTCTGGGGAAAATTCAGGAAAAACAAAATTACACGTGTCTTTTTATTTTCAGTGTAGATCATATATCTGAATTTTTGAACCTGAAGTCGCCCTGCTTAGCGAAATCTGCCATGTTTTATAAATCACGTTATGACGTGCTACACTGTTTGTGTATTATAATATGGCAGCACGCAGTCTAATCCTATATTTTGAACCCGATCTTTGAAAACTGTCTGCTCATTTCTGGGGAAAATTCAGGAAAAACAAAATTACACGTGTCTTTTTATTTTCAGTGTAGATTATATATCTGAATTTTTGAACCTGAAGTCGCCCTGCTTAGCGAAATCTGCCACGTTTTATAAAACACGTTATGACGTGCTACACTGTTTGTGTATTATAATATGGCAGCACGCAGTCTAATCCTATATTTTGAACCCGATCTTTGAAAACTGTCTGCTCATTTCTGGGGAAAATTCAGGAAAAACTAAATTACAAGTGTCTTTTTATTTTCAGTGTAGATCATATATCTGAATTTTTGAACCTGAAGTCGCCCTGCTTAGCGAAATCTGCCATGTTTTATAAATCACGTTATGACGTGCTGCACTGTTTGTGTATTATAATATGGCAGCACGCAGTCTAATCCTATATTTTGAAACCGATCTTTGAAAACTGCCTGCTCATTTCTGGGGAAAATTCAGGAAAAACAAAATTACACGTGTCTTTTTATTTTCAGTGTAGATCATATATCTGAATTTTTGAACCTGAAGTCGCCCTGCTTAGCGAAATCTGCCATGTTTTATAAATCACGTTATGACGTGCTACACTGTTTGTGTATTATAATATGGCAGCACGCAGTCTAATCCTATATTTTGAACCCGATCTTTGAAAACTGTCTGCTCATTTCTGGGGAAAATTCAGGAAAAACAAAATTACACGTGTCTTTTTATTTTCAGTGTAGATCATATATCTGAATTTTTGAACCTGAAGTCGCCCTGCTTAGCGAAATCTGCCATGTTTTATAAATCACGTGATGACGTGCTACACTGTTTGTGTATTATAATATGGCAGCACGCAGTCTAATCCTATATTTTGAACCCGATCTTTGAAAACTGCCTGCTCATTTCTGGGGAAAATTCAGGAAAAACAAAATTACACGTGTCTTTTTATTTTCAGTGTAGATCATATATCTGAATTTTTGAACCTGAAGTCGCCCTGCTTAGCGAAATCTGCAATGTTTTATAAATCACGTTATGACGTGCTACACTGTTTGTGTATTATAATATGGCAGCACGCAGTCTTATCCTATATTTTGAACCCGATCTTTGAAAACAGCCTGCTCATTTCTGGGGAAAATTCAGGAAAAACAAAATTACACGTGTCTTTTTATTTTCAGTGTAGATCATATATCTGAATTTTTGAACCTGAACTCGCCCTGCTTAGCGAAATCTGCAATGTTTTATAAATCACGTTATGACGTGCTACACTGTTTGTGTATTATAATATGGCAGCACGCAGTCTAATCCTATATTTTGAACCCGATCTTTGAAAACTGTCTGCTCATTTCTGGGGAAAATTCAGGAAAAACAAAATTACACGTGTCTTTTTATTTTCAGTGTAGATCATATATCTGAATTTTTGAACCTGAAGTCGACCTGCTTAGCGAAATCTGCAATGTTTTATAAATCACGTTATGACGTGCTACACTGTTTGTGTATTATAATATGGCATCACGCAGTCTAATCCTATATTTTGAACCCGATCTTTGAAAACTGTCTGCTCATTTCTGGGGAAAATTCAGGAAAAACAAAATTACACGTGTCTTTTTATTTTCAGTGTAGATCATATATCTGAACTTTTGAACCTGAAGTCGCCCTGCTTACCGAAATCTGCCATGTTTTATAAATCACGTTATGACGTGCTACACTGTTTGTGTATTATAATATGGCAGCACGCAGTCTAATCCTATATTTTGAACCCGATCTTTGAAAACTGCCTGCTCATTTCTGGGGAAAATTCAGGAAAAACAAAATTACACGTGTCTTTTTATTTTCAGTGTAGATCATATATCTGAATTTTTGAACCTGAAGTCGCCCTGCTTAGCGAAATCTGCCATGTTTTATAAATCACGTTATGACGTGCTACACTGTTTGTGTATTATAATATGGCAGCACGCAGTCTAATCCTATATTTTGAACCCGATCTTTGAAAACTGCCTGCTCATTTCTGGGGAAAATTCAGGAAAAACAAAATTACACGTGTCTTTTTATTTTCAGTGTAGATCATATATCTGAATTTTTGAACCTGAAGTCGCCCTGCTTAGCGAAATCTGCCTTGTTTTATAAATCACGTTATGACGTGCTACACTGTTTGTGTATTATAATATGGCAGCACGCAGTCTAATCCTATATTTTGAACCCGATCTTTGAAAACTGTCTGCTCATTTCTGGGGGAAATTCAGGAAAAACAAAATTACACGTGTCTTTTTATTTTCAGTGTAGATCATATATCTGAATTTTTGAACCTGAAGTCGCCCTGCTTAGCGAAATCTGCCATGTTTTATAAATCACGTTATGACGTGCTACACTGTTTGTGTATTATAATATGGCAGCACGCAGTCTAATCCTATATTTTGAACCCGATCTTTGAAAACTGCCTGCTCATTTCTGGGGAAAATTCAGGAAAAACAAAATTACACGTGTCTTTTTATTTTCAGTGTAGATCATATATCTGAATTTTTGAACCTGAAGTCGCCCTGCTTATCGAAATCTGCAATGTTTTATAAATCACGTTATGACGTGCTACACTGTTTGTGTATTATAATATGGCAGCACGCAGTCTAATCCTATATTTTGAACCAGATCTTTGAAAACTGCCTGCTCATTTCTGGGGAAAATTCAGGAAAAACAAAATTACACGTGTCTTTTTATTTTCAGTGTAGATCATATATCTGAATTTTTGAACCTGAAGTCGCCCTGCTTAGCGAAATCTGCCATATTTTATAAATCACGTTATGACGTGCTACACTGTTTGTGTATTATAATATGGCAGCACGCAGTCTTATCCTATATTTTGAACCCGATCTTTGAAAACTGTCTGCTCATTTCTGGGGAAAATTCAGGAAAAACAAAATTACACGTGTCTTTTTATTTTCAGTGTAGATCATATATCTGAATTTTTTAACCTGAAGTCGCCCTGCTTAGCGAAATCTGCCATGTTTTATAAATCACGTTATGACGTGCTACACTGTTTGTGTATTATAATATGGCAGCACGCAGTCTAATCCTATATTTTGAACCCGATCTTTGAAAACTGCCTGCTCATTTCTGGGGAAAATTCAGGAAAAACAAAATTACACGTGTCTTTTTATTTTCAGTGTAGATCATATATCTGAATTTTTGAACCTGAAGTCGCCCTGCTTAGCGAAATCTGCCATGTTTTATAAATCACGTTATGACGTGCTACACTGTTTGTGTATTATAATATGGCAGCACGCAGTCTAATCCTATATTTTGAACCCGATCTTTGAAAACTGCCTGCTCATTTCTGGGGAAAATTCAGGAAAAACAAAATTACACGTGTCTTTTTATTTTCAGTGTAGATCATATATCTGAATTTTTGAACCTGAAGTCGCCCTGCTTAGCGAAATCTGCAATGTTTTATAAATCACGTTATGACGTGCTACACTGTTTGTGTATTATAATATGGCAGCACGCAGTCTAATCCTATATTTTGAACCCGATCTTTGAAAACTGCCTGCTCATTTCTGGGGAAAATTCAGGAAAAACAAAATTACACGTGTCTTTTTATTTTCAGTGTAGATCATATATCTGAATTTTTGAACCTGAAGTCGCCCTGCTTAGCGAAATCTGCCATGTTTTATAAATCACGTTATGACGTGCTACACTGCTTGTGTATTATAATATGGCAGCACGCAGTCTAATCCTATATTTTGAACCCGATCTTTGAAAACTGTCTGCTCATTTCTGGGGAAAATTCAGGAAAAACAAAATTACACGTGTCTTTTTATTTTCAGTGTAGATCATATATCTGAATTTTTGAACCTGAAGTCGCCCTGCTTAGCGAAATCTGCAATGTTTTATAAATCACGTTATGACGTGCTACACTGTTTGTGTATTATAATATGGCAGCACGCAGTCTTATCCTATATTTTGAACCCGATCTTTGAAAACAGCCTGCTCATTTCTGGGGAAAATTCAGGAAAAACAAAATTACACGTGTCTTTTTTTTTCAGTGTAGATCATATATCTGAATTTTTGAACCTGAACCCGCCCTGCTTAGCGAAATCTGCAATGTTTTATAAATCACGTTATGACGTGCTACACTGTTTGTGTATTATAATATGGCAGCACGCAGTCTAATCCTATATTTTGAACCCGATCTTTGAAAACTGCCTGCTCATTTCTGGGGAAAATTCAGGAAAAACAAAATTACACGTGTCTTTTTATTTTCAGTGTAGATCATATATCTGAATTTTTGAACCTGAAGTCGCCCTGCTTAGCGAAATCTGCCATGATTTATAAATCACGTTATGACGTGCTACACTGTTTGTGTATTATAATATGGCAGCACGCAGTCTAATCCTATATTTTGAACCCGATCTTTGAAAACTGCCTGCTCATTTCTGGGGAAAATTCAGGAAAAACTAAATTACACGTGTCTTTTTATTTTCAGTGTAGATCATATATCTGAATCTTTGAACCTGAAGTCGCCCTGCTTAGCGAAATCTGCCATGTTTTATAAATCACGTTATGACGTGCTACACTGTTTGTGTATTATAATATGGCAGCACGCAGTCTAATCCTATATTTTGAACCCGATCTTTGAAAACTGCCTGCTCATTTCTGGGGAAAATTCAGGAAAAACAAAATTACACGTGTCTTTTTATTTTCAGTGTAGATCATATATCTGAATTTTTGAACCTGAAGTCGCCCTGCTTAGCGAAATCTGCAATGTTTTATAAATCACGTTATGACGTGCTACACTGTTTGTGTATTATAATATGGCAGCACGCAGTCTAATCCTATATTTTGAACCCGATCTTTGAAAACTGCCTGCTCATTTCTGGGGAAAATTCAGGAAAAACAAAATTACACGTGTCTTTTTATTTTCAGTGTAGATCATATATCTGAATTTTTGAACCTGAAGTCGCCCTGCTTAGCGAAATCTGCCATGTTTTATAAATCACGTTATGACGTGCTACACTGTTTGTGTATTATAATATGGCAGCACGCAGTCTAATCCTATATTTTGAACCCGATCTTTGAAAACTGTCTGCTCATTTCTGGGGAAAATTCAGGAAAAACAAAATTACACGTGTCTTTTTATTTTCAGTGTAGATCATATATCTGAATTTTTGAACCTGAAGTCGCCCTGCTTAGCGAAATCTGCAATGTTTTATAAATCACGTTATGACGTGCTACACTGTTTGTGTATTATAATATGGCAGCACGCAGTCTTATCCTATATTTTGAACCCGATCTTTGAAAACAGCCTGCTCATTTCTGGGGAAAATTCAGGAAAAACTAAATTACACGTGTCTTTTTTTTTCAGTGTAGATCATATATCTGAATTTTTGAACCTGAACCCGCCCTGCTTAGCGAAATCTGCAATGTTTTATAAATCACGTTATGACGTGCTACACTGTTTGTGTATTATAATATGGCAGCACGCAGTCTAATCCTATATTTTGAACCCGATCTTTGAAAACTGCCTGCTCATTTCTGGGGAAAATTCAGGAAAAACAAAATTACACGTGTCTTTTTATTTTCAGTGTAGATCATATATCTGAACTTTTGAACCTGAAGTCGCCCTGCTTACCGAAATCTGCAATGTTTTATAAATCACGTTATGACGTGCTACACTGTTTGTGTATTATAATATGGCAGCACGCAGTCTAATCCTATATTTTGAACCCGATCTTTGAAAACTGTCTGCTCATTTCTGGGGAAAATTCAGGAAAAACAAAATTACACGTGTCTTTTTATTTTCAGTGTAGATCATATATCTGAATTTTTGAACCTGAAGTCGACCTGCTTAGCGAAATCTGCAATGTTTTATAAATCACGTTATGACGTGCTACACTGTTTGTGTATTATAATATGGCATCACGCAGTCTAATCCTATATTTTGAACCCGATCTTTGAAAACTGTCTGCTCATTTCTGGGGAAAATTCAGGAAAAACAAAATTACACGTGTCTTTTTATTTTCAGTGTAGATCATATATCTGAACTTTTGAACCTGAAGTCGCCCTGCTTACCGAAATCTGCCATGTTTTATAAATCACGTTATGACGTGCTACACTGTTTGTGTATTATAATATGGCAGCACGCAGTCTAATCCTATATTTTGAACCCGATCTTTGAAAACTGCCTGCTCATTTCTGGGGAAAATTCAGGAAAAACAAAATTACACGTGTCTTTTTATTTTCAGTGTAGATCATATATCTGAATTTTTGAACCTGAAGTCGCCCTGCTTAGCGAAATCTGCCATGTTTTATAAATCACGTTATGACGTGCTACACTGTTTGTGTATTATAATATGGCAGCACGCAGTCTAATCCTATATTTTGAACCCGATCTTTGAAAACTGCCTGCTCATTTCTGGGGAAAATTCAGGAAAAACAAAATTACACGTGTCTTTTTATTTTCAGTGTAGATCATATATCTGAATTTTTGAACCTGAAGTCGCCCTGCTTAGCGAAATCTGCCATGTTTTATAAATCACGTTATGACGTGCTACACTGTTTGTGTATTATAATATGGCAGCACGCAGTCTAATCCTATATTTTGAACCCGATCTTTGAAAACTGCCTGCTCATTTCTGGGGAAAATTCAGGAAAAACAAAATTACACGTGTCTTTTTATTTTCAGTGTAGATCATATATCTGAATTTTTGAACCTGAAGTCGCCCTGCTTAGCGAAATCTGCCTTGTTTTATAAATCACGTTATGACGTGCTACACTGTTTGTGTATTATAATATGGCAGCACGCAGTCTAATCCTATATTTTGAACCCGATCTTTGAAAACTGTCTGCTCATTTCTGGGGGAAATTCAGGAAAAACAAAATTACACGTGTCTTTTTATTTTCAGTGTAGATCATATATCTGAATTTTTGAACCTGAAGTCGCCCTGCTTAGCGAAATCTGCCATGTTTTATAAATCACGTTATGACGTGCTACACTGTTTGTGTATTATAATATGGCAGCACGCAGTCTAATCCTATATTTTGAACCCGATCTTTGAAAACTGCCTGCTCATTTCTGGGGAAAATTCAGGAAAAACAAAATTACACGTGTCTTTTTATTTTCAGTGTAGATCATATATCTGAATTTTTGAACCTGAAGTCGCCCTGCTTATCGAAATCTGCAATGTTTTATAAATCACGTTATGACGTGCTACACTGTTTGTGTATTATAATATGGCAGCACGCAGTCTAATCCTATATTTTGAACCAGATCTTTGAAAACTGCCTGCTCATTTCTGGGGAAAATTCAGGAAAAACAAAATTACACGTGTCTTTTTATTTTCAGTGTAGATCATATATCTGAATTTTTGAACCTGAAGTCGCCCTGCTTAGCGAAATCTGCCATGTTTTATAAATCACGTTATGACGTGCTACACTGTTTGTGTATTATAATATGGCAGCACGCAGTCTAATCCTATATTTTGAACCCGATCTTTGAAAACTGTCTGCTCATTTCTGGGGAAAATTCAGGAAAAACAAAATTACACGTGTCTTTTTATTTTCAGTGTAGATCATATATCTGAATTTTTGAACCTGAAGTCGCCCTGCTTAGCGAAATCTGCCATGTTTTATAAATCACGTTATGACGTGCTACACTGTTTGTGTATTATAATATGGCAGCACGCAGTCTAATCCTATATTTTGAACCCGATCTTTGAAAACTGCCTGCTCATTTCTGGGGAAAATTCAGGAAAAACAAAATTACACGTGTCTTTTTATTTTCAGTGTAGATCATATATCTGAATTTTTGAACCTGAAGTCGCCCTGCTTAGCGAAATCTGCCATGTTTTATAAATCACGTTATGACGTGCTACACTGTTTGTGTATTATAATATGGCAGCACGCAGTCTAATCCTATATTTTGAACCCGATCTTTGAAAACTGCCTGCTCATTTCTGGGGAAAATTCAGGAAAAACAAAATTACACGTGTCTTTTTATTTTCAGTGTAGATCATGTATCTGAATTTTTGAACCTGAAGTCGCCCTGCTTAGCGAAATCTGCAATGTTTTATAAATCACGTTATGACGTGCTACACTGTTTGTGTATTATAATATGGCAGCACGCAGTCTAATCCTATATTTTGAACCCGATCTTTGAAAACTGCCTGCTCATTTCTGGGGAAAATTCAGGAAAAACAAAATTACACGTGTCTTTTTATTTTCAGTGTAGATCATATATCTGAATTTTTGAACCTGAAGTCGCCCTGCTTAGCGAAATCTGCCATGTTTTATAAATCACGTTATGACGTGCTACACTGTTTGTGTATTATAATATGGCAGCACGCAGTCTAATCCTATATTTTGAACCCGATCTTTGAAAACTGCCTGCTCATTTCTGGGGAAAATTCAGGAAAAACAAAATTACACGTGTCTTTTTATTTTCAGTGTAGATCATATATCTGAATTTTTGAACCTGAAGTCGCCCTGCTTAGCGAAATCTGCAATGTTTTATAAATCACGTTATGACGTGCTACACTGTTTGTGTATTATAATATGGCAGCACGCAGTCTTATCCTATATTTTGAACCCGATCTTTGAAAACAGCCTGCTCATTTCTGGGGAAAATTCAGGAAAAACAAAATTACACGTGTCTTTTTATTTTCAGTGTAGATCATATATCTGAATTTTTGAACCTGAACTCGCCCTGCTTAGCGAAATCTGCAATGTTTTATAAATCACGTTATGACGTGCTACACTGTTTGTGTATTATAATATGGCAGCACGCAGTCTAATCCTATATTTTGAACCCGATCTTTGAAAACTGCCTGCTCATTTCTGGGGAAAATTCAGGAAAAACAAAATTACACGTGTCTTTTTATTTTCAGTGTAGATCATATATCTGAATTTTTGAACCTGAAGTCGCCCTGCTTAGCGAAATCTGCCATGTTTTATAAATCACGTTATGACGTGCTACACTGTTTGTGTATTATAATATGGCAGCACGCAGTCTAATCCTATATTTTGAACCCGATCTTTGAAAACTGCCTGCTCATTTCTGGGGAAAATTCAGGAAAAACAAAATTACACGTGTCTTTTTATTTTCAGTGTAGATCATATATCTGAATTTTTGAACCTGAAGTCGCCCTGCTTATCGAAATCTGCAATGTTTTATAAATCACGTTATGACGTGCTACACTGTTTGTGTATTATAATATGGCAGCACGCAGTCTAATCCTATATTTTGAACCAGATCTTTGAAAACTGCCTGCTCATTTCTGGGGAAAATTCAGGAAAAACAAAATTACACGTGTCTTTTTATTTTCAGTGTAGATCATATATCTGAATTTTTGAACCTGAAGTCGCCCTGCTTAGCGAAATCTGCCATGTTTTATAAATCACGTTATGACGTGCTACACTGTTTGTGTATTATAATATGGCAGCACGCAGTCTAATCCTATATTTTGAACCCGATCTTTGAAAACTGTCTGCTCATTTCTGGGGAAAATTCAGGAAAAACAAAATTACACGTGTCTTTTTATTTTCAGTGTAGATCATATATCTGAATTTTTGAACCTGAAGTCGCCCTGCTTAGCGAAATCTGCCATGTTTTATAAATCACGTTATGACGTGCTACACTGTTTGTGTATTATAATATGGCAGCACGCAGTCTAATCCTATATTTTGAACCCGATCTTTGAAAACTGCCTGCTCATTTCTGGGGAAAATTCAGGAAAAACAAAATTACACGTGTCTTTTTATTTTCAGTGTAGATCATATATCTGAATTTTTGAACCTGAAGTCGCCCTGCTTAGCGAAATCTGCAATGTTTTATAAATCACGTTATGACGTGCTACACTGTTTGTGTATTATAATATGGCAGCACGCAGTCTAATCCTATATTTTGAACCCGATCTTTGAAAACTGCCTGCTCATTTCTGGGGAAAATTCAGGAAAAACAAAATTACACGTGTCTTTTTATTTTCAGTGTAGATCATATATCTGAACTTTTGAACCTGAAGTCGCCCTGCTTACCGAAATCTGCAATGTTTTATAAATCACGTTATGACGTGCTACACTGTTTGTGTATTATAATATGGCAGCACGCAGTCTAATCCTATATTTTGAACCCGATCTTTGAAAACTGTCTGCTCATTTCTGGGGAAAATTCAGGAAAAACAAAATTACACGTGTCTTTTTATTTTCAGTGTAGATCATATATCTGAATTTTTGAACCTGAAGTCGACCTGCTTAGCGAAATCTGCAATGTTTTATAAATCACGTTATGACGTGCTACACTGTTTGTGTATTATAATATGGCATCACGCAGTCTAATCCTATATTTTGAACCCGATCTTTGAAAACTGTCTGCTCATTTCTGGGGAAAATTCAGGAAAAACAAAATTACACGTGTCTTTTTATTTTCAGTGTAGATCATATATCTGAACTTTTGAACCTGAAGTCGCCCTGCTTACCGAAATCTGCCATGTTTTATAAATCACGTTATGACGTGCTACACTGTTTGTGTATTATAATATGGCAGCACGCAGTCTAATCCTATATTTTGAACCCGATCTTTGAAAACTGCCTGCTCATTTCTGGGGAAAATTCAGGAAAAACAAAATTACACGTGTCTTTTTATTTTCAGTGTAGATCATATATCTGAATTTTTGAACCTGAAGTCGCCCTGCTTAGCGAAATCTGCCATGTTTTATAAATCACGTTATGACGTGCTACACTGTTTGTGTATTATAATATGGCAGCACGCAGTCTAATCCTATATTTTGAACCCGATCTTTGAAAACTGCCTGCTCATTTCTGGGGAAAATTCAGGAAAAACAAAATTACACGTGTCTTTTATATTTTCAGTGTAGATCATATATCTGAATTTTTGAACCTGAAGTCGCCCTGCTTAGCGAAATCTGCCATGTTTTATAAATCACGTTATGACGTGCTACACTGTTTGTGTATTATAATATGGCAGCACGCAGTCTAATCCTATATTTTGAACCCGATCTTTGAAAACTGCCTGCTCATTTCTGGGGAAAATTCAGGAAAAACAAAATTACACGTGTCTTTTTATTTTCAGTGTAGATCATATATCTGAATTTTTGAACCTGAAGTCGCCCTGCTTAGCGAAATCTGCCTTGTTTTATAAATCACGTTATGACGTGCTACACTGTTTGTGTATTATAATATGGCAGCACGCAGTCTAATCCTATATTTTGAACCCGATCTTTGAAAACTGTCTGCTCATTTCTGGGGGAAATTCAGGAAAAACAAAATTACACGTGTCTTTTTATTTTCAGTGTAGATCATATATCTGAATTTTTGAACCTGAAGTCGCCCTGCTTAGCGAAATCTGCAATGTTTTATAAATCACGTTATGACGTGCTACACTGTTTGTGTATTATAATATGGCAGCACGCAGTCTTATCCTATATTTTGAACCCGATCTTTGAAAACAGCCTGCTCATTTCTGGGGAAAATTCAGGAAAAACAAAATTACACGTGTCTTTTTATTTTCAGTGTAGATCATATATCTGAATTTTTGAACCTGAACTCGCCCTGCTTAGCGAAATCTGCAATGTTTTATAAATCACGTTATGACGTGCTACACTGTTTGTGTATTATAATATGGCAGCACGCAGTCTAATCCTATATTTTGAACCCGATCTTTGAAAACTGCCTGCTCATTTCTGGGGAAAATTCAGGAAAAACAAAATTACACGTGTCTTTTTATTTTCAGTGTAGATCATATATCTGAATTTTTGAACCTGAAGTCGCCCTGCTTAGCGAAATCTGCCATGTTTTATAAATCACGTTATGACGTGCTACACTGTTTGTGTATTATAATATGGCAGCACGCAGTCTAATCCTATATTTTGAACCCGATCTTTGAAAACTGCCTGCTCATTTCTGGGGAAAATTCAGGAAAAACAAAATTACACGTGTCTTTTTATTTTCAGTGTAGATCATATATCTGAATTTTTGAACCTGAAGTCGCCCTGCTTATCGAAATCTGCAATGTTTTATAAATCACGTTATGACGTGCTACACTGTTTGTGTATTATAATATGGCAGCACGCAGTCTAATCCTATATTTTGAACCAGATCTTTGAAAACTGCCTGCTCATTTCTGGGGAAAATTCAGGAAAAACAAAATTACACGTGTCTTTTTATTTTCAGTGTAGATCATATATCTGAATTTTTGAACCTGAAGTCGCCCTGCTTAGCGAAATCTGCCATGTTTTATAAATCACGTTATGACGTGCTACACTGTTTGTGTATTATAATATGGCAGCACGCAGTCTAATCCTATATTTTGAACCCGATCTTTGAAAACTGTCTGCTCATTTCTGGGGAAAATTCAGGAAAAACAAAATTACACGTGTCTTTTTATTTTCAGTGTAGATCATATATCTGAATTTTTGAACCTGAAGTCGCCCTGCTTAGCGAAATCTGCCATGTTTTATAAATCACGTTATGACGTGCTACACTGTTTGTGTATTATAATATGGCAGCACGCAGTCTAATCCTATATTTTGAACCCGATCTTTGAAAACTGCCTGCTCATTTCTGGGGAAAATTCAGGAAAAACAAAATTACACGTGTCTTTTTATTTTCAGTGTAGATCATATATCTGAATTTTTGAACCTGAAGTCGCCCTGCTTACCGAAATCTGCAATGTTTTATAAATCACGTTATGACGTGCTACACTGTTTGTGTATTATAATATGGCAGCACGCAGTCTAATCCTATATTTTGAACCCGATCTTTGAAAACTGTCTGCTCATTTCTGGGGAAAATTCAGGAAAAACAAAATTACACGTGTCTTTTTATTTTCAGTGTAGATCATATATCTGAATTTTTGAACCTGAAGTCGACCTGCTTAGCGAAATCTGCAATGTTTTATAAATCACGTTATGACGTGCTACACTGTTTGTGTATTATAATATGGCATCACGCAGTCTAATCCTATATTTTGAACCCGATCTTTGAAAACTGTCTGCTCATTTCTGGGGAAAATTCAGGAAAAACAAAATTACACGTGTCTTTTTATTTTCAGTGTAGATCATATATCTGAACTTTGAACCTGAAGTCGCCCTGCTTACCGAAATCTGCCATGTTTTATAAATCACGTTATGACGTGCTACACTGTTTGTGTATTATAATATGGCAGCACGCAGTCTAATCCTATATTTTGAACCCGATCTTTGAAAACTGCCTGCTCATTTCTGGGGAAAATTCAGGAAAAACAAAATTACACGTGTCTTTTTATTTTCAGTGTAGATCATATATCTGAATTTTTGAACCTGAAGTCGCCCTGCTTAGCGAAATCTGCCATGTTTTATAAATCACGTTATGACGTGCTACACTGTTTGTGTATTATAATATGGCAGCACGCAGTCTAATCCTATATTTTGAACCCGATCTTTGAAAACTGCCTGCTCATTTCTGGGGAAAATTCAGGAAAAACAAAATTACACGTGTCTTTTTATTTTCAGTGTAGATCATATATCTGAATTTTTGAACCTGAAGTCGCCCTGCTTAGCGAAATCTGCCATGTTTTATAAATCACGTTATGACGTGCTACACTGTTTGTGTATTATAATATGGCAGCACGCAGTCTAATCCTATATTTTGAACCCGATCTTTGAAAACTGCCTGCTCATTTCTGGGGAAAATTCAGGAAAAACAAAATTACACGTGTCTTTTTATTTTCAGTGTAGATCATATATCTGAATTTTTGAACCTGAAGTCGCCCTGCTTAGCGAAATCTGCCTTGTTTTATAAATCACGTTATGACGTGCTACACTGTTTGTGTATTATAATATGGCAGCACGCAGTCTAATCCTATATTTTGAACCCGATCTTTGAAAACTGTCTGCTCATTTCTGGGGGAAATTCAGGAAAAACAAAATTACACGTGTCTTTTTATTTTCAGTGTAGATCATATATCTGAATTTTTGAACCTGAAGTCGCCCTGCTTAGCGAAATCTGCCATGTTTTATAAATCACGTTATGACGTGCTACACTGTTTGTGTATTATAATATGGCAGCACGCAGTCTAATCCTATATTTTGAACCCGATCTTTGAAAACTGCCTGCTCATTTCTGGGGAAAATTCAGGAAAAACAAAATTACACGTGTCTTTTTATTTTCAGTGTAGATCATATATCTGAATTTTTGAACCTGAAGTCGCCCTGCTTATCGAAATCTGCAATGTTTTATAAATCACGTTATGACGTGCTACACTGTTTGTGTATTATAATATGGCAGCACGCAGTCTAATCCTATATTTTGAACCAGATCTTTGAAAACTGCCTGCTCATTTCTGGGGAAAATTCAGGAAAAACAAAATTACACGTGTCTTTTTATTTTCAGTGTAGATCATATATCTGAATTTTTGAACCTGAAGTCGCCCTGCTTAGCGAAATCTGCCATGTTTTATAAATCACGTTATGACGTGCTACACTGTTTGTGTATTATAATATGGCAGCACGCAGTCTAATCCTATATTTTGAACCCGATCTTTGAAAACTGTCTGCTCATTTCTGGGGAAAATTCAGGAAAAACAAAATTACACGTGTCTTTTTATTTTCAGTGTAGATCATATATCTGAATTTTTGAACCTGAAGTCGCCCTGCTTAGCGAAATCTGCCATGTTTTATAAATCACGTTATGACGTGCTACACTGTTTGTGTATTATAATATGGCAGCACGCAGTCTAATCCTATATTTTGAACCCGATCTTTGAAAACTGCCTGCTCATTTCTGGGGAAAATTCAGGAAAAACAAAATTACACGTGTCTTTTTATTTTCAGTGTAGATCATATATCTGAATTTTTGAACCTGAAGTCGCCCTGCTTAGCGAAATCTGCCATGTTTTATAAATCACGTTATGACGTGCTACACTGTTTGTGTATTATAATATGGCAGCACGCAGTCTAATCCTATATTTTGAACCCGATCTTTGAAAACTGCCTGCTCATTTCTGGGGAAAATTCAGGAAAAACAAAATTACACGTGTCTTTTTATTTTCAGTGTAGATCATGTATCTGAATTTTTGAACCTGAAGTCGCCCTGCTTAGCGAAATCTGCAATGTTTTATAAATCACGTTATGACGTGCTACACTGTTTGTGTATTATAATATGGCAGCACGCAGTCTAATCCTATATTTTGAACCCGATCTTTGAAAACTGCCTGCTCATTTCTGGGGAAAATTCAGGAAAAACAAAATTACACGTGTCTTTTTATTTTCAGTGTAGATCATATATCTGAATTTTTGAACCTGAAGTCGCCCTGCTTAGCGAAATCTGCCATGTTTTATAAATCACGTTATGACGTGCTACACTGTTTGTGTATTATAATATGGCAGCACGCAGTCTAATCCTATATTTTGAACCCGATCTTTGAAAACTGCCTGCTCATTTCTGGGGAAAATTCAGGAAAAACAAAATTACACGTGTCTTTTTATTTTCAGTGTAGATCATATATCTGAATTTTTGAACCTGAAGTCGCCCTGCTTAGCGAAATCTGCAATGTTTTATAAATCACGTTATGACGTGCTACACTGTTTGTGTATTATAATATGGCAGCACGCAGTCTTATCCTATATTTTGAACCCGATCTTTGAAAACAGCCTGCTCATTTCTGGGGAAAATTCAGGAAAAACAAAATTACACGTGTCTTTTTATTTTCAGTGTAGATCATATATCTGAATTTTTGAACCTGAACTCGCCCTGCTTAGCGAAATCTGCAATGTTTTATAAATCACGTTATGACGTGCTACACTGTTTGTGTATTATAATATGGCAGCACGCAGTCTAATCCTATATTTTGAACCCGATCTTTGAAAACTGCCTGCTCATTTCTGGGGAAAATTCAGGAAAAACAAAATTACACGTGTCTTTTTATTTTCAGTGTAGATCATATATCTGAATTTTTGAACCTGAAGTCGCCCTGCTTAGCGAAATCTGCCATGTTTTATAAATCACGTTATGACGTGCTACACTGTTTGTGTATTATAATATGGCAGCACGCAGTCTAATCCTATATTTTGAACCCGATCTTTGAAAACTGCCTGCTCATTTCTGGGGAAAATTCAGGAAAAACAAAATTACACGTGTCTTTTTATTTTCAGTGTAGATCATATATCTGAATTTTTGAACCTGAAGTCGCCCTGCTTATCGAAATCTGCAATGTTTTATAAATCACGTTATGACGTGCTACACTGTTTGTGTATTATAATATGGCAGCACGCAGTCTAATCCTATATTTTGAACCAGATCTTTGAAAACTGCCTGCTCATTTCTGGGGAAAATTCAGGAAAAACAAAATTACACGTGTCTTTTTATTTTCAGTGTAGATCATATATCTGAATTTTTGAACCTGAAGTCGCCCTGCTTAGCGAAATCTGCCATGTTTTATAAATCACGTTATGACGTGCTACACTGTTTGTGTATTATAATATGGCAGCACGCAGTCTAATCCTATATTTTGAACCCGATCTTTGAAAACTGTCTGCTCATTTCTGGGGAAAATTCAGGAAAAACAAAATTACACGTGTCTTTTTATTTTCAGTGTAGATCATATATCTGAATTTTTGAACCTGAAGTCGCCCTGCTTAGCGAAATCTGCCATGTTTTATAAATCACGTTATGACGTGCTACACTGTTTGTGTATTATAATATGGCAGCACGCAGTCTAATCCTATATTTTGAACCCGATCTTTGAAAACTGCCTGCTCATTTCTGGGGAAAATTCAGGAAAAACAAAATTACACGTGTCTTTTTATTTTCAGTGTAGATCATATATCTGAATTTTTGAACCTGAAGTCGCCCTGCTTATCGAAATCTGCAATGTTTTATAAATCACGTTATGACGTGCTACACTGTTTGTGTATTATAATATGGCAGCACGCAGTCTAATCCTATATTTTGAACCAGATCTTTGAAAACTGCCTGCTCATTTCTGGGGAAAATTCAGGAAAAACAAAATTACACGTGTCTTTTTATTTTCAGTGTAGATCATATATCTGAATTTTTGAACCTGAAGTCGCCCTGCTTAGCGAAATCTGCAATGTTTTATAAATCACGTTATGACGTGCTACACTGTTGTGTATTATAATATGGCAGCACGCAGTCTAATCCTATATTTTGAACCCGATCTTTGAAAAGTGCCTGCTCATTTCTGGGGAAAATTCAGGAAAAACAAAATTACACGTGTCTTTTTATTTTCAGTGTAGATCATATATCTGAATTTTTGAACCTGAAGTCGCCCTGCTTAGCGAAATCTGCCATGTTTTATAAATCACGTAATGACGTGCTACACTGTTTGTGTATTATAATATGGCAGCACGCAGTCTAATCCTATATTTTGAACCCGATCTTTGAAAACTGCCTGCTCATTTCTGGGGAAAATTCAGGAAAAACAAAATTACACGTGTCTTTTTATTTTCAGTGTAGATCATATATCTGAATTTTTGAACCTGAAGTCGCCCTGCTTATCGAAATCTGCAATGTTTTATAAATCACGTTATGACGTGCTACACTGTTTGTGTATTATAATATGGCAGCACGCAGTCTAATCCTATATTTTGAACCCGATCTTTGAAAACTGCCTGCTCATTTCTGGGGAAAATTCAGGAAAAACAAAATTACACGTGTCTTTTTATTTTCAGTGTAGATCATATATCTGAATTTTTGAACCTGAAGTCGCCCTGCTTAGCGAAATCTGCCATGTTTTATAAATCACGTTATGACGTGCTACACTGTTTGTGTATTATAATATGGCAGCACGCAGTCTAATCCTATATTTTGAACCCGATCTTTGAAAACTGTCTGCTCATTTCTGGGGAAAATTCAGGAAAAAAAAAATTACACGTGTCTTTTTATTTTCAGTGTAGATTATATATCTGAATTTTTGAACCTGAAGTCGCCCTGCTTAGCGAAATCTGCCATGTTTTATAAATCACGTTATGACGTGCTGCACTGTTTGTGTATTATAATATGGCAGCACGCAGTCTAATCCTATATTTTGAAACCGATCTTTGAAAACTGCCTGCTCATTTCTGGGGAAAATTCAGGAAAAACAAAATTACACGTGTCTTTTTATTTTCAGTGTAGATCATATATCTGAATTTTTGAACCTGAAGTCGCCCTGCTTAGCGAAATCTGCCATGTTTTATAAATCACGTTATGACGTGCTACACTGTTTGTGTATTATAATATGGCAGCACGCAGTCTAATCCTATATTTTGAACCCGATCTTTGAAAACTGTCTGCTCATTTCTGGGGAAAATTCAGGAAAAAAAAAATTACACGTGTCTTTTTATTTTCAGTGTAGATCATATATCTGAATTTTTGAACCTGAAGTCGCCCTGCTTAGCGAAATCTGCAATGTTTTATAAATCACGTTATGACGTGCTACACTGTTTGTGTATTATAATATGGCAGCACGCAGTCTAATCCTATATTTTGAACCCGATCTTTGAAAACTGCCTTCTCATTTCTGGGGAAAATTCAGGAAAAACAAAATTACACGTGTCTTTTTATTTTCAGTGTAGATCATATATCTGAACTTTTGAACCTGAAGTCGCCCTGCTTAGCGAAATCTGCCATGTTTTATAAATCACGTTATGACGTGCTACACTGTTTGTGTATTATAATATGGCAGCACGCAGTCTAATCCTATATTTTGAACCCGATCTTTGAAAACTGCCTGCTCATTTCTGGGGAAAATTCAGGAAAAACAAAATTACACGTGTCTTTTTATTTTCAGTGTAGATCATGTATCTGAATTTTTGAACCTGAAGTCGCCCTGCTTAGCGAAATCTGCAATGTTTTATAAATCACGTTATGACGTGCTACACTGTTTGTGTATTATAATATGGCAGCACGCAGTCTAATCCTATATTTTGAACCCGATCTTTGAAAACTGCCTGCTCATTTCTGGGGAAAATTCAGGAAAAACAAAATTACACGTGTCTTTTTATTTTCAGTGTAGATCATATATCTGAATTTTTGAACCTGAAGTCGCCCTGCTTAGCGAAATCTGCCATGTTTTATAAATCACGTTATGACGTGCTACACTGTTTGTGTATTATAATATGGCAGCACGCAGTCTAATCCTATATTTTGAACCCGATCTTTGAAAACTGTCTGCTCATTTCTGGGGAAAATTCAGGAAAAAAAAAATTACACGTGTCTTTTTATTTTCAGTGTAGATTATATATCTGAATTTTTGAACCTGAAGTCGCCCTGCTTAGCGAAATCTGCCATGTTTTATAAATCACGTTATGACGTGCTGCACTGTTTGTGTATTATAATATGGCAGCACGCAGTCTAATCCTATATTTTGAAACCGATCTTTGAAAACTGCCTGCTCATTTCTGGGGAAAATTCAGGAAAAACAAAATTACACGTGTCTTTTTATTTTCAGTGTAGATCATATATCTGAATTTTTGAACCTGAAGTCGCCCTGCTTAGCGAAATCTGCCATGTTTTATAAATCACGTTATGACGTGCTACACTGTTTGTGTATTATAATATGGCAGCACGCAGTCTAATCCTATATTTTGAACCCGATCTTTGAAAACTGTCTGCTCATTTCTGGGGAAAATTCAGGAAAAAAAAAATTACACGTGTCTTTTTATTTTCAGTGTAGATCATATATCTGAATTTTTGAACCTGAAGTCGCCCTGCTTAGCGAAATCTGCAATGTTTTATAAATCACGTTATGACGTGCTACACTGTTTGTGTATTATAATATGGCAGCACGCAGTCTAATCCTATATTTTGAACCCGATCTTTGAAAACTGCCTTCTCATTTCTGGGGAAAATTCAGGAAAAACAAAATTACACGTGTCTTTTTATTTTCAGTGTAGATCATATATCTGAACTTTTGAACCTGAAGTCGCCCTGCTTAGCGAAATCTGCCATGTTTTATAAATCACGTTATGACGTGCTACACTGTTTGTGTATTATAATATGGCAGCACGCAGTCTAATCCTATATTTTGAACCCGATCTTTGAAAACTGCCTGCTCATTTCTGGGGAAAATTCAGGAAAAACAAAATTACACGTGTCTTTTTATTTTCAGTGTAGATCATGTATCTGAATTTTTGAACCTGAAGTCGCCCTGCTTAGCGAAATCTGCAATGTTTTATAAATCACGTTATGACGTGCTACACTGTTTGTGTATTATAATATGGCAGCACGCAGTCTAATCCTATATTTTGAACCCGATCTTTGAAAACTGCCTGCTCATTTCTGGGGAAAATTCAGGAAAAACAAAATTACACGTGTCTTTTTATTTTCAGTGTAGATCATATATCTGAATTTTTGAACCTGAAGTCGCCCTGCTTAGCGAAATCTGCCATGTTTTATAAATCACGTTATGACGTGCTACACTGTTTGTGTATTATAATATGGCAGCACGCAGTCTAATCCTATATTTTGAACCCGATCTTTGAAAACTGCCTGCTCATTTCTGGGGAAAATTCAGGAAAAACAAAATTACACGTGTCTTTTTATTTTCAGTGTAGATCATATATCTGAATTTTTGAACCTGAAGTCGCCCTGCTTAGCGAAATCTGCAATGTTTTATAAATCACGTTATGACGTGCTACACTGTTTGTGTATTATAATATGGCAGCACGCAGTCTTATCCTATATTTTGAACCCGATCTTTGAAAACAGCCTGCTCATTTCTGGGGAAAATTCAGGAAAAACAAAATTACACGTGTCTTTTTATTTTCAGTGTAGATCATATATCTGAATTTTTGAACCTGAACTCGCCCTGCTTAGCGAAATCTGCAATGTTTTATAAATCACGTTATGACGTGCTACACTGTTTGTGTATTATAATATGGCAGCACGCAGTCTAATCCTATATTTTGAACCCGATCTTTGAAAACTGCCTGCTCATTTCTGGGGAAAATTCAGGAAAAACAAAATTACACGTGTCTTTTTATTTTCAGTGTAGATCATATATCTGAATTTTTGAACCTGAAGTCGCCCTGCTTAGCGAAATCTGCCATGTTTTATAAATCACGTTATGACGTGCTACACTGTTTGTGTATTATAATATGGCAGCACGCAGTCTAATCCTATATTTTGAACCCGATCTTTGAAAACTGCCTGCTCATTTCTGGGGAAAATTCAGGAAAAACAAAATTACACGTGTCTTTTTATTTTCAGTGTAGATCATATATCTGAATTTTTGAACCTGAAGTCGCCCTGCTTATCGAAATCTGCAATGTTTTATAAATCACGTTATGACGTGCTACACTGTTTGTGTATTATAATATGGCAGCACGCAGTCTAATCCTATATTTTGAACCAGATCTTTGAAAACTGCCTGCTCATTTCTGGGGAAAATTCAGGAAAAACAAAATTACACGTGTCTTTTTATTTTCAGTGTAGATCATATATCTGAATTTTTGAACCTGAAGTCGCCCTGCTTAGCGAAATCTGCCATGTTTTATAAATCACGTTATGACGTGCTACACTGTTTGTGTATTATAATATGGCAGCACGCAGTCTAATCCTATATTTTGAACCCGATCTTTGAAAACTGTCTGCTCATTTCTGGGGAAAATTCAGGAAAAACAAAATTACACGTGTCTTTTTATTTTCAGTGTAGATCATATATCTGAATTTTTGAACCTGAAGTCGCCCTGCTTAGCGAAATCTGCCATGTTTTATAAATCACGTTATGACGTGCTACACTGTTTGTGTATTATAATATGGCAGCACGCAGTCTAATCCTATATTTTGAACCCGATCTTTGAAAACTGCCTGCTCATTTCTGGGGAAAATTCAGGAAAAACAAAATTACACGTGTCTTTTTATTTTCAGTGTAGATCATATATCTGAATTTTTGAACCTGAAGTCGCCCTGCTTATCGAAATCTGCAATGTTTTATAAATCACGTTATGACGTGCTACACTGTTTGTGTATTATAATATGGCAGCACGCAGTCTAATCCTATATTTTGAACCAGATCTTTGAAAACTGCCTGCTCATTTCTGGGGAAAATTCAGGAAAAACAAAATTACACGTGTCTTTTTATTTTCAGTGTAGATCATATATCTGAATTTTTGAACCTGAAGTCGCCCTGCTTAGCGAAATCTGCAATGTTTTATAAATCACGTTATGACGTGCTACACTGTTGTGTATTATAATATGGCAGCACGCAGTCTAATCCTATATTTTGAACCCGATCTTTGAAAAGTGCCTGCTCATTTCTGGGGAAAATTCAGGAAAAACAAAATTACACGTGTCTTTTTATTTTCAGTGTAGATCATATATCTGAATTTTTGAACCTGAAGTCGCCCTGCTTAGCGAAATCTGCCATGTTTTATAAATCACGTAATGACGTGCTACACTGTTTGTGTATTATAATATGGCAGCACGCAGTCTAATCCTATATTTTGAACCCGATCTTTGAAAACTGCCTGCTCATTTCTGGGGAAAATTCAGGAAAAACAAAATTACACGTGTCTTTTTATTTTCAGTGTAGATCATATATCTGAATTTTTGAACCTGAAGTCGCCCTGCTTATCGAAATCTGCAATGTTTTATAAATCACGTTATGACGTGCTACACTGTTTGTGTATTATAATATGGCAGCACGCAGTCTAATCCTATATTTTGAACCCGATCTTTGAAAACTGCCTGCTCATTTCTGGGGAAAATTCAGGAAAAACAAAATTACACGTGTCTTTTTATTTTCAGTGTAGATCATATATCTGAATTTTTGAACCTGAAGTCGCCCTGCTTAGCGAAATCTGCCATGTTTTATAAATCACGTTATGACGTGCTACACTGTTTGTGTATTATAATATGGCAGCACGCAGTCTAATCCTATATTTTGAACCCGATCTTTGAAAACTGTCTGCTCATTTCTGGGGAAAATTCAGGAAAAACAAAATTACACGTGTCTTTTTATTTTCAGTGTAGATTATATATCTGAATTTTTGAACCTGAAGTCGCCCTGCTTAGCGAAATCTGCCATGTTTTATAAATCACGTTATGACGTGCTGCACTGTTTGTGTATTATAATATGGCAGCACGCAGTCTAATCCTATATTTTGAAACCGATCTTTGAAAACTGCCTGCTCATTTCTGGGGAAAATTCAGGAAAAACAAAATTACACGTGTCTTTTTATTTTCAGTGTAGATCATATATCTGAATTTTTGAACCTGAAGTCGCCCTGCTTAGCGAAATCTGCCATGTTTTATAAATCACGTTATGACGTGCTACACTGTTTGTGTATTATAATATGGCAGCACGCAGTCTAATCCTATATTTTGAACCCGATCTTTGAAAACTGTCTGCTCATTTCTGGGGAAAATTCAGGAAAAAAAAAATTACACGTGTCTTTTTATTTTCAGTGTAGATCATATATCTGAATTTTTGAACCTGAAGTCGCCCTGCTTAGCGAAATCTGCAATGTTTTATAAATCACGTTATGACGTGCTACACTGTTTGTGTATTATAATATGGCAGCACGCAGTCTAATCCCATATTTTGAACCCGATCTTTGAAAACTGCCTTCTCATTTCTGGGGAAAATTCAGGAAAAACAAAATTACACGTGTCTTTTTATTTTCAGTGTAGATCATATATCTGAACTTTTGAACCTGAAGTCGCCCTGCTTAGCGAAATCTGCAATGTTTTATAAATCACGTTATGACGTGCTACACTGTTTGTGTATTATAATATGGCAGCACGCAGTCTAATCCTATATTTTGAACCCGATCTTTGAAATCTGCCTTCTCATTTCTGGGGAAAATTCAGGAAAAACAAAATTACACGTGTCTTTTTATTTTCAGTGTAGATCATATATCTGAATTTTTGAACCTGAAGTCGCCCTGCTTATCGAAATCTGCAATGTTTTATAAATCACGTTATGACGTGCTACACTGTTTGTGTATTATAATATGGCAGCACGCAGTCTAATCCTATATTTTGAACCCGATCTTTGAAAACTGCCTGCTCATTTCTGGGGAAAATTCAGGAAAAACAAAATTACACGTGTCTTTTTATTTTCAGTGTAGATCATATATCTGAATGTTTGAACCTGAAGTCGCCCTGCTTAGCGAAATCTGCCACGTTTTATAAAACACGTTATGACGTGCTACACTGTTTGTGTATTATAATATGGCAGCACGCAGTCTAATCCTATATTTTGAACCCGATCTTTGAAAACTGTCTGCTCATTTCTGGGGAAAATTCAGGAAAAACTAAATTACACGTGTCTTTTTATTTTCAGTGTAGATCATATATCTGAATTTTTGAACCTGAAGTCGCCCTGCTTAGCGAAATCTGCCATGTTTTATAAATCACGTTATGACGTGCTACACTGTTTGTGTATTATAATATGGCAGCACGCAGTCTAATCCTATATTTTGAACCCGATCTTTGAAAACTGTCTGCTCATTTCTGGGGAAAATTCAGGAAAAACAAAATTACACGTGTCTTTTTATTTTCAGTGTAGATTATATATCTGAATTTTTGAACCTGAAGTCGCCCTGCTTAGCGAAATCTGCCATGTTTTATAAATCACGTTATGACGTGCTGCACTGTTTGTGTATTATAATATGGCAGCACGCAGTCTAATCCTATATTTTGAAACCGATCTTTGAAAACTGCCTGCTCATTTCTGGGGAAAATTCAGGAAAAACAAAATTACACGTGTCTTTTTATTTTCAGTGTAGATCATATATCTGAATTTTTGAACCTGAAGTCGCCCTGCTTAGCGAAATCTGCCATGTTTTATAAATCACGTTTTGACGTGCTACACTGTTTGTGTATTATAATATGGCAGCACGCAGTCTAATCCTATATTTTGAACCCGATCTTTGAAAACTGTCTGCTCATTTCTGGGGAAAATTCAGGAAAAACAAAATTACACGTGTCTTTTTATTTTCAGTGTAGATCATATATCTGAATTTTTGAACCTGAAGTCGCCCTGCTTAGCGAAATCTGCCATGTTTTATAAATCACGTTATGACGTGCTACAATGTTTGTGTATTATAATATGGCAGCACGCAGTCTAATCCTATATTTTGAACCCGATCTTTGAAAACTGCCTGCTCATTTCTGGGGAAAATTCAGGAAAAACAAAATTACACGTGTCTTTTTATTTTCAGTGTAGATCATATATCTGAATTTTTGAACCTGAAGTCGCCCTGCTTATCGAAATCTGCAATGTTTTATAAATCACGTTATGACGTGCTACACTGTTTGTGTATTATAATATGGCAGCACGCAGTCTAATCCTATATTTTGAACCCGATCTTTGAAAACTGCCTGCTCATTTCTGGGGAAAATTCAGGAAAAACAAAATTACACGTGTCTTTTTATTTTCAGTGTAGATTATATATCTGAATTTTTGAACCTGAAGTCGCCCTGCTTAGCGAAATCTGCCACGTTTTATAAAACACGTTATGACGTGCTACACTGTTTGTGTATTATAATATGGCAGCACGCAGTCTAATCCTATATTTTGAACCCGATCTTTGAAAACTGCCTGCTCATTTCTGGGGAAAATTCAGGAAAAACAAAATTACACGTGTCTTTTTATTTTCAGTGTAGATCATATATCTGAATTTTTGAACCTGAAGTCGCCCTGCTTAGCGAAATCTGCCATGTTTTATAAATCACGTTATGACGTGCTACACTGTTTGTGTATTATAATATGGCAGCACGCAGTCTTATCCTATATTTTGAACCCGATCTTTGAAAACTGCCTGCTCATTTCTGGGGAAAATTCAGGAAAAACTAAATTACACGTGTCTTTTTATTTTCAGTGTAGATCATATATCTGAATTTTTGAACCTGAAGTCGCCCTGCTTAGCGAAATCTGCCATGTTTTATAAATCACGTTATGACGTGCTACACTGTTTGTGTATTATAATATGGCAGCACGCAGTCTAATCCTATATTTTGAACCCGATCTTTGAAAACTGTCTGCTCATTTCTGGGGAAAATTCAGGAAAAACAAAATTACACGTGTCTTTTTATTTTCAGTGTAGATCATATATCTGAATTTTTGAACCTGAAGTCGCCCTGCTTAGCGAAATCTGCCATGTTTTATAAATCACGTTATGACGTGCTACACTGTATGTGTATTATAATATGGCAGCACGCAGTCAAATCCTATATTTTGAACCCGATCTTTGAAAACTGCCTGCTCATTTCTGGGGAAAATTCAGGAAAAACAAAATTACACGTGTCTTTTTATTTTCAGTGTAGATCATATATCTGAATTTTTGAACCTGAAGTCGCCCTGCTTAGCGAAATCTGCCATGTTTTATAAATCACGTTATGACGTGCTACACTATTTGTGTATTATAATATGGCAGCACGCAGTCTAATCCTATATTTTGAACCCGATCTTTGAAAACTGCCTGCTCATTTCTGGGGAAAATTCAGGAAAAACAAAATTACACGTGTCTTTTTATTTTCAGTGTAGATCATATATCTGAATTTTTGAACCTGAAGTCGCCCTGCTTAGCGAAATCTGCCATGTTTTATAAATCACGTTTTGACGTGCTACACTGTTTGTGTATTATAATATGGCAGCACGCAGTCTTATCCTATATTTTGAACCCGATCTTTGAAAACAGCCTGCTCATTTCTGGGGAAAATTCAGGAAAAACAAAATTACACGTGTCTTTTTATTTTCAGTGTAGATCATATATCTGAATTTTTGAACCTGAAGTCGCCCTGCTTATCGAAATCTGCAATGTTTTATAAATCACGTTATGACGTGCTACACTGTTTGTGTATTATAATATGGCTGCACGCAGTCTAATCCTATATTTTGAACCCGATCTTTGAAAACTGCCTGCTCATTTCTGGGGAAAATTCAGGAAAAACTAAATTACACGTGTCTTTTTATTTTCAGTGTAGATCATATATCTCAATTTTTGAACCTGAAGTCGCCCTGCTTAGCGAAATCTGCCACGTTTTATAAAACACGTTATGACGTGCTACACTGTTTGTGTATTATAATATGGCAGCACGCAGTCTAATCCTATATTTTGAACCCGATCTTTGAAAACTGTCTGCTCATTTCTGGGGAAAATTCAGGAAAAACAAAATTACACGTGTCTTTTTATTTTCAGTGTAGATCATATATCTGAATTTTTGAACCTGAAGTCGCCCTGCTTAGCGAAATCTGCCATGTTTTATAAATCACGTTATGACGTGCTACACTATTTGTGTATTATAATATGGCAGCACGCAGTCTAATCCTATATTTTGAACCCGATCTTTGAAAACTGCCTGCTCATTTCTGGGGAAAATTCAGGAAAAACAAAATTACACGTGTCTTTTTATTTTCAGTGTAGATCATATATCTGAATTTTTGAACCTGAAGTCGCCCTGCTTAGCGAAATCTGCAATGTTTTATAAATCACGTTATGACGTGCTACACTGTTTGTGTATTATAATATGGCAGCACGCAGTCTAATCCTATATTTTGAACCCGATCTTTGAAAACTGTCTGCTCATTTCTGGGGAAAATTCAGGAAAAACAAAATTACACGTGTCTTTTTATTTTCAGTGTAGATCATATATCTGAATTTTTGAACCTGAAGTCGCCCTGCTTAGCGAAATCTGCCATGTTTTATAAATCACGTTATGACGTGCTACACTATTTGTGTATTATAATATGGCAGCACGCAGTCTAATCCTATATTTTGAACCCGATCTTTGAAAACTGCCTGCTCATTTCTGGGGAAAATTCAGGAAAAACAAAATTACACGTGTCTTTTTATTTTCAGTGTAGATCATATATCTGAATTTTTGAACCTGAAGTCGCCCTGCTTAGCGAAATCTGCAATGTTTTATAAATCACGTTATGACGTGCTACACTGTTTGTGTATTATAATATGGCAGCACGCAGTCTAATCCTATATTTTGAACCCGATCTTTGAAAACTGTCTGCTCATTTCTGGGGAAAATTCAGGAAAAACAAAATTACACGTGTCTTTTTATTTTCAGTGTAGATCATATATCTGAATTTTTGAACCTGAAGTCGCCCTGCTTAGCGAAATCTGCCATGTTTTATAAATCACGTTATGACGTGCTACACTATTTGTGTATTATAATATGGCAGCACGCAGTCTAATCCTATATTTTGAACCCGATCTTTGAAAACTGCCTGCTCATTTCTGGGGAAAATTCAGGAAAAACAAAATTACACGTGTCTTTTTATTTTCAGTGTAGATCATATATCTGAATTTTTGAACCTGAAGTCGCCCTGCTTAGCGAAATCTGCAATGTTTTATAAATCACGTTTTGACGTGCTACACTGTTTGTGTATTATAATATGGCAGCACGCAGTCTTATCCTATATTTTGAACCCGATCTTTGAAAACAGCCTGCTCATTTCTGGGGAAAATTCAGGAAAAACAAAATTACACGTGTCTTTTTATTTTCAGTGTAGATCATATATCTGAATTTTTGAACCTGAAGTCGCCCTGCTTAGCGAAATCTGCCATGTTTTATAAATCACGTTATGACGTGCTACAATGTTTGTGTATTATAATATGGCAGCACGCAGTCTAATCCTATATTTTGAACCCGATCTTTGAAAACTGCCTGCTCATTTCTGGGGAAAATTCAGGAAAAACAAAATTACACGTGTCTTTTTATTTTCAGTGTAGATCATATATCTGAATTTTTGAACCTGAAGTCGCCCTGCTTATCGAAATCTGCAATGTTTTATAAATCACGTTATGACGTGCTACACTGTTTGTGTATTATAATATGGCAGCACGCAGTCTAATCCTATATTTTGAACCCGATCTTTGAAAACTGCCTGCTCATTTCTGGGGAAAATTCAGGAAAAACAAAATTACACGTGTCTTTTTATTTTCAGTGTAGATTATATATCTGAATGTTTGAACCTGAAGTCGCCCTGCTTAGCGAAATCTGCCACGTTTTATAAAACACGTTATGACGTGCTACACTGTTTGTGTATTATAATATGGCAGCACGCAGTCTAATCCTATATTTTGAACCCGATCTTTGAAAACTGTCTGCTCATTTCTGGGGAAAATTCAGGAAAAACAAAATTACACGTGTCTTTTTATTTTCAGTGTAGATTATATATCTGAATGTTTGAACCTGAAGTCGCCCTGCTTAGCGAAATCTGCCATGTTTTATAAATCACGTTATGACGTGCTACACTATTTGTGTATTATAATATGGCAGCACGCAGTCTAATCCTATATTTTGAACCCGATCTTTGAAAACTGCCTGCTCATTTCTGGGGAAAATTCAGGAAAAACAAAATAACACCTGTCTTTTTATTTTCAGTGTAGATCATATATCTGAATTTTTGAACCTGAAGTCGCCCTGCTTATCGAAATCTGCCATGTTTTATAAATCACGTTATGACGTGCTACACTGTTTGTGTATTATAATATGGCAGCACGCAGTCTAATCCTATATTTTGAACCCGATCTTTGAAAACTGCCTGCTCATTTCTGGGGAAAATTCAGGAAAAACAAAATTACACGTGTCTTTTTATTTTCAGTGTAGATCATATATCTGAATTTTTAAACCTGAAGTCGCCCTGCTTAGCGAAATCTGCAATGTTTTATAAATCACGTTATGACGTGCTACACTGTTTGTGTATTATAATATGGCAGCACGCAGTCTAATCCTATATTTTGAACCCGATCTTTGAAAACTGTCTGCTCATTTCTGGGGAAAATTCAGGAAAAACAAAATTACACGTGTCTTTTTATTTTCAGTGTAGATCATATATCTGAATTTTTGAACCTGAAGTCGCCCTGCTTAGCGAAATCTGCCATGTTTTATAAATCACGTTATGACGTGCTACACTATTTGTGTATTATAATATGGCAGCACGCAGTCTAATCCTATATTTTGAACCCGATCTTTGAAAACTGCCTGCTCATTTCTGGGGAAAATTCAGGAAAAACAAAATTACACGTGTCTTTTTATTTTCAGTGTAGATCATATATCTGAATTTTTGAACCTGAAGTCGCCCTGCTTAGCGAAATCTGCAATGTTTTATAAATCACGTTTTGACGTGCTACACTGTTTGTGTATTATAATATGGCAGCACGCAGTCTTATCCTATATTTTGAACCCGATCTTTGAAAACAGCCTGCTCATTTCTGGGGAAAATTCAGGAAAAACAAAATTACACGTGTCTTTTTATTTTCAGTGTAGATCATATATCTGAAGTTTTGAACCTGAAGTCGCCCTGCTTAGCGAAATCTGCCATGTTTTATAAATCACGTTATGACGTGCTACAATGTTTGTGTATTATAATATGGCAGCACGCAGTCTAATCCTATATTTTGAACCCGATCTTTGAAAACTGCCTGCTCATTTCTGGGGAAAATTCAGGAAAAACAAAATTACACGTGTCTTTTTATTTTCAGTGTAGATCATATATCTGAATTTTTGAACCTGAAGTCGCCCTGCTTATCGAAATCTGCAATGTTTTATAAATCACGTTATGACGTGCTACACTGTTTGTGTATTATAATATGGCAGCACGCAGTCTAATCCTATATTTTGAACCCGATCTTTGAAAACTGCCTGCTCATTTCTGGGGAAAATTCAGGAAAAACAAAATTACACGTGTCTTTTTATTTTCAGTGTAGATTATATATCTGAATGTTTGAACCTGAAGTCGCCCTGCTTAGCGAAATCTGCCACGTTTTATAAAACACGTTATGACGTGCTACACTGTTTGTGTATTATAATATGGCAGCACGCAGTCTAATCCTATATTTTGAACCCGATCTTTGAAAACTGTCTGCTCATTTCTGGGGAAAATTCAGGAAAAACTAAATTACACGTGTCTTTTTATTTTCAGTGTAGATCATATATCTGAATTTTTGAACCTGAAGTCGCCCTGCTTAGCGAAATCTGCCATGTTTTATAAATCACGTTATGACGTGCTACACTGTTTGTGTATTATAATATGGCAGCACGCAGTCTAATCCTATATTTTGAACCCGATCTTTGAAAACTGCCTGCTCATTTCTGGGGAAAATTCAGGAAAAACAAAATTACACGTGTCTTTTTATTTTCAGTGTAGATTATATATCTGAATTTTTGAACCTGAAGTCGCCCTGCTTAGCGAAATCTGCCACGTTTTATAAAACACGTTATGACGTGCTACACTGTTTGTGTATTATAATATGGCAGCACGCAGTCTAATCCTATATTTTGAACCCGATCTTTGAAAACTGCCTGCTCATTTCTGGGGAAAATTCAGGAAAAACAAAATTACACGTGTCTTTTTATTTTCAGTGTAGATCATATATCTGAATTTTTGAACCTGAAGTCGCACTGCTTAGCGAAATCTGCCATGTTTTATAAATCACGTTATGACGTGCTACACTGTTTGTGTATTATAATATGGCAGCACGCAGTCTTATCCTATATTTTGAACCCGATCTTTGAAAACTGCCTGCTCATTTCTGGGGAAAATTCAGGAAAAACAAAATTACACGTGTCTTTTTATTTTCAGTGTAGATCATATATCTGAATTTTTGAACCTGAAGTCGCCCTGCTTAGCGAAATCTGCCATGTTTTATAAATCACGTTATGACGTGCTACACTGTTTGTGTATTATAATATGGCAGCACGCAGTCTAATCCTATATTTTGAACCCGATCTTTGAAAACTGTCTGCTCATTTCTGGGGAAAATTCAGGAAAAACAAAATTACACGTGTCTTTTTATTTTCAGTGTAGATCATATATCTGAATTTTTGAACCTGAAGTCGCCCTGCTTAGCGAAATCTGCCATGTTTTATAAATCACGTTATGACGTGCTACACTGTATGTGTATTATAATATGGCAGCACGCAGTCAAATCCTATATTTTGAACCCGATCTTTGAAAACTGCCTGCTCATTTCTGGGGAAAATTCAGGAAAAACAAAATTACACGTGTCTTTTTAATTTCAGTGTAGATCATATATCTGAATTTTTGAACCTGAAGTCGCCCTGCTTAGCGAAATCTGCCATGTTTTATAAATCACGTTATGACGTGCTACACTGTATGTGTATTATAATATGGCAGCACGCAGTCAAATCCTATATTTTGAACCCGATCTTTGAAAACTGCCTGCTCATTTCTGGGGAAAATTCAGGAAAAACAAAATTACACGTGTCTTTTTATTTTCAGTGTAGATCATATATCTGAATTTTTGAACCTGAAGTCGCACTGCTTAGCGAAATCTGCCATGTTTTATAAATCACGTTTTGACGTGCTACACTGTTTGTGTATTATAATATGGCAGCACGCAGTCTTATCCTATATTTTGAACCCGATCTTTGAAAACAGCCTGCTCATTTCTGGGGAAAATTCAGGAAAAACAAAATTACACGTGTCTTTTTATTTTCAGTGTAGATCATATATCTGAATTTTTGAACCTGAAGTCGCCCTGCTTATCGAAATCTGCAATGTTTTATAAATCACGTTATGACGTGCTACACTGTTTGTGTATTATAATATGGCTGCACGCAGTCTAATCCTATATTTTGAACCCGATCTTTGAAAACTGTCTGCTCATTTCTGGGGAAAATTCAGGAAAAACTAAATTACACGTGTCTTTTTATTTTCAGTGTAGATCATATATCTGAATTTTTGAACCTGAAGTCGCCCTGCTTAGCGAAATCTGCCACGTTTTATAAAACACGTTATGACGTGCTACACTGTTTGTGTATTATAATATGGCAGCACGCAGTCTAATCCTATATTTTGAACCCGATCTTTGAAAACTGTCTGCTCATTTCTGGGGAAAATTCAGGAAAAACAAAATTACACGTGTCTTTTTATTTTCAGTGTAGATCATATATCTGAATTTTTGAACCTGAAGTCGCCCTGCTTAGCGAAATCTGCCATGTTTTATAAATCACGTTATGACGTGCTACACTATTTGTGTATTATAATATGGCAGCACGCAGTCTAATCCTATATTTTGAACCCGATCTTTGAAAACTGCCTGCTCATTTCTGGGGAAAATTCAGGAAAAACAAAATTACACGTGTCTTTTTATTTTCAGTGTAGATCATATATCTGAATTTTTGAACCTGAAGTCGCCCTGCTTAGCGAAATCTGCAATGTTTTATAAATCACGTTATGACGTGCTACACTGTTTGTGTATTATAATATGGCAGCACGCAGTCTAATCCTATATTTTGAACCCGATCTTTGAAAACTGTCTGCTCATTTCTGGGGAAAATTCAGGAAAAACAAAATTACACGTGTCTTTTTATTTTCAGTGTAGATCATATATCTGAATTTTTGAACCTGAAGTCGCCCTGCTTAGCGAAATCTGCCATGTTTTATAAATCACGTTATGACGTGCTACACTATTTGTGTATTATAATATGGCAGCACGCAGTCTAATCCTATATTTTGAACCCGATCTTTGAAAACTGCCTGCTCATTTCTGGGGAAAATTCAGGAAAAACAAAATAACACGTGTCTTTTTATTTTCAGTGTAGATCATATATCTGAATTTTTGAACCTGAAGTCGCCCTGCTTATCGAAATCTGCCATGTTTTATAAATCACGTTATGACGTGCTACACTGTTTGTGTATTATAATATGGCAGCACGCAGTCTAATCCTATATTTTGAACCCGATCTTTGAAAACTGCCTGCTCATTTCTGGGGAAAATTCAGGAAAAACAAAATTACACGTGTCTTTTTATTTTCAGTGTAGATCATATATCTGAATTTTTGAACCTGAAGTCGCCCTGCTTAGCGAAATCTGCAATGTTTTATAAATCACGTTATGACGTGCTACACTGTTTGTGTATTATAATATGGCAGCACGCAGTCTAATCCTATATTTTGAACCCGATCTTTGAAAACTGTCTGCTCATTTCTGGGGAAAATTCAGGAAAAACAAAATTACACGTGTCTTTTTATTTTCAGTGTAGATCATATATCTGAATTTTTGAACCTGAAGTCGCCCTGCTTAGCGAAATCTGCCATGTTTTATAAATCACGTTATGACGTGCTACACTATTTGTGTATTATAATATGGCAGCACGCAGTCTAATCCTATATTTTGAACCCGATCTTTGAAAACTGCCTGCTCATTTCTGGGGAAAATTCAGGAAAAACAAAATTACACGTGTCTTTTTATTTTCAGTGTAGATCATATATCTGAATTTTTGAACCTGAAGTCGCCCTGCTTAGCGAAATCTGCAATGTTTTATAAATCACGTTTTGACGTGCTACACTGTTTGTGTATTATAATATGGCAGCACGCAGTCTTATCCTATATTTTGAACCCGATCTTTGAAAACAGCCTGCTCATTTCTGGGGAAAATTCAGGAAAAACAAAATTACACGTGTCTTTTTATTTTCAGTGTAGATCATATATCTGAATTTTTGAACCTGAAGTCGCCCTGCTTATCGAAATCTGCAATGTTTTATAAATCACGTTATGACGTGCTACACTGTTTGTGTATTATAATATGGCAGCACGCAGTCTAATCCTATATTTTGAACCCGATCTTTGAAAACTGCCTGCTCATTTCTGGGGAAAATTCAGGAAAAACAAAATTACACGTGTCTTTTTATTTTCAGTGTAGATTATATATCTGAATGTTTGAACCTGAAGTCGCCCTGCTTAGCGAAATCTGCCACGTTTTATAAAACACGTTATGACGTGCTACACTGTTTGTGTATTATAATATGGCAGCACGCAGTCTAATCCTATATTTTGAACCCGATCTTTGAAAAGTGTCTGCTCATTTCTGGGGAAAATTCAGGAAAAACTAAATTACACGTGTCTTTTTATTTTCAGTGTAGATCATATATCTGAATTTTTGAACCTGAAGTCGCCCTGCTTAGCGAAATCTGCCATGTTTTATAAATCACGTTATGACGTGCTACACTGTTTGTGTATTATAATATGGCAGCACGCAGTCTAATCCTATATTTTGAACCCGATCTTTGAAAACTGTCTGCTCATTTCTGGGGAAAATTCAGGAAAAACAAAATTACACGTGTCTTTTTATTTTCAGTGTAGATCATATATCTGAATTTTTGAACCTGAAGTCGCCCTGCTTAGCGAAATCTGCCATGTTTTATAAATCACGTTATGACGTGCTACACTGTATGTGTATTATAATATGGCAGCACGCAGTCAAATCCTATATTTTGAACCCGATCTTTGAAAACTGCCTGCTCATTTCTGGGGAAAATTCAGGAAAAACAAAATTACACGTGTCTTTTTATTTTCAGTGTAGATCATATATTTGAATTTTTGAACCTGAAGTCGCCCTGCTTAGCGAAATCTGCCACGTTTTATAAAACACGTTATGACGTGCTACACTGTTTGTGTATTATAATATGGCAGCACGCAGTCTAATCCTATATTTTGAACCCGATCTTTGAAAAGTGTCTGCTCATTTCTGGGGAAAATTCAGGAAAAACAAAATTACACGTGTCTTTTTATTTTCAGTGTAGATCATATATCTGAATTTTTGAACCTGAAGTCGCACTGCTTAGCGAAATCTGCCATGTTTTATAAATCACGTTTTGACGTGCTACACTGTTTGTGTATTATAATATGGCAGCACGCAGTCTTATCCTATATTTTGAACCCGATCTTTGAAAACAGCCTGCTCATTTCTGGGGAAAATTCAGGAAAAACAAAATTACACGTGTCTTTTTATTTTCAGTGTAGATCATATATCTGAATTTTTGAACCTGAAGTCGCCCTGCTTATCGAAATCTGCAATGTTTTATAAATCACGTTATGACGTGCTACACTGTTTGTGTATTATAATATGGCTGCACGCAGTCTAATCCTATATTTTGAACCCGATCTTTGAAAACTGTCTGCTCATTTCTGGGGAAAATTCAGGAAAAACTAAATTACACGTGTCTTTTTATTTTCAGTGTAGATCATATATCTGAATTTTTGAACCTGAAGTCGCCCTGCTTAGCGAAATCTGCCACGTTTTATAAAACACGTTATGACGTGCTACACTGTTTGTGTATTATAATATGGCAGCACGCAGTCTAATCCTATATTTTGAACCCGATCTTTGAAAACTGTCTGCTCATTTCTGGGGAAAATTCAGGAAAAACTAAATTACACGTGTCTTTTTATTTTCAGTGTAGATCATATATCTGAATTTTTGAACCTGAAGTCGCCCTGCTTAGCGAAATCTGCCATGTTTTATAAATCACGTTATGACGTGCTACACTATTTGTGTATTATAATATGGCAGCACGCAGTCTAATCCTATATTTTGAACCCGATCTTTGAAAACTGCCTGCTCATTTCTGGGGAAAATTCAGGAAAAACAAAATTACACGTGTCTTTTTATTTTCAGTGTAGATCATATATCTGAATTTTTGAACCTGAAGTCGCCCTGCTTAGCGAAATCTGCAATGTTTTATAAATCACGTTATGACGTGCTACACTGTTTGTGTATTATAATATGGCAGCACGCAGTCTAATCCTATATTTTGAACCCGATCTTTGAAAACTGTCTGCTCATTTCTGGGGAAAATTCAGGAAAAACAAAATTACACGTGTCTTTTTATTTTCAGTGTAGATCATATATCTGAATTTTTGAACCTGAAGTCGCCCTGCTTAGCGAAATCTGCCATGTTTTATAAATCACGTTATGACGTGCTACACTATTTGTGTATTATAATATGGCAGCACGCAGTCTAATCCTATATTTTGAACCCGATCTTTGAAAACTGCCTGCTCATTTCTGGGGAAAATTCAGGAAAAACAAAATAACACGTGTCTTTTTATTTTCAGTGTAGATCATATATCTGAATTTTTGAACCTGAAGTCGCCCTGCTTATCGAAATCTGCCATGTTTTATAAATCACGTTATGACGTGCTACACTGTTTGTGTATTATAATATGGCAGCACGCAGTCTAATCCTATATTTTGAACCCGATCTTTGAAAACTGCCTGCTCATTTCTGGGGAAAATTCAGGAAAAACAAAATTACACGTGTCTTTTTATTTTCAGTGTAGATCATATATCTGAATTTTTGAACCTGAAGTCGCCCTGCTTAGCGAAATCTGCAATGTTTTATAAATCACGTTATGACGTGCTACACTGTTTGTGTATTATAATATGGCAGCACGCAGTCTAATCCTATATTTTGAACCCGATCTTTGAAAACTGTCTGCTCATTTCTGGGGAAAATTCAGGAAAAACAAAATTACACGTGTCTTTTTATTTTCAGTGTAGATCATATATCTGAATTTTTGAACCTGAAGTCGCCCTGCTTAGCGAAATCTGCCATGTTTTATAAATCACGTTATGACGTGCTACACTATTTGTGTATTATAATATGGCAGCACGCAGTCTAATCCTATATTTTGAACCCGATCTTTGAAAACTGCCTGCTCATTTCTGGGGAAAATTCAGGAAAAACAAAATTACACGTGTCTTTTTATTTTCAGTGTAGATCATATATCTGAATTTTTGAACCTGAAGTCGCCCTGCTTAGCGAAATCTGCAATGTTTTATAAATCACGTTTTGACGTGCTACACTGTTTGTGTATTATAATATGGCAGCACGCAGTCTTATCCTATATTTTGAACCCGATCTTTGAAAACAGCCTGCTCATTTCTGGGGAAAATTCAGGAAAAACAAAATTACACGTGTCTTTTTATTTTCAGTGTAGATCATATATCTGAATTTTTGAACCTGAAGTCGCCCTGCTTATCGAAATCTGCAATGTTTTATAAATCACGTTATGACGTGCTACACTGTTTGTGTATTATAATATGGCAGCACGCAGTCTAATCCTATATTTTGAACCCGATCTTTGAAAACTGCCTGCTCATTTCTGGGGAAAATTCAGGAAAAACAAAATTACACGTGTCTTTTTATTTTCAGTGTAGATTATATATCTGAATGTTTGAACCTGAAGTCGCCCTGCTTAGCGAAATCTGCCACGTTTTATAAAACACGTTATGACGTGCTACACTGTTTGTGTATTATAATATGGCAGCACGCAGTCTAATCCTATATTTTGAACCCGATCTTTGAAAAGTGTCTGCTCATTTCTGGGGAAAATTCAGGAAAAACTAAATTACACGTGTCTTTTTATTTTCAGTGTAGATCATATATCTGAATTTTTGAACCTGAAGTCGCCCTGCTTAGCGAAATCTGCCATGTTTTATAAATCACGTTATGACGTGCTACACTGTTTGTGTATTATAATATGGCAGCACGCAGTCTAATCCTATATTTTGAACCCGATCTTTGAAAACTGCCTGCTCATTTCTGGGGAAAATTCAGGAAAAACAAAATTACACGTGTCTTTTTATTTTCAGTGTAGATTATATATCTGAATTTTTGAACCTGAAGTCGCCCTGCTTAGCGAAATCTGCCACGTTTTATAAAACACGTTATGACGTGCTACACTGTTTGTGTATTATAATATGGCAGCACGCAGTCTAATCCTATATTTTGAACCCGATCTTTGAAAACTGCCTGCTCATTTCTGGGGAAAATTCAGGAAAAACAAAATTACACGTGTCTTTTTATTTTCAGTGTAGATCATATATCTGAATTTTTGAACCTGAAGTCGCACTGCTTAGCGAAATCTGCCATGTTTTATAAATCACGTTATGACGTGCTACACTGTTTGTGTATTATAATATGGCAGCACGCAGTCTTATCCTATATTTTGAACCCGATCTTTGAAAACTGCCTGCTCATTTCTGGGGAAAATTCAGGAAAAACAAAATTACACGTGTCTTTTTATTTTCAGTGTAGATCATATATCTGAATTTTTGAACCTGAAGTCGCCCTGCTTAGCGAAATCTGCCATGTTTTATAAATCACGTTATGACGTGCTACACTGTTTGTGTATTATAATATGGCAGCACGCAGTCTAATCCTATATTTTGAACCCGATCTTTGAAAACTGTCTGCTCATTTCTGGGGAAAATTCAGGAAAAACAAAATTACACGTGTCTTTTTATTTTCAGTGTAGATCATATATCTGAATTTTTGAACCTGAAGTCGCCCTGCTTAGCGAAATCTGCCATGTTTTATAAATCACGTTATGACGTGCTACACTGTATGTGTATTATAATATGGCAGCACGCAGTCAAATCCTATATTTTGAACCCGATCTTTGAAAACTGCCTGCTCATTTCTGGGGAAAATTCAGGAAAAACAAAATTACACGTGTCTTTTTATTTTCAGTGTAGATCATATATCTGAATTTTTGAACCTGAAGTCGCCCTGCTTAGCGAAATCTGCCATGTTTTATAAATCACGTTATGACGTGCTACACTATTTGTGTATTATAATATGGCAGCACGCAGTCTAATCCTATATTTTGAACACGATCTTTGAAAACTGCCTGCTCATTTCTGGGGAAAATTCAGGAAAAACAAAATTACACGTGTCTTTTTATTTTCAGTGTAGATCATATATCTGAATTTTTGAACCTGAAGTCGCCCTGCTTAGCGAAATCTGCCATGTTTTATAAATCACGTTTTGACGTGCTACACTGTTTGTGTATTATAATATGGCAGCACGCAGTCTTATCCTATATTTTGAACCCGATCTTTGAAAACAGCCTGCTCATTTCTGGGGAAAATTCAGGAAAAACAAAATTACACGTGTCTTTTTATTTTCAGTGTAGATCATATATCTGAATTTTTGAACCTGAAGTCGCCCTGCTTATCGAAATCTGCAATGTTTTATAAATCACGTTATGACGTGCTACACTGTTTGTGTATTATAATATGGCTGCACGCAGTCTAATCCTATATTTTGAACCCGATCTTTGAAAACTGTCTGCTCATTTCTGGGGAAAATTCAGGAAAAACTAAATTACACGTGTCTTTTTATTTTCAGTGTAGATCATATATCTGAATTTTTGAACCTGAAGTCGCCCTGCTTAGCGAAATCTGCCACGTTTTATAAAACACGTTATGACGTGCTACACTGTTTGTGTATTATAATATGGCAGCACGCAGTCTAATCCTATATTTTGAACCCGATCTTTGAAAACTGTCTGCTCATTTCTGGGGAAAATTCAGGAAAAACAAAATTACACGTGTCTTTTTATTTTCAGTGTAGATCATATATCTGAATTTTTGAACCTGAAGTCGCCCTGCTTAGCGAAATCTGCCATGTTTTATAAATCACGTTATGACGTGCTACACTATTTGTGTATTATAATATGGCAGCACGCAGTCTAATCCTATATTTTGAACCCGATCTTTGAAAACTGCCTGCTCATTTCTGGGGAAAATTCAGGAAAAACAAAATTACACGTGTCTTTTTATTTTCAGTGTAGATCATATATCTGAATTTTTGAACCTGAAGTCGCCCTGCTTAGCGAAATCTGCAATGTTTTATAAATCACGTTATGACGTGCTACACTGTTTGTGTATTATAATATGGCAGCACGCAGTCTAATCCTATATTTTGAACCCGATCTTTGAAAACTGTCTGCTCATTTCTGGGGAAAATTCAGGAAAAACAAAATTACACGTGTCTTTTTATTTTCAGTGTAGATCATATATCTGAATTTTTTAACCTGAAGTCGCCCTGCTTAGCGAAATCTGCCATGTTTTATAAATCACGTTATGACGTGCTACACTATTTGTGTATTATAATATGGCAGCACGCAGTCTAATCCTATATTTTGAACCCGATCTTTGAAAACTGCCTGCTCATTTCTGGGGAAAATTCAGGAAAAACAAAATAACACGTGTCTTTTTATTTTCAGTGTAGATCATATATCTGAATTTTTGAACCTGAAGTCGCCCTGCTTATCGAAATCTGCCATGTTTTATAAATCACGTTATGACGTGCTACACTGTTTGTGTATTATAATATGGCAGCACGCAGTCTAATCCTATATTTTGAACCCGATCTTTGAAAACTGCCTGCTCATTTCTGGGGAAAATTCAGGAAAAACAAAATTACACGTGTCTTTTTATTTTCAGTGTAGATCATATATCTGAATTTTTGAACCTGAAGTCGCCCTGCTTAGCGAAATCTGCAATGTTTTATAAATCACGTTATGACGTGCTACACTGTTTGTGTATTATAATATGGCAGCACGCAGTCTAATCCTATATTTTGAACCCGATCTTTGAAAACTGTCTGCTCATTTCTGGGGAAAATTCAGGAAAAACAAAATTACACGTGTCTTTTTATTTTCAGTGTAGATCATATATCTGAATTTTTGAACCTGAAGTCGCCCTGCTTAGCGAAATCTGCCATGTTTTATAAATCACGTTATGACGTGCTACACTATTTGTGTATTATAATATGGCAGCACGCAGTCTAATCCTATATTTTGAACCCGATCTTTGAAAACTGCCTGCTCATTTCTGGGGAAAATTCAGGAAAAACAAAATTACACGTGTCTTTTTATTTTCAGTGTAGATCATATATCTGAATTTTTGAACCTGAAGTCGCCCTGCTTAGCGAAATCTGCAATGTTTTATAAATCACGTTTTGACGTGCTACACTGTTTGTGTATTATAATATGGCAGCACGCAGTCTTATCCTATATTTTGAACCCGATCTTTGAAAACAGCCTGCTCATTTCTGGGGAAAATTCAGGAAAAACAAAATTACACGTGTCTTTTTATTTTCAGTGTAGATCATATATCTGAATTTTTGAACCTGAAGTCGCCCTGCTTATCGAAATCTGCAATGTTTTATAAATCACGTTATGACGTGCTACACTGTTTGTGTATTATAATATGGCTGCACGCAGTCTAATCCTATATTTTGAACCCGATCTTTGAAAACTGCCTGCTCATTTCTGGGGAAAATTCAGGAAAAACAAAATTACACGTGTCTTTTTATTTTCAGTGTAGATCATATATCTCAATTTTTGAACCTGAAGTCGCCCTGCTTAGCGAAATCTGCCACGTTTTATAAAACACGTTAAGACGTGCTACACTGTTTGTGTATTATAATATGGCAGCACGCAGTCTAATCCTATATTTTGAACCCGATCTTTGAAAACTGTCTGCTCATTTCTGGGGAAAATTCAGGAAAAACAAAATTACACGTGTCTTTTTATTTTCAGTGTAGATCATATATCTGAATTTTTGAACCTGAAGTCGCCCTGCTTAGCGAAATCTGCCATGTTTTATAAATCACGTTATGACGTGCTACACTATTTGTGTATTATAATATGGCAGCACGCAGTCTAATCCTATATTTTGAACCCGATCTTTGAAAACTGCCTGCTCATTTCTGGGGAAAATTCAGGAAAAACAAAATTACACGTGTCTTTTTATTTTCAGTGTAGATCATATATCTGAATTTTTGAACCTGAAGTCGCCCTGCTTAGCGAAATCTGCAATGTTTTATAAATCACGTTTTGACGTGCTACACTGTTTGTGTATTATAATATGGCAGCACGCAGTCTTATCCTATATTTTGAACCCGATCTTTGAAAACAGCCTGCTCATTTCTGGGGAAAATTCAGGAAAAACCAATTTACACGTGTCTTTTTATTTTCAGTGTAGATCATATATCTGAATTTTTGAACCTGAAGTCGCCCTGCTTAGCGAAATCTGCCATGTTTTATAAATCACGTTATGACGTGCTACACTGTTTGTGTATTATAATATGGCAGCACGCAGTCTAATCCTATATTTTGAACCCGATCTTTGAAAACTGCCTGCTCATTTCTGGGGAAAATTCAGGAAAAACTAAATTACACGTGTCTTTTTATTTTCAGTGTAGATCATATATCTGAATTTTTGAACCTGAAGTCGCCCTGCTTAGCGAAATCTGCAATGTTTTATAAATCACGTTATGACGTGCTACACTGTTTGTGTATTATAATATGGCAGCACGCAGTCTAATCCAATATTTTGAACCCGATCTTTGAAAACTGCCTGCTCATTTCTGTGGAAAATTCAGGAAAAACAAAATTACACGTGTCTTTTTATTTTCAGTGTAGATCATATATCTGAATTTTTGAACCTGAAGTCGCCCTGCTTAGCGAAATCTGCCATGTTTTATAAATCACGTTATGACGTGCTACACTGTTTGTGTATTATAATATGGCAGCACGCAGTCTAATCCTATATTTTGAACCCGATCTTTGAAAACTGTCTGCTCATTTCTGGGGAAAATTCAGGAAAAACAAAATTACACGTGTCTTTTTATTTTCAGTGTAGATCATATATCTGAATTTTTGAACCTGAAGTCGCCCTGCTTAGCGAAATCTGCAATGTTTTATAAATCACGTTATGACGTGCTACACTGTTTGTGTATTATAATATGGCAGCACGCAGTCTAATCCTATATTTTGAACCCGATCTTTGAAAACTGTCTGCTCATTTCTGGGGAAAATTCAGGAAAAACAAAATTACACGTGTCTTTTTATTTTCAGTGTAGATCATATATCTGAATTTTTGAACCTGAAGTCGCCCTGCTTAGCGAAATCTGCCATGTTTTATAAATCACGTTATGACGTGCTACACTATTTGTGTATTATAATATGGCAGCACGCAGTCTAATCCTATATTTTGAACCCAAAAACAAAATTACACGTGTCTTTTTATTTTCAGTGTAGATCATATATCTGAATTTTTGAACCTGAAGTCGCCCTGCTTAGCGAAATCTGCAATGTTTTATAAATCACGTTTTGACGTGCTACACTGTTTGTGTATTATAATATGGCAGCACGCAGTCTTATCCTATATTTTGAACCCGATCTTTGAAAACAGCCTGCTCATTTCTGGGGAAAATTCAGGAAAAACAAAATTACACGTGTCTTTTTATTTTCAGTGTAGATCATATATCTGAATTTTTGAACCTGAAGTCGCCCTGCTTAGCGAAATCTGCCATGTTTTATAAATCACGTTATGACGTGCTACACTGTTTGTGTATTATAATATGGCAGCACGCAGTCTAATCCTATATTTTGAACCCGATCTTTGAAAACTGCCTGCTCATTTCTGGGGAAAATTCAGGAAAAACTAAATTACACGTGTCTTTTTATTTTCAGTGTAGATCATATATCTCAATTTTTTAACCTGAAGTCGCCCTGCTTAGCGAAATCTGCCACGTTTTATAAAACACGTTATGACGTGCTACACTGTTTGTGTATTATAATATGGCAGCACGCAGTCTAATCCTATATTTTGAACCCGATCTTTGAAAACTGCCTGCTCATTTCTGGGGAAAATTCAGGAAAAACAAAATTACACGTGTCTTTTTATTTTCAGTGTAGATCATATATCTGAATTTTTGAACCTGAAGTCGCCCTGCTTAGCGAAATCTGCAATGTTTTATAAATCACGTTATGACGTGCTACACTGTTTGTGTATTATAATATGGCAGCACGCAGTCTAATCCTATATTTTGAACCCGATCTTTGAAAACTGCCTGCTCATTTCTGTGGAAAATTCAGGAAAAACAAAATTACACGTGTCTTTTTATTTTCAGTGTAGATCATATATCTGAATTTTTGAACCTGAAGTCGCCCTGCTTAGCGAAATCTGCAATGTTTTATAAATCACGTTATGACGTGCTACACTGTTTGTGTATTATAATATGGCAGCACGCAGTCTAATCCTATATTTTGAACCCGATCTTTGAAAACTGCCTGCTCATTTCTGTGGAAAATTCAGGAAAAACAAAATTACACGTGTCTTTTTATTTTCAGTGTAGATCATATATCTGAATTTTTGAACCTGAAGTCGCCCTGCTTAGCGAAATCTGCCATGTTTTATAAATCACGTTATGACGTGCTACACTGTTTGTGTATTATAATATGGCAGCACGCAGTCTAATCCTATATTTTGAACCCGATCTTTGAAAACTGTCTGCTCATTTCTGGGGAAAATTCAGGAAAAACAAAATTACACGTGTCTTTTTATTTTCAGTGTAGATCATATATCTGAATTTTTGAACCTGAAGTCGCCCTGCTTAGCGAAATCTGCAATGTTTTATAAATCACGTTATGACGTGCTACACTGTTTGTGTATTATAATATGGCAGCACGCAGTCTAATCCTATATTTTGAACCCGATCTTTGAAAACTGTCTGCTCATTTCTGGGGAAAATTCAGGAAAAACAAAATTACACGTGTCTTTTTATTTTCAGTGTAGATCATATATCTGAATTTTTGAACCTGAAGTCGCCCTGCTTAGCGAAATCTGCCATGTTTTATAAATCACGTTATGACGTGCTACACTATTTGTGTATTATAATATGGCAGCACGCAGTCTAATCCTATATTTTGAACCCAAAAACAAAATTACACGTGTCTTTTTATTTTCAGTGTAGATCATATATCTTAATTTTTGAACCTGAAGTCGCCCTGCTTAGCGAAATCTGCAATGTTTTATAAATCACGTTTTGACGTGCTACACTGTTTGTGTATTATAATATGGCAGCACGCAGTCTTATCCTATATTTTGAACCCGATCTTTGAAAACAGCCTGCTCATTTCTGGGGAAAATTCAGGAAAAACAAAATTACACGTGTCTTTTTATTTTCAGTGTAGATCATATATCTGAATTTTTGAACCTGAAGTCGCCCTCCTTATCGAAATCTGCAATGTTTTATAAATCACGTTATGACGTGCTACACTGTTTGTGTATTATAATATGGCTGCACGCAGTCTAATCCTATATTTTGAACCCGATCTTTGAAAACTGCCTGCTCATTTCTGGGGAAAATTCAGGAAAAACTAAATTACACGTGTCTTTTTATTTTCAGTGTAGATCATATATCTCAATTTTTGAACCTGAAGTCGCCCTGCTTAGCGAAATCTGCCATGTTTTATAAATCACGCTATGACGTGCTACACTGTTTGTGTATTATAATATGGCAGCACGCAGTCTAATCCTATATTTTGAACCCGATCTTTGAAAACTGTCTGCTCATTTCTGGGGAAAATTCAGGAAAAACAAAATTACACGTGTCTTTTTATTTTCAGTGTAGATCATATATCTGAATTTTTGAACCTGAAGTCGCCCTGCTTAGCGAAATCTGCAATGTTTTATAAATCACGTTATGACGTGCTACACTGTTTGTGTATTATAATATGGCAGCACGCAGTCTAATCCTATATTTTGAACCCGATCTTTGAAAACTGCCTGCTCATTTCTGTGGAAAATTCAGGAAAAACAAAATTACACGTGTCTTTTTATTTTCAGTGTAGATCATATATCTGAATTTTTGAACCTGAAGTCGCCCTGCTTAGCGAAATCTGCCATGTTTTATAAATCACGTTATGACGTGCTACACTGTTTGTGTATTATAATATGGCAGCACGCAGTCTAATCCTATATTTTGAACCCGATCTTTGAAAACTGTCTGCTCATTTCTGGGGAAAATTCAGGAAAAACAAAATTACACGTGTCTTTTTATTTTCAGTGTAGATCATATATCTGAATTTTTGAACCTGAAGTCGCCCTGCTTAGCGAAATCTGCAATGTTTTATAAATCACGTTATGACGTGCTACACTGTTTGTGTATTATAATATGGCAGCACGCAGTCTAATCCTATATTTTGAACCCGATCTTTGAAAACTGTCTGCTCATTTCTGGGGAAAATTCAGGAAAAACAAAATTACACGTGTCTTTTTATTTTCAGTGTAGATCATATATCTGAATTTTTGAACCTGAAGTCGCCCTGCTTAGCGAAATCTGCCATGTTTTATAAATCACGTTATGACGTGCTACACTATTTGTGTATTATAATATGGCAGCACGCAGTCTAATCCTATATTTTGAACCCAAAAACAAAATTACACGTGTCTTTTTATTTTCAGTGTAGATCATATATCTGAATTTTTGAACCTGAAGTCGCCCTGCTTAGCGAAATCTGCAATGTTTTATAAATCACGTTTTGACGTGCTACACTGTTTGTGTATTATAATATGGCAGCACGCAGTCTTATCCTATATTTTGAACCCGATCTTTGAAAACAGCCTGCTCATTTCTGGGGAAAATTCAGGAAAAACAAAATTACACGTGTCTTTTTATTTTCAGTGTAGATCATATATCTGAATTTTTGAACCTGAAGTCGCCCTGCTTAGCGAAATCTGCCATGTTTTATAAATCACGTTATGACGTGCTACACTGTTTGTGTATTATAATATGGCAGCACGCAGTATAATCCTATATTTTGAACCCGATCTTTGAAAACTGCCTGCTCATTTCTGGGGAAAATTCAGGAAAAACAAAATTACACGTGTCTTTTTATTTTCAGTGTAGATCATATATCTGAATTTTTGAACCTGAAGTCGCCCTGCTTAGCGAAATCTGCAATGTTTTATAAATCACGTTATGACGTGCTACACTGTTTGTGTATTATAATATGGCAGCACGCAGTCTAATCCTATATTTTGAACCCGATCTTTGAAAACTGTCTGCTCATTTCTGGGGAAAATTCAGGAAAAACAAAATTACACGTGTCTTTTTATTTTCAGTGTAGATCATATATCTGAATTTTTGAACCTGAAGTCGCCCTGCTTAGCGAAATCTGCCATGTTTTATAAATCACGTTATGACGTGCTACACTATTTGTGTATTATAATATGGCAGCACGCAGTCTAATCCTATATTTTGAACCCGATCTTTGAAAACTGCCTGCTCATTTCTGGGGAAAATTCAGGAAAAACAAAATAACACGTGTCTTTTTATTTTCAGTGTAGATCATATATCTGAATTTTTGAACCTGAAGTCGCCCTGCTTATCGAAATCTGCCATGTTTTATAAATCACGTTATGACGTGCTACACTGTTTGTGTATTATAATATGGCAGCACGCAGTCTAATCCTATATTTTGAACCCGATCTTTGAAAACTGCCTGCTCATTTCTGGGGAAAATTCAGGAAAAACAAAATTACACGTGTCTTTTTATTTTCAGTGTAGATCATATATCTGAATTTTTGAACCTGAAGTCGCCCTGCTTAGCGAAATCTGCAATGTTTTATAAATCACGTTATGACGTGCTACACTGTTTGTGTATTATAATATGGCAGCACGCAGTCTAATCCTATATTTTGAACCCGATCTTTGAAAACTGTCTGCTCATTTCTGGGGAAAATTCAGGAAAAACAAAATTACACGTGTCTTTTTATTTTCAGTGTAGATCATATATCTGAATTTTTGAACCTGAAGTCGCCCTGCTTAGCGAAATCTGCCATGTTTTATAAATCACGTTATGACGTGCTACACTATTTGTGTATTATAATATGGCAGCACGCAGTCTAATCCTATATTTTGAACCCGATCTTTGAAAACTGCCTGCTCATTTCTGTGGAAAATTCAGGAAAAACAAAATTACACGTGTCTTTTTATTTTCAGTGTAGATCATATATCTGAATTTTTGAACCTGAAGTCGCCCTGCTTAGCGAAATCTGCCACGTTTTATAAAACACGTTATGACGTGCTACACTGTTTGTGTATTATAATATGGCAGCACGCAGTCTAATCCTATATTTTGAACCCGATCTTTGAAAACTGTCTGCTCATTTCTGGGGAAAATTCAGGAAAAACAAAATTACACGTGTCTTTTTATTTTCAGTGTAGATCATATATCTGAATTTTTGAACCTGAAGTCGCCCTGCTTAGCGAAATCTGCCATGTTTTATAAATCACGTTATGACGTGCTACACTGTTTGTGTATTATAATATGGCAGCACGCAGTCTAATCCTATATTTTGAACCCGATCTTTGAAAACTGCCTGCTCATTTCTGGGGAAAATTCAGGAAAAACAAAATTACACGTGTCTTTTTATTTTCAGTGTAGATCATATATCTGAATTTTTGAACCTGAAGTCGCCCTGCTTATCGAAATCTGCAATGTTTTATAAATCACGTTATGACGTGCTACACTGTTTGTGTATTATAATATGGCAGCACGCAGTCTAATCCTATATTTTGAACCAGATCTTTGAAAACTGCCTGCTCATTTCTGGGGAAAATTCAGGAAAAACAAAATTACACGTGTCTTTTTATTTTCAGTGTAGATCATATATCTGAATTTTTGAACCTGAAGTCGCCCTGCTTAGCGAAATCTGCAATGTTTTATAAATCACGTTATGACGTGCTACACTGTTGTGTATTATAATATGGCAGCACGCAGTCTAATCCTATATTTTGAACCCGATCTTTGAAAAGTGCCTGCTCATTTCTGGGGAAAATTCAGGAAAAACAAAATTACACGTGTCTTTTTATTTTCAGTGTAGATCATATATCTGAATTTTTGAACCTGAAGTCGCCCTGCTTAGCGAAATCTGCCATGTTTTATAAATCACGTAATGACGTGCTACACTGTTTGTGTATTATAATATGGCAGCACGCAGTCTAATCCTATATTTTGAACCCGATCTTTGAAAACTGCCTGCTCATTTCTGGGGAAAATTCAGGAAAAACAAAATTACACGTGTCTTTTTATTTTCAGTGTAGATCATATATCTGAATTTTTGAACCTGAAGTCGCCCTGCTTATCGAAATCTGCAATGTTTTATAAATCACGTTATGACGTGCTACACTGTTTGTGTATTATAATATGGCAGCACGCAGTCTAATCCTATATTTTGAACCCGATCTTTGAAAACTGCCTGCTCATTTCTGGGGAAAATTCAGGAAAAACAAAATTACACGTGTCTTTTTATTTTCAGTGTAGATCATATATCTGAATTTTTGAACCTGAAGTCGCCCTGCTTAGCGAAATCTGCCATGTTTTATAAATCACGTTATGACGTGCTACACTGTTTGTGTATTATAATATGGCAGCACGCAGTCTAATCCTATATTTTGAACCCGATCTTTGAAAACTGTCTGCTCATTTCTGGGGAAAATTCAGGAAAAACAAAATTACACGTGTCTTTTTATTTTCAGTGTAGATTATATATCTGAATTTTTGAACCTGAAGTCGCCCTGCTTAGCGAAATCTGCCATGTTTTATAAATCACGTTATGACGTGCTACACTGTTTGTGTATTATAATATGGCAGCACGCAGTATAATCCTATATTTTGAACCCGATCTTTGAAAACTGCCTGCTCATTTCTGGGGAAAATTCAGGAAAAACAAAATTACACGTGTCTTTTTATTTTCAGTGTAGATCATATATCTGAATTTTTGAACCTGAAGTCGCCCTGCTTAGCGAAATCTGCAATGTTTTATAAATCACGTTATGACGTGCTACACTGTTTGTGTATTATAATATGGCAGCACGCAGTCTAATCCTATATTTTGAACCCGATCTTTGAAAACTGTCTGCTCATTTCTGGGGAAAATTCAGGAAAAACAAAATTACACGTGTCTTTTTATTTTCAGTGTAGATCATATATCTGAATTTTTGAACCTGAAGTCGCCCTGCTTAGCGAAATCTGCCATGTTTTATAAATCACGTTATGACGTGCTACACTATTTGTGTATTATAATATGGCAGCACGCAGTCTAATCCTATATTTTGAACCCGATCTTTGAAAACTGCCTGCTCATTTCTGGGGAAAATTCAGGAAAAACAAAATAACACGTGTCTTTTTATTTTCAGTGTAGATCATATATCTGAATTTTTGAACCTGAAGTCGCCCTGCTTATCGAAATCTGCCATGTTTTATAAATCACGTTATGACGTGCTACACTGTTTGTGTATTATAATATGGCAGCACGCAGTCTAATCCTATATTTTGAACCCGATCTTTGAAAACTGCCTGCTCATTTCTGGGGAAAATTCAGGAAAAACAAAATTACACGTGTCTTTTTATTTTCAGTGTAGATCATATATCTGAATTTTTGAACCTGAAGTCGCCCTGCTTAGCGAAATCTGCAATGTTTTATAAATCACGTTATGACGTGCTACACTGTTTGTGTATTATAATATGGCAGCACGCAGTCTAATCCTATATTTTGAACCCGATCTTTGAAAACTGTCTGCTCATTTCTGGGGAAAATTCAGGAAAAACAAAATTACACGTGTCTTTTTATTTTCAGTGTAGATCATATATCTGAATTTTTGAACCTGAAGTCGCCCTGCTTAGCGAAATCTGCCATGTTTTATAAATCACGTTATGACGTGCTACACTATTTGTGTATTATAATATGGCAGCACGCAGTCTAATCCTATATTTTGAACCCGATCTTTGAAAACTGCCTGCTCATTTCTGGGGAAAATTCAGGAAAAACAAAATTACACGTGTCTTTTTATTTTCAGTGTAGATCATATATCTGAATTTTTGAACCTGAAGTCGCCCTGCTTAGCGAAATCTGCAATGTTTTATAAATCACGTTTTGACGTGCTACACTGTTTGTGTATTATAATATGGCAGCACGCAGTCTTATCCTATATTTTGACCCGATCTTTGAAAACAGCCTGCTCATTTCTGGGGAAAATTCAGGAAAAACAAAATTACACGTGTCTTTTTATTTTCAGTGTAGATCATATATCTGAATTTTTGAACCTGAAGTCGCCCTGCTTATCGAAATCTGCAATGTTTTATAAATCACGTTATGACGTGCTACACTGTTTGTGTATTATAATATGGCTGCACGCAGTCTAATCCTATATTTTGAACCCGATCTTTGAAAACTGCCTGCTCATTTCTGGGGGAAATTCAGGAAAAACAAAATTACACGTGTCTTTTTATTTTCAGTGTAGATCATATATCTCAATTTTTGAACCTGAAGTCGCCCTGCTTAGCGAAATCTGCCACGTTTTATAAAACACGTTATGACGTGCTACACTGTTTGTGTATTATAATATGGCAGCACGCAGTCTAATCCTATATTTTGAACCCGATCTTTGAAAACTGTCTGCTCATTTCTGGGGAAAATTCAGGAAAAACAAAATTACACGTGTCTTTTTATTTTCAGTGTAGATCATATATCTGAATTTTTGAACCTGAAGTCGCCCTGCTTAGCGAAATCTGCCATGTTTTATAAATCACGTTATGACGTGCTACACTATTTGTGTATTATAATATGGCAGCACGCAGTCTAATCCTATATTTTGAACCCGATCTTTGAAAACTGCCTGCTCATTTCTGGGGAAAATTCAGGAAAAACAAAATTACACGTGTCTTTTTATTTTCAGTGTAGATCATATATCTGAATTTTTGAACCTGAAGTCGCCCTGCTTAGCGAAATCTGCAATGTTTTATAAATCACGTTTTGACGTGCTACACTGTTTGTGTATTATAATATGGCAGCACGCAGTCTTATCCTATATTTTGAACCCGATCTTTGAAAACAGCCTGCTCATTTCTGGGGAAAATTCAGGAAAAACAAAATTACACGTGTCTTTTTATTTTCAGTGTAGATCATATATCTGAATTTTTGAACCTGAAGTCGCCCTGCTTAGCGAAATCTGCCATGTTTTATAAATCACGTTATGACGTGCTACACTGTTTGTGTATTATAATATGGCAGCACGCAGTCTAATCCTATATTTTGAACCCGATCTTTGAAAACTGCCTGCTCATTTCTGGGGAAAATTCAGGAAAAACTAAATTACACGTGTCTTTTTATTTTCAGTGTAGATCATATATCTCAATTTTTTAACCTGAAGTCGCCCTGCTTAGCGAAATCTGCCACGTTTTATAAAACACGTTATGACGTGCAACACTGTTTGTGTATTATAATATGGCAGCACGCAGTCTAATCCTATATTTTGAACCCGATCTTTGAAAACTGCCTGCTCATTTCTGGGGAAAATTCAGGAAAAACAAAATTACACGTGTCTTTTTATTTTCAGTGTAGATCATATATCTGAATTTTTGAACCTAAAGTCGCCCTGCTTAGCGAAATCTGCAATGTTTTATAAATCACGTTATGACGTGCTACACTGTTTGTGTATTATAATATGGCAGCACGCAGTCTAATCCTATATTTTGAACCCGATCTTTGAAAACTGCCTGCTCATTTCTGTGGAAAATTCAGGAAAAAAAAAATTATACGTGTCTTTTTATTTTCAGTGTAGATCATATATCTGAATTTTTGAACCTGAAGTCGCCCTGCTTAGCGAAATCTGCAATGTTTTATAAATCACGTTATGACGTGCTACACTGTTTGTGTATTATAATATGGCAGCACGCAGTCTAATCCTATATTTTGAACCCGATCTTTGAAAACTGCCTGCTCATTTCTGTGGAAAATTCAGGAAAAACAAAATTACACGTGTCTTTTTATTTTCAGTGTAGATCATATATCTGAATTTTTGAACCTGAAGTCGCCCTGCTTAGCGAAATCTGCCATGTTTTATAAATCACGTTATGACGTGCTACACTGTTTGTGTATTATAATATGGCAGCACGCAGTCTAATCCTATATTTTGAACCCGATCTTTGAAAACTGTCTGCTCATTTCTGGGGAAAATTCAGGAAAAACAAAATTACACGTGTCTTTTTATTTTCAGTGTAGATCATATATCTGAATTTTTGAACCTGAAGTCGCCCTGCTTAGCGAAATCTGCAATGTTTTATAAATCACGTTATGGCGTGCTACACTGTTTGTGTATTATAATATGGCAGCACGCAGTCTAATCCTATATTTTGAACCCGATCTTTGAAAACTGTCTGCTCATTTCTGGGGAAAATTCAGGAAAAACAAAATTACACGTGTCTTTTTATTTTCAGTGTAGATCATATATCTGAATTTTTGAACCTGAAGTCGCCCTGCTTAGCGAAATCTGCCATGTTTTATAAATCACGTTATGACGTGCTACACTATTTGTGTATTATAATATGGCAGCACGCAGTCTAATCCTATATTTTGAACCCGATCTTTGAAAACTGCCTGCTCATTTCTGGGGAAAATTCAGGAAAAACAAAATTACACGTGTCTTTTTATTTTCAGTGTAGATCATATATCTGAATTTTTGAACCTGAAGTCGCCCTGCTTAGCGAAATCTGCCATGTTTTATAAATCACGTTATGACGTGCTACACTGTTTGTGTATTATAATATGGCAGCACGCAGTCTAATCCTATATTTTGAACCCGATCTTTGAAAACTGCCTGCTCATTTCTGGGAAAAATTCAGGAAAAACAAAATTACACGTGTCTTTTTATTTTCAGTGTAGATCATATATCTGAATTTTTGAACCTGAAGTCGCCCTGCTTAGCGAAATCTGCCATGTTTTATAAATCACGTTATGACGTGCTACACTGTTTGTGTATTATAATATGGCAGCACGCAGTCTAATCCTATATTTTGAACCCGATCTTTGAAAACTGCCTGCTCATTTCTGGGGAAAATTCAGGAAAAACAAAATTACACGTGTCTTTTTATTTTCAGTGTAGATTATATATCTGAATTTTTGAACCTGAAGTCGCCCTGCTTAGCGAAATCTGCCACGTTTTATAAAACACGTTATGACGTGCTACACTGTTTGTGTATTATAATATGGCAGCACGCAGTCTAATCCTATATTTTGAACCCGATCTTTGAAAACTGTCTGCTCTTTTCTGGGAAAAATTCAGGAAAAACTAAATTACACGTGTCTTTTTATTTTCAGTGTAGATCATATATCTGAATTTTTGAACCTGAAGTCGCCCTGCGTAGCGAAATCTGCCATGTTTTATAAATCACGTTATGACGTGCTACACTGTTTGTGTATTATAATATGGCAGCACGCAGTCTAATCCTATATTTTGAACCCGATCTTTGAAAACTGCCTGCTCATTTCTGGGGAAAATTCAGAAAAAAACAAAATTACACGTGTCTTTTTATTTTCAGTGTAGATCATATATCTGAATTTTTGAACCTGAAGTCGCCCTGCTTAGCGAAATCTGCCACGTTTTATAAAACACGTTATGACGTGCTACACTGTTTGTGTATTATAACATGGCAGCACGCAGTCTAATCCTATATTTTGAACCCGATCTTTGAAAACTGTCTGCTCATTTCTGGGGAAAATTCAGGAAAAACAAAATTACACGTGTCTTTTTATTTTCAGTGTAGATCATATATCTGAATTTTTGAACCTGAAGTCGCCCTGCTTAGCGAAATCTGCCATGTTTTATAAATCACGTTATGACGTGCTACACTGTTTGTGTATTATAATATGGCAGCACGCAGTCTAATCCTATATTTTGAACCCGATCTTTGAAAACTGCCTGCTCATTTCTGAGGAAAATACAGGAAAAACAAAATTACACGTGTCTTTTTATTTTCAGTGTAGATCATATATCTGAATTTTTGAACCTGAAGTCGCCCTGCTTAGCGAAATCTGCAATGTTTTATAAATCACGTTTTGACGTGCTACACTGTTTGTGTATTATAATATGGCAGCACGCAGTCTTATCCTATATTTTGAACCCGATCTTTGAAAACAGCCTGCTCATTTCTGGGGAAAATTCAGGAAAAACAAAATTACACGTGTCTTTTTATTTTCAGTGTAGATCATATATCCGAATTTTTGAACCTGAAGTCGCCCTGCTTAGCGAAATCTGCCATGTTTTATAAATCACGTTATGACGTGCTACACTGTTTGTGTATTATAATATGGCAGCACGCAGTCTAATCCTATATTTTGAACCCGATCTTTGAAAACTGCCTGCTCATTTCTGGGGAAAATTCAGGAAAAACTCAATTACACGTGTCTTTTTATTTTCAGTGTAGATCATATATCTCAATTTTTGAACCTGAAGTCGCCCTGCTTAGCGAAATCTGCCACGTTTTATAAAACACGTTATGACGTGCTACACTGTTTGTGTATTATAATATGGCAGCACGCAGTCTAATCCTATATTTTGAACCCAATCTTTGAAAACTGCCTGCTCATTTCGGGGGAAAATTCAGGAAAAACAAATTTACACGTGTCTTTTTATTTTCAGTGTAGATCATATATCTGAATTTTTGAACCTGAAGTCGCCCTGCTTAGCGAAATCTGCAATGTTTTATAAATCACGTTATGACGTGCTACACTGTTTGTGTATTATAATATGGCAGCACGCAGTCTAATCCTATATTTTGAACCCGATCTTTGAAAACTGCCTGCTCATTTCTGTGGAAAATTCAGGAAAAACAAAATTACACGTGTCTTTTTATTTTCAGTGTAGATCATATATCTGAATTTTTGAACCTGAAGTCGCCCTGCTTAGCGAAATCTGCCACGTTTTATAAAACACGTTATGACGTGCTACACTGTTTGTGTATTATAATATGGCAGCACGCAGTCTAATCCTATATTTTGAACCCGATCTTTGAAAACTGTCTGCTCATTTCTGGGAAAAATTCAGGAAAAACTAAATTACACGTGTCTTTTTATTTTCAGTGTAGATCATATATCTGAATTTTTGAACCTGAAGTCGCCCTGCGTAGCGAAATCTGCCATGTTTTATAAATCACGTTATGACGTGCTACACTGTTTGTGTATTATAATATGGCAGCACGCAGTCTAATCCTATATTTTGAACCCGATCTTTGAAAACTGCCTGCTCATTTCTGGGGAAAATTCAGAAAAAAACAAAATTACACGTGTCTTTTTATTTTCAGTGTAGATCATATATCTGAATTTTTGAACCTGAAGTCGCCCTGCTTAGCGAAATCTGCCACGTTTTATAAAACACGTTATGACGTGCTACACTGTTTGTGTATTATAACATGGCAGCACGCAGTCTAATCCTATATTTTGAACCCGTTCTTTGAAAACTGTCTGCTCATTTCTGGGGAAAATTCAGGAAAAACAAAATTACACGTGTCTTTTTATTTTCAGTGTAGATCATATATCTGAATTTTTGAACCTGAAGTCGCCCTGCTTAGCGAAATCTGCCATGTTTTATAAATCACGTTATGACGTGCTACACTGTTTGTGTATTATAATATGGCAGCACGCAGTCTAATCCTATATTTTGAACCCGATCTTTGAAAACTGCCTGCTCATTTCTGGGGAAAATTCAGGAAAAACAAAATTACACGTGTCTTTTTATTTTCAGTGTAGATCATATATCTGAATTTTTGAACCTGAAGTCGCCCTGCTTAGCGAAATCTGCAATGTTTTATAAATCACGTTTTGACGTGCTACACTGTTTGTGTATTATAATATGGCAGCACGCAGTCTTATCCTATATTTTGAACCCGATCTTTGAAAACAGCCTGCTCATTTCTGGGGAAAATTCAGGAAAAACAAAATTACACGTGTCTTTTTATTTTCAGTGTAGATCATATATCCGAATTTTTGAACCTGAAGTCGCCCTGCTTAGCGAAATCTGCCATGTTTTATAAATCACGTTATGACGTGCTACACTGTTTGTGTATTATAATATGGCAGCACGCAGTCTAATCCTATATTTTGAACCCGATCTTTGAAAACTGCCTGCTCATTTCTGGGGAAAATTCAGGAAAAACTCAATTACACGTGTCTTTTTATTTTCAGTGTAGATCATATATCTCAATTTTTGAACCTGAAGTCGCCCTGCTTAGCGAAATCTGCCACGTTTTATAAAACACGTTATGACGTGCTACACTGTTTGTGTATTATAATATGGCAGCACGCAGTCTAATCCTATATTTTGAACCCAATCTTTGAAAACTGCCTGCTCATTTCTGGGGAAAATTCAGGAAAAACAAAATTACACGTGTCTTTTTATTTTCAGTGTAGATCATATATCTGAATTTTTGAACCTGAAGTCGCCCTGCTTAGCGAAATCTGCAATGTTTTATAAATCACGTTATGACGTGCTACACTGTTTGTGTATTATAATATGGCAGCACGCAGTCTAATCCTATATTTTGAACCCGATCTTTGAAAACTGCCTGCTCATTTCTGTGGAAAATTCAGGAAAAACAAAATTACACGTGTCTTTTTATTTTCAGTGTAGATCATATATCTGAATTTTTGAACCTGAAGTCGCCCTGCTTAGCGAAATCTGCAATGTTTTATAAATCACGTTATGACGTGCTACACTGTTTGTGTATTATAATATGGCAGCACGCAGTCTAATCCTATATTTTGAACCCGATCTTTGAAAACTGCCTGCTCATTTCTGTGGAAAATTCAGGAAAAACAAAATTACACGTGTCTTTTTATTTTCAGTGTAGATCATATATCTGAATTTTTGAACCTGAAGTCGCCCTGCTTAGCGAAATCTGCCATGTTTTATAAATCACGTTATGACGTGCTACACTGTTTGTGTATTATAATATGGCAGCACGCAGTCTAATCCTATATTTTGAACCCGATCTTTGAAAACTGTCTGCTCATTTCTGGGGAAAATTCAGGAAAAACAAAATTACACGTGTCTTTTTATTTTCAGTGTAGATCATATATCTGAATTTTTGAACCTGAAGTCGCCCTGCTTAGCGAAATCTGCAATGTTTTATAAATCACGTTATGACGTGCTACACTGTTTGTGTATTATAATATGGCAGCACGCAGTCTAATCCTATATTTTGAACCCGATCTTTGAAAACTGTCTGCTCATTTCTGGGGAAAATTCAGGAAAAACAAAATTACACGTGTCTTTTTATTTTCAGTGTAGATCATATATCTGAATTTTTGAACCTGAAGTCGCCCTGCTTAGCGAAATCTGCCATGTTTTATAAATCACGTTATGACGTGCTACACTGTTTGTGTATTATAATATGGCAGCACGCAGTCTAATCCTATATTTTGAACCAGATCTTTGAAAACTGCCCGCTCATTTCTGGGGATAATTCAGGAAAAACTAAATTACACGTGTCTTTTTATTTTCAGTGTAGATCATATATCTGAATTTTTGAACCTGAAGTCGCCCTGCTTAGCGAAATCTGCAATGTTTTATAAATCACGTTATGACGTGCTACACTGTTTGTGTATTATAATATGGCAGCACGCAGTCTAATCCTATATTTTGAACCCGATCTTTGAAAACTGTCTGCTCATTTCTGGGGAAAATTCAGGAAAAACAAAATTACACGTGTCTTTTTATTTTCAGTGTAGATCATATATCTGAATTTTTGAACCTGAAGTCGCCCTGCTTAGCGAAAACTGCCATGTTTTATAAATCACGTTATGACGTGCTACACTGTTTGTGTATTATAATATGGCAGCACGCAGTCTAATCCTATATTTTGAACCAGATCTTTGAAAACTGCCTGCTCATTTCTGGGGAAAATTCAGGAAAAACTAAATTTACACGTGTCTTTTTATTTTCAGTGTAGATCATATATCTGAATTTTTGAACCTGAAGTCGCCCTGCTTAGCGAAATCTGCCACGTTTTATAAAACACGTTATGACGTGCTACACTGTTTGTGTATTATAATATGGCAGCACGCAGTCTAATCCTATATTTTGAACCCGATCTTTGAAAACTGTCTGCTCATTTCTGGGAAAAATTCAGGAAAAACTAAATTACACGTGTCTTTTTATTTTCAGTGTAGATCATATATCTGAATTTTTGAACCTGAAGTCGCCCTGCTTAGCGAAATCTGCAATGTTTTATAAATCACGTTATGACGTGCTACACTGTTTGTGTATTATAATATGGCAGCACGCAGTCTTATCCTATATTTTGAACCCGATCTTTGAAAACAGCCTGCTCATTTCTGGGGAAAATTCAGGAAAAACAAAATTACACGTGTCTTTTTATTTTCAGTGTAGATCATATATCCGAATTTTTGAACCTGAAGTCGCCCTGCTTAGCGAAATCTGCCATGTTTTATAAATCACGTTATGACGTGCTACACTGTTTGTGTATTATAATATGGCAGCACGCAGTCTTATCCTATATTTTGAACCCGATCTTTGAAAACAGCCTGCTCATTTCTGGGGAAAATTCAGGAAAAACTCAATTACACGTGTCTTTTTATTTTCAGTGTAGATCATATATCTCAATTTTTGAACCTGAAGTCGCCCTGCTTAGCGAAATCTGCCACGTTTTATAAAACACGTTATGACGTGCTACACTGTTTGTGTATTATAATATGGCAGCACGCAGTCTAATCCTATATTTTGAACCCAATCTTTGAAAACTGCCTGCTCATTTCTGGGGAAAATTCAGGAAAAACAAAATTACACGTGTCTTTTTATTTTCAGTGTAGATCATATATCTGAATTTTTGAACCTGAAGTCGCCCTGCTTAGCGAAATCTGCAATGTTTTATAAATCACGTTATGACGTGCTACACTGTTTGTGTATTATAATATGGCAGCACGCAGTCTAATCCTATATTTTGAACCCGATCTTTGAAAACTGCCTGCTCATTTCTGTGGAAAATTCAGGAAAAACAAAATTACACGTGTCTTTTTATTTTCAGTGTAGATCATATATCTGAATTTTTGAACCTGAAGTCGCCCTGCTTAGCGAAATCTGCAATGTTTTATAAATCACGTTATGACGTGCTACACTGTTTGTGTATTATAATATGGCAGCACGCAGTCTAATCCTATATTTTGAACCCGATCTTTGAAAACTGTCTGCTCATTTCTGGGGAAAATTCAGGAAAAACAAAATTACACGTGTCTTTTTATTTTCAGTGTAGATCATATATCTGAATTTTTGAACCTGAAGTCGCCCTGCTTAGCGAAATCTGCCATGTTTTATAAATCACGTTATGACGTGCTACACTGTTTGTGTATTATAATATGGCAGCACGCAGTCTAATCCTATATTTTGAACCAGATCTTTGAAAACTGCCCGCTAATTTCTGGGGAAAATTCAGGAAAAACTAAATTACACGTGTCTTTTTATTTTCAGTGTAGATCATATATCTGAATTTTTGAACCTGAAGTCGCCCTGCTTAGCGAAATCTGCAATGTTTTATAAATCACGTTATGACGTGCTACACTGTTTGTGTATTATAATATGGCAGCACGCAGTCTAATCCTATATTTTGAACCCGATCTTTGAAAACTGTCTGCTCATTTCTGGGGAAAATTCAGGAAAAACAAAATTACACGTGTCTTTTTATTTTCAGTGTAGATCATATATCTGAATTTTTGAACCTGAAGTCGCCCTGCTTAGCGAAATCTGCCATGTTTTATAAATCACGTTATGACGTGCTACACTGTTTGTGTATTACAATATGGCAGCACGCAGTCTAATCCTATATTTTGAACCAGATCTTTGAAAACTGCCTGCTCATTTCTGGGGAAAATTCAGGAAAAACTAAATTACACGTGTCTTTTTATTTTCAGTGTAGATCATATATCTGAATTTTTGAACCTGAAGTCGCCCTGCTTAGCGAAATCTGCCACGTTTTATAAAACACGTTATGACGTGCTACACTGTTTGTGTATTATAATATGGCAGCACGCAGTCTAATCCTATATTTTGAACCCGATCTTTGAAAACTGTCTGCTCATTTCTGGGAAAAATTCAGGAAAAACTAAATTACACGTGTCTTTTTATTTTCAGTGTAGATCATATATCTCAATTTTTGAACCTGAAGTCGCCCTGCTTAGCGAAATCTGCCACGTTTTATAAAACACGTTATGACGTGCTACACTGTTTGTGTATTATAATATGGCAGCACGCAGTCTAATCCTATATTTTGAACCCAATCTTTGAAAACTGCCTGCTCATTTCGGGGGAAAATTCAGGAAAAACAAAATTACACGTGTCTTTTTATTTTCAGTGTAGATCATATATCTGAATTTTTGAACCTGAAGTCGCCCTGCTTAGCGAAATCTGCAATGTTTTATAAATCACGTTATGACGTGCTACACTGTTTGTGTATTATAATATGGCAGCACGCAGTCTAATCCTATATTTTGAACCCGATCTTTGAAAACTGCCTGCTCATTTCTGTGGAAAATTCAGGAAAAACAAAATTACACGTGTCTTTTTATTTTCAGTGTAGATCATATATCTGAATTTTTGAACCTGAAGTCGCCCTGCTTAGCGAAATCTGCCACGTTTTATAAAACACGTTATGACGTGCTACACTGTTTGTGTATTATAATATGGCAGCACGCAGTCTAATCCTATATTTTGAACCCGATCTTTGAAAACTGCCTGCTCATTTCTGGGGAAAATTCAGGAAAAACAAAATTACACGTGTCTTTTTATTTTCAGTGTAGATCATATATCTGAATTTTTGAACCTGAAGTCGCCCTGCTTAGCGAAATCTGCAATGTTTTATAAATCACGTTTTGACGTGCTACACTGTTTGTGTATTATAATATGGCAGCACGCAGTCTTATCCTATATTTTGAACCCCATCTTTGAAAACAGCCTGCTCATTTCTGGGGAAAATTCAGGAAAAACAAAATTACACGTGTCTTTTTATTTTCAGTGTAGATCATATATCCGAATTTTTGAACCTGAAGTCGCCCTGCTTAGCGAAATCTGCCATGTTTTATAAATCACGTTATGACGTGCTACACTGTTTGTGTATTATAATATGGCAGCACGCAGTCTAATCCTATATTTTGAACCCGATCTTTGAAAACTGCCTGCTCATTTCTGGGAAAAATTCAGGAAAAACTAAATTACACGTGTCTTTTTATTTTCAGTGTAGATCATATATCTCAATTTTTGAACCTGAAGTCGCCCTGCTTAGCGAAATCTGCCACGTTTTATAAAACACGTTATGACGTGCTACACTGTTTGTGTATTATAATATGGCAGCACGCAGTCTAATCCTATATTTTGAACCCAATCTTTGAAAACTGCCTGCTCATTTCGGGGGAAAATTCAGGAAAAACAAAATTACACGTGTCTTTTTATTTTCAGTGTAGATCATATATCTGAATTTTTGAACCTGAAGTCGCCCTGCTTAGCGAAATCTGCAATGTTTTATAAATCACGTTATGACGTGCTACACTGTTTGTGTATTATAATATGGCAGCACGCAGTCTAATCCTATATTTTGAACCCGATCTTTGAAAACTGCCTGCTCATTTCTGTGGAAAATTCAGGAAAAACAAAATTACACGTGTCTTTTTATTTTCAGTGTAGATCATATATCTGAATTTTTGAACCTGAAGTCGCCCTGCTTAGCGAAATCTGCCACGTTTTATAAAACACGTTATGACGTGCTACACTGTTTGTGTATTATAATATGGCAGCACGCAGTCTAATCCTATATTTTGAACCCGATCTTTGAAAACTGTCTGCTCATTTCTGGGAAAAATTCAGGAAAAACTAAATTACACGTGTCTTTTTATTTTCAGTGTAGATCATATATCTGAATTTTTGAACCTGAAGTCGCCCTGCGTAGCGAAATCTGCCATGTTTTATAAATCACGTTATGACTTGCTACACTGTTTGTGTATTATAATATGGCAGCACGCAGTCTAATCCTATATTTTGAACCCGATCTTTGAAAACTGCCTGCTCATTTCTGGGGAAAATTCAGAAAAAAACAAAATTACACGTGTCTTTTTATTTTCAGTGTAGATCATATATCTGAATTTTTGAACCTGAAGTCGCCCTGCTTAGCGAAATCTGCCACGTTTTATAAAACACGTTATGACGTGCTACACTGTTTGTGTATTATAACATGGCAGCACGCAGTCTAATCCTATATTTTGAACCCGATCTTTGAAAACTGTCTGCTCATTTCTGGGGAAAATTCAGGAAAAACAAAATTACACGTGTCTTTTTATTTTCAGTGTAGATCATATATCTGAATTTTTGAACCTGAAGTCGCCCTGCTTAGCGAAATCTGCCATGTTTTATAAATCACGTTATGACGTGCTACACTGTTTGTGTATTATAATATGGCAGCACGCAGTCTAATCCTATATTTTGAACCCGATCTTTGAAAACTGCCTGCTCATTTCTGGGGAAAATTCAGGAAAAACAAAATTACACGTGTCTTTTTATTTTCAGTGTAGATCATATATCTGAATTTTTGAACCTGAAGTCGCCCTGCTTAGCGAAATCTGCAATGTTTTATAAATCACGTTTTGACGTGCTACACTGTTTGTGTATTATAATATGGCAGCACGCAGTCTTATCCTATATTTTGAACCCGATCTTTGAAAACAGCCTGCTCATTTCTGGGGAAAATTCAGGAAAAACAAAATTACACGTGTCTTTTTATTTTCAGTGTAGATCATATATCCGAATTTTTGAACCTGAAGTCGCCCTGCTTAGCGAAATCTGCCATGTTTTATAAATCACGTTGTGACGTGCTACACTGTTTGTGTATTATAATATGGCAGCACGCAGTCTAATCCTATATTTTGAACCCGATCTTTGAAAACTGCCTGCTCATTTCTGGGGAAAATTCAGGAAAAACTCAATTACACGTGTCTTTTTATTTTCAGTGTAGATCATATATCTCAATTTTTGAACCTGAAGTCGCCCTGCTTAGCGAAATCTGCCACGTTTTATAAAACACGTTATGACGTGCTACACTGTTTGTGTATTATAATATGGCAGCACGCAGTCTAATCCTATATTTTGAACCCAATCTTTGAAAACTGCCTGCTCATTTCTGGGGAAAATTCAGGAAAAACTAAATTACACGTGTCTTTTTATTTTCAGTGTAGATCATATATCTGAATTTTTGAACCTGAAGTCGCCCTGCTTAGCGAAATCTGCAATGTTTTATAAATCACGTTATGACGTGCTACACTGTTTGTGTATTATAATATGGCAGCACGCAGTCTAATCCTATATTTTGAACCCGATCTTTGAAAACTGTCTGCTCATTTCTGGGGAAAATTCAGGAAAAACAAAATTACACGTGTCTTTTTATTTTCAGTGTAGATTATATATCTGAATTTTTGAACCTGAAGTCGCCCTGCTTAGCGAAATCTGCCACGTTTTATAAAACACGTTATGACGTGCTACACTGTTTGTGTATTATAATATGGCAGCACGCAGTCTAATCCTATATTTTGAACCCGATCTTTGAAAACTGTCTGCTCATTTCTGGGAAAAATTCAGGAAAAACTAAATTACACGTGTCTTTTTATTTTCAGTGTAGATCATATATCTGAATTTTTGAACCTGAAGTCGCCCTGCGTAGCGAAATCTGCCATGTTTTATAAATCACGTTATGACGTGCTACACTGTTTGTGTATTATAATATGGCAGCACGCAGTCTAATCCTATATTTTGAACCCGATCTTTGAAAACTGCCTGCTCATTTCTGGGGAAAATTCAGAAAAAAACAAAATTACACGTGTCTTTTTATTTTCAGTGTAGATCATATATCTGAATTTTTGAACCTGAAGTCGCCCTGCTTAGCGAAATCTGCCATGTTTTATAAATCACGTTATGACGTGCTACACTGTTTGTGTATTATAATATGGCAGCACGCAGTCTAATCCTATATTTTGAACCCGATCTTTGAAAACTGCCTGCTCATTTCTGGGGAAAATTCAGGAAAAACAAAATTACACGTGTCTTTTTATTTTCAGTGTAGATCATATATCTGAATTTTTGAACCTGAAGTCGCCCTGCTTAGCGAAATCTGCCATGTTTTATAAATCACGTTATGACGTGCTACACTGTTTGTGTATTATAATATGGCAGCACGCAGTCTAATCCTATATTTTGAACCCGATCTTTGAAAACTGCCTGCTCATTTCTGGGGAAAATTCAGGAAAAACAAAATTACACGTGTCTTTTTATTTTCAGTGTAGATTATATATCTGAATTTTTGAACCTGAAGTCGCCCTGCTTAGCGAAATCTGCCACGTTTTATAAAACACGTTATGACGTGCTACACTGTTTGTGTATTATAATATGGCAGCACGCAGTCTAATCCTATATTTTGAACCCGATCTTTGAAAACTGTCTGCTCATTTCTGGGAAAAATTCAGGAAAAACTAAATTACACGTGTCTTTTTATTTTCAGTGTAGATCATATATCTGAATTTTTGAACCTGAAGTCGCCCTGCGTAGCGAAATCTGCCATGTTTTATAAATCACGTTATGACGTGCTACACTGTTTGTGTATTATAATATGGCAGCACGCAGTCTAATCCTATATTTTGAACCCGATCTTTGAAAACTGCCTGCTCATTTCTGGGGAAAATTCAGAAAAAAACAAAATTACACGTGTCTTTTTATTTTCAGTGTAGATCATATATCTGAATTTTTGAACCTGAAGTCGCCCTGCTTAGCGAAATCTGCCATGTTTTATAAATCACGTTATGACGTGCTACACTGTTTGTGTATTATAATATGGCAGCACGCAGTCTAATCCTATATTTTGAACCCGATGTTTGAAAACTGCCTGCTCATTTCTGGGGAAAATTCAGGAAAAACAAAATTACACGTGTCTTTTTATTTTCAGTGTAGATCATATATCTGAATTTTTGAACCTGAAGTCGCCCTGCTTAGCGAAATCTGCCACGTTTTATAAAACACGTTATGACGTGCTACACTGTTTGTGTATTATAATATGGCAGCACGCAGTCTAATCCTATATTTTGAACCCGATCTTTGAAAACTGCCTGCTCATTTCTGGGGAAAATTCAGGAAAAACAAAATTACACGTGTCTTTTTATTTTCAGTGTAGATCATATATCTGAATTTTTGAACCTGAAGTCGCCCTGCTTAGCGAAATCTGCAATGTTTTATAAATCACGTTATGACGTGCTACACTGTTTGTGTATTATAATATGGCAGCACGCAGTCTTATCCTATATTTTGAACCCGATCTTTGAAAACTGCCTGCTCATTTCTGGGGAAAATTCAGGAAAAACAAAATTACACGTGTCTTTTTATTTTCAGTGTAGATCATATATCTGAATTTTTGAACCTGAAGTCGCCCTGCTTAGCGAAATCTGCCATGTTTTATAAATCACGTTATGACGTGCTGCACTGTTTGTGTATTATAATATGGCAGCACGCAGTCTAATCCTATATTTTGAACCCGATCTTTGAAAACTGCCTGCTCATTTCTGGGGAAAATTCAGGAAAAACAAAACTACACGTGTCTTTTTATTTTCAGTGTAGATCATATATCTGAATTTTTGAACCTGAAGTCGCCCTGCTTAGCGAAATCTGCAATGTTTTATAAATCACGTTATGACGTGCTACACTGTTTGTGTATTATAATGTGGCAGCACGTAGTCTAATCCTATATTTTGAACCCGATCTTTGAAAACTGCCTGCTCATTTCTGGGGAAAATTCAGGAAAAACAAAATTACACGTGTCTTTTTATTTTCCTTGTAGATCATATATCTGAATTTTTGAACCTGAAGTCGCACTGCTTAGCGAAATCTGCCACGTTTTATAAAACACGTTATGACGTGCTACACTGTTTGTGTATTATAATATGGCAGCACGCAGTCTAATCCTATATTTTGAACCCGATCTTTGAAAACTGTCCGCTCATTTCTGGGGAAAATTCAGGAAAAACTAAATTACACGTGTCTTTTTATTTTCAGTGTAGATCATATATCTGAATTTTTGAACCTGAAGTCGCCCTGCTTAGCGAAATCTGCCGTGTTTTATAAATCACGTTATGACGTGCTACACTGTTTGTGTATTATAATATGGCAGCACGCAGTCTAATCCTATATTTTGAACCCGATCTTTGAAAACTGCCTGCTCATTTCTGGTGAAAATTCAGGAAAAAACCAAATTACACGTGTCTTTTTATTTTCAGTGTAGATCATATATCTGAATTTTTGAACCTGAAGTCGCCCTGCTTAGCGAAATCTGCAATGTTTTATAAATCACGTTATGACGTGCTACACTGTTTGTGTATTATAATATGGCAGCATGCAGTCTAATCCTATATTTTGAACCCGATCTTTGAAAACTGCCTGCTCATTTCTTGGGAAAATTCAGGAAAAACAAAATTACACGTGTCTTTTTATTTTCAGTGTAGATCATATATCTGAATTTTTGAACCTGAAGTCGCCCTGCTTAGCGAAATCTGCAATGTTTTATAAATCACGTTATGACGTGCTACACTGTTTGTGTATTATAATATTGCAGCACGCAGTCTAATCCTATATTTTGAACCCGATCTTTGAAAACTGCCTGCTCATTTCTGGGGAAAATTCAGGAAAAACAAAATTACACGTGTCTTTTTATTTTCAGTGTAAAGATCATATATCTGAATTTTTGAACCTGAAGTCGCCCTGCTTAGCGAAATCTGCAATGTTTTATAAATCACGTTATGACGTGCTACACTGTTTGTGTATTATAATATGGCAGCAGGCAGTCTAATCCTATATTTTGAACCCGATCTTTGAAAACTGTCTGCTCATTTCTGGGGAAAATTCAGGAAAAACAAAATTACACGTGTCTTTTTATTTTCAGTGTAGATCATATATCTGAATTTTTGAACCTGAAGTCGCCCTGCTTAGCGAAATCTGCCATGTTTTATAAATCACGTTATGACGTGCTACACTGTTTGTGTATTATAATATGGCAGCACGCAGTCTAATCCTATATTTTGAATCCGATCTTTGAAAACTGCCTGCTCATTTCTGGGGAAAATTCAGGAAAAACAAAATTACACGTGTCTTTTTATTTTCAGTGTAGATCATATATCTGAATTTTTGAACCTGAAGTCGCCCTGCTTAGCGAAATCTGCCACGTTTTATAAAACACGTTATGACGTGCTACACTGTTTGTGTATTATAATATGGCAGCACGCAGTCTAATCCTATATTTTGAACCCGATCTTTGAAAACTGTCTGCTCATTTCTGGGAAAAATTCAGGAAAAACTAAATTACACGTGTCTTTTTATTTTCAGTGTAGATCATATATCTGAATTTTTGAACCTGAAGTCGCCCTGCGTAGCGAAATCTGCCATGTTTTATAAATCACGTTATGACGTGCTACACTGTTTGTGTATTATAATATGGCAGCACGCAGTCTAATCCTATATTTTGAACCCGATCTTTGAAAACTGCCTGCTCATTTCTGGGGAAAATTCAGAAAAAAACAAAATTACACGTGTCTTTTTATTTTCAGTGTAGATCATATATCTGAATTTTTGAACCTGAAGTCGCCCTGCTTAGCGAAATCTGCCATGTTTTATAAATCACGTTATGACGTGCTACACTGTTTGTGTATTATAATATGGCAGCACGCAGTCTAATCCTATATTTTGAACCCGATGTTTGAAAACTGCCTGCTCATTTCTGGGGAAAATTCAGGAAAAACAAAATTACACGTGTCTTTTTATTTTCAGTGTAGATCATATATCTGAATTTTTGAACCTGAAGTCGCCCTGCTTAGCGAAATCTGCCACGTTTTATAAAACACGTTATGACGTGCTACACTGTTTGTGTATTATAATATGGCAGCACGCAGTCTAATCCTATATTTTGAACCCGATCTTTGAAAACTGCCTGCTCATTTCTGGGGAAAATTCAGGAAAAACAAAATTACACGTGTCTTTTTATTTTCAGTGTAGATCATATATCTGAATTTTTGAACCTGAAGTCGCCCTGCTTAGCGAAATCTGCAATGTTTTATAAATCACGTTATGACGTGCTACACTGTTTGTGTATTATAATATGGCAGCACGCAGTCTTATCCTATATTTTGAACCCGATCTTTGAAAACTGCCTGCTCATTTCTGGGGAAAATTCAGGAAAAACAAAATTACACGTGTCTTTTTATTTTCAGTGTAGATCATATATCTGAATTTTTGAACCTGAAGTCGCCCTGCTTAGCGAAATCTGCCATGTTTTATAAATCACGTTATGACGTGCTGCACTGTTTGTGTATTATAATATGGCAGCACGCAGTCTAATCCTATATTTTGAACCCGATCTTTGAAAACTGCCTGCTCATTTCTGGGGAAAATTCAGGAAAAACAAAACTACACGTGTCTTTTTATTTTCAGTGTAGATCATATATCTGAATTTTTGAACCTGAAGTCGCCCTGCTTAGCGAAATCTGCAATGTTTTATAAATCACGTTATGACGTGCTACACTGTTTGTGTATTATAATGTGGCAGCACGTAGTCTAATCCTATATTTTGAACCCGATCTTTGAAAACTGCCTGCTCATTTCTGGGGAAAATTCAGGAAAAACAAAATTACACGTGTCTTTTTATTTTCCTTGTAGATCATATATCTGAATTTTTGAACCTGAAGTCGCACTGCTTAGCGAAATCTGCCACGTTTTATAAAACACGTTATGACGTGCTACACTGTTTGTGTATTATAATATGGCAGCACGCAGTCTAATCCTATATTTTGAACCCGATCTTTGAAAACTGTCCGCTCATTTCTGGGGAAAATTCAGGAAAAACTAAATTACACGTGTCTTTTTATTTTCAGTGTAGATCATATATCTGAATTTTTGAACCTGAAGTCGCCCTGCTTAGCGAAATCTGCCGTGTTTTATAAATCACGTTATGACGTGCTACACTGTTTGTGTATTATAATATGGCAGCACGCAGTCTAATCCTATATTTTGAACCCGATCTTTGAAAACTGCCTGCTCATTTCTGGTGAAAATTCAGGAAAAAACCAAATTACACGTGTCTTTTTATTTTCAGTGTAGATCATATATCTGAATTTTTGAACCTGAAGTCGCCCTGCTTAGCGAAATCTGCAATGTTTTATAAATCACGTTATGACGTGCTACACTGTTTGTGTATTATAATATGGCAGCATGCAGTCTAATCCTATATTTTGAACCCGATCTTTGAAAACTGCCTGCTCATTTCTTGGGAAAATTCAGGAAAAACAAAATTACACGTGTCTTTTTATTTTCAGTGTAGATCATATATCTGAATTTTTGAACCTGAAGTCGCCCTGCTTAGCGAAATCTGCAATGTTTTATAAATCACGTTATGACGTGCTACACTGTTTGTGTATTATAATATTGCAGCACGCAGTCTAATCCTATATTTTGAACCCGATCTTTGAAAACTGCCTGCTCATTTCTGGGGAAAATTCAGGAAAAACAAAATTACACGTGTCTTTTTATTTTCAGTGTAAAGATCATATATCTGAATTTTTGAACCTGAAGTCGCCCTGCTTAGCGAAATCTGCAATGTTTTATAAATCACGTTATGACGTGCTACACTGTTTGTGTATTATAATATGGCAGCAGGCAGTCTAATCCTATATTTTGAACCCGATCTTTGAAAACTGTCTGCTCATTTCTGGGGAAAATTCAGGAAAAACAAAATTACACGTGTCTTTTTATTTTCAGTGTAGATCATATATCTGAATTTTTGAACCTGAAGTCGCCCTGCTTAGCGAAATCTGCCATGTTTTATAAATCACGTTATGACGTGCTACACTGTTTGTGTATTATAATATGGCAGCACGCAGTCTAATCCTATATTTTGAATCCGATCTTTGAAAACTGCCTGCTCATTTCTGGGGAAAATTCAGGAAAAACAAAATTACACGTGTCTTTTTATTTTCAGTGTAGATCATATATCTGAATTTTTGAACCTGAAGTCGCCCTGCTTAGCGAAATCTGCCATGTTTTATAAATCACGTTATGACGTGCTACACTGTTTTTGTATTATAATATGGCAGCACGCAGTCTAATTCTATATTTTGAACCCGATCTTTGAAAACTGCCTGCTCATTTCTGAGGAAAATTCAGGAAAAACAAAATTACACGGGTCTTTTTATTTTCAGTGTAGATCATATATCGGAATTTTTGAACCTGAAGTCGCCCTGCTTAGCGAAATCTGCCATGTTTTATAAATCACATTATGACGTGCTACACTGTTTCTGTATTATAATATGGCAGCACGCAGTCTAATCCTAAATTTTGAACCCGATCTTTGAAAACTGCCTGCTCATTTCTGGGGAAAATTCAGGAAAAACAAAATTACACGTGTCTTTTTATTTTCAGTGTAAAGATCATATATCTGAATTTTTGAACCTGAAGTCGCCCTGCTTAGCGAAATCTGCAATGTTTTATAAATCACGTTATGACGTGCTACACTGTTTGTGTATTATAATATGGCAGCAGGCAGTCTAATCCTATATTTTGAACCCGATCTTTGAAAACTGCCTGCTCATTTCTGGGGAAAATTCAGGAAAAACAAAATTACACGTGTCTTTTTATTTTCAGTGTAGATCATATATCTGAATTTTTGAACCTGAAGTCGCCCTGCTTAGCGAAATCTGCCATGTTTTATAAATCACGTTATGACGTGCTACACTGTTTGTGTATTATAATATGGCAGCACGCAGTCTAATCCTATATTTTGAATCCGATCTTTGAAAACTGCCTGCTCATTTCTGTGGAAAATTCAGGAAAAACAAAATTACACGTGTCTTTTTATTTTCAGTGTAGATCATATATCTGAATTTTTGAACCTGAAGTCGCCCTGCTTAGCGAAATCTGCCATGTTTTATAAATCACGTTATGACGTGCTACACTGTTTCTGTATTATAATATGGCAGCACGCAGTCTAATCCTAAATTTTGAACCCGATCTTTGAAAACTGCCTGCTCATTTCTGGGGAAAATTCAGGAAAAACAAAATTACACGTGTCTTTTTATTTTCAGTGTAGATCATATATCTGAATTTTTGAACCTGAAGTCGCCCTGCTTAGCGAAATCTGCAATGTTTTATAAATCACGTTATGACGTGCTACACTGTTTGTGTATTATAATATGGCAGCACGCAGTCTAATCCTATATTTTGAACCCGATCTTTGAAAACTGTCTGCTCATTTCTGGGGGAAATTCAGGAAAAACAAAATTACACGTGTCTTTTTATTTTCAGTGTAGATCATATATCTGAATTTTTGAACCTGAAGTCGCCCTGCCTAGCGAAATCTGCCATGTTTTATAAATCACGTTATGACGTGCTACACTGTTTGTGTATTATAACATGGCAGCACGCAGTCTAATCCTATATTTTGAATCCGATCTTTGAAAACTGCCTGCTCATTTCTGGGGAAAATTCAGGAAAAACAAAATTACACGTGTCTTTTTATTTTCAGTGTAGATCATATATCTGAATTTTTGAACCTGAAGTCGCCCTGCTTAGCGAAATCTGCCATGTTTTATAAATCACGTTATGACGTGCTACACTGTTTGTGTATTATAATATGGCAGCACGCAGTCTAATCCTATATTTTGAATCCGATCTTTGAAAACTGCCTGCTCATTTCTGGGGAAAATTCAGGAAAAACAAAATTACACGTGTCTTTTTATTTTCAGTGTAGATCATATATCTGAATTTTTGAACCTTAAGTCGCCCTGCTTAGCGAAATCTGCCATGTTTTATAAATCACGTTATGACGTGCTACACTGTTTTTGTATTATAATATGGCAGCACGCAGTCTAATTCTATATTTTGAACCCGATCTTTGAAAACTGCCTGCTCATTTCTGAGGAAAATTCAGGAAAAACAAAATTACACGGGTCTTTTTATTTTCAGTGTAGATCATATATCGGAATTTTTGAACCTGAAGTCGCCCTGCTTAGCGAAATCTGCCATGTTTTATAAATCACATTATGACGTGCTACACTGTTTCTGTATTATAATATGGCAGCACGCAGTCTAATCCTAAATTTTGAACCCGATCTTTGAAAACTGCCTGCTCATTTCTGGGGAAAATTCAGGAAAAACAAAATTACACGTGTCTTTTTATTTTCAGTGTAAAGATCATATATCTGAATTTTTGAACCTGAAGTCGCCCTGCTTAGCGAAATCTGCAATGTTTTATAAATCACGTTATGACGTGCTACACTGTTTGTGTATTATAATATGGCAGCAGGCAGTCTAATCCTATATTTTGAACCCGATCTTTGAAAACTGCCTGCTCATTTCTGGGGAAAATTCAGGAAAAACAAAATTACACGTGTCTTTTTATTTTCAGTGTAGATCATATATCTGAATTTTTGAACCTGAAGTCGCCCTGCTTAGCGAAATCTGCCATGTTTTATAAATCACGTTATGACGTGCTACACTGTTTGTGTATTATAATATGGCAGCACGCAGTCTAATCCTATATTTTGAATCCGATCTTTGAAAACTGCCTGCTCATTTCTGTGGAAAATTCAGGAAAAACAAAATTACACGTGTCTTTTTATTTTCAGTGTAGATCATATATCTGAATTTTTGAACCTGAAGTCGCCCTGCTTAGCGAAATCTGCCATGTTTTATAAATCACGTTATGACGTGCTACACTGTTTCTGTATTATAATATGGCAGCACGCAGTCTAATCCTAAATTTTGAACCCGATCTTTGAAAACTGCCTGCTCATTTCTGGGGAAAATTCAGGAAAAACAAAATTACACGTGTCTTTTTATTTTCAGTGTAGATCATATATCTGAATTTTTGAACCTGAAGTCGCCCTGCTTAGCGAAATCTGCAATGTTTTATAAATCACGTTATGACGTGCTACACTGTTTGTGTATTATAATATGGCAGCACGCAGTCTAATCCTATATTTTGAACCCGATCTTTGAAAACTGTCTGCTCATTTCTGGGGGAAATTCAGGAAAAACAAAATTACACGTGTCTTTTTATTTTCAGTGTAGATCATATATCTGAATTTTTGAACCTGAAGTCGCCCTGCCTAGCGAAATCTGCCATGTTTTATAAATCACGTTATGACGTGCTACACTGTTTGTGTATTATAACATGGCAGCACGCAGTCTAATCCTATATTTTGAATCCGATCTTTGAAAACTGCCTGCTCATTTCTGGGGAAAATTCAGGAAAAACAAAATTACACGTGTCTTTTTATTTTCAGTGTAGATCATATATCTGAATTTTTGAACCTGAAGTCGCCCTGCTTAGCGAAATCTGCCATGTTTTATAAATCACGTTATGACGTGCTACACTGTTTTTGTATTATAATATGGCAGCACGCAGTCTAATCCTATATTTTGAACCCGATCTTTGAAAACTGTCTGCTCATTTCTAGGGAAAATTCAGGAAAAACAAAATTACACGTGTCTTTTTATTTTCAGTGTAGATCATATATCTGAATTTTTGAACCTAAAGTCGCCCTGCTTAGCGAAATCTGCAATGTTTTATAAATCACGTTATGACGTGCTACACTGTTTGTGTATTATAATATGGCAGCACGCAGTCTAATTCTATATTTTGAACCCGATCTTTGAAAACTGCCTGCTCATTTCTGAGGAAAATTCAGGAAAAACAAAATTACACGGGTCTTTTTATTTTCAGTGTAGATCATATATCGGAATTTTTGAACCTGAAGTCGCCCTGCTTAGCGAAATCTGCCATGTTTTATAAATCACATTATGACGTGCTACACTGTTTCTGTATTATAATATGGCAGCACGCAGTCTAATCCTAAATTTTGAACCCGATCTTTGAAAACTGCCTGCTCATTTCTGGGGAAAATTCAGGAAAAACAAAATTACACGTGTCTTTTTATTTTCAGTGTAAAGATCATATATCTGAATTTTTGAACCTGAAGTCGCCCTGCTTAGCGAAATCTGCAATGTTTTATAAATCACGTTATGACGTGCTACACTGTTTGTGTATTATAATATGGCAGCAGGCAGTCTAATCCTATATTTTGAACCCGATCTTTGAAAACTGCCTGCTCATTTCTGGGGAAAATTCAGGAAAAACAAAATTACACGTGTCTTTTTATTTTCAGTGTAGATCATATATCTGAATTTTTGAACCTGAAGTCGCCCTGCTTAGCGAAATCTGCCATGTTTTATAAATCACGTTATGACGTGCTACACTGTTTGTGTATTATAATATGGCAGCACGCAGTCTAATCCTATATTTTGAATCCGATCTTTGAAAACTGCCTGCTCATTTCTGGGGAAAATTCAGGAAAAACAAAATTACACGTGTCTTTTTATTTTCAGTGTAGATCATATATCTGAATTTTTGAACCTGAAGTCGCCCTGCTTAGCGAAATCTGCAATGTTTTATAAATCACGTTATGACGTGCTACACTGTTTCTGTATTATAATATGGCAGCACGCAGTCTAATCCTAAATTTTGAACCCGATCTTTGAAAACTGCCTGCTCATTTCTGGGGAAAATTCAGGAAAAACAAAATTACACGTGTCTTTTTATTTTCAGTGTAAAGATCATATATCTGAATTTTTGAACCTGAAGTCGCCCTGCTTAGCGAAATCTGCAATGTTTTATAAATCACGTTATGACGTGCTACACTGTTTGTGTATTATAATATGGCAGCAGGCAGTCTAATCCTATATTTTGAACCCGATCTTTGAAAACTGCCTGCTCATTTCTGGGGAAAATTCAGGAAAAACAAAATTACACGTGTCTTTTTATTTTCAGTGTAGATCATATATCTGAATTTTTGAACCTGAAGTCGCCCTGCTTAGCGAAATCTGCAATGTTTTATAAATCACGTTATGACGTGCTACACTGTTTGTGTATTATAATATGGCAGCACGCAGTCTAATCCTATATTTTGAACCCGATCTTTGAAAACTGTCTGCTCATTTCTGGGGAAAATTCAGGAAAAACAAAATTACACGTGTCTTTTTATTTTCAGTGTAGATCATATATCTGAATTTTTGAACCTGAAGTCGCCCTGCTTAGCGAAATCTGCCATGTTTTATAAATCACGTTATGACGTGCTACACTGTTTCTGTATTATAATATGGCAGCACGCAGTCTAATCCTAAATTTTGAACCCGATCTTTGAAAACTGCCTGCTCATTTCTGGGGAAAATTCAGGAAAAACAAAATTACACGTGTCTTTTTATTTTCAGTGTAAAGATCATATATCTGAATTTTTGAACCTGAAGTCGCCCTGCTTAGCGAAATCTGCAATGTTTTATAAATCACGTTATGACGTGCTACACTGTTTGTGTATTATAATATGGCAGCAGGCAGTCTAATCCTATATTTTGAACCCGATCTTTGAAAACTGCCTGCTCATTTCTGGGGAAAATTCAGGAAAAACAAAATTACACGTGTCTTTTTATTTTCAGTGTAGATCATATATCTGAATTTTTGAACCTGAAGTCGCCCTGCTTAGCGAAATCTGCAATGTTTTATAAATCACGTTATGACGTGCTACACTGTTTGTGTATTATAATATGGCAGCACGCAGTCTAATCCTATATTTTGAACCCGATCTTTGAAAACTGTCTGCTCATTTCTGGGGAAAATTCAGGAAAAACAAAATTACACGTGTCTTTTTATTTTCAGTGTAGATCATATATCTGAATTTTTGAACCTGAAGTCGCCCTGCTTAGCGAAATCTGCCATGTTTTATAAATCACGTTATGACGTGCTACACTGTTTGTGTATTATAATATGGCAGCACGCAGTCTAATCCTATATTTTGAATCCGATCTTTGAAAACTGCCTGCTCATTTCTGGGGAAAATTCAGGAAAAACAAAATTACACGTGTCTTTTTATTTTCAGTGTAGATCATATATCTGAATTTTTGAACCTGAAGTCGCCCTGCTTAGCGAAATCTGCAATGTTTTATAAATCACGTTATGACGTGCTACACTGTTTTTGTATTATAATATGGCAGCACGCAGTCTAATCCTATATTTTGAACCCGATCTTTGAAAACTGTCTGCTCATTTCTTGGGAAAATTCAGGAAAAACAAAATTACACGTGTCTTTTTATTTTCAGTGTAGATCATATATCTGAATTTTTGAACCTAAAGTCGCCCTGCTTAGCGAAATCTGCAATGTTTTATAAATCACGTTATGACGTGCTACACTGTTTGTGTATTATAATATGGCAGCACGCAGTCTAATTCTATATTTTGAACCCGATCTTTGAAAACTGCCTGCTCATTTCTGGGGAAAATTCAGGAAAAACAAAATTACACGGGTCTTTTTATTTTCAGTGTAGATCATATATCGGAATTTTTGAACCTGAAGTCGACCTGCTTAGCGAAATCTGCCATGTTTTATAAATCACATTATGACGTGCTACACTGTTTGTGTATTATAATATGGCAGCACGCAGTCTAATCCTATATTTTGAACCCGATCTTTGAAAACTGTCTGCTCATTTCTGGGGAAAATTCAGGAAAAACAAAATTACACGTGTCTTTTTATTTTCAGTGTAGATCATATATCTGAATTTTTGAACCTGAAGTCGCCCTGCTTAGCGAAATCTGCCATGTTTTATAAATCACGTTATGACGTGCTACACTGTTTGTGTATTATAATATGGCAGCACGCAGTCTAATCCTATATTTTGAATCCGATCTTTGAAAACTGCCTGCTCATTTCTGGGGAAAATTCAGGAAAAACAAAATTACACGTGTCTTTTTATTTTCAGTGTAGATCATATATCTGAATTTTTGAACCTGAAGTCGCCCTGCTTAGCGAAATCTGCCATGTTTTATAAATCACGTTATGACGTGCTACACTGTTTTTGTATTATAATATGGCAGCACGCAGTCTAATCCTATATTTTGAACCCGATCTTTGAAAACTGTCTGCTCATTTCTAGGGAAAATTCAGGAAAAACAAAATTACACGTGTCTTTTTATTTTCAGTGTAGATCATATATCTGAATTTTTGAACCTAAAGTCGCCCTGCTTAGCGAAATCTGCAATGTTTTATAAATCACGTTATGACGTGCTACACTGTTTGTGTATTATAATATGGCAGCACGCAGTCTAATCCTATATTTTGAACCCGATCTTTGAAAACTGCCTGCTCATTTCTTGGGAAAATTCAGGAAAAACAAAATTACACGTGTCTTTTTATTTTCAGTGTAGATCATATATCTGAATTTTTGAACCTGAAGTCGCCCTGCTTAGCGAAATCTGCCATGTTTTATAAATCACGTTATGACGTGCTACACTGTTTGTGTATTATAATATGGCAGCACGCAGTCTAATTCTATATTTTGAACCCGATCTTTGAAAACTGCCTGCTCATTTCTGGGGAAAATTCAGGAAAAACAAAATTACACGTGTCTTTTTATTTTCAGTGTAGATCATATATCTGAATTTTTGAACCTGAAGTCGCCCTGCTTAGCGAAATCTGCAATGTTTTATAAATCACGTTATGACGTGCTACACTGTATGTGTATTATAATATGGCAGCACGCAGTCTAATCCTATATTTTGAACCCGATCTTTGAAAACTGCCTGCTCATTTCTGGGGAAAATTCAGGAAAAACAAAATTACACGTGTCTTTTTATTTTCAGTGTAGATCATATATCTGAATTTTTGAACCTGACGTCGCCCTGCTTAGCGAAATCTGCCATGTTTTATAAATCACATTATGACGTGCTACACTGTTTGTGTATTATAATATGGCAGCACGCAGTCTAATCCTATATTTTGAACCCGATCTTTGAAAACTGTCTGCTCATTTCTGGGGAAAATTCAGGAAAAACAAAATTACACGTGTCTTTTTATTTTCAGTGTAGATCATATATCTGAATTTTTGAACCTGAAGTCGCCCTGCTTAGCGAAATCTGCCATGTTTTATAAATCACGTTATGACGTGCTACACTGTATGTGTGTTATAATATGGCAGCACGCAGTCTAATCCTATATTTTGAACCCGATCTTTGAAAACTGCCTGCTCATTTCTGGGGAAAATTCAGGAAAAACAAAATTACACGTGTCTTTTTATTTTCAGTGTAGATCATATATCTGAATTTTTGAACCTGAAGTCGCCCTGCATAGCGAAATCTGCAATGATTTATATATCATGTTATGACGTTCTACACTGTATGTGTATCATAATGGCAGCGCGCTGTCCAATCCTATATTTTGAACACGATCTTTGAAATCTGCCTGCTAATTTCTGGGGCAAACTCAGGAAATCAACAATATTATTTTGCTTCAGATTGCAGATAGAAGATGTAGCCTCTTACATTGGCCGCATGTTTTGATGTGTCATTTAGAATGAGTTTGCCTATAAACATAATGGTTTTACTGGACATGCGTGCAGTTTGAGTCGTCACAAACTTTGCAACTTCAGCAAATGAGTGTAGTTTCAATGCGTTTTTCCGCGTCTTCTTGAATAACAATGTACAATCTGTTCATTTAGAATACCATACTTATTTTGCTTTGACCCGATCAGTAGACTACAGTGAGGACAACTTTCCAGAATTGGTAAACTTATGGCAATTCGCTTATTATAAGATTCTGGAGTAATCGGGTTCTTTCAAGCGTTATGAAAAAGGGGTGTGGCGTTTTAAATGCTGTTGTTTTTATCAAAGAAATACAGATTCATTGGCAAAAATATCAAGACAGATACAGTAACAGTCATCTGTGAAAATTTCAGTCCCATACGATGCCCACTTTTTGAGAAAACAGTGGAAAATAGCCACAGTATTTCTTAAGTCTTCTCTCTTTTATTTTTGATCTTTTAAAAGATCTAAAAGATTATCGGTCGTTGTTTGACTAATTTCTGGATAATACACCATTTCGGGTGGAAACATTTCAGTAACGGTATGTTTGTACCACCACCATCTTTATACCCTGTAAGTTATACGTAAATCTGTGAAGACGTTTTGGTTTCTTGCCAAAGTATGATACTACCTTTAATGGAGATTTTCCGTCATGCAAATTCACGGGGACTCAGCATAATTCACTTTTAATAGAGTTTATACTTATGGATCTCGATGTTTGAAAAAGTTATAGCTGAATTGATCTTGGTTTTACTTACATGATGTACACGTTACATTTTGCTCCAGTTCAGCCACGTTCGATCTGAAGAGGTCGATTTTGACGTCCATGTTTTCGATGGCCTTGTTCAGAATTTGCTTACTGCAAATCTCAGTACGTACAAGGATCGAGCAATTACTCACAAGGAGGAGAAGTACGGCAATTCGGTTCATCGTCGTTTTCGTTTACTTTGCAACAAGATTCTACATCAACAAAATGGCACAACCCAGGCGCAACTGCATGACTCTGAAAAATCATTCCCGCGCAATTTATAGGCAGTTGTTGATCACTTTACCAACGGATCCATGATCACGTGATGAGAAAATACACAGAATGTCATGTTGTTTATTACTATACCTCATACATATTCATTATGTAGGCCATGTGACCTAGAGCCGAATCACAATTGGCCAATTCGCCTTCACGTGCCAGTGGATATATTTCCTAAATATTATATTATATTTCCTATATTTCCTATATTTGACTAATTTCTGGATAAATGCACCATTTCAGGCGGAAAAAATGAACAGTATGTTTCTACGGCACCGTCTTCATACCCTGTAAGTTATACGTAAATCTGTGAACACTTCTGTTTTGGTTTCTTACGTTTTACCCGCAAGTATGATTATGCTACCTTTAAAATAATATAATTTGCATTCTTATAATGTGCACTTTTTGTAAGTGTTTCATCGCTTGGTACTCAAAGCAAAAAACTGCTTTTCGGTTGGCGGCAAATTTCCAAAAAGTATACAGGCGCATGTACACTGCATTCCCCGACTTCGCTATTTAAAAGGGGGGTGAAAACTCGGCCCCGCCCATAGAGCTATATTAAAATTTTAATATAGCTCTATGGCCCCGCCCCTGTTTGAACAATGGTTCACGTAATGCAGTCATGCCGCGTGGGGGCGTCGTTGACTCCTTGACATTGGGGCGAAATTGCAAAGAGACACATTGAAGCGCTTGAGTTGTGGGGGCGAAAGTACATTCGGCTATGACTATGACTTGGCTGTGTGTGCAGAAGCTTCCTATTGCTCGTGTGTAATTTCAAGCCATAGCCAGGTAATTCTGATGTAATAGTACCCTTTGTGCACACATTACGCGTACATATATTGAATCAATCATGGCGGAAGGAATGTCTTCTTCACTTCGGCGGTCTTCGATATTACTTCGACTGGCTGTTTTGTTCCTAAATTTATGTGTATCCAGTTTTTACTGCAATGCAGATGGTGGTAAGTATAAGTGTGAATCATGCTTCCTGTTATCGTTCGTGCCAACTTGATTTTGTAGGGAATTTTCTCGTTAAAATAACTGTGTCAAGCCGTGTCAGGATTAGCATTGACCAAGGCTATGAAGCTGTTCCCGTCGATCGATCAGTACGGGGCACCCGGCCCCGCGGTACGTACCGAGCTAGCTGAGCTGCACGGATGTACCATGCACCCACACGACCGGCCACGCACACCCGCATACGTACAGTAACCGCCGGCCCCGGTTCTGCCAGGATCATAGCCTTGACGCAAGCGCAATTTGATAATTATGATAATTATAGCCGCTATGCCCTATGGTAAACAGTCTTCTCTCATTGGTTAACGGCTGTCGAGAAAAATTAATATTTATAAGTAGGCCTACTGCACAATCTTACGGCGCTGAGATTTCCGGAATCTGGTCGGCAAATTTACCAAATCATCGTGTCCTTCAAGAAAGTACTGAAGGGCAGTCCGCTACTCAGGTGGAAAATCCTCAATTTAAACTTATCAACGCCAGAGTTGAGAGTTCCATTTACTTCTCGGATAACGAACGAGTCGAGTCCGCGACACCGCCATTGTTTTGTATACGCTACAATATACATGTACTGATGACACGCCATGTCCTATCGCCATGTGTATAATTATTAATACACGTAGGCCTACACACAGTGAAAAGCTCATGAATATGCATATCCGGTCAAAGATCACGAAGTTTGATTGGATACCGTTTTATTATGCACATAAAAAATATTCGGCCAATATTGGCCGAAAATGTAAAGAAACACATAAGAAAAGACTGACGGTTGCGTCAAGGCTATGATCCAGCCTCAACTGGGGGCGGATACTGTACGTATGCGTGTACGTATGCACGGTACGTATCAGTGCAGCTAGCAGGCTCGGTACGCGGTACGTACGTAAGGGGACAGTACGGCCGGGTGCCCCTGATCGCTCGCCGGGAACAGCTTCATAGCCTTGGTCAAGGCTATGTCAGGATCAGCATGTTTGTATTTGTTTTGTTGTAAATCATTTTGATTAGGGCTAGGGCCTATGTCATTACACATGCATGATGAGACATGACACACATGAACACAGTAGCTTGAATTTGTGTTTAATTCACTTGCTCGCTTTTATTTCTACAGGCCTATTCGGGGTTAGTGTGCATTTAGTCCAAGGGTTACATGTATTTTCAGACCCCCGTAATTTCCTCAAAAATCAAAGCCCTGCCCTCCTCTCTTTCCACAAATTAGTTTAGTAACCTTTTTCTTGACTGATAATTATGAGGACATCCCAACTGGGGCCTTTCTCAAAGCTCGGCTCCGGCTCAGACTCCGGCGCCGTCTCCATTTTGTGAATCTATTCAGGACTACGGGTATCGACAAAATAGAGACTTTTGGCTGCGGTTGGGAAGTAGATTCTCTGGTTTGAAAAGAAAACGGAGCTAGCCCTCAATGAAAAGCCACAACCTAGTAGTAGGGCCTAGGCCCAATACAGAGACGAAGCCGCTTTGAGAAATATCCTAGTCAACACTAATTTTGTTTGCAATTCTGTTCTTATTTAGCCTAGGCCTTCTCAGTTAGTGGTTAGGCCTATTTACATGTAGTTGCGATGATGGTAACCCTAGGCCTAGGTCTGACATTGGGACTGGGACTAAAGGGTTACGACACTTTGTGAATAAAAACCGATCGAAACACTTTATTGCCAACTTGTGAAATACGTTTCCACTTAGTTTTCCACTTTCTAAAATCCAAACACAAAATCTGACTAGGCCTACATGGATCTGATTGGTACTTATCAATGAGTCATATAAAACCACTTTGAATATCTAAAGATCATTTTCTGCAGAAAAAATGACCCAAAACTTACCGAAGGTGTCTAGATTCCCTCCGTTCGCCCTCGGTCGGCGAATTTGGATAATGCGCAGTGGTGCCATCTCGACCAAATTACATCATGGGAAATGTCGTTTTGGCTGTTTCACCTTGCAAACTCAAACTTACAGCCCTATGGAGGGCTCGTATCACGTGCGCTGTACAGTGCTATACACGGCATATCGCATGATACAGTGTGTGAGCGTGTCCATACTCCATAGCAACGGCCGCCACGTTGCACACAGCATGCTCCGTGTATTGGGTTGAAACAATTACAGGTTATATAGAATTGACCAGACCCCATCAAAACACCCTTTACGTGTGCCGAAACTGCCGAATTAAGTTTATTTTTCGCCGCTCATGACATCCAACACCGACATCGAACACATGCGAAAATACGGTTCATGGAGGAAGAAATGGAGTGTATTACACGATATGTATGCGTTATATCGTTGCGAGATCTAAATGAAAATATTCTGATCGACCGTCCTTCCAAAGTACCGCAAATCGCAGGCTCATCAGTTTATAAATCTTACTTGAATTTCACTCAGTTATTTTGTTCAAATGACCAAGCAGAAACACTCTTTTCATAATTATACTTAATCTAAAAAAAATATCATGAAATCCTTCCGAAACCGACAGACGACGATCGCATTAAATTAAGACGTAAAAACATTGCCCACACCGCAGAGACAGACAGCCTGGTATCCCCGTGCGTAATAGCTACAGTTTCAAAGCAAACGTACATTGTGTACGTGCACCAGCGAAAGTCTCAATCAGTACATTACGCGTGCCGTGGGCTTGAAATGAATTAGTGTTGCGCTCGGTCGGACTAGGGCTACCTTTTTGGATCGCGACCGGGTTCGTTCTACCGTTACGGACGGTGGCTCACGGCCGGCTCGGTACAGATTTGCAGTAAGATATGGTGGTTTTTCCAATGGAATATTCCGGTGATATTTTTCACTGTCCTACCGGGTATGATAATTTTTGGTGTAATTGATGACTGTATATATTTTGCAGTCCACCGTTAATTCCGACCACTGCGTGATCTGTGATAAGGTGGATGACCTTTTTATTTCTGTTTGATCATGGATTGGGTCGGCGCCGAGTTTGTGACTTGCTTACATTTTTGTCTGTTTGTGGGACCATTCGTAAAGGAAATCATTTGAAAATCTTAGCAATTTCCTTCAGTTCATGATGAAAGATTTGAATTGTCAGCGGCAGCTTGACATGGGCAAACAATGCGGACCTCCTCCATACTGTATGCGATATGCGTGTACACGGTATATCCATAGGGCTGTGAGCTTGAGTTTGAAAGGTGGAACAGCCAAAACGACATTTCCCATGACGTAATTTGGTCGAGATGGCACCACTGCGCACTATTCAAAATGGCCGACTGACGGCAAACGGAGGGAATCTAGACACCTTCGGTAAGTTTTGGGTCATTTTTTCTGCAGAAAATGATCTTTCGATATTGAAAGCGGTTTTATATGACTCATTGATAAGTACCAATCGAATCCATGTACCGGTAGTCAGATTTTGTGTTTGGATTTTGGAAAGTGGAAAATGAAGGGGAATTGTATTTCACAAGTTGGCCAAAAAGTGTTTCGATCGGTTTTTATTCACAAAGTGTCGTAAGCCTAAGGTCCCAGTCCCCATGTCAGACCTAGGGTTACGATCATCGCAACTAATTTACATGTAGTTCATGACTCAAGACAAGACGACCGCAAAGACAACTACACTTGCTTGGAAGTCTCAGAGTCGAGTTATCTTTGCGGTCGAGCTGTCTCTGAGTCAAGTTGTCCCACAGCCGAATTGTCTGACATTCTATTTTGAATTCTAGTAAAATTCTAGCATTTAAAGTGGGGGCACTGTGGGGCACAAATAAAACGATTGTATTCATGGGTTTTTTTTTTCTTATAATGCTTCTTATTTGCCAATTACTGATACCCCAACAATTTTATTATTAGGAGATTATGAAATCGTGATTTTCTGTTCTCCCCTCTTGTCGGCAAATCTCGAAAACGGAGGTCACGTCTTAATCCTGAAGCGAGTGCATGTGACGTTATTGTTGGTAGACACTACATGCACTACAGTCTGGTACCACACATAGGGCCACTGATTTTCTGTTTCAGAATTAAGTGCAAATTCCATTTCCAAAATCCCTGGATTCCGTTTAATTAAGGCTGAAAAATTTGGTTTGCAGTAAATCGCATTCTGACTTTCACTGGCCATGCTCATGCTGACTGTTTGGGCACTGGAAAAGTGTTGTAACTTTTCCACAGTGAAGACTAAGTAACTTGTTAGACTGTGTTTTGTCACAAAAAACAGTCAACTATTGCAAAACCAAACCATGATTCAGTTAGCCTAGGAAATGTATAGCAATTAGTTCACATAAATGATGCATTTTGTGAAAAAAGTTGTGAATTTACTTCGTTCTGTTTTGAAAATACTTCATGCAGAGTCATTGCATACCAGAATATGACGACATCACACTTAGTATTTTACCAGCCACTCGTTAAAAGCTCTTTTTGTGCATTTTTTTTCTCTTTTTGTATGGTACCCATAAAATCCATTTGCAGACACATTTCAGAGTGAGTTTCGTATTAACGTACCGAGGCAGTAAGTTTTAACCATAGAGCTAAATTAAAATTACTAGCGTTCTCCGTGCGTAGACGCTTTGAAGCCGTCCTGGGCGCAGTCATTTTGAATTTATGTGCGTGTCTGTGGAACAATAAAACTTTGACTGGAATGTCTTTCAAAGAATGTACTCTACATGTAAATGCAACGCGCAAGTACACTGTCATCACTTTTGGCGCATTGGGTTTCAATGACGCACCTGTATTAAACACAAACGTAGATGCAAATAGAAAGTTGTGTGCTTTCCATAGGCTTGCGGAACTTTGCGCACAAACATGGATACGCCCAGCAGGCATCACTCTGTATATGGAGCTGGCACAATTTTAATAAAGCTCTATGGTTTTACCTGATTTTCTTCACAATTAGAGGCCCTCTTAACGGTTTTATAACCTTTTTAAATCAGGGTTGATAAAAATCATGATTTTTATAAAAAAATCAAAAAAATCGGATTTATTTGATTTAAATCAGATTTTTTTGATTTAAATCGATTTTTTTTTATTTAAATTAAAATCTTTATTGTTTTTACGTAATAACATCTTACTATCATAACATTTTGCTTTAAAAACCCCATAAATGCTGCCAAATTGTATCTTCTTGTCACTTTGGCATTGTGGTCATTAAAATGTAGCCAAAAAAACCAAAGCAACAAAAAACAGAAAATGTTATTGACTGCAACACTACAGGCATACTCTACTGCTTCCTTGCTGATGGGATGTTTAAGACCACATTCAAAGATGTTTCATGGCTTGTTCGTATCAGTGGTCCATTTGCATCTCAGTATAGAGCTAATATTGGCAGTATTACTGTGCAAAGTCAAGATGTAGTGATGTAAACAAATGAAAGTTAATTCTGTGCAGTTGCATACATGTACATGAGTTACATACATGTACATACACTGTATGTTGTACTGTATGTATTATTATACTGTGTGTATAAATATTCTATTGTACAGACTACAGATTACAAGTAATGCTGTACACATACTTCAGAATACTCATTTCTCATACACGTGTGTATACATGAATGCGTATTTTGTACAGTAAAAACTCTTTGTAAAAACACAACATAAACTGTTAAGACACCCTGTTATAGTGGAAAAATTAAGCCAAAAGTTAATGCAAGCCTTCTTTCAGTATGATTTTCTGTTTTTTGTAAAACAAAATCAAGAAATAACGAAAAAATCATGATTGATTTTTTTGAGCGATTTTTTTGATTTTTTTCCATTGATTTAAATCATGATTTAAATCAATGATTTAAATCGAGTGATTTAAATCAAACAACCCTGCTTTAAATATACTTCATATCTATTGCTTGACCCTTTTGTTGAGTATTACCGGGCATCATGATTTACTATTACTCTAAATTACTATTATAATATGTTGCAGGTTTCTCCATCCCTGGCTATTCATTGGTGAAAGGCAGCGAGTTAGGGGGCAAGCTTATCAGCCCAATTTCCGTCAAGATCGACGATGAGGCATCATCAGTGCGTTCCTCAAGGGTCAAACGACAGTCACCTTTAGAGGGAACTACAACACCGGCCCCTTTCTTCACAGATGAGGTTAGAAGCAGGTTAACTCCTGGGGCCAATTTCATACAACTGTTAAGCACAAAAAGTTGCTAAGCATGACATTTCTGTCTTAATAAAAACAGGGTTAACAACCTAATTTCCACATGTTGTGTATCACGTGTGATTGTTCTTTGGCAGTTGTTCGCTGACCATGAATATCAAATTGAATTTTCAATGGTGGTTTGTTTTATTGGGCGAGACATTTTTGTGCTCAGCAAATTTTTGTGCTTTACAGTTTTATGAAATTTGCCCCTGATCTTTGATTTGTACCTTTTATCTATGTTGATCGATGGTTGTGGATTGACCAAAAGTGTGCAGTGAAGTTATGCAAGAAACAAAATCTTTATACACAAAATCCCTAACGACCAAAGATAATTTACTATTGGGGTCACCACCAACGTAGGGCTGGATGGCTCAGTTGGTAGAGCGCCTGTACGGTATTTAGGAGGTCGCGGGCTCATTATCTGTTTAATAGTAAATTCTCTCTATGAAGGCACTGCAGGAACCCTTTAACCCTAACCTACACACCGCAATTTACCACACATGGTTTTTCCTGTGGTAAGTCCCGAATACCTCACCACAGTGTGGTTTGTATGGTAATGTGTAAGTGATTTATAATGCAGTCCCAATGTGGAGAGTGTGGTAGTGTGTGGTAAACATCTCTTATCTTGTGTGGTAATTGCAGAGGGTTTAAGGAAATACAAAAATTGGGTTGGAGGCTTTGCATTGTGACAATTGGTATGTGGATCGGTTTGCGGAAACACCGTGTAGGCCTAATATTCATTCATACTGTCGCACTTCTATTTCGTTCTCACTTCTCGTAAGGTATCAGCGGTTCGACTAGCCTGCTCTAGTCATCATCAGGAGACCTGATGACTACAGCAGGCTAGTCGAAACCTGATGACTAGAGCACCTGATGACTAGAGCAGGCTAGTCGAAACGTTGAGACCTTACGATAAGTGCGAATGAAATAGAAGTGTGAAAGTACGAACGAATATGACACATGTGGATGTTTCCGCAAACCGATCCACATAGAAATTGGGTTCTAAAGACAGTCAAGTACTTTGTTTGAATATTATTTTTCTTTCAGAAAATAACTAAACATTCTTTTTCTTTTTGGTCAAGTTGGAAGATTTTAAAAGTTGGGACATCAAATGTTTGCCAGCTGAACGAAAAGCATTCATGAAGTTGTGCATAGGTGACGTTGAAAAGATCATTTAATACTAGGGCTGTAAGTTTACAAATAATTTTGTAACCGGTTACCCGTCTGTTTTTCGGTTACGGTTACGATTTCCTTTATAACAAAGAAAACAAAGAAAAACAAAGAAATAGTATTAAAATTTGGGTCTTTCAGGAACTTGGTTGACAACATTCTTTTGTCACAACATTTGGCAGTGATAAACATAGCAAAATGTCTGGCCTTTGCTTTGCATAAGCCTGCTGGTCCAATTTTCAAAAGATCATTGACTTTTTTTCTTTGTGAACTTTAGAAAGTGTCTAGTAAGTTTCAAAAAGAAGAGGCCATTAAAAAGATACTTTTCGATTAACCTAACTGGGAAAATGTACCCGGGTACCCTTTTGAACGGTCGGTTAACCGGATACAAACTGCAGCCTTATTTAATACCCAATATTTTGTACTTCTTTTAAAATGAATTTGGGAGGTGGGAAATATGCACCCTCGTCAAAAAGTCGTAGAAAGTTGGAAAGGCTTGTTTTTGTTTATGAGTATGATTCGTTCTTCCTCGTTTCAACAGAATGCAAACCACATATACTACCAAGCAGCCTACATCTTCGGAGACACCAAATATTATATCGACCTTGAAACTGAACCCTCATTCACTGTCATTCCCCACAAAGCGCTGTCCGACAGCCACCTCACCGCAACGGTAAGTCACAGAAATGTTCACAGATTTAATACCTATAACTCTCTGGGTATGAAGATGGTGCTGGTAGAAACATACCGTTGAAATATTTCCAGGGGTCGATTTCACCAAACTCTTCGTACATGTAACTTACTACCAATCGTAGGACTTATGATGCATTGCAGTCTTACATAGGATACGATGGGTTATCCTTCGTAACTTGAGTTTCGATCGATCGCAGGGCTTCATGAAATCGACCCCAGCTAAATTGCTGTAGTTATTCAGAAATTGAACAACAACCCAAAAGAGTTTTTGATCTGGGGGTGAACTCAAAACTCCTGTGAATAGATTTGGAAATACCGTTCGAGCATTTTTGTAGCTTTTGATGATGACATGAGCTGAAAATTTCACAGGTTTGTTTTCATTCCATGACAAATCAAATTATGAACAGTCTGCAGCTGCTCCGTCATCTTTACCAATCCTGTGTTATGCCTTTTCACAGACGAGGGAAGAAAATGATCTCTCACGCTTCAAACTTCATCTAAAGACACATCTTTTCAATCTTGCTTTCCATCTTTAACCTTCCCAGACCTGCGCCTTTGAATGGTTTTATCCAGAAACTGTGCGCATTATAAATGCTCTATTATTATTATTATTATTATATTAGATGACTGTTGTTGTACATGTACCTTCCTTGATATGTTTGCCCATGAATCTGCATTTCTTTGACAAAAAAGTATTTGACAATACTTTGACCAAAGTATGATACATTACCTTTAAAGGGATAGTGCAGAACTGGTTTTTGCGACAAAACCGTTGCTGACAGTGAAAGCACATTATGTAATCCATCATATACCTTAACTGACAAACCTGTAGAAGTTTGAGGTCAATCAGCCATCTGGGCCACGAGAAAATAGTGAAAACTTGTTTACACATTTCAACGATATTATGCGTTCATAATAAAACGTTTCGAACTATCGGAAAATAGTTTCATTTATTTCTGAACAAATATGGCATTTCAGACAAAAACATTTCATGGGATGTTTTCTCCTATCATCACCATTATACTGTGTATAAGTTTTATGTAAATCTGTGATCTTGAAGTGTATTTTGTCTTACCAATTCTGTACCATCCCTTTAAGCATCGACGTAACTTTCGGTTGAAGCATGCCTTTTGACTCTTTCTGTTCTCCTTTTGTAGATGGTAGAGCTCCCATTTTCGTTTCCGTTCTATGGCCACAATGTAACTAGAGCCTACTTAGCAACCGGAGGTGAGATAACTTTACATTTGATTCAAAATGAATACGGGCGTTTCACAATTTAGAGCGCCACCAAGAGGGCAGCAGGGAGAGGCCGATTTACGCAGTGCATGATGGGAAATTGTCGACATTGGAGATTTTTCCCCTATACGTTCAACGTTATTACTAGTTCTTGGGTCGGTTTGTGTTTATTTCACGTGTTATCACAATGGTTTATGTTTGCGAATCTTTCGGATGCACAGCACACACATCCAAACTGGAGAACATTGAGAAATACCTATGATGAAAGATATACGGTGGGTTAAATGGCGAAGACTATTGAACGTATAGGGGAAAAATCTCCAATGTCGACAATTCCCCATCATGCACCGCGTAAATCGGCCTCTCCCTGCTGCCCTCTTGGTGGCGCTCTAAATTGTGAAACGCCCGTATTGTCTGTGTTTTTAGTTTGCGATTTATTTTTCTTCTTAACTTCCCACTGGGGCTGGCCCATAGAGCTATATTAAATTACTAGAGCGCTAGCTCCGTTTACAAAGTGATGCCTACTAGGCGCATCCATGTTTGTGCACAAACCTATGGATTACACAAAATTTTGTACGTTTTTTGTACGTTCATTTGCATATCTGCGTTGTGTTCTATACAGGTGCGTTATCGAAGCCAAATACGCCCAAAATCCAACGCACCTTCCGTAAATGCGCATTTCATTTAGCGCCATGCGCGCACATGCTCTGCACTTCAGTCACGCATTGATTGCAAGCAACATCAAGACGTGCTACCGGTACCATTCGTGCATACTTGCGCGTTGCATATAGAGTACACTCTTCGAAAGGCATTTCAGTCAAAGTGTTCTTGTTCCACAGACATGCACACAAATTCAAAATGACTGCGCCCAGGACGGCTTCAAAGCGTCTACACACGAATAACGCGGAGCTAGCGCTCTAGTGATTTTAATATAGCTCTATGGGCTGGCCTCACATTTTGTGATCTGTCAAGTTGGTTGGGATGTTTCTGTCTGACTTGGAAAGTCAGGTTGGTCCCGCGGTTCAATCCGCGCCTTTCTTCTGTGACTGCCCAGGTTCGAGTCCGGCTCAATTTCACAAGTGGATTGGGTTTTCAGTCCCTACTTGATTCTGTGGGTTTTACCCAGAATGTTACTCTGGGGTTTTCCTCCCACCTCTAAAACTGTATCTTCTTCTTATCATCTTTCCATAAAAAGGTTTCATCAGGCTTTAAAGGCTTCCTTGCCCCTAGAGCTTTCGATGAATGAATATTGGAATATTAAAAGTCTCCTTTTTTTGTTTTCTTCTGCTACAGGTTTTATAAATCTCGGTACATTTTTCCACGAGTTCATATCATCAACACAGTACGTGGCTCCCCTTATGGGCAACTTTGATCCCAGCATCAATGACTCCGCCGTCATTCGATACGGAAATAATGGTGAGCTCACAATCCGGCTCCGGCTGCGGCTCTGGCTCTGGCTCCGGCTCTGGCTCCATTTTCAGAATCCATTCTAAAATAACGGGCATCAATATAGGGGCTTTTGGCTGTGGTTTGGAAGTAGATTCTCTGGTTTGCAAAGGAAAACAGAGCTTCAGCTTCAATGAAAAACCACAACCTAGATTTTCAGCATATGGATGATAGAGCTTTGATTGACAGGCCGGAAGGGTCTTTTCAACGGGCAACTACACTAGGGAAGGTGCAACAGGTTGCCATTGCATTTTTGGCATTTGTCCATGGGTCACCATTGCATGTAATAGGCCACCATTGCACTTTTGGCATAGGTCCAAATGTGTAACGGGCAGCTATTGCACTTTGGGCACAAATTTGAACATGTAACTGTTGACCATTGCTCTTAAGCATAAATTTGTCCAAAAGGTGCAATGGGCAACCATTACACATTTGGCATGAGTCCAAACATGCCATAGTGCACAGTGGTTTTGACTTTCCGTCTGTTGAAAATAAAACGCCAGACCCACACTGATCCCAGCCGTCTCAAACTGAAGACCAGTTTGAATTTTCATTATACCTATGATTTTAATTTTCACTTTTGAAATTGTACATCATGTCACTTGGTCTTAAAGGTAGTATCATACTTTGGTAAGAGACCAAAACAGAAATGTTCACAGATTTACATATAACTTACAGGGTATGAAGATGGTGGTGGTAGAAACATACCATTAAAATATTTCCGCCTGAAATGGTGTATTTATCCAGAAATTAGTCAAACAGCGACCAAAAATCTTTTTGATCTTTTAAAAGATCAAAAATAAAAGATAAAACACTTAAAAAATACTGTGACTGTTTTTCACTGTTTTCTCAAAAAGTGGGCACCGTATGGGACTGAAATTTTCCCAGATGACTGTTACTGTATCTGTATTGATATTTTTGCCCATGAATCTGTATATTACCTTTAAAATCATTTTTGTTTGCTCTTTCAGGCACCGCATTCACTGTGGAATGGAAGGATGTTCACATAAATCACAATATAGGAGGTAAAAGAAGAACTCTTTTTCTAAGAAAAATTTCTATGAGACGGGCACTGAAACTTGAGTTTAAAAGTGCCCTGTGAAAGGCGCATGTGGATTTTCATCCATTGCACGCTATGAGCCTTAAATTCTATATAATTATATCTATGCACCGGCACAATTTGATGATGCATTTTACCATTGCATGATACCATTGCATTATTAGTGATTGCATTTCTTAAATCTGTAGTTTGCATTTCTAATTGTAATAGCATTTTAGGAGATGCAGTAAAGATCGCTATTAATACTTCATTGTAGCATAATTGCTTGCACGTCAACTCGCATAACTTTTCTTAAAGGTTTGTTGATATGCCATCCGTTGCTGTAGTATTGCGTGAATGAATTCAACGCAGACAGTTTTATCATGCATCAGACAAAATCACTACAACTAGAAAAATGCTGCAAACTGCTTATCAACCAAAATGATGACCTGAAATATATAATGCTAATAGGAAGGTCTGATGTTTCGATGTTAGGAATAACTTTCTCAAAGGATACGTGCTAGAAACGTCAGGCCCTCCTAACTCTTAGCACCAGAAAAAATCCAAATAAACATAAACATTGCTGCTTTACATTGTATATCACCTGTTAAGAATAAGACAGTAGCTTGATAGCTCGCAGTGTTTGAGTGGAGTCCTCAAATCCAAGTACAGAGTACTCTGAGTACTTCATGGTCCGAGTACTGAGCCGAGTCCGAGTACTTTGCTGGCGAGTCCAAGTCCAGGGTAGCAAGTACGAGTATATTTAAGGTCGAGTACAGAGGAAGCTTTCCGTCTTGGGCATGCCATTTTTTTCTCCTCTTTGTGCGAAGATCATTCATGTATAAAGAGGAACTGAATTATGCTGTGGATGCATGTGGATGGGGGGCACTATGGCAGTGAGAAGGGGCACCAAGGCTATTGACCAGGGGCGGGGAGGCAGTGAGCAGGGGCACGAAGTTAGTGACCTGAGGCAATGACCAAGGGCACTATGGCAATGACCAAGAGCACTAAGACAGTGACCAGGGGCACTAAGGCAATGACCAAGGGCACTATGGCAATGACCAAGGGCACTATTGCAGTGGGAAGGGGTGCAAAGGTAATGATCAGGGGCAACAAGGCATTGAGCAGGGGCACCAAGGTTCTGACCAGGGGCACCAAGGCAATGACCAGTGGTCGATTGGTCAGTCGTGTTCAATCCCTCTGCCAATTGTCCTACCAAAGACATGTAATATGCATGGCATGCCACTAACCAATTGCATCTGTTTTGTTTTCTGTTTTTGTTTTTTCCCCCTTTTCGTCTTTGCCTTGCCTAACAAATGCTTGCGTCATTCAGCCGGAAGTTTCACATTCCAAACCACTCTCATGAAAGATGGCCGCATAATATTTGCCTATAAAACCGTAAGTAAAAAAAATCCATGAAACTACATTAACCCTTTAACCCTATGCACCTACCACACAAGACAAGAGGTGCGTCTGGATCATAAACCATGCACACATGCATGACATGCAACACTATGGAGTATTGTGGTATTCAGGATACCACACTTAAAATCACAGGAAAAACAATGTGTGGTAAACTGTGGTGTATTTAGGTGGGATAGGGTTAAAGGTAATATCATACTTTGGTAGCATACCGAAACAGAAATCTTCACAGATTTACCTATTACTTTCAGGGTATAAAGACGGTGATGGTAGAAACATACTGTTAAAATTGTTTGCCTGAAATGTTGTATTTATCCAGAAAAGAGTAAAACCAGTGACCAAAAACAATTTTTTTGTTTTAAAGATCAAAAATAGCGGTTCAAAGATTTGATTTGAAACTGTGGCCGTTTTTCACTGTTTTCTCACAAAGTGGGCACCGTATGGAACTGCAGCTGTTCCGTCATCTTTACCAATCCTGTGTTATGCCTTTTCACAGATGACTGTTACTATATCTTCCTTGATATTTTTACCCATGAATCTGCATTTCTTTGACAAAAACCAAAGTATGATATTACCTTATAAAAAAACAAATGAAAATCAAAACGTATTTGTTGTATTCTGCCAAGTTAGGTTGTGAGTTGTAGGGTGCCCATGTAGCATCAGTAGATTGGTATTATTCTGTTGTTAGACTTCAACAGTCAACACATAACCTTTTAGGCATTTTTGTTGGGATTTTTTTAAATCCAGTACGTTACATACAACCATCAAACTTTGCTTCAAAAATGATCAGCTCATCTCACAAATGTGTAGCCAAACTCAATTGAAATCTCGCCAGACTTAAGGAAAGGGAAGGGAGGATCAGGCTTTAGTTCTGGCATCCATATGCTGAAAATATAGTCGTGGTTTTTCATTGAAGCTGAAGCTCTGTATTCCTTTTCAAACCAGATAATCTGCTAACGAACCGCAGCCAAAAGCCTCTATTTTGATACCTATAATCTTAGAATGGATTCAAGAAATGGAGCCTGAGCCTCCTTTTCGTAAACCCTTAACGATCTGTCAGATTTGTGTATTTCTATCAGTACAATCTCAGTTTGAGTTCCAGACTTATGGAAGTCTTGTTTATGGTATACACCAATCTGACAGTGGGACATACCATGCGCCAGTACTGCAGTGTCCTCGTCAGCCTTTTGTCCGGCAACAAAATAAATTACACACCGCTGCACTCTGGACTGCAGGGTGTACATTCCCCCTAATCAGGGGCCGTACATCCTGCAGTATAGAGTGCGGCGGAGTGTAAATTTTCTTTTTAAAAAATGTTGTTGCCGGACAAAAGGCGGATGGAAACACCACAGTAATACTACATCCTTGATCATGCTGTCAGATCAGTCTATATACAAGATTTGTCCATTGGAAGTTATTTTCATTTTTCCACTGTCCAGTCAAGGTATGCCTGTACAATGGAAATTTCTGATTGCCTTTCCACAAATCAAATTTGATCAAGGTTGAGTAATTGGGCCTTATGCTATTGTCTGGACTAAAACATAACATTGACATTTTCAGTGTTAATTTTTCATTTTTTTTAATGTTATTTTGAAGGTGCCTACATCCCCTTCGGGTATTGGTGGCGGAAACGGCCACAAAGTGACAGTCGGTCTTTCAGACGGCTTCTACATTGATGAGCCCTTGTATGAAGGTATGCTGACATATTGCCCTCCAGCTGGTTTTTATGAAATAGCTAAGATTGGGGTAAACAGTATGTGAGTGGATTTCCCCCGCATCTGGTATTTTTTTTTTTCTCGAAATAAATCGCACCCCATTGGCATTTTGTGTCCACGCCGCCACCCCCTAGTACGGGATTTTGATTGCCGTCAGTGACGGGGGAACCAGCTTAGCATTACTTGATGGCTTGTGAACCAGCTACCGGGTTCCCGAGGTGTCGTCACGACGTTCCCCCCTCCCAGTTTATAAAATGATTTTAACACCAACACAAGGGAGGCTAAAACTATGACAGCCATACAACTGCGTTTTAAAGACTTTATTCCATCAGTATATAAGCAACCCTTTGCGGCAACCCTTTAACACCTTTATGTTCTTCCACTTACTGACAGGTTCATCTCTCATCCAGCGGCATATATTCCGCTACCACACCGTGGACCTTGATCAAAGGCTTGTCATAGACAACAGTGCCTTCATTCTGACACCCCTTACCAGTGAGTATGTTATAAAAGGCCCTTTCACACTGCAACACTGGATCCACCCCGGGTCAACCCCGGGTCAACTAGACCAAAATTGTCAACAAGGGTCAATCATGCTCTGTGTTCACACTCACTCAATTCAGGGTGTATTATAAAACCAACCAGACACATCAGAGATATCTATCCAAGGGCCTTTCTCAAAGCTCGGCTCCAGCTCAGGCTGCGGCTTTGTCTCTGAGCCAGTCCTGTGCCGAATGCCTAATCACCGGGTCAACACCGGATTCACCCCGGGTCAACTCTACCAAATTTTCAACAAGGGTCAATCATGCTGTGCGTTCACACTCACTCAAGCCAAACTGACACATCTGAGATCTCTATCCAGGGGGCTTTCTCAAAGCTCGGCTCAGGCTCCAGCTCAGTCTCTGGGCTCGGGCTCTGGCTCTGGCTCAGGCTCCGGCTTCATCTCTTTAATCCATAAAGTTTTTCACTGAAGCTGAAGCTCTGTTGTCCTTTTCAAACCAAAGAATCTACTTCCAAACCTTGGCCAAAAGTCTCTATTTTGATACCAGTAATTTTGTAATGGATTCACGAAATTGAGCTTGAGCCAAAGCCGAGCTTTGAGAAAGGCTCCCTGTCTGTCCTGTGCTAGTCCATTCACACTAATCAACACAAAAAATGTTCTTCAAGACGTTCAAGTGACCACTCTCAACACACCTCAAAATTTCCAACTCGGGGGCAACCGCTCTCAACCCACCTCACAAGGAGAGTTAGTTTTCAACATGAGTATTTAAGAATAGCTGTTTGTATTAAAGACTAGCTCTTTGTTCTGCATCCCAGGCAGGGATGTCCAGTGTATATTTGTCGAACTCGGCTGAAAACTGAGTTTTTGAAGTGAAAAACACACAATGTCAAATCTGTTTTGTTTTAACTTTTCCCGTCATTTCTCTCCCTAGCTTGCAATCAGCTGAGCCAGTCCTGTGCCGAATGCCTGGGCACCCAGCTGCCCGACTTTGACTGTGGCTGGTGCAGCGCCTTGAGCACGTGCTCCTCTGGATTCGACCGGTACAGGCAGGAGTGGTTGGAGGCCAGCTGCGTTGAAGAGGTAGGGTATTAGCCCTGGGATCATAACCCTGGTCCCCCTAAGCCAAAAGCCTGGCCATGACGTCAACTGCAATCCAGGAGTAGTCTCAAGTAAAGGCACATTATGACCAAGGGCACTGAGGCAGTGTTTAAGTAGTCTTGGTCAAAGATTATATAGCGTTACGCGCAAGATGGAGAACTCGACACTGAAACGTGTAACTGCCATGGGCGCCATTCTGGTGTGAGGATGGACGCTCCACATACGGAGTTTCGATAGCATGATATGAGTGATGTGTGCAGTACTTGTAAAAGTAGGTCCAGAAAACCCAAAAAAATCACCGTTTTCATATTCAGCTGCTTCACGTCAATGTCAAATATTTCTATTTACAATAAACAATAGGTTTCAATCGAATTTGGGCCAAAATTTGGCCTAACACTCCCCTTTTCTTCGATAAATCTCCCAGCTCCCATATGTCCCGTGTACAAATTATCGCCATTTTCACACCAGAATGGCGGATCACGACCTCCATAAGAATTAACACGCACCCTATGGTCAGTTCTCCGCTATATGATCTTTGGTCTTGGTTCACGTTGTTGGTGTGGATACTTGAACCGATTACCCGCTCTGACCCGCACGCACATACATAGGTAAATACAGGTGATTTGCATGCATGTACGCACTTACCTGGGGCCAATTTCATAAAAATTTGCTTAGCACAAAAATAACTTGCACAATAAAACAAATCCCCATTGAAAATTCCATTTGATATTCATGTTCAGCGAACAACAGCCAAAGAACAATCACAAGTGATACACAACACGTGGAAAGTTGGTTGTTAACCCTGTTTTTATTAAGACAGAAATGTCATGCTCAGAAATTTTTCGTTGCAGCTCTATGAAATTGGCCCCTTTCTGTAACAACGTCTTGGGAATCCTGTAAAGTCTCTCCCTGAAAATGGGGGCGAAACACACTGCGCATGTATTACCTTTTGAAGTCAGGCACAGCCAATTAACATGCACGTACATGTCCGTGCATGCAGGCCAGTGCAGGTAATCATACATATTCAACAGTGTGTCATGGAGATGGCATAGTGCGCTACATAACGACGCAACTCACAGCCTTTACAGGATTCCAAAGACAATGTTCCAGAGAGGTCTGTGAAAAAAACATTTGGAAGGAGTTAGGACTTAATCAGGAGCATCCTGGGTTTTTTTTTTAATTAGCAGTTTGTGCAACAAAGGTTTAAAGGTAGTATCATACTTTGGTAAGAAACCAAAACAGAAATGTTCACAGATTCACGTATAACTCACAGGGTATGAAGATGGTGGTGGTAGAAACATACCGTTACAATTTTTCTGCCTGAAATGGTGTATTTATCCAGAAATTAGTCAAACAACGACCGAAAATCTTTTTGATCTTTTAAAAGATCACAACTAAACGAGAATAGACTTAAGAAATACTGTGGCTGTTTTTCACTGTTTTCTCAGATGACTGTTTTAATACTTTATCTGACTTGATATTTTTGCCCATGAATCTGTATTTCTTTGATAAAAACCAAAGCATGATATTAGCCTTAACAAACAGTGTAAATTCTGCACTATTCTCCAGAATTTGACATTTTAGTTCCGCTTTTTTTGTTTTCAGAAACACAATGACTTGGCTCACTGTCCAACTGGTAAGTGTAATTCTGGTTGGTGCCTGTAATCATGGAGAAACTTTGCATTGCACATGTATACAGATGTGATATTAGGGGAGGGAGGTGGTTAATTTGTGGGGGCATAAGTGGCAAGTGCGTTGGGCACTCGCCTCTCACCAATGTGGCCCGGGTTCGAATCCGGCCTGGGTCATATGTGAGTAGAGTTGTGCGTTGGTTCTCTCCTATGCTCTCTGGTTTTCCGCCCTCCACAAAAATCAAACACTTTCGCTCTCGGGCTGTACTCTGTGATCATATATGGGTTGATGTGGCTGGCAGACAAGGGCGCCCATGAAAGCCTGCTACTCGATCACGTTGAAGTCGCATCCTTCACAATTCAGCACCCCAGCTGCCAGTAAGGATGATTAGCCTCCCAAATTATTATTATTATTATTATTTTTAATTCTCACGGTCTAAAACCGTTATCTACAAAGTTAAAGGTTCAGTAAAGGATTGGTAATATTCCCAAACAGAAATGTTCACAGATTTACCTATAACTTTCAGGGTATGAAAATGGTGCTGGTAAAAACATACCGTTAAAATATTTCCACCTGAAATGGTGTGTTTATCCAGAAATTAGTCAAACAAAGACTGAAAACAGTTTTGATCTTGGGGTAAGATCAAAACCATTCTTCATGTTTTATAAGAAAAATTGTGTCGGTTTTTCGGTATTTTCTCGTGACTCAGATGTCCGATTGAGCTCAAATTTTCACAGGTTTATTATTTCATGTACAAGTTAGTTCTGACAAAGTGTGAGTGCTGTTCTGTGACTTTTACCAATCATGTATTATACCTTTGATTACAAAGTTCCACTGTATAACATTCACATTATCAATGTTGTGGTGTTATTACGTTTGTCATACTGCAGCTCCATCTCCTGGGATGGTGATCGGCATCTTGCTCGGTATCTTGACAATTATTAGCATAATCGGGCTGGGAGCCTGGCTCTACTACAGCTACACTCATCCTATGTCCAAGTCTGGCCTCTTTCTCATTGAGGTAAGTCCCTCTGTTGGTCAACAATGCATGGTCCTCGGATCTGACCAAAGTTTTAAGTCCAACGCAGACAAGTATTCATGTGGTGCTTTGCTTCATATAACCTTATAGCCGTGGAGTTTGTAACCTTCCACACCGAAATCCCAAACTGTAGAGTACTCCTGTGTAACATTTAACATTAACCCTGATCCTCTCCTCCCCTCACCCTAGTCTATGTGATAGACGCACTCGCCGTACAGCGAGCGAGCGTCTATCACATGCGTGCTGATTAATTATGCAAACCAACCCATCACTGACTGCTCTAAGTTTTGACCAATCAGGGGGCATCTACTATCATATCGATTGGCGAGCGCGTCTATCACGTAAATAGCTACTGCCGCGCGGATGCGCGAAATTGACCAATCAGCATCCTCCGACACTATCGTGACGGAAATGTCCTAAAAACAGATATGATTGGCCGATGTGCCAAGTTGCATAAAATTTGCATGCAGGCATGTATCAGACGTTCGTACGTAGTGACACGGAGTAGAATGGGTGATACTCAGACTACCCTCCCCTTTGCAAAAATAAAGACGTGAGACATTAGCTATCCATACTTTCAAACTTCTACGGTGGAACACTGCTACAATGAACACCTCTATACCAAACATTTGGCTTATAACCGGACATCATCCTGTTCGTAATTTTGGCTCTCAATTTTTATGTGCAATGTTTGGGCTTGCTCAACATTGTTCACTATAATTAAAGGTCCACTATACAAACAATTTCTGTGCATTCCGGCCTGTTTGTTTATAGTGACGTTCCACTGTAATAGATGTTAATGAGGTTTGCTTCTTTGTTGACACTTTGCAGTTCCGCCATCACTTCAAGAAGGACTCCCGCAACCCATCCAACGAAGACCGCTACGCCGTGAGCATCAGCGCCGAGATTCGAGGCGACGGTGGTGTTGAAGAGGCCAATGGGATGGCTGAGAAGCCCGGGAACGGCGCCCTGTCTGGCCAGCCACCCCCACCCCCACTGTCCGGCCAACCACCACCTCCCCCACTGTCCGGCCAGCCAACCCCTCCCCCACTGTCCGGCCAACCACCCCCTCCCCCACCATCCGGCCAGCCTCCCCCTCCCTCTGTGGCCACCTTGCCACAAGACCCGGTTGCTTGCAGTTCCCCCGAGGGAATCACAGCCGACATCCTGCCTATAAAAGCCGATGCATCCTCCGTGGTAGAAGCCTGAGGCTCTTTGCAGCAGATGTGAAATTATTGGTTGAACACCCCGCTTTGATATGTGTACTTCAAAAGTGAACCAAGAAAAATTGACTGGAGCAGGATTCGAACCAGCGATCTCCGGAATACCATACGGGTGCTCCGTGATCCACCAACTGATCTATCCTGCTTTATGTTTGTGATGTCCCTAATAGTCAATTATCTTTGTTTGTTTGATTTGCGTCCATTCATTTAATATATGTTTTTACCTTCTGTTTCAGTTCATTTGTTACATTTTGTTGTTTTGGGTTTTTTTTTTTTTTTTGCATTTTTTTTTTTTTCTTACTTGGTTTTCCATTTTTTGTCTGAATCTTTTTTCCCCTTTTTTTCCAGCTATTTTACTTTCTTTTAATTTGTCCTACTTTAAGTTTTGCTTTTTTTGTCCTTTTACCATTTTGTTTTCGTGTTTTTCCCAAGCTATTTCACTTTGTTTCATTTCTTCTTACTTTTTCTCATTTCTGTGTATTTGTCCTTTTGTTTTGGTCTCTTTTCATCAATAATGCTTCATTTCATTTAGACGTTTCTTCTTTTTCTTCTGACTTTCCTATTGTTGTCTTTTTTTTCTCCTCCTAACCAGTAAAGCTTACAGTGCTCTATGTGAATAAGTCTTACTGCTACTTTTTTTCTTCTTCTTCTTCTAAATTTCCTCCTAATTTTCTCCTAAATTTTGATTTCCTACAATTCCCCTGAGATGTGAATTGTTTGTGTATAACACATTGTGGCTAATACTAAATTTATTTGATAACAAACCCACTGAGAACGAGCAGCTACCTTAAAAAATGTGCAGTACGAGTGAAATGATAAACTCTTTATTCTGCTAAATTTATAAATTTATCTTACCGAAATGTTGCCACCGTACATCTTCAAAAAGATTCATTGTATTCAATGAATAATTCATTGTTAAAACAATGGTCTGTGGATGGTTTTTTTTTTTGGGGGGGGGGGTTGTGAATTTTGGAGCCTGTTTGTTTCAGGCGTGTAATCAGTATCCCATTTTATCGTATCCTGCATGGGACATGGGGCCGATTTTATAAAGCTCTGCGACGCGTCGCATCTCGATTTGCGACGCGTCCTAGCTGTGACGCGTCGCATCTATGCGGTGAGTCCATAGAGAAAGGATGCGTCTTAACTCTGCGACGCGTCGTAAGTTTTATGAAATCAGCCAATGGGTCTGCAAGATCACTGATCTCGTTCCTGAAAAAAAAAACAGATCCTACGATGACGGCTTCAAACACAATTAAATACATTCCATAGGTGATTTTGTTGGTTTTTTCTTCTTCTTTTTTTCAATTTCAAATTTGTTTATTTTTTTTTTACACGCAGTCTTTCATGTTTGATTTCCATTAATTTATTATTTAAATTATGGATATTTAAACCAAAGTGCATATACCAGAAAACAATATATAAATATATTTTGTGAAGACATAAATATTTTATTTTTCCCATTTTTCCCTTGAGAATAGAACGTTTCAGAGTTCAAAAGTGTTGACATGATATTGTTGAAGGTCTTTTCCAGCCTAAAACTTGAATGGTTGCTGGGACCACCAAATGCAAATGTGTATGACATTCTCTATATAGACTGTGTGATGGTCCAGATGGAGGCAGCCATTGCTGGGACCACCTCGTGCATACTGTGATGGTCCAGATGGAGGCAGCCATTGCTGGGACCACCTCGTGCATACTGTGATGGTCCAGATGGAGGCAGCCATTGCTGGGACCACCACATACATACTGTGATGGTCCAGATGGAGGCAGCCATTGCTGGGACCACCTCATGCATACTGTGATGGTCCAGATGGAGGCAGCCATTGCTGGGACCACCACATGCATACTGTGATGGTCCTGATGGAGGCAGCCATTGCTGGGACCACCACATTGTGTACATAGGGCCTTTACGAAATGGGGCTTCTGGCTAGGCTTGGCATTTGTTTTTCTACTGCCATTTTGTGTCCTAGATGAAATGAAGGGCTTGAGATACATGGCGAAGCTGGAGCCTTTCCCCAGCTTCATCATGGGGACCAATCCCTTTGTTTCATTTTGTGGGCTTCAAATGGCGGTAGTACAATAAGTCCAAGTCTAGCCTCAAGCCTAGTTTCATAAAGGCCCAAAGTGTAGGGTCACATGAGCACTGTGCTCAGTTGCATTTTTTTTTTTTTTTGTTGGGTAGACATTTAAGTTTTCATCACTTCATGATACAGTTATTTATTTCATTGTATTCATTTATTTAGTCAATAGAAGAAAAAAAATCATCTTGATATGTGAGGAGTGTAATTGTATTCACTAGGGCTGCATTCGAGTGAGCTACTCACGTTAATTTGAGTATACTCCTGAGCGCTCGAATGGCTGGTGTACGACACTCCGGTCAGCGAGAGTATACTCTCTAGATATGGGGAGTATACTCCTGCACCGGAGAGTATTGCGCGCGCATTACCGGGAGTAACCACTCGAACGCAGCCCTAATGTCATTGATGCTCGTCATCAGTCCAGTTAATTTATGCTTAAATGCATGAATGGTATTTGCACAAATGCATAAATGCATATTAAGTAGGAGGTCTGAAGAGGCAGTGGTAATTGTTTTGGTATTGTGGCAATACTTAGCTTGCTGGAAATTCAGGTCTACTTTACAGTACTTAGTCGTGATTGCAAAATTGTCTCTGATCTTCAATGTGTGAGTGTGGGTTTTCTAATATCAGCACGGGTCAATTTCATAGCGCTGCTTAAGCACCATATTATATGCTTAAAGGTCTATCATACTTTTGTAGTATACCCAAACAGAAATCTTCACAGATTTACCTATAACCTACAGGGTATAAAGATGGTAATGGTAGAAACAAACCGTTAAATTGTTCTGCCTGAAATGCTGTATTTATCCAGAGAAGAGTGAAACCAATGACCAAAAACCAAAGTATGATACTACCTTTAAGCATGAAAAGTCTTTCTTGACCAAACAGGATTACCTACCAAATTTTCATATGACGTTTACTCTTTTGGACTTGTATTCAGCTATTGTTCGCTGAGCATAACATTCACAAGGAGTTTTGGCTGGCATACTGTTTTTACTTACCAAGGTTTTTGGTGCTTAAACAAATTTTGGTGCTTAAGCAGTTCTATGAAATTGACCCCGGGTAGGGTCACCTGCATTTGTAGCTTTGAAGGTCTGTGAAGTGTAAATCACTTGTCTCTTTTTAAGTTATGATAGCACAATGCAATACTCAAAATGCACAAGATGATAGGCACTCGGATATAATCATCGTCATATGAAGTGTGTGATTTGTTAAGAAGTGATGCGGTCAGGACACCTCCCTTTTTTTTTTAAATGCAACACTGAATTTATAGTCCATTCAATTCATGGGGCCTTTCTCAAAGCTCGGCTCTGGCTCAGGCTCCGGAAACATTTCGTGAATCCATTCTAAAATAATTATGGGTATCAAAATAGAGACTTTTGGCTGCGGTTCAGAAGTAGATTCTCTGATTTGAAAAATCACAACCTATATTTTCAGAATATGGATCACAGAGACGAAGCCTGAGCCGGAGCGGAGCTTTGAGAAAGGCCCCTGGAATTGAATGGAGCAAAGTAGAAGTCTGAGTTCACATCCATTCAGGGACGGTATTAAAATCGTTGGTTTTTGTCTCTGAAAAGTCAATAATAGATTAATAGATAAATTGTGTTTTGATGCATTGTTCAATTTGTGGCATTGCTTGGCAGCTGGGGCCAATTTCATAGAGCTGCTTAGCACAAATATTCGCCAAGCATGACATTTCTGTCTTAATAAAAACAGGATTAACAACCCGGAAATTTCCGTGTGTTGTGTATCACTTGAAATTGGTATTTGGCTGTTGTTCGCTGACCATAAATTTCAAATGGAAATTTCAATGGTTGTGTGTTTTTATAATGGGCAAGCTAATTTTGTGCTAAGCAATTTGTTGTGCTAAGCAGCTCTATGAAATTGGCCCCTGGTGATGATGATCACATTGCACTGAGGATTTACTTAACCATATCTCTATAGCCTGTGTCTCTTTTGGTGAAAGTATTCAGAATTATAATACAGTTGCTGTACTTCATCAGTTTTTGAAAACATTCCTGTAAAAAGAATTAATATTGCTTTTTGCTGCTTGTGACATTGTGTGGGTGTGTGGGTTGGAGGAGTAGGTCGGTGGGGGTGGCTTAACCAGTGGGCATTTTGCTGAGGTATTTCTAACAATTAATGAATTGTCATCGAATAACCACGAAGGGAAACTGACTGAATTTAAATTCATTGAAAGGTGAACAAAGACAAATTGACTGGAGCGGGATTTGAATCAGCGACCTCCTGAATACCGTACAGGCGCTCTACCAACTGAGCTAGTAGGTAGAGCGCCTGTATGGTATTCAGGAGGTCGCCGGTTCGAATCCCACTCCAGTACATTTTTCTTTGTTTACTTTTCAATTAATGAATTGTATTAACCCTGCAATTGAAACTTTCCATAATCCATCTTGTTGTTTTGATGGATTTTGAAGGATACTTTAATGACATCTCGGGAATGTGTTAACTCTAAAAGGGTGCTTGGTGGTCCAACTCGACTCATAAACTTGAGCCAAAGGAATACTGCAAAATGTTAGGACTTAAAGGTTTATCATTACCAGCCGAAATGCCCATTGAGAACCTGTGCAATGAAATCATTTGGAAGTCAAATTGTGTCGCAGACCATCGGGGCCCAATTTCATGGAATCTGTTACTGTAAGCAAAAATTTGGTGCATATAAACATTCCATCATGATTACAGAATGTGCTGTAGGATGCTACATTGCAACAGAACTTTGGCAGATTTAGATAGACGCCACAACCTTAAAAACCTACAAGGAAATTGGGGTTTATTTAGCAACAATCACAGTACTAGCTGTCATTATTCAAGTCATGCCGGTACCCAGGTACTGGCGGACGCACACAAAAATTGGTTCTCAGTAAACTTTACGTAAATTTATCGTAATTCCAGCTTTGCATTCCGTAAAACTATTCATCAGTTCATGTGTGTACATAAAATAGCCTTAAGTATTAACTAAACGTCAATAGTTTTAACTATTCTAATCTGAAAATGTAACATATTTGGAATCTGTTTCCTGTGTATAAAAAAGAAAAGAGGAAAAATTGGAGCATTTTTTGGAGTCCAGTTTAAGCACTCGTTTAATAGTATTTCACTATGTGTGTATATTTTGGAAGGTTGATTAATTAATTCGGAGATATTTTTGTATTCGTGTTATGATTGATAACGTAATAATAAAACATGCAATATGTTTGCATTTAGTGGTAAAGATAGACGTGCAGTGATGAGTAATGACATTTTGATGCTGTTCCGACATTGCTGATGTCGGAACAGGTTTTGTTTTTCTTCTGATTTGTATTATTATTAGCTGCTTTCATTCGGATTTTTCATTATTCCTTTGCACTTTTTGCTCCCATAGCTTAATTTGTGCAGTGTGTTTGTTTATTGTTTATCTCTTTTTAGCTTCTTCTGATCAGCTTAGATGAGGTATCTTATCAAAGCTTATAAAGCTAAGGGTCATTCTGGCACTGAGTTGAAAACAATTCTTAATTAATCAAGCATGTGACATCTCATTTGCATATTTAACTAGTTAGTTTTTTTGCAGCATATCTCAAGAACGGCAAATGCTATGGAAATGAATCTTTTGGCAAAAGCTATGTAACATGTAGTTGTGCATGCTGCCACCAAATTTACTGTGACGTCATTATGACGTCATCAAAAAGGCTGATTTTTTTTTTCGCAGCATATCTCGAGAATGGCAAATGCTACGGAAATTATTCTTTTTGCAAAAGCTTTGCTACATCATGTAGTTGTGCATGCTGCATGCTACGAAAATTACCATGACATCATTATGACGTCATCAAAAAGGCTGATTTTTTTGTTAGCAGCATATCTTGAGAACGACAAATGCTACGGAAATGATTCATTTTGCAAAAGCTTTGCTACATCATGTAGTCGTGCATGCTGCTACGAAAATGACCATGACGTCATCGTGACGTCATCAAGAAGGCTGATGTTTTTTGCAGCTTATCTCAAGAACGGCAAATGCTATGGTAATGATTCTTTTTGCAAAATCTTTGTTAGATCCTCTAGATATGCATGCTGCTTGAAATTGACCGTGACGTCATCATGACATGACGTCACCAGAACTTACATAGCTGATTAAATTAGTCGGAACAGCTCCGTGTTCGTTCACGAACACTTAAATGTTTAGTTTTATTTGTGCAGGTTCTATTCTATTTTTGTCTATTGGCACCGTATGGGACTGAAAATTTTACAGATGACTGTTACTGTATCTTTCTTGATATTTTTGCCCATGAATCTATATTGCTTTAGCAAAAAAACAAAGTATGAAGTTTAAACCAACACAAATGTGTTGTTGTAGACATACACATTGGCCTCAATAATTACTCAAGATGTGTGAGTTGAATGCAGTTTGTTTTCCAAACTTCTCTTTGTCTGTACTCCAATTGCCATGTGAAGAATAGGGAGTAACATGATCAGAAAATATGTTCTTCAGGCCATGTACATTTCCATTAGAGCAGATCTGCACATCAGTAACACGATGAAACACCATTGAATGTATTCCAAGGAACCAATTCATTTTTATTCAGATGCATTTCTTATAATTACAAGAAAAATTATTTATTCCAACCCAATTCATGCATCAAGCATCTCCTTGCTTTTTTTTGCACTGCCCATCAAAAAGTGAAGTAAGAAATGTGAAAATGTAGATTTTTTTATTGTAGGATTTTCCAAAAATCTGAGCCAATTACAGACTGATTGAGCGGCCAATGTTTACATGACATCACATGACGTATAGGGGTATTTTGTGATTTAATTTGGTGCAGAACAGCAGTGGAAATGAGCAAAGAAGACTATTATATCATCCACATTCTTTATTGCACATTTCCACCGCTGCTCTGTGCCAAATGAGACGACAAAATACCCACTATACATCACGTATTCAAGTTGTACCACTTTACAACAAGGGGACTAATTTCGTAGAGCTGTTAAGCAATTGGCTATGCACTGAGATGTTTTTGCTTAGCAAACATCGGTAACCAACCAAAATCCAGTATAATGTCCACTGACTGCAACTGGTACTCAAGCTGATTTCTACTAAGCATGAAAATTTGGAAAGCATCCATTTCTGCTTTACAGCTTTACAAAACTAGTCCCGAATTTTGAAAATTGTTAATGTTTTCATGTATTAAGTACACTACTAAAATAAGAAGTCAATATATCTTTTTTACATGATTTTTTCTTTTATATACTGTACATGTATATAATATGTATACCAAGGGAATGCTTCAATAGAAATTGCCCCCTTTTTAGCAGCAACACCTTTATATCCTAACACCTTCATTTAAATCTTACAAAATTTTTGCTGACACCAAGAAAACCGAACAAAATTACACAACGTATTCAAACAACAGGAAAAAACCACATCTACTAAAACCGACATTCCCGACAGTTTCATGAAAGCAGAAACAAAGCTTGAATATCAAACAAAAGAACGGAAAGTGACAAAACGAAATGACTGCAAACTTCACGTAGGCCAATGCCTTAATTGCCCCGATGGGGCCTTGGTGCCCACCTCAAAAGGCATACGCCTCGACTGTTCAAACAGAAACGCTCCTTACATTTGAAACACTGCCTTCCCCGTTAAAGAAGCAACTTTGATGTCTGTCTATAGAAAGCGTATTTGTACAAGCTATAAAAAAACACCAAATACAATTTCAAAATATAAAACAAAAATATGTAAAATAAGGTAGGTTTGCAGGAACACCATGTAATCTCTTCTGTGAGAGTGTGTTTTTCTGAGAAGAACCGGTGGTAAAAAATATGTAAATACGCATTAAATGTAAACGCTATATTTATATTAACTTTTCCTAATAATGAAATACAAATATGCCACGAATAATATCATTTCATTAAATGCAATCTTGTACTTAAAGAGGATTTTCATTCAAGAGAAGATGAACAAAAAACATTTGCTAGAAAATTATGTCATCCCTAAACATCTTCGTAAGACTGTCGGCTGCTGCACAGATATTTTAAGGGAAGACCATGAAATTGTCGTCACACGCCGTCAGTGACGGTTATTTATCACCAGCCAGCCCTGGTTTTATTCAAAGGCAGCATTTGAGTTCCCAATTCAAATAAATATCTGTTGAAATTCTCAGATTTCAGAAAAAATGGAAAAACACTCTCAAGTGCTTTGTACAAATGCAACATTTGTTGTTATTTCAATTTTTTTTAAAAGAAATTACTTTCTAAGTTGTGTTTCTGTCTTTTATTTCAGTGTGGAGTGTTATTTGGAGAAAGGGTACAATGTCAAATTATACAGCGCTTACACGGCTTCTCAGGACTGGCACCACTCAAGAGAGACCACAGGTAGGCCCCATCAACGAGTTGTGGCCAATTTCATAGAGCTGCTCATTAGCACCAAAATTTGCTTAAGCACCAAAAACCTTTCTAAATAAAGCAAATGTTGTGCTTTTAGCAGCTCTAGTCTGTAAAATTTACCCCTGGATAGCTCAGGTACTGGTAGATATAACATTTAACTAAAATACAGATACATGTAATAGGGCTCCGCGCTTGTGACGTCACATTCAGAAGTTCGGACAAACAAGTCACACGTTGCCCCATTAACTTACACATAAATGTGATATTTGTCCGGACATCCGGGTAACTATAGCTGTCGATAATTAAGGGCGTACATGTATTCTATAAATAGCTCAAGCACGGAGCGCTATTGACAGTGGACATGAATGTATTCAAATTGTACGTTTCTGACATTTAACATTTTATAGGGAAACAACACAAATATCAAAATCATGCGTATAAATTTGTATGTGCTTTTCTAATTCTGTTAAAAAAAGTATTAATGCATTTATTGCAGAATATAAACCATATGAATACATGACTAGGATGATGGAAGTATACGACCCAATTTCATGGTTCTGCTTGAAGCAGAAAATTCTGTGCATACGAGATCCGCCTATTTCATGGATTAACAAGGAATTTTCAGGGGTGTATGTGTGTAGTTCGCATAACTAAGGATTTCTCACTTATACTTGCTAGTGTAGTTATATACGGTGCAAGTGAAAATTCAGAATCATATGCACTGAATTCTGTAGTAAGCAGAGCAATAAAACCAGGGTCCAGTTTCATGGAATCCACTACAGCTTATTTTTATGCTTACAGGCACTGCTATGCGTGAAATCTATTTCATGGAATTCGTAAGCAAGACCTTCAGTACTTAATCAGGTAGCGAAGAATTTCTAGGATTCTACAGAAAGTCCATGCTTAGCATAGCGAGAAAGACAACTCTCCCGTGAAATACGCTAACCGTAAGCAAAACAAGTCTGCTATCGTAAGCAAAGAATTTTTGCTTACAGTAACGGATTCCATGAAATTGGACTCTGGCTAAAAGGTTGAGACCTACAAAAGCACCATTTAATGAGACTCACTTTTGAGTTTAAGAGTTTTGAAAATAAGCTTATTCCACTTTTAGTATCATTACATCATGTTAATAATGCAAACCCTAAAAACAGCCGTTCAATAAGTCAACAGCGCGTGCACACGCAATTGTGAGCATGCACGCGTTGTTTTGCACGTGCGTGCGCATGCGCTGTTGTGCGTGCACGTGCGCTGTTGACTTGAAGACCGGTTCTCCAAAGTATCCCATTGAATATTCGTATTCCATGGTGAAAAATTCTAAATGTCTCGATATTTGATCTTTGTCAGGGTTTACTACGAGGGTCAGTCCTGCCGGAATGTGTACACGTAAGGATCAAGGTATCAACAACCCAGGGGTCGATTTCTTTAAATCCCTACGATCGAACTTAGCTTGAGTTACGGAGGATAGCGTTACCTCTAAAGGTAGGTTGCATCTCTTGTTTATTAGAAAAACAATTCTGAATTGCGATTCGACGAAGGACGGTTTGTACATGATTTGTCCGTAACTTGTGCCAGTACACATTGGTTTTCATCGGTTGTCAAGTTCATGAGAATGAAAGTACCCTGATGTCCGCGCTGATCTATTGTCATTGGATGTTAACAGTACATGCCTTTTTTTCCGAGATAAGACTGACAAATATTTCATCAGCTTCATATCATGTCTGTACGGAGAAGGGCAATGTAAATGAGTAAATTGGATGGTCAGTAGCCTTGACCGGTGAGTAGGTGGTGGGTTTGGGAAGAACGTCAGCCAGACCGGCGGTCAATCGGCGGTCATCACGTTTGTAATATCCACTCTTGCTCTTTGGAATCGTCGCATATGTGAAGAGCCGCGTAGACGGTCAGATCCATTGCCTTGCTGGTCAGACACTGACCGGTGCCTGGATGGTACAGACGCTGCAATTGAACAACAGAACATGGGCCTGTTAAGCACAAACAAAATTGCTAAGCACAAATGTCTTGCTCAATCAAACAAACCACCATTAAAAATTTGATGTTCATGGTCAGCGAACAAAAGCCAAAGAACAATCACAAGTGATACATAGCACATGAACATTTGGTCGTTAATCCTGTTTTTATTAAGACAGAAATTTCCCAGTTAGCAAATTGTTGTGCTAAGCAGGGCCATGAAATTGGCCCGAGAAGACAGGCATTGCTGACTTAAAAATGGACATAGAATTGCGTCCCATTGTCACGCTGGAAAAAATTACGTGTACGTATTCGCACATTTTACCCACGAGATAAAAAACATGAACAATTTGCGATTCTATTTCATGGAATCCGTAAGCAAGACTCTCGGTTAGCGAAAAATTTCTAGTGTAACCGTGATCATTTTCAGCTAACGGGATGTCGTATGCATTCTGCACAAATACCTTGCTTAAATACTATTTCCAAAAAGGAAACTCTTCCGTGAAATACGCTAACCGTAACCAAAACATTTCTGCAACCATAAGCGAAGAATTTTTGCTAACGGTAACGGATTCCATGAAATTGGGCCCAGGAACGCTGCCTTAACTTCTCACACATCCTTCATTCTTCCTTAGAGTTAGCAAGGTATGATGTTTCGATCCTAGCAGGATCTTTCACGAGGGCTAAAGAAGCCACTATTCTTGATCATTTGTTTTAGCCATTGAGAAAGATCCTGCTAGATTGAAACATCAGAAACATTTTGGTTGGTGAGCAAATCTCAGCAATTTATTACTTGTACAGCCTTCACTTTTGCTAGTTTTTATGTACTTACATTGTTGTTGAATTTCCATTCTTGTGATCCCTTTGAGCCGTGGCACTTCATGAGCCTGGGCAGCGCAGCGCTGTTGCTCTCCGGCTGATCCAGGCACAAATAATCGGCCAGACGCAGCTCACCGAACCCACTCTCATACCACAGCTGTTCACAGACCAACAAACCAGAACCAAAATTAGTCTATGGCTGCTGGGGTTGATTTCACAAAGCCCTACAATAGATGGCAACTCGAGTTACGAAGGATAACCCATCAAAGGGTGCTTGTCCCACATAGAGCTGCAATGCATCATAAGTCCTACAATTGATAGTAAGTTACGATGAGTTTGGTGAAATTAACCCCAGGCCTCTTCACAAAGAGGAAACTTCAGCAGAAAGAATGGACGAAGAATGTAAACAATCAAACAAAAGAGTTATGTGAGGCCTGTTATTTATTCATCAATATGAAATACTTTCCAGACGTTCTTTCGACGTTCACTAACCTGGTTCTTTTCTTTTCTATTGCACTCCTTTAGCACCAGCTTGCCGCCTTTGTCGGCTGCCGACGTTTCGGCCACCATACATAATGAGGACGATACATGAAACAACTGCAATACAACAACCAATCACCAAGTGTTAACTGTGTTGAAAACTGCTGCGGCCATCTCAGAGTAAAGTAGGTCAGTATTCCACAAATTGTGACTCATATAGGGCTTTATCCCAAGGGTCATTTATGATACATGCAATGTCAGCAATGCTGCAAATCTTTGTGGTGAACTCTACAGGTTGTGGGTTCGAGTCCAGCCACAGGCTGGTGCCTGTGTCCCTGAGCAAGACAACTTGCACCAGCTACTCCTTCCTCCACCCCCCGGTCATCGGGCCATGATTAACATTCCTGAACCCATCTCAACTCCCTGGGGAGTATACAGCCCCGGCTACCCTATTCAGTGCACAGAGGCTAATCAAACCACAAAGCCATCTCTACCCTCGCAGGTACCCATTTACACCTGGGTGAAGAGGAGCAATATGTGTCAAAGCGTCTTGCCCAAGGACTAGCCCATGGCTGGTTTTGAACCCACGATCTGTAGATTGACCACAAGACTTTGAGTTCAACACGCCAGACAACTAAGCCACAGCACTCCACGTTGGGGGAGTTATAACCCCACAAAGAGAATGATCCCCCAAAACCTACCAGACCCTTCCTGATAGCCATGATGGGTCTCTTATGCTCTCGCACCAGGTGTTTGTTGGCCAGATTGCTGGTGGCGTTGGGCAACCCCAACTCAGGGTACACGTTCTCCATGTACCACTTGAACGGCTTACAATGCAGCCTCTTCCTAAGCCGGAGCCTGTCCGATATATCCCCATAGTCCATCGCCCTTGCCGCATGGTTGATCTGAAAAAAATACTCCTGTTTGAAAAACAAACAAAACAATTTTAGTGGTATGTGCATGGTTTCATGGCTTCTGACTGCCAATCGAACAAATGTAATTGACTATTAGGGACACTGGCAACGTAGGGCTGGATAGCTCTAGATAGCTCTCTACAGCACTGGAAGAGCATTTCAGAGATCGCCGGTTCCAATCCCACTCCAGTCAATTTTTCTTTTTTCAATTCGCCAATATCCTCATTCAATTTGGCAAATTGAATGGTGGAATTACCGAAGCAAACAATCTGAAGAAGATAGCTACGGCTTTCCATAGAAACGGATTTGTGTGGAATTCTATACCGTTTAAAAATGGCGCAGCGAATGATGCATCCCCAAACAGCCAATGCGTCATCTTGTTTTCTATGGTCTTTCCTGGGGCCAATTTCATGGAGCTGCTTAGCACAAAAAAATTGCTTAGCACAAAAATGTCTTGCCCAATAAAAGAAGCCACCATTAAAAATTCCATATGATATTCATGGTCAGCGACCAATGGCCAAAGAGCAATCACAAGTGATGCAAAATGCATACTTTGTGTAGTGTGAAGTAGTAAAATTATACTTGTCTTACCTTATAGTCGTCCATCCAGACATGAGCTACGCGTAGCGCGTTACGTAGCGTTGTGTCTTTGCCCGTCGGGGACCCGTACGGACGCCGTTTCCTGAACACGTGACCGACCCTCGAACATGGAACTATCTCCAGTGTGCCTCCGCACTGCCATATCTACATCATGCCAAAACGCAAAAAGGAAACCGTTTGGCAACGTGTCAAAAAAAAAAACATGCAAGATTCAGAAAAAATTTCAATTGTCCTGCCAATAAAAGCTATGATCCATTTACATTTGAAAACAAAAAATGTTGAGTCTTTACTAGAGATGTTAACCACAAACCAAACCCAGGTTTTTCCCTGCTTCAGGGAAAAGAAGAGCAAACACTGTCCGAAAACTGACATCTGCCTTTGTTTTTTACCCTGAATGATATTTCTAGGTTTTCGCCACCCCAGATGTCCATTCCTTCATCGTAGGCACCAAGGTAATGGAAGTAGGTACGACTCATGGCAAACAAGCCCCCAGCCATGGTAGGAGACCTGTGTACAATGGGAGATGGAATACGTGTCAGTATAAATAGATGCAAGATGTTTTTCATTTGTCAATGGCTCTGCTTTGCAAAAGACCTATGGACCATTCCGGCTTTGCTCTTAAAGGTAATATCGTAATTTGGTTTTTGTCATTGAAATACAGATTCATGGGTAAAAATATCAAGGAAGATACAGTAATAGTCATCTGTGAAAATTTCAGTCCCATACGGCGCCCCGTTCTTGAGAAAACAGTGAAAAACGGCCACTGTATTTCTTAAGTCTTAAGTTTTGATCTTTAAAAGATCAAAAATAATTTTGGTCACTGGTTTTACTCTTTTCTGGATAAATAAAGTATTTCAGGAAGAAATATTTTCACGGTATGTTTCTACCATCACCATTTTACCCTGTAAGTTATAGGGAAATCTGTGAAGATTTCTGTTTCGGTATGCTACAAAAATATGATGCTACCTTTAAGCCCCACTCATCTTAATAATGCCACGTGTTTTACATACAGCATATCTTCTAATACTTTCTGATATTTTAAAATATTTTGATACCATCAAACACCTCACAATAGCTTATCCAAAATCTTCCTTTATCCTCCTAAATCTTCTATTATTTTCCAATATCTTCAGATAATTTTCAATATTTTCGGATAACTTCAAATATCTTTACATATATTACATATATATCTCAATATTTTATGAAATCTTCCTATATTTTTGGATATCTTCCTATATCTTTCAATCTATTTCTTTTGATATCTTGGGATATCTCACTTGAATGGCTTGACAAAATCCTCCTTCCCCCTTAGCAGGCTGCTGTTAAGATTCTCCCACTTGAAGTGCAGGCCCCAGTTGAAGCCGCCCTTGACCATAGGGGAGGGCTGGTAGTCGAAGGTATCGGCACTGACGATATCGATGATAGGACACACCACCACGCGACTGTCCTCCTGGATGCGGACCAGCAGGGGCTCTAGCCACTTCTCATTCACCTGTTGGCGAGCAAGAATCAAATGAAGCTGATTGCTGACCAACGGTCATGGGGCCAATTTCATAGAGCTGCTTAGCACAATAATTCGCTAAGCATGACATTTCTGTCTTAGTAAAAACAGGATTAACAACTAAATTTTCGTGTGTTGTGTATCACTTGCAATGGACCGTTCCGGCTTTGCTCTTAAGCCTCGCCCACATGTGTGTTTACATACAGCAAGTGAGCAAGTTTGACCGAGGCTTTCGCGGTCACCTGATTAAAAGGCGTCCTCCAATTGGTCAATGCGCACAGTTTAATTGACAGGCCGGAAGGGTCCATTGTTCTTTGGCATTTGTTCGCTGACCATGAATATCAAATGGAATTTTCAATGGTGTTTTGTTTAATTGGGCAAGACATTTTTGTACTAAGCAAATTTTTGTGCTTAGCAACGCCATGAAATTGGCCCCTGATGTTGCTTAGGCACAGTAGTACAAATTGTCCCACAACTGATATTAAGTAAAATGCCCTTTTCTGCCTCAGTAAAAGCTTCAAGCCCTGCACGTACCTCACAATGGCTATCCAGAAACATCAGTACTTCTCCGGTTGCAGCCCTCGCTGCGATGGTACGCGCTCGTATCAACCCCTCCCGCTTGCTGTTGTGCAGTACCTTCACCAACGGAGCCAAATGCGCTGACACGTACTCGTCAAGTTCGGCCTTCAAATGATCTGATGGAGCAGACGAGATTCAACAAAAACATTTATCATTAACATTAAAAACAATTATCAAAACTGCCATCTTTAAGTACAAGCCAGGTAACAAAAATCTTGATCAATCAGTGGGAGCATGCGCCCAGCATCGCGTAGCCGCATCTACCTTTGAGCGGTACTCCTTCGGTCTTCTGATAGCCATCCCCCATTTTTTACACACAATTTTACTAATGGTGTTGGTACCATCAAATATAACGCAGACATTTGGTAAAAATAAGGCCTCCTCATGACCTTGGAATTAGGAGGGTCTCACGCATTTCGATCCTATCAGGACCTGGGTCTACTTTTGCGCTTACAGGCACTGCTCACGTAAAATCTATTTCACAGAAATCTTAAGCAAGCAGAAGTCTGCTATCGTAAGCAGAACATTTTGTTTACGGTAACGGATTCTATGAATTTGGGCCCTGCTGAATGAGATGCAATGAGCAAAACCAACATTATTATAAATGTTTTACCGAAATCGCTGAAATCATCGACTAGGATGATCTCATGAATGAGTCTCCTTGGCGTCCGGTCCAGCACGCTGTAGACGGTACGCAGCAAGGTGGACCAGGCCTCGTTGTAGAAACAGATCAAGACGCTAACCTTGGGCAGGTTATCCGGGTAGAATTTATACTTGCATCTTGCATGTGGAACAAATTGAACATTGGAAAAACAAAGACAGAATGAAATAAAAAGTATGATAATTATGTGTGTATGGCTTCATGGCATGAAGTTCAACAAATAAATATCTAATCATCAAATAACCACAAGGGAAACTGACTGAATTTAAAGTCATTGAAAAGTGAACAAAGAACATTTGACTTTGTTCACTGTTCAATGACTTTAAATTTAGTCAGTTTCCCTTGTGGGTATTTGATGATTATATTCATTAAAAAGCCGTATCCTCTTTGAGTGATCCCCCATGTACCATTCCCAGGTTGCAGCATTGCTGCGCTTATCGGTGAAATGATCCTTGGGGTATGGCGGTGTGTGCGTGGTTTCATGGCTTCCAACTGCCAAACGAATGAAGATAATTGACTATTGGGGCCACCACCAAAGTAGGGCTGGATGGCTCAGTTGGTAGAGCGCCTGTACGGTATTCAGGAGGTCGCCTGTTTGAATCCCACTCCAGTCAATTTTTCTTTGTTCAATTTTCAAATAAATATCTAAATGATAGTATTATTTAGACTAATATGTCAAATCCATTTTTGTGGTACATAACCGTAACTTGTAAGTGGGAAAACTTACAATGAATTGCGTGAGTCTGTCACATTGCGATGGTATCCTATTCTCGTGCTGACAAGTTCGTTGAAGGCGTGACGCCTGAAGCCCTCATCCCTCAATCTTCTGTCATCATCTGTTCTGATGATTCCAAGATCATCCACAGCCGGCCATCGATCCTTCATATTCCGATGGCCAAACTCGTCCTGCTTCCCCGCCCGCCGCTCGTTGCTCTGTTTTGAATCATCGGGCATCAGGACTTCGTTGTTGTGGATGATGTCGTGATCTCGGCTGTCGGGGAATCGGGCCGGGGGGTGCACCTTCCAAGGCTTGGCGAAGACGTTACTGGGGTGTTTGACTACCAGTTGGTGGGGAAAGCGCTCCTGCCCGAGGCCGTCCAGGGCATTGAGGTCTCGGTGAGGGGTCGCATTCTGCATTTCCGTCAAGAACATGTAGATGATGATACCCCACGTAATGGAAGATACAACGATGCCGTAGCAGAAGCACTTCACACGTAGTCCAGCCATGACCAGTTGGTCACAAGATCAATTTCCAAAACAATAGTACACTGACTTCTTATATTAAATATTCAACTCTCTCAAACGTCATTTTCAACTGATGTGCATGTGCGTGGATCAGGGATAACAGGTACATCAACATGCTGAAATAAAAAAGAAACACAATATTTAGAGAATCATTAGAATAAAATCTCTCACAAGGGCGTACAATTGAATTAATAATATCTATATTTACCACTCATGATTTTCCCTGTGGTCATATATTTTGGTATCATGAATACCACAATACACCGCAGTGTGGTTTTCTTGGTAATGGGTAGTTTATGATCCATCTCCCCTGTGGAAATTTTTGCCATTTAAAATGTTAATTATATAAAAGACTATTAATATTTGGAAGTGCATATTTTGCCGGCACCGTCATGCATTCTTCTCGTTGGCCATGCCGGCCTTCTTTCTCTAAAGGTTATTTTGCCGGAGGTACGTTCTTATACTGCAAATTAGCCAATGGGAATGGCAAAATAGCGTTTGCAGGAAGATTGCCGGTGCCAGCAAAATATACACTGCCTTAATATTCTCACTTGTGACTTTACCATTGTATGGTTGTGGAAGTGGCCAGACGACAGTTACGCACAAGAAAATTCACAAGTTACTCCTGAACATCATGTAGTCCAAAAAACACGTACACTCGGCCCTGCTCACGTCATGTCACTGCACTTCACTGAATGCGAGTGCAACTCCGCACCACTACTTTTTTACAACTTTGAGTTTGACAATTACTCTGATGTTTCACATCACATATAGAAAACGACCAGTTGGTGCTCTTTACAGAAACAAAACCTTGGTGTGACTAAAACTTAAAAGATGAGTAAGTGGGAGTTAATTATGAAGTCCGACGTCCGTACAGTACATCTCTGGCCATGCCATAGGCCACTGCAACACAAAACACTGCACCACACTGAGTGCGAGTGTAAACTCTGTCTCAAGGTCACACTAAAACATGACGATTTTCATGATGAATCCGATGCTTGATGACCATGATCTCCTCTGGAAAATGTCACTTGGTGATCTGTTCGCAAAAATGTCTTCGTGTGACAAATGTGAAGGGAGCGGTTTTAAAACAATCTGAGGATTTCTGTGTGTCACTTTGTTTCGTTGTCTGCTGTTCTCAACGTTTACATATGCGACGTGTTACTGTATTTACTTGTAAGTAATGCCAGCTTCCGGCTCAAAATGTTCGTGATGGGAGTTGAAGTGACCGTATTATCTCGCTATACTTTGTACAGTACTTCTGGGACTTCCAGGCATACACTTACCGCAGCCTAACTTCCGCACCGTACATTTGCACGACGGCTGTTTTATGAATACTTTTACTCCGCCCTCTATCGTCCGAGAGAAAACAACCTTGTGTACCGCCCTCTAGTGTTGAAGGTCAGTAGTACGTAAAATGGCGCCCGTGGGGATTGTTGTTCTCGAAATGTTTTACTAGTTTTACGATAAGAAACTCTCCCTGTTACTTCTTATATTTGTTCAAAATATGATCGTGTGACCAGACCAAGGTAAGATTATGATTTAAGGAAAGCATGTGTTCTTCATCTGTTACAGGAAGGGAGTTATTGGTGATTCCATGACCTGCCTAGATCTGACTTTCTGAGATTGTTTGCAATTTTGCAACATGTGCAACAACTCGGTAGGAACATTTAACAATAACATGATAAACATGATGTATTAATGGTTCTTATTGGAGAAATGGAGGGGTTCCTGAAGTTAAGTACACTCAGGTTAGCTGGTACCCAGCTTCTACTCACCTAAATTTTAAGTGAGTAGAAGCTTGGTACCAGCTAACCTCGACCTGAGACTGAGCTGAGTGTACTAACCTAACCCGAGTGTTCTAAACTTCAGCCTCAGCTCAGGAACCCCGAAATGGAACAACCAACTCCAAGACTTCCAAACATTTATTTCCACTGTGTATTGATTGTGATGGTGAGATATCTTTTTTTTTGGCGATTGTGTCTTTTTGTGAAGTTCAGGACCCCCTGCCTGTCACTGAGTTTTTATGGCGATTGTGGGTTAACGGGATCCCAAAATACATTGATTTTTTTGGCTCTGAACTAACTTCTACTCCTCAAAAATGATACTTTTGACTTTCAGCAAATGTTCCTGGGTCCTTAACCCTAAAAGCACCAAATACTAAAAATTACTACAAGTAGTATGCTGTAGTAATCGGTACTCGAGGTATTTGGATTTCATACAAAAATAGTACTTTGTAGTACTGGGTACTCTTTACAATCTCATTCTGACAGTACTACAAAATACTAAATAGTAAGATTTAGTATATGGAACCTAGAAATGGAAAGCATTTTGCGCTGTTAGGGTTAAAAGCCTACATTGAAGAAATTTGTTAAACATTTCAGGGTTAAAATTCAATTTTCTTACGCACTTCTTGTAAACTTTAAAACAGACCGTCTGATCGCGTGAGGCCATTTTGTCTGGTCTGGTTAGTCTAGTGCCCAGACCCAACAGACCAAGAGTCCTCAAAATGTCAGAGTGGAAACCAGACTATTCTCGTCTGCGGCCGTCCGTGCGGCGGTGAAATGTTACAATCTTGGTTACCGTTTTTACCCCATAATTTCCCTCAAAAATCAAAGCCCTGCCCTCTTTCCAAAAATTTAAGCTTGGTAATATAGAGGAGGAGACCAACAAAGTATATGTAGGTAAGTTACTCTTCAAATAGTAGTTTCCTTTCCTTTATAGTTTTAGGACCCGTTAACCCACAATCCCCGTTTTTATAACACGTCGGAATGACCGTGAATACATTCCGATCCATTGCGCATGCTGTGCATATTAGGCCTAGGACCTACATGTGATAAAAACATAGACCTAAGACTGAGGGTCCTGAATTTTACAATCGTCCACTTTTTTGCATAGTATTTTGTAATATAAATTACTTAGCTTCCCAGTTAGAGATTTGTAACCACCAGCAGGTGAAATTCTGATCAGAAATCATAATTTTGCTCATGAAAAATCATTGCCTTTTTTGGGAACAGATTTTTTTGGAAAATGTGCACGTCCATGTTTTTGTGCATACGGTTTGTATACACCGATTTTAACGGCGCGAACATGGAGGTAAAAAACACCCGCCATTACTGGTGTGTCCCCGCCCGTATTTTGTTCGGCAACAAAATAATTTATGCTCCGTCGCACTCTGTAATTGCAGGGTGTACGTCCCATTATTAGGGGACGTACACCCTGCAATATAGAGTGCGGCTGACGAAAATTCTTTTGTTGCCGGACAAAATACGGGCAGGGACACACCAGTAATGGCGGGTGTTTCCTTCCTCCATGGTCGCGCTGTCGGATCGGTGTATACTCGTGAAGGTATAAAAATAAAATCTTAGTTTTAAATTCTAATCTAAAGTTCTAAGTTGCGTTAGGCTAAATAAACATTAATTGTGTCCATTTACCATTAAACAAGAGTCATAATTGTTATGAATATTTTTGTTGTTGTTTTGATTAATATTTAGGTAGTCTAGAGTGCAATTCATGTGAAAATGACTAAATTTGGGTAGTATTCACTTTGTAAAATTAATGGTAACGTTGTACAACTTTTGATAAAGAAACTTACCTAAATATGGGTCTGTGGTGTCCTCTTCAATATTATTAACAAGGTTTAATTTGTGGAAAGAGGGCAGGGCTTTGATTTTTGAGGGAAATTATGGGGTAAAAACGGTAATGAAGACTTGACTTCTTACGAAACGGCCGCAGACGCGCAGACGATAGAGTGGCGATAGAGTTACCTCTGCTAACAAACCAACCACGTTCTCTAATTCTTTCTCTATTTTGTGGATTCTCTGTTCCACTCCTGAATCCAGACCTCTAGCCAACTTAACTGGCTTTCCGTCCAAATTTCTCTGCTGTTCCACTTTCTCGAAGTTCTCTGTTTCAAGTGCAGTTCGAATGGCCTCATCTAAAATCTTCGGTCGGGCTCTGTTTATGCCCTCCCGAACAGACCTACTTTCGACCGCATCTAGTAAATGGTTCTTCGCTTAACGATCACGCGACTCTTCCTGTATGTCAGGATACGCTCTGACCATTAACTCTTGTATGGCCTGACCCCACTCTTGCAACGTCTCTTTCGGTCCTTGCCGGCGATGCCTCAGCTCGACCAAATAATTCTCTCTCTGGCGACCTGAACCGAATCTCTCCTCTAACAACTTTACCAGCCCACTATAAGTTTGTGTCTGACCAGTAGGAACATCCCCTAGCAGTTTAAGGGCATTACCTTGCAAACTCGATACCAAATAGCTAGCAGCTTGCTCCTCATTCCACTGATTCACTATACAACAGGACTCAAAGTGCCGGTAATACTCTTTCCATAACACTTTTCCACTGTATCTATCAGGAGTGATGTTTGGGTCGTCGATTAGACTGCACCAACTCATCACCTTCTTTCTCTACAATCACTCTTTGTTCTCTTTTCAGCGGACAGGGCCCTGCTGAACTCTGTGCACTCTCTGCTGAACTGTCAGTCTGCGTACCCACTGTACTAGTGGCGAAACCCAACAGTTCACTGTGCAATCTCTTGGGAAAAACTGTCTCCATTCCTTCTCCATTACTGCCTGCAGTGCCATCCTTGCACGACAGAAAGGACTGAAGGTTTTCTATTGCACTGTACTCTTTCAAATCCTCTGAACGGGGTCTTCCCGCACTACTACTCCTGAGAGGAGTGCTTTCCCCAAACTTCACTCTTTTCTCGACCTTGGGGACAAGCTCGGGTGACCATGCGGACACCAAGGAACTTGGTTCCCTTTGGGAGAAATAACCCGAACTTTTCCGGGCAAACGGAACTCGATTTCTGAATCGACCCGTTCTGACTCTTTCGCACTCCACCAACTCTTTGGGGAGATTTCCCATAACCCTCTTTCCTGGCCACCTCTAATTTCTTGGCCATGGAATCTCTTTCCCATTGCAGCAAATGGGACTCTAACCGCAGGCTCTGCATTTCTCTATCGACACCCAAAGTGTCCATTTTACTAATTTTCTTCACTCTTCGGTTGTTCTCTTCAACCGTAGAAATTTCCCTCTCTTCGGTTGCTCTCTCAACCGCAGAAATTTCCCTCTCTCCGGTTGCTCTCTCAACCTTTAGAAATTTCTCTCTTCGGTTGCTCTATCAACCGTAGAAATTTCTCACTCTTGGGTTGCTCTCTCAACCGTAGAAATTTCCCTCTCTTTGGTTGCTCTATTCAACTGTAGAAATTTCTCACTCTTCGGTTGCTCTTTTCAACCGTAGAAATTTCTCTCTCTTCGGTTGCTCTCTTCAACCGCATAAATTTTTCACTCTTCGGTTGCTCTCGTAGAAATTTCTCTCTTTACCGAGCTCCTTCCTTCAGTGCTTTATGCTTACCTAATCAGTACCAATCAATCCCACTCCTGACACCATTTGTGGCGGAATTCCCAATCGAGTCCAATTCAAATTCAGAAGTATTGAGAGAGTTTCCCCATCTGTGATCAAAAGTTCTCAAACTCCGAACTCAAATCATACCACAGACCCGGGAAATGATACGAGCAGTCTTGGGCCCAGGGATGCAAGCTCGTTTGGCGGAAATACAGTTCAATAACTTCACCCACTTTCGGACATATTAGACTTCCGGTCCACCCAATCTCGTCACAATAGTATGGTCCAGTGTTGGAGTCAAGTCCTCAAATCCGAGTACAGAGTACTCCGAGTACTTCAGGGTCCGAGTACTGGGCCGAGTCCGAGTACGTTGCTGCCGAGTCCTAAGTATCGAGTCCGATTACATTCAAGGCCAAGTACAGGGCCGAGTCCGAGTAGTCCGAGTACCAAAATTTGAGTCCCGGGCCGAGTACATGCACAGTACCAAAAAATGCTGTTCATGACAGTCGTGTTTAATACATCTCTTCATTACACAACAAAGTCAGCAGGTAAAGGAAACAAAAACAACTGCCCTTTATTCTAAAGCATAAAATAAATATTTCATACTGAAACACACTGATACAACAAGCCTAAATGCTGCTCCCACTACATGTACATGCATCTCCACGCTCCTTGTATGTGCACGCACGCACACCGTACCCAGGGAAAGGAAAGCCTTCTTCACGTTAAAATTATGGATATCATGCTACCGCGCTTCGACAAAAGGTGAATTTATTCGAATTTTTTTAATCGGAAATTGTCGAGTACTGTGATCGAGTACCAAGTACTCAACGTCGATTACGTCAACAATTCAAGTACATCAAATCGAGTACGGCCAAGTACATTTTGTTTTCGAGTACTTTTAATCGAGAACAGGCCAAGTACTTTGGTGGACTCGAGTTGGACTCGAGTTGTACTCGAGTACGAGTATGAGTACTACAACACTGGTATGGTCTTGTGCCTTCTCTCATTGTGTGGATTTTCAATACGTTGGTTGTAGGTACCAGACTAAACGTGACTAGCCAGACCAGACAAAATGGTCGATGGGCTATTTTGAAGTTTGCAACAAACCGGTAAGAAAATTGTATTTTTACTCTGAAATGTTGCACAAAATTCTTCTATCTGGGGTTTTAAGGACTCGGGAACATTTTCTGAAAGTCAAAAATATCAAGTTGTTTTTATTCCCTTTATAGGTATCGGACCTGTTTGTACACCGTTGCCAAATTGTTTCTTCTTTCTATCTTTTTTCAGTTGAGAGTTTTTAATGCTGCCGTTTAAACCAGCCGTTACCACCATGCCGATAGCGTCGGGGTCATCACCCGTCGACCCGGCCACGATGATCAACAAATATCGCACCAGCGTTTCACTGTTGGCGGACACAAGAACAAGTAATGAATTGATGATCAAAACAAAAAATTGTCTAAATTGTCTTTCGTCATTAAAGAACCTATTTGGGTTTGTGTGGGCCAGACACACATTTATTGTGCACAAGTAGAATGATGACATTACAAACTCATTGAGCCTTATTGTGGAATCACTCTCTGACTTTGAATCTCAAGAAATCTTTAGGCATTTTATCCTTTTTTGATTATTGTTAAAAATTATCTTGTCAAAAAAAATTTACTTCTGATTCAGTCAGAGTGTGATATTCCTGGCGGTGATTGTTCAAAAGCTGAAAAGATCTGACTACCGCTGTGCACCGTGTATTGTCTCTCAGTTGCCATCCTGGATAGGGTTGCCTAATCAGTGTTCTAGCCACGCCCATTGGCACCAGTTGGGGACAGCCTGCACTCAGCCTTTCTGTCCGGCACTGAGATGAAAAATCATGTTACTGACCGGCACAAAAAATCTTGAAGATCAAAGAAAATGCACAAGTTGCAACATAAATGTTGTGTTTTTTCACTGAAAGAGCAGTAAGATTTTGACTTGGAGACAAATTTGGAAAGTCAAATTGACCTGGGGCCAATTTCACGGCGGTGCTTAGCACAAAAATTTGCTAAGCATGACATTTCAGTCTTAATAAAAACAGGGTTTACAACCAAATTTCCATGTGTTGTGTATCGCATGTGATTGGTCTTTGGCTGTTGTTTGCTGACCACGAACATCAAGTGAAATTTTTGACTGTGGTTTGTTTTATTGGGCAAGACATTTTTGTGCTAAGCAAATTTTTGTGCTTAGCAGCGCCGTGAAATTGGCCCCAGATCCCTATAAGAAACATGACAAAACAGAAAATTGCTGACACGCTCACGAACATTTGGACTTACATTTGTCTACCATGTATTATCTCCTGGACCCCGTGGCCCGGCCGTGAGGGGCAAGAGCTCAGCTTGCTAAGCTTCACAATATTGAAATGAATTTACCTGGTACTCAAAATGAGCTAGCTATAACACTGGTCCTAATCACAGGAATAGTAGGGGTATATTTTTGTCATTATGATTTTTCCTGCCAATGCCTGCAGGTTCAGACTTAAAATCCTTGGACTTGGCTTCTGCCTCATCTCCATCAACCGAAAAAATATAGGTTGTGGTTTCTCGTTGAAGCTGAAACTCTGTTTTTCCGTTCACAGTGAAGTATATCCTTCCTAGCCTTAGCCAAAATTTTGATTATCATTACTTTGACATGGGTCTATGAAATGGAACGGAAGCCAAAGCCGGAGCCAAAGCCAACAATTTGAAAAGGCTGTATGATAAATGTCATGTCTCCTCTCATTTTGTTACGTCCTCAGGTGATGACAACCGCCTGAAGGCAGCCCAGGAGATCAGCGAAAACTTTGAGGTAAAGCACTCAACTGAGCACCAAATTGCTGTCGTGCTATTTGCAGTACCCAGGGACTGGTGCTGCCATCCTGGTGACATATTGATACAATCAACTGTCTGCGATAAAACAGCTCTTTGATTTATTGATGATGACTAGAGCAGGCTAGTTGAAACGTTGAGACCTTACAAGAAGTCCGAACGAAATAAGAAGTACGAAAGCACGAACGATTCTTACTCCGTGTATCCGCAAACCGATCTACATACCAATTGTCACCATGTTAAAAGCCTTAAATCTTTATTACTTTTATTCATTTTTTGATCGTGATGCCTGCAAAATACACAAAAATAGTGACAAAAAGTGACTTTTCTCCACAGTTTATCCTGTCGTCATCTCAGAATGGGGCCTTTCTGGAGTACGCCATCCCGCACTTCCTCAAGGTGCTGAAAGAGGAGAAGCCGTTCTTCATAGCGGAGAAAGCTCAGCAGGTAACAAACAGTCCAGTCAACTTCTCCCGTCTAAAAAACATACCAAACCCCATTCTGGTGTACTTGTTCAAAATCCTCCAAAAATTATCTGTCATATGTAGGATTATAGATTGCTTTGTTGTAAATCTCCAACTTTGTTTTGTTATTTTGCCACAAAATGAATTGAAAAATCTGTTGTTCATCCTTCGCGGGCGAAAGATCCTTCCCATGAAGCTGACGTACTTTGTTGGTTGTCTTCACACGAATGAACGAACGAAAAATGCAGCTTTTGAGATTGTTGTTGTTGTTCTTTAACAGCATCTGCGCAAGTTGTTGCTGGAGCTGCTGCACCGTATGCCGACCAACGAGACGCTGCGACCGTACGTCTCGGCCATCTTGGAGCTTATGTTCTCCCTGTTGGAGCGGGAGAATGAGGAGAATGTGCTGGTGGCCCTACGGATCATCATGGAGCTCCACAAGCACTTCCGACCGCCGCTTCAACCCGAGGTGAGTCCAGCAGTGCCTTAGCATTGAGCATTGACCAAGGACATCAATGTAATAGACAGAGATCAGTGTGTTTATAGCTTAAGGGTCTCGGCAAAACTTGAATGGCAAGCAGAACATCAGGAAAAAGGCATCAAGGCAGTGACTTGTGAGGGCACAAGGCACAAGACCATGGGCATGTAGGCAATGACCAGGGGCGTGTAAGCAATTACTGATGGTGATAAACAGGGACTCCAGGGCAACAACCAGTGGACATAGGGCACCAAGGGAAAGACATGGGACATTTAGGCGATAAACACTGACACCTCGAGCTTAACCAGTTGAAAGATCCTTTTTGTTTGCGTCAGGCAGAACCATGAAATTGGGCACAGATTATTCCAGAGAGATTTTTTTTAGACTCATTTTCCTTTTGTCAAAAATGTCTGTTACAGATTCACAGCTTCCTGCAGTTTGTCAAGAACAAGTACAAGGAGATCCCCACAAATCTGGTAAGAAAATGTCAATGTTGTCAACACCATGTGTCATAGTTTAACTTAAATGCATGCAAAAGAACAGCTGTACGTTAGCAGTGTTGGCAACTTTTTCACTTACTTCAGCCTGAATAAGCCAAGAATAATAGGGTTTGGTTTTTTTGTCATTCTGATTTTTTCCTGAGGGTTCATACTTTAGCTTTGGATCTGGATTCTACCTCATAACCATCACTCTATAGGTTGTGGTTTTCTGAGCTGAAAATCTAGATTTCTCCTTCAAAACATAGTATCTTTTTTTAGCCATATCCAAAAGTCTCTATTTTGATACCCTTCCATAAAATGGAACAGAAGCCAAAGTCTATTTGACAAGAATTATTCTGTTTTGTGACATAGTGACGTAGGGTGCGTTTGTTTAGCATCCACGGGGCAGCCCTGACCTGGGAATGGTCGTGTATACTGTACAAAACAAGCGAGAGGGTATGACTGGTGTCAACTTGTGGAAGCTAAACGAATGCACCCGTATACAAAGGATATTTATTGAAAGCTTGTGTAAAACCATTTGGCTTGTTGATATAAGATCTCTGTGAAAACATGCGAATGAGCTTGACTATTTGAAATTTTACTGCGTGGATGTTTAGAAGTTGCTTGTCATTTCATTTACAGAAAAGTCTAGATCCTGGGAGCAGCGTGTCTCCGCCCGATCCTCTGAACATACTGCCATTTGTGGATCGGCCGGGCTTCGCTTGTCAGACGATTATTACAGTCAGTCAGCCGGACGGCACGAAAAGCCAGGTAAAGTCTAGTGAAGAATAACTGTGAGACATTTGTTTTAGACCATCGCATCAGAGCAGATCTATCATCCATGGATATGAGACCAGTAAATAGGATTGATACATGGAAGCTTTGAATAATAATAATAATTATTATTATTATTTAGGCATTTATATAGCGTTCTTACACACAAGAAGGGTATCACAACGCTTTACACTATTATTATCCCTGGTCATCAGGCCCATTTTACATTCCTGAAACAATCTCGGCTCCCTGAGGAGTATGGAGTAGTGTGCAGGGCTAACCAAGCACACAAAGTCATCACTACCCTCACAGGTACCCATTTACACCTTAGGTGAAGAGGAACAATATGGGATATTTACATTCCTGAAACCATCTCAACTCCCTGGGGAGTATACAGCCCCGGCTGCCGTATTCAGCAAACAGAGGCTAGAATCAAACCACAAAAGCCATCTCTACCATCATAGGTACCCATTTACACCTGGGTGAAGAGGAGCAATATGTGACAAAGCGTCTTGCCCAAGGACACAAGCACCATTAGCCCATGGCTGGTTCAAAGCCATAATCTGTAGGTTGACCACAAGATCTTGAGTGCGACATGGCAGACCACTAGGCCACAGCACTCCACAAGATATCCATGAGATATGGCTTGGAGAGTGAAGCAGTAAGTGGCATATTGTCTTTGCTGAAGTTAGCAGGCACTATGCTCCCTGTGGCTGGGCTTCGAACCTAGAACCTGTGTTTAAAGAGGATGTTCAACACTCAACACACCCTTCTTTATTTGTTAGAACTATAATTACTTGACATGAGAAAAAAAATATTATCTCACACTGAACACAGAAAGAGAATTTTTTTTTTGATGATTTTTCTCTCAGCCCTCAAGCTCCCATAATTCAGATTCTCTGATTTTCGTCAATGGGGTCATCAGACAAATCTGTGTGAATTTGTGTCAATTAAAGTAATAAACTGCTGCAAACTGCTCATCAGCCAAAATGACCTGAAATATATCAAATGCTTAAAGTTAGGAGGGCCTGACGCGTTTCGATCCTAAAAGGATCAAAGTTTGCCTTTGAGAAAGATCCTGTTAGGATCGAAACACGTCAGGCCCTCCTAACTTTAAGCTGTTTGAATTTGTGACAGAGCCTTTTCTTTAAAAGAAAATGCTCCCATGTCTGACGTCACAAAATCAAAAAGATGTATTTTGCAAAACATTTGGACTACGGCAGGCCTTCTCAACTATTTTTTATTGAAGTGCCACTTCAAGAAATTAAGTGATCATGAAGCGCCTCTTGGACTGCCTCTCAAGTGGCGCATGCACCTGAAGTTGAGAGGCCCTAGACTACAGCCTCCACTTCTTTGAGGATTTTTTGCAGATATTTGAGATTTCTTTCCCGTTCTTTCCCTCTGACAGCAAACTATACTCCCGAAGGGCATCAACTCCTTGAAGGTACTGGCAGAGTATCCCATCATCGTGCTGCTGATGTACCAGCTCTTCAAGCAGCCAGTGCACTCCGTGGTGGCCGACTTCATCCCTGTCATCATGAGTACCATCACGATACAGCCCAACGCCCAAGCAAGGTCAGGATTCCCAGTCATTGATCTCTCCCGATCTCTCTAAGAGCCTGTTTGATTCGGCACGCAATCAGTGATCTTGCAGATCCACGTCCCATGCAGGATACCCTAAAATGGGATCCAGATCAGCAGGATCACTGCTTTCGTGCCTGAAACCAAACTAGGGCCAATTTCATTGAGCTGCTAAGCACAAAAATTTGCTTAGCACAAAAATGTCTCGCGATACACAACACATGGAAATTTGGTTGTTAATCCTGTTTTTATTAAGACAGAAATTTGATGGTTAGCAATTTTTTGTGCTAATCAGCGCCGTGAAATTGGCCCCTGGCCCCTACTGTGGTCAGAAGTGGAAGTCCTTCGCTGGTAACTCAGGGTTTGTCCTCAAAGGATGTTTCAGTGTCCAAGAGCCTTTTCGAAACCATGGCTTCTGCTTTGGCTTTGGCTTTGAACCCATTTGATACATTAAGTTTACAGTATCTACTATCAAAATAATGGCTTTTGGCTATGGCTTTTGGTTATGGCTTTTGGCTATCGATTTTAGGTATTTCTGCTTTGAACAAGAAAACGAGAGCTCTGGTATCAATGCAAAAGCACACAACCTATATTTTTAGGGCTTTGACGACAGAGACTGAACTTAAACGAGAGCAGAATTGAACATTCTGTTTAGAGAACTATCTTTGTTTTATTTTCAGAACCTTTCAAGACTTACTTTTTTAAATCATTTGGGGCCAATTTGACAGAGCTGCTTAAGCACAAAATCTGCTTAATATTAAAAGCATGAATAGTCCTCCTTGATGAAACAGGATTACCAACCAAATTTTCATATGATTTTTACTGCTTTTGACTTGTATTCGGCCATTGTTTGCTGAGCATAACATTCACAAGGAGTTTGGATTGGCATACTGATTTTATTTACCAAGGTGTTTGGTGCTTAAGCAGCTCTATGAAATTGGCCCCTGGAAATTTATATTTTGTTGAAATGGACAATCACTTGAGTCAGTTGTTGATTTCCCTGCTGTTCAGAGATTTGAATCTCAATCTGTTTTGCTTGATCATGTTACAGGCTCTCTCCTACGTTCAACAAGGAGATGTACGTGGACTTCATCGCAGCTCAGATCAAGACACTGTCCTTCCTGGCTTACATACTCAGGACTTTCCAGGTGTTGTATCTTTGTTTTTCTTTTCCCGTATTCCCTCGTTTGAAGTTTGAATAGGTTATGCCAGACCAAGACCATATTTTTTGGCTTACCGCAGAATTTGGAACTTGTGATCTTCATTTTTCGCTTACAAGGCTAGCGTCAAATTTCTACGCTAGTCGAGTTAGCGATAATTCCTTAGTTGCAATCCTTGAACTAGGTAGGCACACATACAAATATTCCTGGCCAGACTTTTTACCTGCGGGGCATATGTGGCAAGTGTGTTAGGCACTCGCCTCTCACCAATGTGGCCTGGGTTCGATCCCGACTTGGGTCATATGTGAGTAGAGTTTGTGCGTTGGTCTCTCCTATGCTACGAGGGTTTTCTCCGGGTTCTCTGGTTTTCATCCCTCCACAAAAATCAAACACTTTTGATCTCAGGCTGTGTGCTCCGTGATCATTATATGGGTTGATGTGGCTGGCAGCCAAGGGCGCCCATGAAAGCCTGCTACTCGATCACGTTGCAGCCACATCCTTTGCAATTCAGCACCTCAGCTGCCAGTAAGGATGATTAGCCTCCCAAATTATTATTATTATTATTATTATTATTACCTAATTAGATGTATATGCTAATTCAAGCCTGAAGCTAAGTGACATAGACTTGTCCTGATTCTGGTAACTTTCAATCCACCCACCCACAGGAGATGGTCAACACCTACGCCTCCCAGCTTGTCAAGGGCATGCTGGGATTGTTCAGCAATTGCCCCAGCGAGGTGGCTCACCTGCGTAAAGAACTGCTCATTGCGGCACGACACATCATCGCGACTGACCTCAGGAACAGTAAGTTTCAACCCTAGTCTCCTAAAAATGAAAGATATGCAGTTTTTGTTCTCCGTTCGGGGCTCCCTACTATTTGTTTTAGTTTTCAGCGTTTGTCCTGTTGCAAAGAAATATTATGTAACAAATCTTGAATTTGTTTGTTTTTTTTCGTATTTGACAGAATTTGTGCCAAACATCGACAAGTTGTTTGACGAGGCCATTCTAGTCGGTAGCGGCTGGACAAGTAAAGAATCGCTCAGGTAAAAAAAAGGTTTTACTCTGGAATACTCACATGCCCAAGTGTCAAAAGGTTGCATCATACTTTAGGTAGCATGTACAGAAACAGAAATCTCCACAGATTTACCTATAACTTTATGGTACAAACAAACCGTTAATAATGTTTTTAATACTTTATCTCTCTCGATATTTTTGCATTTCTTTGACAAAAACCGAAGTGTGAAATTACCTTTAAACTGAGTGGAAAGGTACACAGTTCCAAAGTTGAGATTAAAATTAAAATTACTGTCTGTTTTAATATCCGGGTTTTTCCTCTTATCAACTAAGCTACCCCTTCATCAAGTTTTTTATTATGATACTAAATAATTTGAGAGTGATTTTCAAGAGTGAATGTTGTACGTTTTGTTGTAGGCCCTTGGCTTACAGCACCCTGGCTGACCTGGTTCATCACCTACGCCAGCACCTTCCCTTACAGCACCTGTCCATGGCAGTCTACCTCTTCTCCAAGAATGTACACGATGAGTCGTTGCCCTGCAACATCCAGACGGTCTCCTGCAAGCTGCTGCTGAACCTAGTGGAGTGCATCCGCCAGAAGAGCGAACAGGACGGTGCAAATGTAAGTCGGAGAAGACATACAAATTTCCATACTAAAACCTCTTTATAGCAGTATCGTTTTTGGAGCTGGATTGCGTATCGATAATGATATATCTACCCGGGGTCAATTTCATAGAGCTGCTTAAAAGCACCACAATTTGCTTAATCAGTATGCCAGCCAAAACTCCTTGTCAATGTTATGCTCAGCAAACAATGACTGAATACAAGTCAAAAGCAGTAAACATCGCATGACAATTTGGTTGGCAATCCTGTTTGATCAAGGAAAACTTTTCGTGCTTAAGCAAATTTAGTGTTTAAGCAGCTCTATGAAATTGGCCCCTGCTATCCTCAAAAGGGTCCATGTTTTTATATTATCAATTATCTGATTGCTGGTGATGGTATATTTTTCTTCTGGACAAGAATTGTGATGCTTTCCTCTTCGCTGCTTGTTTTTTCAGGCAAGGGAGATCCTAATGCACATGCTGGAGGTGTTCGTTCTCAAATTCAAGACCATCTCAGAAAATCAACTGCCAGTCATATTTCAAAAATGGTAAGTTCCCATTTCAGTTCCTGAGTTTGAATAGCTTGAAGGACTGGTTTCTCCTCATGATAAGGATGGAGTCATGCATTGTAGTTTGGCTGTACACTATGGGCCTTTTCGAAACTCATGCTCTGGCCCGTCATCAATGTTTAATGTATAGGTTGTGTATACCGGTAGCTCTATTTTCCTTTTCAAACTAGAGAATCTACTTCTGAACCGCAGCCAAAAGCCTCTATTTTGATACCCGTTATTTTAGAATGGATTCACAAAATGGAGCTGGAGCCTGAGCCTCCATTTCGAAAAGGCAGCAAGTGTAAAGAGGCTTTTCGTCTTGTAGACTCCACGTTGAGTCAGCTGACAACTTGCACTGGATGATTTGCATTAATGAAAAGAAAATTTTTTTTCCAGCCGTCAACACCAGGACACCAGTCAGGACAAGTCCAGCTCACAACAGACTCAGTCCTCCTCCGCCTCCTCCTTTACCTCCAAGCCCCCGCCCCTCACCATCAGCATCCCCCAGCCCCCGGCCACGCCCAGCACCCCTGTCCCCACCACCCCGGGTCTCCTGCCCCCTCCCCCCACCCCGTCCGTGCCGCCCACCCCGACAGTTCCTCCAACACCCACCAGCACCACTGCTCCTATCGGTGGCAGCGGTGGTGGCAGCTCTGGAGGATCCCAGCAGCCCCTCAGCGCCCTCTTTCCTGACAAGGACAAGGATGATTCCAAGGCCAAGACCTATGTGCCATCCAGTTTCTCCCAGTACAACATCTACTCGGTCACTGACTGCCGGAATCTGGTCAAGACCGTGGTCTGCGGGGTCAAGACCATCACGTGGGGTGTCAGCTCCTGCAAAGTGCCTCCGGGTGAGTACGAAGTCCCTTCCCTCAACCTCCCCACTTTCTTCTCCAATAGGCTTCTTCTTTTTTGTTTTCAAATATCAGCCTTTGGTTCTGAAATGATATGTTTCATTTTTGGTAATTATTCTTTTCGATTTGTTCCTAGACGCTCATACCTTTGGCCAGAACAAACAATTCCAGCCCAAGGAGACGGCTGTCTTTGTGGATCTCGTCAAGTATGGTAAGATTTCAATAAATCAATCAATCAGTGGGAGCATGTGCCAGAACAGCGTGTTGCCGCATCTACCTTCGAGCGGTACTCCTTCAGTGTTCTGATGGCCATCCCCCAGGCAGCCACGCGACCCATCCCCATCCCAGCCAAATAATGATCCATCTGACGCAACCACGTGTCATGTGGCCACCCTACAGTAGGTTCTCACTCAATCAAGCAGAAGACCTTTTCAAAAACCTCCAGGTCTTCTGGCCCTGCCATTACTCTCACTACAAGCCCTGGGCCAATTTCACAGCCCTGCTTAGCACAACAATTTGCTAACCGTGAAATGTCTGTCTTTAATAAAAACATAATTAACAACCAAATTTCCATGTGTCGTGTATCACTTGTGATTGTTCTTTGGCTGTTGTTTGCTGACCATGAATATCAAATGGAATTGTGAGTGGTGGTTTGTTTTATTGAGCATGATATTTTGTGCTAAGCAATTTTTTGTTTTGCTTAACAGCTCCATGTTCAAAAAAACAAAATATAATGACCACTTTTCCTTGTTGGTCTCCTTACAGCCATGAAAGCCCTGGACATCTACCAGATTCAGGTGGCCTCCAATGGACAGACGACCATCAGGCCACCGGCCATGCAAGGCGTCCGCATCAAGGATGAGAAGGAGGTCCTAGAACATTTCGCCGGCGTGGTAAGAACAACTTTTAAGAATGTGGGGGGCGGGGGATTTGGTTTGGGACAGGAATCCTTTGAAGTCTCTCTGCATCCTAAAGATTGTCGTGACAACCTGTGGGCAACCTTGGGCAATTTAAAGGTGCTGCTAAGGCAGTGTCTGAAACTGGCTTCCAGAGCTATGGCTAGGTCTATTGTCTTGGTGTCTCCGCATAGTTTTAATGGAGCAGAGACCTAGACCTAGCTGAACAGATTCGAATGCAGCTTTTAGAAGCAATAACAAGAATTTCTTTAATAGCACACATTTTCAGTTTTTATAAAACCAAAATCGAGTGCCAGTGAAAATTCCATATGATTTGCAATGCCTATGACTAGTACTGAGATAGAGAATTTGGCTGCTAACCTGGGATCAGTTTTATACAGCTGCTTTCAATACCTTTTGCTCCGGTACGGTGTTCCAGAGGTCGCCAGTCCGAATCCTGCTCCAGTAAATTTTTTCTTTGTTCACTACTCAATGACTTTGCTGTTCATCAAATGATTTGTGCTAGTAAGCAGAAGGTTACGGGTTGAGATCCCACTATGTGAGATGAAATAAAAAGTCATACTAGACCTTTTCCAATCAGATGTAATTCACATAAGTATTCCATGACAAAAGAAATCAGCGTCAAATCTGAGAAGTCAGAAGTCATGGAAACACACACATACTGCTATATCCCAAGGATTATTTTATTGTTATGCGCAGCAATGCTGCAACCTGAGAAACAGTACAAAACATCATATTCTGTTTCCCTCTGTGTTCTCTGTAGTTCACTATGATGCACCAGCTGACGTTCAAAGAGATCTTCCAGACTACCATTGACTTCTTTGTGGATCGGATCTACCACAACTACGCCCTGCAGATCATCGCTAACTCCTTCCTGGCCAACCCGGCTACCTCTGCTACCTTTGCTACCATCTTGGTGGAGTACCTGCTACAGCGCATGGAGGAGATGGGAAGTAAGTCAGCCCCAGCTTCTTCTCATCCTAGAAACACTGGGGGCGTTTACGAAACGGGGGCTCAGGCACCGTCTCAGGCTTCGGCTCCATTTCATGAATCCATTTCCAAATAATGGGTATCAAAATAGTGATTTTTAGCTGCGGTTCGGAAGTAGATTCTCTGGTATGAAAACAAAAACGGAGCTTTAGCTTCAATGAAAAACCACAACCTTTATTTTAAGCATAGGATGTCAGAGCTGGAGCCTGAGCCTTTGGACTGCTATTTGTTTAATGGGCCTGCATTTAGATGGTCTTAGGGTATTCAGGGATACCATTTCTTTAAGTGGCGTCAATTTTGTGGCTCTGCCTTGCAGCTAACATGGACCGATCCAACCTGTACCTGAAGCTCTTCAAGCTGGTCTTCGGCTCGGTGTCGCTGTTTGCTGCTGAAAATGAACAGATGCTGAAGGTAAGCAACAACATCAAATAATCCTCCATGTAAACAAGAAAAATTTACTGTAGCGGGATTCGAACCATAGATGCCAAGAATACCGTACCTGCGCTCTTACCAACTGAGCTATCCAGCCCCATTTTGGTGGTGTCCCTAATAGTCAATTATCTTTGTTCATTTGGCAGTCAGAAGCCATGAAACCACTCGCATACCGCTATATCCCAAGGATCATTTAAGATACGCACATTATAAGCAATGCACAAACAAAGATAATTGACTATTAGGAACACCGCTAATACATAGGGCTGGATAGCTTGATAGTTGGTAGAGTGCCTGTACGGTATTCCGGAGATTGCCGCTTTGAATCCCGCTCCAGTTGAAATTAATTCTATTATACTTTTGAGTACATTTTATTCAGGACATTTTAAACTTTTTTTACTTTTTTCAAATTAACACTTTATAGTTGAATGAATCATTTAAACAAAATTATATTGTGTTTGTGTTATTGATCAGCACCATTCTTTGTATACATTGGTATGTGAAACAACCTGTGGTACTAAACCTGTTGCTACAAAATACATGAAACTACACATGAACAAATAAAAATAAACTGGAGGGGGATTCGAACCAGCGACCTCCTGAATACCGTACCGGTTGCTCTACCAACTGAGCTATCCAGCCCATTGGTGGTGTCCCTAATAGTCAATGGTCTTTGTTCGTTTAGCAGTCAGTTTCCCTTGAGGTTATTTGATGATTAAAAATCTAACATAATAGAGGGTCTTATCACTGGTATGAGCTCAAAGAAAAAAGCCTCCAAAAAGTTTTTCAAGAGGTTGATGTTTTGAACAATCATCCATTGGATCTCTTTGCCCCGCCCCCTTTATCTTGCGCCTAACAGCCACACCTCCACAAGATTGTCAACCGATCCATGGAGCTAGCGACCACGGCCAAGGAACCCTACAACTACTTCCTACTGTTGAGGGCGCTCTTTCGGTCCATCGGGGGCGGCAGCCATGATCTGCTTTATCAGGAGTTTCTACCTCTGTTGCCCGATCTACTGCAAGGTGATAAATTTATTCTTATATAAAAATATTTGAAAATGTATGATATTTCTTGTATAAAGGCAAACTATCAAGAACAGTACAGTAGTATTATTAAAAAACATATCATGCCTCCATATTTTAGGTATATTTGGTAGTAAAAAAAAAAATTTGAAATTTCAAATTGTTGGTGTTGACATGGCAGGAAAAGTATTAATAATTTCCCATTTGGTGCCAGGAATAAAAAAAATTTTGTCCAGGGGTTGATTTCACAAAGCCCTACAGCCTTACGTAGAATATTATAGGTAGTCATTCGTAACTCAAGTTACAATTGACCGTAGGGCTTCTTGAAATCGACCCCAGGATTTAAGAGAGTAATTTGACTACAAAATTAGTCATGGGCTAGGCAAACCTTTTAAACTTCAGACTTCTGACATTCAACATTTTCATCTGTTCTTTCAATGTTGTGATGTTACTATTAATCCTTGGATCGTTTTCACCAAACTCATCACAACTTTAATACTATCAATCGTAAGACTTGTGACGCATTGCAGCTCTACGTAGGATAGGCCACCTACGATGGCTTATCCCTTGTATCTCGATTTCAGATCCGTCGTCGTAGGGCTTCATGAAATCGACCCCTGAACAGATAGCTGAGTTAAATATTTACGTAATTTATTATGGTATCAAATGAAAGCAAATGACTTCTCCAACCTCCTGAAAATATTGATTTTAAAGTTAAAAAGTTAATCATTTTTTTTTACTTTCACGGCTGTTAGTAGACAGACATGGAAAATTTGTCATTATATTTTGTTTTGGGGACAGGTGATCAAATCGAGAACATCGCTAAACATCTTTAAAGCTTGTCGTTAACGCATGTCTATTATTAAAGTTGCAAGTTTCCTGTAAGCGTTTTGTCTGGGTACATTTTCCCCACTCAGGTCTGAACCAGCTTCAGAGTGGCCTGCACAAGCAGCACATGAAGGACCTGTTTGTGGAGCTTTGCTTGACGGTACCTGTCCGACTAAGCTCCTTGCTGCCCTACCTTCCTATGCTAATGGACCCGCTGGTGTCTGCCTTGAACGGATCACAGACCCTCGTCAGTCAGGTAGGGAAGAGAAAACACCCTTCATTCCCTTTATTCATTCATTCAGGTGGACATTTATTTCAACATTGTTATTAAAATTAACATCACAGAGCTTGTGCACAAGAAAATTAATTAAATATCAAAGTTTGGCATAGGGTGAAGCAAATGCTTTTGTACCCGAACCTGTTTGACAGACAAGATAAAGAAAGACGACAGTTGACGACGGTCGATGACAGACACGGTGACGTCGGATGATATAAGCTGTGTCCATACTGGACCTTTTTTTTTATGATGATGGTGAAATTAAAAATGGTCAAATGTTACCACTGTCCTCACTTGGACTTCAGACACGGGAAAATTAACCAAGACATCGTGGTAGAAGTAACCCAGCTGGCAGTATAATGACTATAAATGAGGGGACTTATCTTCTCAGGAAAAGTGACCAGGTAACTTTTCCTGGGCAGCAGTTGGCCAGTGGAAGTAACCACTGGGCTCAGGAAAAGTAACCAAGGCTGTCCTCTCTGGACTTAAAATGGGAAAAGTTCCCATGCATCGTCTCGGTATAAAGTTTGACCATTTTAAGTCTAGTGCGGACTGGGCTTAAGATAGCTTGACCAGTTAGACCTTTTCATGGATAGCTAGCCTGTGGGGTTTCATGTTTGACGGTTGTGATTTGTTTTCTTTGACAGGGTCTTCGTACATTGGAGCTGTGTGTGGATAATCTCCAGCCGGACTTCTTGTACGAGCATATCCAGCCAGTCAGAGCAGAGCTCATGCAGGTATGTTTCTGTCTCTTGCGTTCCTTGCTTGGGCCTGAGTTGAGTCACTTTTTCCATGGACATGATGTAAGCAACATCATTGCCATTGTTCATTTCCTTGGTGCCCCTAGTCATTGTCTTATTGCTCCTAGTCTTTGGCTTGGTGCCCCTGGTCATTGCCCTTGGTGCCCCTAGTCATTGTCTTATTGCTCCTAGTCTTTGGCTTGCTGCCCCTGGTCATTGCCCTTGTGACCCTGGTATAGAACAGTACAGGATTGCTAACAAACCAAAACAGATTTTCACAGATTTACCTATAACTTACACGGTATCAAGATGAACATGATAGAAACCATGCGTGAAAAGCTATATTTGTTTTGAAAAGTGTAAAAGAAATAATTGTTGTCTTAACGAAATCGAAAACATTATTTATGTTTTATAAGAAAAATAGAGTTGTTTTTTTGCTAGTTTCTCGCAACTCAAATGTCCCATTGAGCTCACATTTTTACAGGTGTGTTATTTCATGTAGATGCTATTTTTATGTGTGAGTGCTATACTGTGACCATTACCAATCATGTATTATACCTTTATAAATGATATGAGATTAATTAATTAACTATTAATTGTAATAATGTCAATTTTTTGTCATCTAGGCACTGTGGCGGACCCTGCGCAATCGCAACGACAACATAGCCCACGTGGCCTTCCGTGTGCTGGGCAAGTTCGGCGGGGGAAACCGCAAAATGCTGAAAGAGCCGCAACGGGTAAGATAACAGCCGAGCTCACCCCTAAATCTTTTCCAAAGTTGTTTTCCAGTAATACCGGTCAATTGGCATTGTCCAGTGTATTGCTGAACTGCTTAATACTGTTGCCTCGTGAACTTTGACCTTACAAGATCCACGGTATATCGCCGCATATGAATTGTGTATTAAAAATTGTTATCCATACATAACATTTAAGAATTGAAAATCTTGATGAAGTGATTACCAGCATTTCTAGTCGTTTTTAAAACAAAACAAAAGTTACTTGACGTCGAGTGAAACAATAAAAACGATATCAGTTTGTCAAATTTCATGAATGTGAAAGTTCAATAATGGAGAGAAAATATCATTTGAAGAAATTGAAACAAGTGTTGAATATCATTTTAGCGAGTGTTAAATTTCCAACAGTTTTCAGGAATGTTCTTTGTTTTGGGTTGGGTTTTTTTTTTTTTCAGTTAACCTACAAAGATGAGGATTCTGAAGGCCCCTGCGTGACGATCTACTTCCCTGACCATAAGAATCAGGTCACTTTGCCAGTGAGCAAGGTAAGAATCTGTCCAGCCAACTCGTCTGCTTTGCATATGGGTCCATTCAATTTATTGTGATGTTTTTGACATTTCAATGTGGCTTTTTAAATTTATCGAATTCAACAAAATTTGGTACAAAGTTTCTGACTTGAATGTTGATCTTGTTGTCATAACCCTAAAGTGATCACGAATGTCACAGAGACGTTCAGTATTAATCGCGTGTGGCAATAAATTCAACGGGCCCATCTTTGCATTTCTCTTGTGGCTCAGTATTTTTCATGAAAAAGGATAACAGGTCTAGTATTACCAGTGAAGCATTTGTTAATTCTCTTAATTTTTCTATTTGTTAGGTGATCGAGACTGCCCTGAACAAGCTGAAATCGCCCAGCACAGAGCCGTACTATCGGCGGCAAGCCTTTGAGGTGGTACGTCATTACATCATCAGTATCATGAACCTTGATGACAACAAACAGGCTGTGCAGCAGCTGCTCACCCATTCAAGGTATGTCGGTGTCGAATCCCATCTGTCCGTCTGGCCATCCCTTTGTAAAAAAAACCATCTTTAATCCCTTTAGCCAGGGATTTCTTTTGCTTTGTTTTTTATACTGGCCTCATTATCAGCCATCGGTTAAATAGAGGTCATCTGGCCAGGCCATGTGTGCAGGGAGCTTGGCATGAACAATATATGCACATAATGGATGAATACTGCCAGACAATATCCCGAATTCCAGGCGGATGTAATCAGCGTCAGGCAGCTGTGTTCAAAACTCACAGCTTGCAGTCTGCTCGAAAATGCCAATCTATTCAAATGCAAATCAAGGGAGTAAATGTACCACAATGGTTTGTGACAATAAAGAGGTTCCATTTAAATTTAGTGGGGTATTATGCTACTTTCAAGTCCTGGTTGAAGCAGAGATTTAGCGTGAAAAATCTTGCTCTTAAGCAACGTTGTTTTATTTATATCCTGTCTGATTTGTAGTATGACAACTGGTGATATCCCTCGTGCATCAAGCCATACCTACAAGTGTCAGAACACACTGGCTAGGACCACATTCCAGCACGCTCTAACTGCCATGATAGGTAAGTTGACCACGACTGGGTTGGTTGTTGGTCTTACTGGCAAGAGACCTTGGCTCTATGCATTAGGAGGTCACAGGTTTGGAAACCTGTCTGTCTGTGCAGGCACTCGGATGTATGTTGGGACCGGTGTCAATTTCATGGAGCTGCTTAGCACCAAAAATTGCTTAGCACAAAAATGTAAGCCTTGAATTTCATGGAGGCCATGGCCTTTGTTGCCCTGGTTCTTGGCCTTCGTGCCCCCTTCAAATGTTTCCATAGACATTGTGATTTTCCAATGGAAGTGCCCCTTGCAGTGTAAAAGTGGCCTTGCCCTTTTCAAAACCAAATCCAAGGCCTGAAATGTCTTGCCCAATATTAAAAGAAACCACCATTAAAATAATCCATTTGATATTCATGGTCAGCGAAAAACAGCCAAAGAGCAGTCACAAGTGAAACACAACACATGAAAATATGGTTGTTAATCCTGTTTTTATTAAGACAGAAATTTCATGGTTAGCAAATTTTTGTTCTTGTTTTGTCCGTAGTGTCAGTTGCAATCAAGGACCTTCGAGGTGACTCCCTCCCCTTCTTGCTGAACATCGTCCGACATTTCACCTTGATCGCCGTGGTGCAACAAGCCGGTAAGTTTCAAAGCTTCTTAAGGAATTCAATTTCTTTTCTGAAGTGTCCCGGAAAGCTGGTTGACAATTGAGAAACAGTACATGGGGGTCACTCAAAGAGGATTGACTTTTTAATCAATATAATCCTTTCCTATTGTGATGTCCAGGTCCGTTGCCCATTTCTAACCGGAAGAGTCCCAGCACCATGGACCCTCTGGTCCTGATGGATGCCATCGCTTCATGCATGGCGTACGAGGAGAAGGAGCTCTGTAAGACAGGACGTCTGGCCATGTCCTTCGTGGTAGAGACAGCCGCCATGGTGATGGGCTCCAAGTACAGGGTAAGTGTCCTGGCTCCCGGGAGCAAGCTAGTTGGGGCCTTTTGAAATCAGAGGCTCAGGCTCTGGCACCATTTAGTAAATCCATTCTAGAATAACAGGTATCAAAATAGAAGCTTTTGGCTGCGGTTCTGAAGTGGATTTTCTGGTTTGAAAAGGAAAAGAGAGCTTCAGCTTCAATGAAAAACCACAACCTGTATTTTCAGCATATGAATGACGGAACCGGAGCCTGAGCCTCCGTTTCGGAAAGGCCTTAGGATGGTAGAGCATGGTTGGTTGCCTGACTGTAGAATGATTGTTTTGCTAGCTTGACCCCCAAAACTCAGTTGATGATGGTTGGACCATCCCAGTTGACTGCTTTCAACTGGCCCACAATGTATGCCTGCCATTCATTGATATCTTCTACACCTGGGGGGAGTAAAGATGGTCTGGCTGTTATGAGTGTAACAGTTCCTTCTGAGATTCCCTAGCCTACTCGCTGGTGATCAGCAAATATATCCACTGGTACATAATGGTGAATTGACCAAGTGGTATTCGGCTCTAGGTCATGAATATTTATGAGGTATAGTAATAATTCATTTCTCGCACTAACTTTACATTTTTGGTCTGACACCAAGGCTGGCCAGCTTCCCCTGTTTGAGTACATGGCTGAGCGGATGTGCGGCTGCTGCTATGAGAGGGCCTGGTACGCCAAGCTGGGTGGCTGCATTGCCATCAAGTTCATGATGGAAGGCATGGACCTATGCTGGGTGCAGAGTCACCTGTACCAGTTCCTGAAAGCCCTGCTCTTCGTCATGATGGACCTGACGGGAGAGGTGAGTCTATACGAAAGCATGGCCACTCCTCGGAGGGCTAAGAAAGTTTTAAAAAGAGGGTAAGCAACTGCATATCTAGGGGTGGGGGTGGCAAGGGGGGCACGTGCCCCGGACGCCACTTTTTAGAGGCCGCCCCCCAAAAAAAATTAATAATAATAATTTGCCATCAGAAGTTGGATTTATTGGCGCAATTGTTAGCGCTTGCCCTAGTTTTCTCTGTCTTTCCTGAGCTGATCTGTATAAAGCTCAATTCAGTGACAAATCTGTCAACTCTTAAACACTGCCAGACCTACAGAGTGTTTGTCTTGCCCGGTTACACCTTTCTGCGATGGCAACTGGAGAATCATCTTTTCAGTACTGTTGCCTTCCCAGGGGTCTAAATTAACTTCAGTCTCTTGGTGGACTGCAGGGTCAGTGGACAGTGCATTGGCATGGTTCCTCAAATCAGTGGCCTGATGTTTGACGGCCCTGGGCCAGCAGACCACAGTTATTTTCGTCCCCTGCTTCCCTTCTTGAGGCGTGACAATTAGTCACGCTTCAATTAGGAAACTAAACATTTGTTTTCGGTGTCGTCAATTTCCCTCAATTTCTTTTTTTGTGATGCTGGGCCAAACTGGACCAAACATTAATTAGGTTATTTTGTTTCACGCAGGTGTCGAGCGGTGCCCTGGACATGGCCAAGACCAACTTGGAGCACCTGCTGAAGCTGTGTGCCAGCCCGCTGGAAGGGGAGAATGCCGACAATGCCAAGCTGAGCGTTGCTCAGCAGAAGGCCTTCCACGACGTCACCAGAGAGCTGGTACGGGAGGTCACCTCCCCCAACGAGACTGTCCGACATCAGGTAATAAAAGAGAGAAAGGAGTAGCAGAGATAGTGGCAGGGGGCAGTTTCACAGAATCCAATGACGTCAGCAATGACGTCCTGACAATTTTTATGCAGAGTACCGGTTACATACAGTATTCATCCCTTGTAAGTTTGGTTGGTAACTCTCTATTTGCTTTACCAGGGATGAGATTTCTCGATTAAAATCTGATTTCAGATATTGTTGTTTTGGATTTCAGACTTTTTTCCTCACAGGCTGTGTACAAAAGTATAGGAGATTTTCAGATTTCAGACTTTTCATGCTCCCTGTCAGCTGTTTTCAGACATTTTTATCATTGGTCAATCTCATCCCTGCTTTACGAAGGTATTTGTGCTTACAACTATCAGCAGCTGAGTACCAGTGATTGAAATTTTTCTCATTTCTTTCCTACTTTTTAATTTGTGTGTATTGTAATATTATCTGGGCCCAATTTTTGATTGCGGGAAATACTGCTCAGCAAATTTTAAATCTAAGCACAAACCAGCAGGGAACCAGCTACATGCAGAATTACATCACAAGGTAGTTTGGTTGGTAATCTGTGTTTGTGTTAAGCAAATATTTTTTGCACTAAGCAAAGGATTTTGTGCGTAAAATGATTTTTTGCTTAGCAAAGATTATTGCACTAAGCACATAATTTTGTGCTATTATTTAAACAAAAAAAAGGGTTTGGGGGCTAAGCAAAGATTGGTTCTTGTGCTATAGTGGATTTATGAACAAATTGGAACCGAGTTTATTTCTTCATCTCTCGCGACCCAGGCCATGGACTCGCTGCGATCCCTCGCTGAGATCACCGGTAAGAAAGTGACGGACATCATGGAGCCCCACCGGGAGGTGCTGGCCGACATGATCCCGCCTAAGAAGCACCTGCTACGCCACCAGCCAGCCAATGCCCAGCGGGGTCTAATGGAGAGCAACACCTTCTGCACGACGCTGGAGCCCCGGCTTTTCACCATGGACCTCAACATAGCAGAGCACAAGGTCTTCTACATGGAGGTAGGCTATTAAATTGATTCATAATTTCCCTAAAAAACTCTCAAAACCCTGCCAACTTTCCAGACCCTTAGCTTGCTGACATCAACATGGATATGATGAAATAAACAGTTCTTGTGAGTTTGGTAACTTCGTGAAGTCTACTTTTTTTATTGGGGGGGGGAGTTTAGGCCTCCCTTCCCTGTTAAAGGACCCTTGTACTTCCATAGATGTGTTGTGGTCACCTTTCTTAGACTAAAACCTGGAGCCAATTTCATGGAGCCTTTAGGCACCAAAACATTTTGTATAAACACAAAATGTCTTGCTCAATCAAAACAATCCGCCATTAAAAATTCCATTTGATATTCATGGTCAGCGAACAACACCCAAAGAACAATCACAAGCAATACACAGCTCATGAACATTTGGTTGTTAATCCTGTTTTTATTAAGAGAGAAATTTCATTTTTGTGCTAAGCAGGGCCGTAAAATTGGCCCCTGTTTAACGTTTGATATAGCAGTGGTCATTGCATTTTGTTTTCTGTATCCTCTCCAATAGCTGGTCAATCTTTGCGAGGTGGACGATCCGGTCTTGGCCAAGCTGCCTTGCTACAAGAACGTACCCTCCCTGGTTCCACTCCGCATCAGTGCACTCAGTAAGTAACATCCATTACCCTGTGGCTATGGGGCTTAACAAAACGGATGCTCAGGCTCCGGCTCTGGCTCCGTTATCCACATGCTTAAAATATTGGTTGTGTTTTTTTCATTGAAGCTGAAGCTCTGTTTTCTTTTTCAAACTGAAGAATCTACTTCCGAACCATGGCTAAAAGCCTCTATTTTGATGCCCGTTATTTTAGGATGGATTCATGAAATAGAGCCGGAGCCTGAGCCAGAGCCTATGTTTTGTAAACGCCCTATGACCCAGGCGCACCATGCATGACATCACCGGTAGTTGCAGACTCTTTCTGAAGCCCATCTATGGATTCAGAATGAGAATCACTTAATAGCGTCTTACTGGCGCTAATCAGGCCTTCGCAATTGGGAACTGACACGGTGGCTCCTGGGTCATAATGTCATGCACGAAATTGCCTGAATTATAGCAGATGTATAACTCACAGACATCGTCCATCCTTCTCTCTTAAAGATGCCCTGGCTGCCTGCCACTACATCCCCCAGGTTCGGGAGAAGATCTTCAAGCTCCTCTTCAGCGCCCTGTCCAGCAAAGTGCCCGAGCTCCTCAAGACGGGCGCCGACTGCATGAAGAAGTTCATAGAGGGGCACGCTGTGGACATGGAGCTGGTGCACACCACCATGAGGCCACTGCTGGCGGTGCTGGGCGACCACCGGGCACTCAACCTCAACGCCATCCAGCGGCTGCATTACCTGACTCAGCTGTTCCCCAATGCCTTCAATGAAAAGCTCTGTGAGCAGATGCTGGTAGGTCATTCTTTGTTTTGGGGGGGTTTGTTTGTCTGAGAAAGCTCTAATCTTCCGAAGCGGCCATTTTTGTAGTCTTTGCCGATTTTTCACTTCCTGAACGATTTGTATTTCGTATGCATGTTGACCTTCCCAGGGGTCGATTTCACCGAAGACTATGATTCATCTTAAAACGTGTATCAGTCATATTTACTACGCAGTGGTTGACATTACAATAGAAGTTGGTGTTGCAATATTGACAATTTCATCAAAAACATGAATCACGAATGAATCTTGCTGTAAATGTTTGACCATTTGTACATGTAAAACCCCGGCCTGAATTTTGCCGTGTGGTATTGGAGAGAAGCACACTTGTTATAGCTTGCATGGGAGGTGTGAAGTAGTTAGAACTGCCCAGATTTAAGAAACATTCCAAATGTAGCCTAAATGAAGCCTGAATGTAGTTTGTTAAATATAGCCCGAATGTAGCTTCAATGAAGCCCATATGTAACCCAAATCTAGCCCAAATGTAACCCAAATGTATCCGAAATCTAGCTCAAATCTAGACCAGATATTGCCCAAATGTAACCCTAAATGTAGCCCAGATATTGGCCAAATCTAGCTCCAACGTTGCCCAAATGTACACCAGATTTTGCCTAGATGTAGCTCAAATGTGTCCCAAATCTAGGCCAGATGTAGCCCGAATGTAACCCAAATGTGGCCCAAATGTTGCCCAAATGTAGCCCAAATGAAGCCCAGATATTGGCCAAATGTAGCCCGAATGTAGCCCAAATCTAGGCAAGATGTTGCCCAGATGTAGCCTGAATGTAGCCCAAATAAAGCCCAGATGTTTGTGAAGTCTATCCTGAATGTAAGCCAGATGTATTAAACCAGAATGTACCCTTATCAAACCTTACCGTTCTTCTCCTGAATTGAAACAGACCCACCTGAAGAAATGGATGGAGGTGTCCATCGCTGCCCAGCGCAACAGCAGCTCAGGCATGCAGTCCAAGGCCGCTGAGAGCATCAAGATCTGCTCTGCCATCATCAACATCTTCCATGCTATCCCGGCAGCATCCGCCAAGCTGTTAGACGCACTGGTCACGCTCACCATCAAGGCGGAGAACGCCCTCTGCATTGAGGTAAAGAAGATGTCTCATGAAAACCGATGGATGGTCTTTTTGAAAATTGTAAATTAGTCTTTGTTGCATGTGTGCATTTTGTCTTTGTAATTATCACCTTATGATTCTATATTATTAAACCGATCCTGGTAGCCCCTCCAACTCCAAGTTGGCAATGAACACATTGTTTCACCAATGCCATGCTGTGTGACCCATTTGCGCGCTTCATACACACTCGCACTCATATCGGACTTGAGTGTACCCATGTCAGACAAAAACCACGGCTATGATGGGTCAGAAACAAATGGGATCGGTCTTTTACATAACAAATCAACATAAATGCAATAAAACTAGACATGAAAACATTTTGATTGCTTTGGTATATTTTAGGTCGGTAGTCCGTTCCGGGAACCGCTGATGATGTACTTGCTGAGGTATCCCAGTCAGACCATCGACTTCTTTCTGACGGAGACCAACCTACGTAACCCTCAGTTCAGCAGCCTGCTGGCAGTAAGTACAGTACAATCAAGGCCATAGACCAACCAGTCTGAATATAGTGACTGGTTTCTCCACACCATAGGGGTATAGGCATTCATTGCTGCCTTGCTGTGGACTAGGTAACCCTTCCAGTCCTATTTATATTGTGAAGAGACTGTCAGTCTTGTTTCAGTGTGAGGGACTGGTTTCTCCACACCATAGGGGTGGAGGCATTCATTGCTACCTTGCTGTGGACTAGGTACCCATTCCAGTCCTATTTGCATTGTGAAGACACCATCAGTCTTGTTTCAGTGTGGGGGACTGGTTTCTCCACACCATAGGGGTGGAAGCATTCATTGCTGCCTTGTTGCGGACTAAGTACCTCTTCCAGTCCTATCTATACTGTGAAGAGACCATCAGTCTTGTTTCAGTGTGAGGGACTGGTTTCTCCACACCATAGGGGTAGAGGCATTCATCGCTGCCTTTTTGTGGACTAAGTACCCCTTCCAGTCCTATCTATACTGTGAAGAGACCATCAGTCTTGTTTCAGTGTGGGGGACTGGTTTCTCCATACCATAAGGGTGGAGGCATTCATTGCTACCTGTTTATGGGCTAGGTACCCCTTCCAGTCCTATTTATACTGTGAAGAGACCATCAGTCTAGCTTTAGTGGAGGGACTGGTTTCTCCAGACCCAAAAGGTGGAGGCATTCATTGCTGCCTTGCTGGAGACCCCTTCCAGTCCTATCTAGACTGAAGAGGCCATTTTGTCTTCTTTCAATGTGAAGGACTATTTTCTCCACACCATTAGGGTGGAGACATAATTTGCTCTGTTGTGGACTAGGTACCCCTTCCAGTCCTATGTATACCATGAAGAGACCACCAGTCTTGTTTGAGTCTGAGATACCCCAAAGACCCTCTCATATCATCTGCCCATCTTAAAACCTTCCCATCTTTACACCTCTCTTTCCCATCAGTACCTACTGAGACAAGACTCGGCCAAGCCACTACGAGATATCCTGCAGACCAACACCATTAAACTCATCAACCTGGCCTTCAACAAACCACAGGTAAAAAATGAAAACAAAATAAAATGCTCACATGGCTGTGGGCAATTCAAATCTAATCACATGGCTGTGGGCAATTCCAGGGTAACATAAGTTACCTGTTAAGTGACTTTGACCTATTCCTTGATCAATCATTCTTGAAAGATTCCAATTAAGAAATGTGTTATTGCAGTCAAGAATATTTTTTCTTATGTGCAAAAAGAAAGGTAACTCAAGTTACAAAAAATGACCCTATGGCTCCGGCTGCGGCTTCAAGCCTGCATGAGATGCGGCTGGATCTGCTTCCATAGACCCGTGTGTAATTGTAAGCCATAGCCAAATGATTTGAATACGGCTTCCAATGAGCCTGCATTGAATTTAACACAGTTGCAACTAAAAATTGTTTTCTGTTTTTCTTTAAGTTATAATATTTTCTATAATGTCAATACTTGTGATGATTACCATTTTATGCTCATTTATGAGCTGTAGATTAACTGTAGATTGTTGTGGCTGATCGATTCAAGTTGTCTGAAATATTCGAATAAATTATTCAAATGTTGTTGTGAATTGTTTGATTGGACAGCCCGTTGCCAGGCCGACCAGCCCCAACAGCCAGACCAAGCTGGAGCTCCAGTTCCAGACCATCTTGATCTGTAGCATCCTGGTCAAGCACGACCCCAACTGGCTGCCCCAGAAGGCCGTCCTGGTAAGGAAGGGGTCAGCCCCCACCCACACCTCCCCAACCCCCTATCAGTCTAGCCAAGGAAGGGTCAGTTCCCCCATCCCCCTTGTTGTAATGGGCAACAATTATTAGCTTGGGAATACATTTTAGTCACCTTTCAAATGGCCGCACAGCGCCATCACTTGGACTGCATTTGGAGAGTCAAAAGACTCAGCCCTCCGGCAGTGTGCTGTAGATTTGTCTTAAGCTAACCTCACCCGGATGGGTTGCTAATATTGCCATTTTGGACAGCTTAGACCTTATCACCCATACATATTGCTGGCCACGCTACAAATGGACTAGATGCAATGCCACAAAGTTTAATGATCTTCCTTTGGGTTTGGTCGCACGTTGCATCACTTTTTAGTAAAATACAGCACGTTTGCAAGCTTGAACCATGTGTATACCTCACCAAGCTCACCTATACTTAACTCTAGCCACACCATGAAGGAACGTATGTTGGTTACTAAGGTGCAATGCCACAAAGTTAATGATCTTCCTTTGGGTTTGTTCGCACGATGCGTCACTTTGTGGTGTGGCGTAATTTGACTCGGAGCTGATACCACTGCTAGGAATTAACATCAGCTAGTTTGCAATTATTGGTATTAAAACTTTTAACCATGAAAAAATGTTGTCCTTCCTTTCTGGCTTCAAGGAATTTGTCCCTGATTCATTAATAGCCATCTGTTTGTTTCCCTTTTATCTGTTTGTTAGTTTGGACATCTGCGTCGCATTTGGATCTCGGACGCGTTCCAGGACCAGCATCATACAGACAATGTGGGCGTGGCCCACTGGAACGAGCCTAAGCTCTTGGTGGAGTGTCTCCTCAACTATGCCGAGTAAGTCACGGTTGAGCGTTCAATTTTTCCTCAAGTCTTGACCAAGGGCCAATTTCATAAAGCTGCTTAAGCACAAAATTTGCTTAAGCATGAAAAGTCTTCCTTGATCAAACAGGATTATCAACAAAATGTTTGACTTGTATTCGGCCATTGTTGGCTGAGCATAACATTCATAACGAGTTTTGGCTGGCTCTGTTTATTAAGATAAGCTTAAAGACTTTATTGTTCTCCTCCTGTTTCGAGTAATCTGCATTTGTAATTGCTTCTATTTGTTTGTACAAGTATTTATGGTTTTTTTATTCTTTTTGTAATTGAACTGTGTGTAGAAAGAGCACCTTGAGCATCTGATTTGATGGAATTTATTGTTGCTATAAATACCAATTAATATTATTATTACAGTGGAACGCCACTATAACAAACATGCCGAAATTCACAGAAATCGTGACAGTTGTCATTCGTTATAGAGATGTTCAGTATAGCCAAATGTTGTGTATAGCGGTGTTGATTATAGCAGTGTTCGTTTTAAGCAGGAGGGGTATCTATAAATATCGCGGGCGCCCAGTTTGCTGTTTCAGACACTACTTGTAGTCTATGTTGATATCACAAATTATCATTTTGACGAAACAAAATAAAAACACCCATGCTGACTAATTCCTCTCTTGTCGTTTGGTGCGAACAGGCACCTTCCCAACAATGTAGAGCTCCTCTTTCAGCTGCTCCGAGTCTTCACCAACCGGTATCTGCCCAACTTCCAGTTCCTCAGAGACTTCCTGGAAGAGAAGATTGCCCAGGTATAAAAAAAAAGGATCATGACTATCAGTGACGACAGAAACTCAGAAATTGATAGCAGTATATCACATGGTTTTTTTTTGGGGGGGGGGGGACAGTCGATTCTAGCTTTAAAAGTTTTTAGAAGTTTTAGAAGTTGACAAACTAGTTCCCGGGGCGAACTTATATTATAGACAATCTTAACCCCGTCAACCCGGAGGACATCCATAGCAGTCCCCTGTCATGGCCTGAGAATATTCATGATTGCTTTGTTATTTCCATTGAAATGCATTGAATGGGGGCATTGTCTGGGAACAAGAGGTTCTGGGAACCTTTATTGTCCACAAAGATCCGCTCATTGTGGTACATTCACCTCCATAATTTGCATTTGAAAAGATCTGCATTTGAGTCGATGGCAATCTCTGAGTTCCGAACATCTGGGCGTGAACGGATTAGAGTTTGCCTTGAATGCGATCTTTTGTGCGGTGCTATTCAACCAATGCGTGCCTGCATTGTTTACACCAAGCTCCCTGCACACAAAGCCTGGCCAGATGACCTCTATGTGACCGGTGGCTGATAATGAGGTCGGAACAAGCAGGGCTGAAAATAATCCCGGGCTGAAGGGGTTAATAATCATCATCTTGGTCTTTCCACTGAGGATTATGGCTTTTTTTTTGCTTTGAAAATAATGATACTCTCTGCAACTGGTTGACATGATATGAAATTCTACTCGCTTGTCTTCCGTAGGGCTACGGCGTGGAGCAGAAGCGCCACGTCTTTTTCAAGTTTGTGGAGCTGTTTCATGACAAGGCCTTCCCGCAGGAGCTTAAGGCCAAGGCGCTTCAGTACGTCATCATCCCGATGTTTGCCGCCTCCTTTGATAAGGACGAAGGAGAGCAGGTTTGTAGTCCGACCCTGTAATACTTCTGCTGCATGAGGTAGCCCTCCTAGTGGCAGGGCAGTTATTCAGCAAGCAGTCTGACCCTACAATACCTTACAGACTCCCTGCTGCATGAGGTAACCCTCCTAGTGACAGGGCAGTTATTGAGCAAGCAGCATACCCTTCACTACCTTACAGACTCCCTGCTGAAAAAGGCACCCTTCCTTGTAGCATTGAAGTGGAAGACTTTTGAGACGTTGGCTGCAGCAGACCGAAGTCTCTTTTTTTGCTAGCTCTGAGCATGCGCACACAATTGTGAGCATGCGCGTCGTGCAATTTGAAGACCCTGATCCAAAGTCTCCCATTATTGAGCACTAGGTATTTAATTTGAATCATGCCCTTGGTGTTGTTGTCACAGTTGATCGGAGGTCCACCCAAGCCTGGACAGGATAGCCCTGACAACCTGGTCAGCGTCTTTATCAGCAAGGTCATCGACCCCGAGAACCCGTACCGGACGTCCGACTCGGTCCGCATCCTGCTCCTGCAGTTTGCTGCCCTCCTGGTGGAGAAGGCAGCGCCGCACATTCATGATGCAGCTGACAAGTATTAAAATGCTCTTTGTTTTACGCCCTGTTGTAAATGTCACTTGCTTGGCTCTAGAGGGCCCTTGTACACCCTTTGTCCATCCCTTAAGCATCCCATGTGCTTACCTTACTCGCCCCTTTTGTGCCCCTTGGTCATACCTTGTGCACCCCTTACTCATTGCTCACCCCTCAATCAACCCCTACTCACCCCTTGCTTGTTACCCCTTGCTCGCATCTTGTTCACCCCTTGTTCGCCCTTTGTTGATTCCTTGAGACGTTGATCTGCAAGATCACTGATCACGTGCCGAAACAAACTGGCCAGGAGTAACCAGGTGACCCTAACGTGATGTCCCTCCCCAACCCCCTTTTTTTTTCTTCCTCAGGAAACAAGGCACCAAGCTGCGTCGTCTGATGACATTTGCCTGGCCCTGCCTGATCCAGAAGAACTGCGTGGACCCTACCACCAAGTACCATGGTCACCTACTGCTGTCACACAACATCGCCAAGTTTGCCATCCACAAGAGAATCGTACTCCAGGTATGAGGTCCACAAAGAGACTTTAACATTTCATTCACCGGAATTTTATAAAAGTCACTGAAAAGCAAAAAAACGTCAATTCAAGGCTTGCTCTTAAGTCGACGGCTGCCCATAGCTAGACATTCATGCACAGCACTATTTGTAATTTCACGCACATTTTGAGACCCTGTTGTCTTTAAGAATCAGTTAAAACTTAAGAAGTCACTTCAGTATGCACCAGATCGCTTAAAGATGCTTAAGCCTCCTATTTCACTTGGCTCCCTGGCATTGCGCATGCTCACTCGGGAAAATAAAATCTCATTCCCAGCCGGTCTCTAACCTTAGCATCTCTGTTACTGACCATCTTCTCCTCAGGTATTCCACAGTCTGCTGAAGGCTCACGCCGTGGAGGCCCGCGTAGTGGTCAGGCAGGCTCTGGACATTCTCACCCCAGTCCTGCCGCACCGCATGGAGGACGGCTACGCAATGCTGACCCACTGGACTAAGAAGATCATCGTGGAGGAGGGCTACACGGTCTTCCAGCTGGTCCACATGCTGTGAGTTTTAACAAACTTAGGGCCTTTAATACGCAACCAGGCTTGAGGCTAGGCTTGGGTCTTATTTTGCTACCACCATTTGAGGCCCCTAAAACGAAACGAAGGGATTGGTCCACATGACAAAGCCAAAGAAAGGCTCCAGCTTCACCATGCATCTCAAACCCTTCATTTCATTTAGGACACAAAATGATAGTAGCTTGCAAAATACGGTAGATACCGTGCCTAGCCTCAAGCTTAATTTCGTAGAGGTTTGTAGATTAAGTTATCAAATTTGTGGCTAAAATAAACTAGAATTTGGAAGATGAATTGGTTTTTCTCATAAAGCCCTTCCTCCCAGGAAGCATCTATAGCAGTCCACATCATGGCATGAGAATATTTATTGTTTCCATTGAAATACATTGAATGAGAGTACTGTATGGAACAAGATGTTCTTGATTTGCATTCGAATAGATTAACATTTTCGAGCAGACCACAATATGTGAGTTTCGAACACAGCTGCTTTCATTAAATACAGACTGTCTGGAATTCAGGGTTTTCATGCGGCGGTATTCAACCATTGTGTGCCTGAATTGTTCACGCCAAGCTCCCTGCACACATGGCCTGGCCAGATGACCTATATTTGACCGATGGTTGATAATGAGATCGGTACAAGCAAAGCAAACAAAAATTGGTCTGGAGGGGTTTAATACTCTTTCCTCTTTGTTCTTCCTCAAGTCAACTGCTGGTGCGTCACTACAAAGTGTACTACCCGGTGAGGCATCACCTCATCCAGACCATCATCTACTCCATCCAGCGTCTAGGCAGCACGCCCAACTCCACCCTGGAGCACCGTAAGCTGGTGGTGGACCTGGTAGAGGTCATCATCAAGTGGGAAGTGCAGCGCATCAAGGACGACGAGACCACTACAGAGGTTGGTTATACAACCCTCAAATTCTCAGCTTTTTTGCGGGATTCGAACCTGCTACCTCCAGAATGCTATACTGCTGATCTGACGTCTACCATCTAGCTATGTTGGTATGTGTTGGCAGTGTCCCAAATTGTCTGTTACACACTTTGAGACACCATCACCATGGTCTGGATAGCTCATTCGGTGGAGATCCAGTATTGTATTCTGGAGGTTACAGGTTCGAGTTCCATTCAATCCAGTTGTCTTTGTCCATCTTTGATTTAGTAAAATCAACTTACTGGTTAGTGTTGTGACGTCCATTCAGATATGTAGACAATAGGAATTAATGCATTCTCTCACAAAACCAACATGAACGGTGATGCTCTTCGCTGTTGGTTTTGAGGACTGGTTTTCCTGCCTGAAAATCTGGAAGAATCACAGACAATTTATCTTTGGAAACTTTTATCTCAGCAGTATCCTCCAGCAACAACATCAGAAGAAACTACAGTAACCACTGGCGTCAAGCGACCGGCCTCAACTGAGCACATGCCCGACCCTAAGAGGGTCCGTCATTCATCAGGCACGGTAAGTATCCTGCAATCATAGTTCCCGTATTCATAATTCGAAATCAAAACCTGAAAATTTGCAACTGAATACTGCCCTCATTTGACCACTTGCAAATCTTTGGATAATTTCGTCCTTCAGAGCGTCCGCAGCATCTCCTCGGAAGCCAGCAAGCCCATCGACAAGATCTACTCGGATGCCGTGGTCAACTTCCTCCTGCGAGTGGCCTGCCAGGTCAACGAGCTTGGCACCAGCAGCACAGGCTCCCCCGGGGAGCAGCTGTCCCGTCGCTGCATTGCCCTTCTCAAGATCGCCCTCCGACCTGACGTCTGGCCCAGCAGCGAGCTCCGGCTGAGCTTCATGGACAAGCTCTTCCTCTCTGTGGTGAGTTCTTGTCCAAGGCATTTCAGAAGTTCATGAAAAGTTTGAGTATTGCTGTTTCTATCAATGGTTTAATAGTCTTTCCATCTATTCTTCAAAGGATTCTTTCAGTCAAACTTGTGAAAGATTCACCCTTGTCATATTGGGCTGATATAACTTTCCTTCGTGGCCTGGCAGTTAATATTGATGAAGAAGTCTGATCCTAGAATACCTTTATATAGACCCCTGCGTAAGGTGGTCCTCCTAGTGGCAGGGCAGTTATTGAGCAAACAGTCTGAATACAAGACTCCCTGCTGCATAGGGTAACCCTCCTAGTGGCATGGCAGTTATTGAGCAAGCAGTCTGACCCTATAATGGCTTACAGACTCCCTGCTGCATGGGGTAACCCTCCTAGTGGCATGGCAGTTATTGACCAAGCACTCTGACCCTAAAACCTTTAAGACTTCATGTCGATATAGGATGTGCATTTGATGACTCTTGTATATTTCACAGGATCAGCCAGCACAGGCTAACTTTGGCAACATCTGTGCAGGGCTGGATATGCTCAACTTCCTCCTAGGAGTCATGGTAAGAATCTTCACCTCGTTTGCTTTAAAAGTATAATACATGATTGGCAAAGGTCACAGAACAGCACTCACACTTTGTCTGATCCAACAAAAACATGAAATAACACACCTGTGAATATTTGAGCTCAATCGGACATCTTAGTCACGAGAAAATAGCAAAAACCTGACTCATTTTCTTCTTATAAAACATAAATAATGGTTTTGATCTTACCCCGAGATCAAAACTGCTTTCGGTCTTTGTTTTACTATTTTCTGGATAAATACACCATTTCAGGCGGTATGTTTATACCACCACCATCTTCATATCCTGAAAGTTATACGTAAATCTGTGAACACTTTTGTTTTGGTTTCCTACCAAAGTATGATACTACCTTTAAGACCGATAACAAAGGAATAACAATGAAACCATTCTTGTCCTGGAACAGACTTCTTTTGTTCAAAGTTGTCCATAGATGTACAAATGTATGCATAGTCTATGGGAGTGTATTAATGTACAGGAACTGTTGAAAAGACAGTGCCTTGTCCTCGGTACAGTGTGCCAATGCAACAATTAGTGCTGGACAAAATCGGGTAATTTCATATCTGGTTACTGATTGCAAAAAAAATCAGGTTAACCGTTATAAACCTATGTAATCATGTGCGACATGCGTGACATGTGCGGTTTGTAGTATATACCTCTTCTTCAATGCCATCGTCGCTTTGGTATGCTTTTTACTATGTTATTTGATAGATCAAGCATTTAGATCAAGTACACACAATGTTCCAGTATGTGAAAAGCGTGTTTCTACAAACTTTAAAGACAAAATAACAGACTTAAATTCTACAGTTTACACTTTTTTGGGTTGTTGAGCATGAGCCAAACGTTTGTCCCAGTTTTTTTCCTTTCAGTTTCGGCTAACGGTTAGTGAAGATTTGTAACCGGATAATTAAATCCTGGTTTGGTTAACCTATATCTGGATAAAAATCTCAGCACTAGCAATAATTTGTGTGTACCCTTGCAGACCAAGCAAGTGATCCTGACCAGCCTGAAGCCACTGCAGAGGGGCATTGCAGCCTGCCTGAACTGCACCAACAACAAAGTCATCCGGTCAGTCCACGCTCTCCTGGTCAAGCTCATGAACATCTTCCCGACTGAATCAAGTAAGCAACCACCAACCCTCTAGTTAGTATTCATTGATAAAGAGAAAACTCCTTGAGGTGGATGCAGAATTTGTTTGACCAAACATTTTTCTGTTTTGACTCAAGAAAAATTTGGTAGCTACATGCCTGGGCCCATTTTGTGAAATCTGTTACGATCTATTTTTGTGCTTACGGGCAGTGCTACATGTGAAATCTATCTCATGGAATCCTTAAGCAAGACTTTTGCAGCTTGAATCGGTTAGCGAAGAATTTTTAGGGTAAACGTGATTTTTTTTTTCTGCTTACGCACTGTAATATGCATTCTGCAGAAAGTCCTTGCTTAGCGTAGCGAGAAAGACAACTCTCCGGTGAAATACGCTAACTGTAAACAACAAAAGTCGGCCACCGTAAGCGAAGGACTTTTGCTTACGGTTAAGGATTCCATGAAATTGGGCCCAGTTCTATCCATCACCCTAGCTCAACCAAATGACAAAAACATGACCAGAATGTCATTATTTTAAAAGTTGTTTTTAAATCCCTGCCCCCACCCTTACTCTGAAAATGTCTCACTTTTTCAACAAAATTTGTGGATTTGTCCAGGCACGTCCAATGTGGCTTCCAAGTATGAGGAGCTGGAAAGCCTGTATGCCAGCGTCGGGAAGGTCATCTACGAGGGACTGACTGCGTACGAAAAGTAAGTCCAACCAGCAATTCAGCACTTCGTACACCACCTTTTTTAAGCTTTCTTCACCAAGTTTTCCCTAAGTGTTAAAAACTTTCAGTTTCTCAAAGTGTTGTTTTCTTGTTGTCTATAATGTCATCTATGAAAGACTGATTGCGTACGAAAAATAAGTCACGTCAGCATTTCGTACACCACAAACTTTGCAAAGTTTCCCCTAATTTTTAAACTATCAGTGTACTTTCTATGTCTAAAAATCTAGTTTTCGTGTTGTCTGAAAGATCATCTATGAAGGACTGACTGTATGAAAAGTATAGTCACATCAGCATTTCGTACACCATCCGTGTCACAAAGTTTCCTTGAACTATTAAACTTTTGGTGACCAAAAAACCAATCACAATTGGAAAATGTAATCCTTTTTCAGGGTATATAAACTTTATAGTTACAAAGCTTGCCCAATTGAGGGTCTGTTTCTTCTATGCTGTCGTTTCGTTTTGTGTCACAGGGCGGCGAGCGGTACCCCAACCTCCAGCCTGTTCGGTACCCTGATGATCCTGAAGGCGGCCTGCACTAATAACATCGCCTACATCGATCGCCTGATCTCTGTCTTCATGAGAGCTCTGCAGAAGATGACTCGCGAGTATCTGGCTCCGAGTAGCACTGAGTCCACAACATGTAAGCAAATTGGAATTCAAATAGAAATGGTTTGGGTGACATCTGAACGACAACTTTTTAGACATTGAGCAAGGAACTTTAAAACATACAGCATTTTTGCGTTGACACTAGCAGTACGTAAACAATGAGTTCGGCAAGATGTAAGGATTTGATGACTTTTCAGCAAAATTTATCAGAAGTGGACTTCTTGCTTTCTCCATTTTTTCTCCGCTGCTAGTGGCCTCTGAGTTGTTAATCATCAGCCTTGACCTCGTCAAGAATCGCATCGGTGTGATGAGCACGGACATGCGGCGGAACTTCATCCAGGTTGTGTTGACCCAGCTCATTGAGAAGTCGCCCGACGCCAAGGTCATGAAGACCGTGGTGAAGATGGTAGAGGAGTGGGTGAAGGCAAAGGTGAGTTCCAGGGGTGTCGTGGCCTAGTGGTCTGGCGTGTTGTACTCAAGATCTTGTGATCTACAGATTGTGGGTTCGAATCCAGCCATGTGCTAGTGGTGCTTGTTCAGGTTCAGGTTTATTTCCATACTATTATAATGTTATTACATTGAGTACATTTATTACAAGGTAAGATAATAGTATGAGGAGGTCAGACAAGAAGCCGGAGCCTGTACAAATGTCTGCCCCTGGGGTTAATAATGGTAAACACCTTCAGCACCTTGTGTCTTTGGGCAAGACGCTTTGTCACATTGCTCCTCTTCACCCAGGAGTAAATGGGTACCTGTGAGGGTAGAGATGGCTTTGTGTGCTTGATTAGCCTCTGTGCGCTTTACAGTAACCGGGGCTGTATACTCCCCAGGGAGTTGAGATTGTTTCAGGAATGTTAGTGGGGCCCGATGACCAGGGAAATAACCTTCACTGTACAGGCCGATCCGTGAAAGGGTTCACGGTGACAATGCAAACCTTCTTAGATGATCTTTGCACCTTCAGGGAGATAACTTGTGACAATTATTGAATGATTTTGGTTGGTTTCAGACCCCGTTGATGATGAATCAGTCGCCGTCTCCTCGGGAGAAGTCGGTCCTCCTAGTGAAGCTCATGCAATATGTGGAGAAGAGATTCCCCGACGACTCTGATCTGAATGCCCAGTTCCTGGAGCTGGTCAACTGGGTCTATCGGTAAGATTTAATCAAGGGTCAAGAAAGACACTTCCCCCTGGCCTGCAAACTGGAGTCAGGAGTGTTCAGAGGCTAGTCAGTCCTGAATTCTGGTATTAAACCCCAGACTTCCACCTTTAAAATGCGCGAACAGTTTGGCAAGTGAAAATCAGAGGGGATAGTCTGAAATGTTGCTGGTTGGGCTTGTCACCCATAAAAAGAAGCTAGCACATACCCCGAGTATAAGATAAAGCCTGCAAGCTGGTAGTGATAATGGCTGAGGTATCAAGGTACCATGAAGCCAGGGGGTCAATTTCATTGAGCTGTTAAGCACAAAAAAAAAATGCTCAGCACAAAATGTCTTGCACGATAAAACATACCACCATTAAAATTTCCATTTGATATTTATGATCAGCGTACAACAGCAAATGACAATCACAAATGATACACAACACATTTGAAATTAGGTTGTTTATCCTTTTTTTATTAAGATTGAAATGTCATGGTTGGCATATTTTTTGTGCTAAGCAGGGCCGTGAAATTGGCCCTTGATGTGTTCTGGGAATGATGTTTGCCGACTGTGGCAGAAGTGAGAGAGGGGAGTTTTTGAAGAATCAGAGGTTGAGGTCAGTGTTTTTGATGTGTATTTTGTTCACCAGGGACGAGTCGCTGATGGGTAGTGAGCTGACATCCAAGCTAGAGCCTGCCTTCTTGGCCGGTCTGCGATGCCAGCAGCCTCACATACACCAGAAATTCTTTGAGGTGAGTATTATAAAACCAGACCCGTATCAGTCACTTCCTAGTTCAAGCTTTTATTTGTTGCTTTCCCTTCCCGAATCCCGCTTCAGTCAAGTGTTCCATGCCCATCCTGTATATAAAATGTCAACATCTTTCTTGCCTTCCTCAGGTGTTTAATGGGAGCATTAAGAAGCGTCTGTTTGATCGGCTTTTGTACATCACGGCCTCGCAGAGCTGGGAGGCCATGTCTACACACTACTGGCTCAAGCAGTGCATCCAGGTACGTCGACCCTTAGACCAGCCCCAAACCTACCCACCAGAATCCCACCTACCCACCAGAATCCCTTACAAATGACTCATGGAACTTTGGAGGGGACATACGTCTGTGGGCACCAGGCCTTGTGACTCTCCATGGCCCAACTTGGCCCAAGAACTCCCCCCAAAAAAATGCTTTGTCACATATTGCTCCTCTGCCCCCAGGAGTAAATGGGTGCCTGTGAGGGTAGAGATGGCTTTGTGCACTTGATTAGCCTTCGTGCACTTTACTGTTGCTGTGGTTATATACTCCCCAGGGAGTTGAGATTGTTTCAGGAATGTAAACGTAGCAGGGATTTGAGAGTTCAGATTTAAATTGGATTTCAGATTTTTTTGTTAAATGGTTTTTAACTCAGAATTTCAGTTTTTTTGTACACCTGCTCTGTATAAAAGTATAGGAACTTTTAAATTTCTGTTTTTTTGCTTGGTGTTTTCAGTTTGGCTTTTTGTTGTTTTTTTGTGTGGCCACCCACATCCCTGATGTAGCCCAATGACCAGGGATAATAGTAATATGCACATAGATACATCATTGATTTTGAAATGAGCGATTTTAAAAACAGTCATTGTTAGAAATTATCGTAACTGCTATTTGATTTTTTGTTGGTCCATCTTAGTTGATCATGGCGGTCAGCATGAGTGGCATGACGATGACCTGCACTAGCTCCCCTCAGCTGCCGTCCATCACGTCGGTCATCGGTCTGGCCGACAGCCAGGACAAGAAAACCTTTGCAATGGCCCTCAACATCAAGGAAGAACCTGTGGATATAGCCACTGAGTCCACCAAGGAAGAGGTAATGGCTTGTGGATCATGTTGGAGCACTATCCACAAATATCCACCAATTGTCATCATTGTCCGCGACTGTCCAACACTATTCACTAGCGACCACTAATATCCTGTAATATCCATAATTGTATCCTTAAGTGTCCACAAATTTCCACTAATGTCCACCTTCATCCAGAGGTACCCACTAGTTTCTACTTATATCCACCAATTTTCATCATTGTCCGGGACTATCCACCATTATTCACTAGCGACCACTCTTATCCTGTAATATCCATAATTTTATCCACAAGTGTCCACCAATTTCCACTGATGTCCACCAATTTCCACTAATGTCCACCCACATCCACAGATACCCACTGGTATCCACTATTAACCAGCAAATGCCCTTCACAATCCACCAACATCCACTAAATTCCACTAGAATTCATCCCTTCTAACAATATCCACCAATGCCTACCACTATCTACCAGCATCCACCAGTACTTGCCACTTGATATCCACCCATCTTCAACAATATTCATCACTGTCTATCAACATCCACGAAAATCCTTCAACATCTTCCAATATCAGTCATCTACAACTATCAGCAGATTTTAAAAATGTCTGCAAGTCTACAAATACAGATTTCAAACTTATACAAAAATTGTTTCAAATGGTGTCCTTGATATGCTTACAATACAAGGATGAAAATGAAACTTAAGTCAAAAAATATTTCATCAAATAACCACAAGGGGAACTGACTGAATTTGAAAGGTGAACTAAGTCATTGAAAGTTGAACTAAGAAAAAGTGACTGGAGCGGGATTTGAACCGGCAACCTTCTGAATACCATACAGGCGCTCTACCAACTGAGCTATCCAGCCCTACGTTGGTAGTGTCCAACATAGGGTGGGTTCATGGTTTCTGACTGCCAATCAAACAAAGCTATTTGACTATTTTGGACACCACCAACATAGGGGTGATATTTGTTAGAAGAATATGTTAAGCTGAAACTTTATGCAAGCGAAGTTTATAGTTCATTATTTTCAAAGTTTCCAATCTTCCTCTGTGACTGATATTGAATGCCACATTGTTTTGATGTATCTGTATTAACATAGGACATGGAGATTGATATAGAGCTGACGCACCCAGAGGGACTGAGTACCACAGGTGGAACAGCCTCCAGTTCCAGCAAGAAAAGCAGCGACCCCAAGCAGCAGCTGCAGATGCTGATCACCAAAGACTCCAAGTTCATCGAGTCGCTGCGAGACGCTAAGGTTAAAATGCTTTAATAACCATTATTTGTTACGGTGAAGAAATTGTAGTCGTTCATTCTGACGTTCTTCTTTGAAAAGTCTTTGAAAAGTGAACAAAGACAAATTGACTGGAATGGGATTTGAAACCAGCGAATTCCGGAATAGCGTACCGGCGCTCTTTACCAACTGAGCTATCCAGCTGTAAATTGTTAGATCACTTGAATGCTGGATGAATGATTGATGGACAATTGGGTTTCATTTTTCGTCATCTTTTTCTCCAGACCTACAATTTCCTGACGGCTGTCTCCCAGCTCTGCCACAGCGACACCGACATGACCCATCAGCTCTGGATCGATCTCTTCCGCCGGCTCTGGAAGATCCTCAACGAAAAACAGCAGACGGTAAGTTCTCTCTCTGTACGCAGCGGCGTATCTAGGGAAAATGGCGCCCGGGGCAAGCGCTAATATTGTGCCCCTAATTCTAACTTAGGAAAACAATCAGACAATGTGAATTTGGAATCTGTCTTTGTTCATTGGATTAGATTTGCGATATTTTCATTGACAGTGCAGCTACTTTGTTTTTTTGTTTTGTTTTTTGTTTTTTGTTTTTCTTTTTTTTTTCCTTCTGAAAATGGCACCCGGGCCACCCTTGCCCATCTAGTTACACCAATTTCTTTACAATCCCATTACTTTTAGCAGCCAAAGTATTCACTGAAATCTCTGTAGACACATTTCCATGGAAACCCATAGAAATGTTCAGTCAGGACTTGTGGATCAGTGTATCCCAAAAATATGTTATTCCAGTGATATTGTAAAATTTATTTTTGATTTGAAATAAAAAATTGAAAACCAAAAGAGGTTTAAAAATGTTCAACTAATTAATTGGCCTTTTTGTTGTTGTTGTTTGTGCAGTTGTTGGCACAGGAGCTGAGCCCGTTTCTATGCAGCGGCAGCCACTTGTATCAGAAGGATGGCACTCCGAGTGTTATCAACACCTTCGTGGAAGCCATCTCGTTGTGCGTGCCGCCCGTCATGCTGCGACCATGCATTCTCAAGGTGAGGACAGGCTCAAGCCAGAACTGAACAGCTGTGATAAAGGGCATGTTTGTGCATGAAGCTTATGCTTCATTAAAGACTGATGAACTGACCAAGCCTTAGCCATAGCCTTAGCCACAACCTTAGTCACAGCCTTAGTCACAGCCATTGCTCATTACTCAAGCCCAGTTTTATACTTCACCCCAAATGAAATATGAATGTTTAACAGTGACACAGTAATGTGTACACAATTTTGTTTCTGTTGCGGTGCAAGAAAATTTGCCCCGCTTTACTTTTCGTGTGAATTGTGACGGGGCTTCAATCAGTCTGTGGGTGTTTACGAAATGGAGGCTCCAGCCCAGGCTCCAGCTCTGATATCCATGTGCTGAAAATACGGGTCGTGGTTTATCATTGAAGCTGAAACACTGTTTCCCTTTTCAAAGCAGAGAATCAAGTTCTGAACCACTGCCTAAAGTCTCTATTTCGATACCCGTTATTTTAGAAAATTGTGGATTCACGAAATATGGAGCAGGAGCCTAAGACGGAGCCTGAGCCTCTGTTTTGTCTGAACTCTAAGGTTAGGCTAATACACATTGACAGATGAAAGAAGATTTTGATATGGTAATTGAAAGGTTAACAAAGAAAATTGACTGGAGCAGGATTCAAACCTGCAACCTCAGGAATACCGTATCGGTGCTCTTACCAACTGAGCTTTCCAGCTCAATGTTACCGTTGCCCCTAATAGTCAGTTATCTTTGCTGGTTTGACCCTTAATACGGTGATTTTTGTCATCTGCAGTATCTGGGCAGGAATCACAACCTGTGGCATCGGTCAGCCCTCATGTTGGAACAGAGCGCCATCGAGAGTGGCTTCAGTACTCAGCATCGACCGCCCCGCACCCTCAATGTTTACGACTTCTATGAACCTGACAACGCTTCCACTACGCAACAGGTCTTGTATTGATTCTTTTTATTATTAAATTATCCTTTGTATTGAGATTTTATTTTATTTTTTTAAATATCTTCTTGAAGGTAACTTCATACTTTGGTTTTTGTCAACGAAATGCAGTTTCCTGGGCAAAAATATCAAGACAGATACAGTAACAGTCATCTGTGAAAATTTCAGTCCCATACGGTGCCCACTTTTTGAGAAAATAGTGAAAAACCCTCATGGTATTTTCAACTTTATTCACAGGAGTTTTGATATCCCTGAGATCAAAACTGTTTTAAATCTTTGGTTTTACTCTTTTTCTGGATAAATACAGCATTTTAGGCAGAAGCAGTATGTTTCTACCATCACCATCTTCATACCTTATAAGTTATAGGTAAATTTGTGAAGATTTCTGTTTTGGCATGTCATCAGAGTATGATGTTACCGTTAATGACAAAGTTTCAAATCAGTATGTAATTTTGAAACGTCGCTTCATATTTTATTTTTAATTGATGTAGGAGACGCTGGATTCACTGTCTGAGATCTACGAGCGTCTTCAGGAGGAGGACATGTGGGCGGGACTCTGGCAGAAACGCTGCAAGTTCCCAGAGACCTCCACGGCCATCGCCTACGAGCAGCAGGGATTCTATGAGCAGGCCCAGTCAGCCTATGAGGGGGTAAGAAGCTAGCTCACCAACCGAGTCTCGCACACAGAGAATAATAGACAGCTGAGAATTGCTCCCTAGCCTTCTTATTTCACCACACCACATTAATATTTGTTTAAATATTGATGTATTTGCACCTTTAAACGTTTAATCTTTTCAAAGCAAATGCCAAAATCCAACCAAGCTAGTTGGCGTCGGCAGGTAAATTTGAATCTGATATCACAGCGGAAAATTCAATTACTGCAGTTCGTCACATTCATGATGTTTCTTTCTTTTGTGGTTGATAGGTGATGACCAAGGCTCGATCAGAGCACAATGCCGGACCGGCCAGCCAGGCCGTCTTCTCTGAATACCAGCTCTGGGAGCAGCACTGGGTCCGTTGCTCCCGGGAGCTGAGCCAGTGGGATCTCCTGATGGACTACGGCAATGCCAAGGGCCAGACCAACCCCCACCTGGTACTGGAGAGTGCCTGGAGGGTGCCCAACTGGAGCGCCATGAAGGAGGCCTTGGCCCAGGTAAGTCAGTCACTCAGTGGTGTGTTGAAGTAAGCAATGCCAAGGGCCAGACCAACCCCCACCTGGTACTGGAGAGTGCATGGAGGGTGCCCAACTGGAGCGCCATGAAGGAGGCCTTGGCCCAGGTAAGTCAGTCACTCAGTGGTGTGTTGAAGTAAGCAATGCCAAGGGCCAGACCAACCCCCACCTGGTGCTGGAGAGTGCATGGAGGGTGCCAAACTGGAGCGCCATGAAGGAGGCCTTGGCTCAGGTAAGTCAGTCGAACAATGGTGGGTTGAAATAGACCAGTCCTTGTTCCATCCAGCATGGGAATGGCTGTAGACCACTGCTCAAGAGATAAAAGCAGCGGCAATGTCGGTACCCTCCAAGAAATTTCCCTAATAGGTTGATGTCAAGTACAGTATGAACAGGGCATGCACTACAGGACTGCGATTATGAGCTACGCCTGGCAGAATAGACGGGCCTTCCTGAGAAATAGTTCCCCTTTGAGATTAACTTGGCCTCTTTTGTAGGGGGATTAGGGCAAACAATGGAACAGTTAGCTTGGGAGGCAACAGCCTGATGAAGGATTTCTTTTGGAAAACCAAATCAGCATTAACGCCCTGCAGCCGATTTCACGAAACTTCAAATGTTGCATACGCAATATTTCGTTGCGTAACTCATGCAACATTTTAATACCTGTCTTGGTTGCATAAGTTATGGTCGTTTCACGAAACTTACGCAACATTTGTACGTTGCCTAATTTACGCAGCATTTCGTGCAATCGGCTGCTGCTCCCTTAAGAGATAGAGGCAAGAGAAACTGCCTTCTCCTAATCATTTCATGGCAGGGGGGGAAGGCAGGACTTAGTGTTTATGGTGAGAATCAGTTGAAAGCCTGACAGGAGGAACCAGGCAAGACAATCAAAGTGCCTGGGCTCTACGGTCCTGTTGTCTTCAAAATACCACACTATGTAAATATCCCCTTTGACACATTCATGTACCCAAGTTGGTCCAAGCAAGCCCCCTTTAAACCACAGTATCTTGGATCGGCAGTCCAGTATCCTATTTGATGTAATTTGTGTCTGTTCTGTTTGTGAATTGATTTTGTCGTTATCAGGTGGAGCAGAGCTGTCCCCGTGAGATGAACTGGAAGGTCAATCTGTATCGTGGCTTTATAGCAATATGCCACCCGGAGGAGAAGAATCTAGCTCTGGTAAACAATCCCTCATCAAGTTTTAAGAATGGAATATAATTATAATAATTTGGGAGGCTAATCATCCTTACTCACTGCTGGGGTGCTGAATTGCGAAGGATGCAACTGCAACGTGATCGAGTTGCCGACATTTATTGGGCACCCTTAGATGCTAGCCACATCAACCAATAATTATATAATCTCGGATGACGGCCTGAGATCATAAGTGTTTTATTATTGTGGAATAAAGGAAATCCGGAGAACCTGGAAAAAAAAACCTGTAGCACAAGGGAGAACCAACGCACAACTCTACTCACATATGACCCAAGCTGGGATCGAACCCAGGCCACATTAGTGAGAGGCGAGTGCCTAACACACAAGTTTGCCCTCTATGCCACCTGAGGTCGATTTCACCAAACTCTCTGTAACTTACTATCAATTGTAGGACTTATGATACATTGAACCTCTGCGTGGGATAGGTCCCCTACGATGGGTTATCCTTCTTAACTCGAGTTACGATCGATCGCAGGGCTTCGTGAAAACGAACCCTGAAGACCTTTATAATCTGAAATTTTGACATTGACAGTGTTACTTGGCACAATGTATATCCCCTTGATGTGTTTTTCTCGTCTTGTTTTGTTAAAGATTGAGCGTCTGGTGGAGAGTTCAAGCAGTCAGGCCATTAAGGAGTGGCGTCGGCTCCCTCACTACGTAACCCAGGCCCACACCCCACTCCTGCAGGCAGCCCAGCGGATCATCGAGCTCCACGAAGCCTCCCAGATCCACCAGGGTCTCCAGCCGGCCAACCTGGGCCGCAACCAGAGCCTCCACGACATGAAGGCCATCGTCAAGACGTGGAGGTGAGACCTAGCAAAATTTCTGTTTCCATTTTTTGAAAATGAAAGTAATAAACTGCTGCTGCAAACTGCTCATCAACAAAAATATTGACCTGATTCATATAATTAAATTGGAATGAGGAGGGCCTGCTGTTTGATCATAGCAGTATCTTTCTCAAATCCTAAATTTTAAAATCTGGAATTGGTGGCAGGAGCGGGATTTGAACCTACAACCTGAAGAATACGTAGCCAGCACTCTACCTACTGAGCTGTCCAGCCCTATGTTGGCTATCCAGCCCTATGTTGGCGGTGTCCTTAGTTATCAATCACATGTATCTTTGTGAATTGCTTTGAGTTAATAGGAGGGCCTGACGCATTTTGATCCTAGTGGAATTGGTGGCAGGAGCGGGATTTGAACCTACAACCTGAAGAATACGTAGCCAGCACTCTACCTACTGAGCTGTCCAGCCCTATGTTGGCTATCCAGCCCTATGTTGGCGGTGTCCTTAGTTATCAATCACATGTATCTTTGTGAATTGCTTTGAGTTAATAGGAGGGCCTGACGCATTTTGATCCTAGTGGGATCTTTATCGAAGGCTAATTAACAATTTGTGACACTGTTAACATGGAGCTGAATTGCTCATTTGGTAGAGCACCAGTTTTGTATTCCAGAAGTTGCAGGTTGGAATCCTGCTCCAGTCAGTTGTTTACCTTGTGGTTTGTTGGATAATATCTTGTGTTTTCTTTCTGACAGGAATCGTCTGCCCATGGTGTCCGATGACCTCACTCATTGGAGTGATATCTTCATGTGGAGGCAGCATCACTACATGGCCATCGTCAGCGCCTACGATAACCTCAACTCCCAGGACACGGTATGTTGGGTGTTTACGAAACGGAGGCTCAGGCTCTGTTTCAGGCTCCGACTCCATTTCGTGATTCCATTCTGAGCTTCAGCTTCAATGAACTTGAAAAACCACAACCTATATTTTCAGCATATGGATGACAGAGCTGGAGCCTGAGCCTCTGTTTCGTAAACGACCATAGACTGATCGACACCTATCTAGCGCCCTCTGTTTGCTAGACTTGTTTATTACGGACCGATGGGCCCATGCCCATTCTGGGTGGGAATGTCTCTGAATCCAACCCAAATTCTTAACACAAAAAGTCCTTGCGTAAACCCTAACCCCTGATACATTCTTCCAGCCAGAAACCTGTCCTGAAACTGTCAATATTTAGCATTGTTCAGTATTCCTTTGGCACATTCTGTACAAGCAAGGATTATTAAGGGACATTGTGCTACCTAACGGTCCCAAACCCCTCAAACTCCAACAGGTAGTTATGTTGAGTTTTGGCTTGTTTGGTACCAAACAGTAAGGACCTGTTGTTGGACTTTGTTTGAGTCAGTACCAAAGGTCCAGGAGTACACTGTTTCATTCTGACAGGTTTGGGGAAGTAAGGCATGTTTGTGGCATTGCACTGGCATTTACTTTGTGGGTAAGGTTATCCACGGTATAAAGTGCAGTTGCTGATGGAATTTGTGGTGGTGCACTGGAATACATTGTGTTTGGGACTGTTGGTCTACAGCCACACACCAAGGCATAGGCACATCCATACCAAGTGAATCAAACTCCAACAACTGGAGCCTGTTGAAATTTGTGAGGTTCAGTACCAAACCCGACCAAACCTGTGACCAACTGTTGAAGTATGTTGGATTCAATATGCTTCCTAGTACAAGGGCCTAGGGGGTTAGGGTTATGTGATGTACAGTGCAATGCAACTATAACGAACACCACTATACTGAACATTTGGCTGTACCGAACATCATCCTTGGCTTTCAATTTTTTGTGTACAATAATTCACTATAATGAATGACCGATATAATGGACAATATCTGTGAATCCCTGCATGTTTGCTATAGCGGCATTCCACTGTACATGTAATTGAAGATTTTTTGCATGAGTTGTGCTGACTGAGGCATTGTTTGTTGATCATTTTGCAGAAGAGTCGAGCCGGTCTTGAGGCAAGCCAAACGCCTCGAACTTCCCTGGCCAAAGAGGTAAAAATCGCTTGAATTATTGAAAATTTGATATTCCATGGTTAATAACACTTACACTTGCTGGAATGGTTGCACATTCAAACACACCGACAACAGACATAGTACTAACAGATTTACATATTGGGCACAGAACAGTTGAAGACTGTTTATAATTTGATTTGTCATGGAATAAAAACAAACCTGGGAAATTTTCAGCTCATATCATCATCGGAAACTGTAGAAAACAGTGAAAACCACTCACAGTATTTTCACATCTACCACAGGAGTTTTGGTCTCACCCCGAGATCAAAACTGTTTTCAGTCATTGTTTTACTTATTTCTGGATAAATACAGTGTTTCGGGCAGAAATATTTTAACAGTATATTTCTACCATCACCATAGTCATACCCTAAAAGTTATATGTAAATCTGTGAACATTTTTGTTTGGGTATGTTACCAATCCTGTACTGTACCTTTAAAGCAACAGTCACTAGTCAAGTCAAGGATTAGTCAGTCAAGTTCGGGTTGTTAAGGGGAAATGAACTGTTATTGAGTATCCTTCACAAACCTGATATAACAAGGATTGTGTTTGCATTGGTTGCAGCAGCAACAGCATGCTATGCTTGGTGTGCATGCCTCCGCTCAGTCCATCATCAACTATGGTAAAGTGGCTCGCAAGCATCACCTGATCGGACCGGCCCTGGACTCCCTCAGCAGGTAGAACTTATTTTCCCCCTCCTCAAGTCTAGGAAAGTTTTCCAGACACCATCGCCATCTTTCTTACTTGGAGTTTTGATTGCAACAATTTTGATCGGATTTTTATCTGGTTCGAATCCCACCCTTGCCCCCTTAGTATCAGGCTGTTGTGATAAATACAGGAACTACTGTCTGGCGTTTTCATGCCGAATCTGTAAATTTCTCTTCAAACATTGCCAGGTTATCATAATCAATTCTACCACTGTGACCGGGTTCGAATCCCACTCGCGTGGTAATTGATTGGTCTTAACTTGGATTCGGGTTCAGGATCCATCCACACCAAATTACACTCACCACAATGAATTCAACTCCACTTTGTACATTGCTAAATTGGCAGAGCCACTTGGATTGCATAACTCAACCCGGGTTCGAATCCCTCTCTTGGTCTTTTTTTTTTTTTGTGGGGACAGGAATTCACCATCCCTAGCATGCCTATTCCTGACAAAATTGTATTTTCATGCATTGCTAGGAATGTCAGAGCCACTTGCATGGCATAATTTTTGACCAGGCAGGGTTCGAATCCCACTCTCTGCTTTCTGTTTATTTTTGTGCGGACAGGTTCCACACCATCCCCAGCATTCCTATAGATAACAAAATTGTACTTCATGTTTTGCCAGAGCCACTTGCATGGCATGATTTTTGACCAGGGTTCGAATCCCGCTCACTGCATTCTTGTTTTTTGTGCGGAGGACAGGATTCACACCATCCCCAGCGTGCCCATCGTGGACTGCTTCCAGAAGATCCGTCAGCAAGTCAAGTGTTACCTGCAGATGGCCAGCACCATGGGTAAGCAGGAGCTACAGGAAGGCCTAGAGGTCATCGAGTCTACCAACCTCAAGTTCTTCACCCGGGAGATGACGGCTGAGTTCTACGCCCTCAAGGGCATGTTCCTGGCCCAGGTTGGGAGGTAGGTTGCCCGAATGTCCTGCCCAGCCATTCCCCCTAGCACCTGTGATTCATGAGACGTGTGCCACCAATAGAGGGCGCTAGAGCCAGCACCAATTTATCAACAGCTATTACCGTGCCTTTGGCCTTGTCCGAAGCAGGCTTCCAGAGCTACGGCTAGGTCTATGTCTTTGTGTCTCCGCGTATTTCCAATAGAAAAATAGCTCTAGACAACAGATTTGGATGCAGTATAAACTCGTAACTTGTTTTTGTAACTCGCCTACATCAAAAGGGGATTTTCCTGACATTAGGTTAGATGACAAGATTTCCGGCGAACCGTTTGCCTCGATCAGTTGTCACATCGTGGCATTAAGCTTCCAAGCAGAGTACCAGTCACACCAATGTATTACAGTGGAACGCCACTATAACGAGCTCCGCTATACCAAACATTTGATTATATCGAGCATCATCCTTGGCTCCCAATTTTTGTGTACAATGTATCAAGGCCTGCTGAACATTGTTTACTATAACGAACGACCACTATAACAAACAATTTCTGGGCGTCCTTGCATGTTCATTATAGTGCCGTTCTACTGTACATTTTTCGTTAGATGGACTCATTTCTTGGTATAATTGACCATTTTTTGTGCTCTGTTTTTTTTTCTAGTCGGTCGGACGAGGCTAACAAGGCCTTCTCAGCCGCCGTTCAGATGCACGATACCCTGGTCAAGGCCTGGGCTCTGTGGGGAGACTACCTGGAACAGATCTACTGCAAGGACAGGTCAGTAGAAATTGATCATCATCTACAGCTGGAGGAGCTGGCCCCACCATAGCAGGGGCAGCTTCCCCACTTTCATAAATAAAAACCACATACATCAAAATGTAGCTTGCTCCATGGTGAAAACTCTACCTTCAGACACACATGTATGACAAAATGTTGCCCAAAAGTTTATCACAAAAACTAGCTTCAAAAATGCAACCCCAACCCAAAATACATCATGAAACAAGTTAACACCACAAAGCAATTTGTGTACAAAGTGATTTTGTGTATGAACTATGAAATGGTTTATGTACAAAGTGGTTTGTGTACAAATTGAATTGTGTATGAAGTAAGTTGTGTACAAATTGAGTTTTGTGTATAAAATTATTTGTGTACAAAGTGAGTTGTGTACAAAGTGAATCTTGTACAAAGTGAATCTTGTACAAAGTGAATCTTGTACAAAGTGAATCTTGTACAAAGTGAATCTTGTACAAAGTGAATCTTGTACAAAGTGAATCTTGTACAAAGTGAATCTTGTACAAAGTGAATCTTGTACAAAGTGAATCTTGTACAAAGTGAATCTTGTACAAAGTGAATCTTGTACAAAGTGAATCTTGTACAAAGTGAATCTTGTACAAAGTGAATCTTGTACAAAGTGAATCTTGTACAAAGTGAATCTTGTACAAAGTGAATCTTGTACAAAGTGAATCTTGTACAAAGTGAATCGTGTACAAAATGAGTTTTGTGTACAAACTTTCAAAGTGAGTTGTGTACAATGTGAGTTTTGTACAAAGTGAGTTTTGTACAAAGTGAGTTTTGTACAAAGTGAGTTTTGGATACAAAGTGAGTTGTGTACAATGTGAGTTTTGTACAAAGTGAGTTTTGGATACAAAGTGAGTTTTGGATACAAAGTGATTTGTGTACAAAGTGAGTTGTGTACAAAGTGAGTTGTGTAAAATGTGATTTGTGTACAGTGTAATTTGTGTACATTGTATACCGTACTTTAGTGGTTTTTGTAAAAAATTCATCTGTTTACAAAGGGATTTGTGTACAAAGGGATTTGAGTTGTGTATGAAGTTGAGTTGTGAAATAGGTGAATTGTGTACAAATGTCTGTCTTCAAATTTCCACCGCAGACAAACTCAGGTGGGTGTGTCGGCCATCGTCTGCTTCCTGCATGCCTGCAGGCACCAGAACGAGACCAAGTCCCGCAAGTATCTGGCCAAGGTGCTCTGGCTTCTCACCTACGATGACGACAAGAACTCCCATCCTCTGGCCGAAGCCGTCGACAAGTATTGCGTGGGAGTGCCGCCCATTCAGTGGTTACCATGGTAACTGTCACTTAAATTTGTCTTATTTATTAGCCGCATCCTCTTTGAGTGATCCCCCATTTACCTTTTCTCAGGTTGCAGCATTGCTAATGCAGCACGTATCTTAAATGATCCTTGGGATATAGCAGTATATGTACATGGTTTCATGGCTTCTGACTGCCAAACGAACAGAGATAATTGACTATTAGGGACACCACCAACATACGGCTGGATAGCTCAGTTGGTAGAACGCCGGTACGGCATTCCAGAGATCATTTTTTCGAATCCCGCTCCAGTCAATTTTTCTAAGTCCACTTTTGAATAATTTATTTATGTGTATTTTCCCATGAAAGATACTGATTGAGTGTACTTCATTATTTAAGTCATTGAAAACCGAACAAAAATTGTTTGATCATATTCTAATTCTAGTTTCTATTATGTAGATTAGGCTTACCCTTCACTGTTGTGTAATCAGTTTGAATATTAATTACACCAAATGGACACAAAATTTGAGTAACAATGAATGTTGGAACTTGAATCTTCAGGATACCACAGTTGCTGACATGCCTGGTCGGCTCGGAGGGAGATCTGATCATCAACGTACTGATCAACGTCGGTAGAGTCTACCCTCAGGCCTTGTACTTCCCTATCAGGACACTGTACCTCACACTGAAGATTGAGCACAGGGAGAGATGTAAGTTCATGCTTTCTCATCGGACTTTTCAAGCTCTTCCCATTGTTTCATATTTTGTTAGGACCATCAGATCCTCCAATTTAAGTATGATTTTGCAAACATCCTGGGGTTAAAGGTAATATCATACTTTGGTTTTTGTCAAAGAAATGCACATTCATCGCGAAAAATATCAAGAACGATGCAGAAACGGTCACCTGTGAAATTCCCAGTCTCATCTGGTGACCACTTTTTGAAAAAACAGTGCAAAACAGCCCACGGAATCCAAACAGGATTTGTGATCTTCCAAACATCAAAATTGGTTGAATACGGTCACACAGTAGCACAAATTCTAGGCGAACTGTACTCTATGCAAGCAGCTGTGTTTGGAACTCATATATTGCGGTCTGCTCGAAAATGCCAGTACCACAATGAGTGCATTTTTTTGGACAGTAAAGGTTCATTGAACCTCTTGTTCCAGACAATACCCCCCATTCAATGTATTTCAATGGAGATAACAAAGCAGTCATGAATATTCTCAAGGCATGTGGCAAACTGCTATAGACGCTTCCCGAGCGGAAGGGGCTAAGGTCACTTAGCCTCCTAAATTATTATCATCATCATTAGATAGGAACAGGTAAACTCTTTAGTGGGGCAAGTTGGACATAACATCAGTATACCTCTACGTTCATTCATCAACCTCTTCCTCTTCTTCTTCTTTCTAGATAAGAGCACGGAGTACCTTGGCAGTCTGCGACGAAGCTCCTCTGCGAGCAGCAAGCCAGGAGACACAGCGACATCCACGGCAACATCCACAGCCGCGCAGTCCAGCGCTACGATCTCCACGACACCCAGCACAACAACCACTGCCACCACCACAACCAGCTCAGGTAAATTCCCTCTAGTCCGTTCTCTCTCAAACTCCCAATAATGGACCGTTCCGGCTTTGCTCTTAAGCCCCGCCTACCTTAGCAATGCAATATGTTTTACATACCCGCATGTGACCGAGTTTGAACGAAGCAATGGCTTTCGTGTCCTCCAATTGGACAGTAACCACAGTTTGATTGACAGGCCGGAAGGGTCCTTTGTCGGCGGCATATGACATCTTTGAATGCATCATTGTAGGCCATCAGTAGTATTATTGTTCCCTATTTAAAACCACAGTACAACATTCAGAGCGCTGTCGTGCTGTAGTTGACGGTTTGACGTAAAAGCACTCCCACCTTAATAGATTATCAGTGAAGTTTTCTAGGCTTGAGGCTTGAGTGTGAAGTCAAAATGCTCCAGACAAATGCTAGTCAACATTTACTCCCAAATACTGTAAGGGCACTACACTCCTTGAGTCAATTTCACAAAGCCTTGCGATCGATCGTAAGTCGAGTTACGAAGGATAACCCACTGTAGGGGGTCTATCCTACGTAGGGCTGCAATGCATCACTAGTCCTATGATTGATAGTAAGTTACGATGAGTTTGGTGATATCAACCCTTGTTTATTGGATATATTGAGAAGTTCATACAATGTCATAAACATTTCTTTGATGTGCTTCTTGGACGATCTGCAAAATTGCTCGCATGGATTCCTTAAACTCATTCTCTATTCATCACATTCTTCTGTCTGTTTCATTCTCAGATTCCAACGGCTCTACCAGCACCAGCACCACCAGCACGGCCCACTCCTCCACCTCACAGCTGGGGGCCAGCTCAGCCTCTAATCCAGGCCCAATCAGGGCCTCCGTGCCCATGGTCAGGTGTAGTCGCATCATGCAGGTACAGAGGGACCTGCATCCTATCCTGCTTTCCTCCCTAGAAGGCATCGTGGACCAGGTATGTAAGGCCATAAACAAAAAATTGTTGTGTTGGAGTAACGGAGGTTTGGAAAATAGGGTCGGGCGGGCGGATTTTCTATTTTTTATTTTTTTTTCCCTGGGGTATTAAATGCTTTTTCCCCTGTATATCACAGTATTTGAGTCAAATAAAGACAAGAAATGACATAACAACTTTAACCAGTCTGGTTTCCATCTTTTGCTCCTTTGAAGCTTTTAATCTGCATACAAATTTGCGATTTTTTTATTTTTGTAATATTTTTTTTTCCCCATTTTAATTTATTTATTTTTATTTATTTTTGTTTTGGTTTAAAATGTTTACGGTCGGGGCATATTTTTGGGTCGGGCGGGTTACGCCAATACAACAATTTTTTTTTTATGGCCTAATGGCATCGCTCAGGCTCCGTCTCTGTTGTCCATATGCTGAAAATATAGGTTGTGGTTTTTCATTAAAGCTGAAGCCCTGTTTTCTTTTTCAAACCAGAGAATTTACTTCCGAACCGCAGCCAAAAGTTTCTAATTTGATACCCGTTATTTTTTCCTGTAGATGGTCTGGTTCCGGGAGACCTGGAATGAGGAGGTGCTGAGGCAACTGCGACTGGCACTGGCCAAATGCCAAGCAGTGGCCTTTGAGAACAGAGGAGCAGGTAAGATACACTTGCCATGATATGCAACAACAAACAGAGCTAGTTGGCAAGTCGGGACACTGCTAATATAAGGCTTGATAGCTTGATCATGAGAGTGCTGGTACGGCATTCCAGTGGTTGCAAGTTCGAAAGCCTCAGTGTTGTATTTGAGTCACCAAACATTGAGTCTGGGTCTCAATCAGTGGTGTAGTCAAGACCATCACAAGACCTTTTGTTGCAGCTCATTAGAATGGCTTGTGACTTGAATTCAGACAGTAGATCTTGTGCTGGTCTTTACTGCAACACTGGTCTCAATCCTGATCTACGTTGTTCAAGCTTAAATTAGATGAAACACAGATACTAATATGTTGTTTCTCTTGTTTCTTCCTTCAGTTGTCGAGGCTAAGGTCACCCCTCACACCCTTAGCTTCATCAAGAAGCTAGTCACCACCTTTGGAGTGGGCATCGAGAACGTGAACAGCGTGGCCACCACCTTCTCCAGCGCTGCCTCAGAGTCTCTGGCCAAGCGGGTCCAGGCCACCACCCAGGACCCGGTCTTTCAGAAGCTCAAGCCGCAGTTCACCACCGACTTTGACTTCTCCCTGCCCGGCGCCATGAAGCTCCACAACCTCATCTTCAAGCTCAAGAAGTGGATCAAGGTCATGGAGACCAGGTCCAAGCACCTGCCAAAGTAAGAGATTCCTGGATTCGCTACTGTCACTCTTCTATCTGAAGATTGGGCCTCCTGATCATCAAATAGCTCACTTATAAAGGAAATGAACTGCAGACTCTGTGCTCTGTTCAAAACGTTGAGATCAAACCATCTTCTTAGAACACACTCTCACAGAAGAGATTACATGGTGTCACCACAAACCAGCCTTTTTTTAAGTGTAATAGTGTTCTACCGTGTGAGAGTCATCCTACCTAATGATGAAGACCTTCCTCCCGTCAAATATCAAAACTGTCAAATCTTAGCTCTCTGGCACCATGGCGGTGCCTCTCAGTTGTAAATAAGCGAAGCTCTCTCTCAAGGTTCATTTTTTGTTTTAATTTATAACATTTTAATTTTTGATCAATACAAGTAATAAACTGCTGCAAACTGCTCATCAGCCAAAAAAATTAACTGAAATTTATAAAATCTTATATATGTTTGACTTATGTTTGTCTTGTCAATAGCCTTCAATAAAGATCCTGCTAGGATCGAAACGCATCAGGCCCTCCCAACTCCAAGCATTTTAATGTTTTAAATTTTGTTGTCAACGCTTTCCAGGTTCTTCTTGATTGAGGAATACTGTCGTTTCCTGAGTAACTTCTCCTCGAGCACAGCGGACGTTGAGCTCCCCGGCGAGTACCTGACTCCCCGTCACAGCCACTACAGCGTCAAGATCGCCCGCTTCATGCCTCGCGTGGAGATCGTCCACAAGCACAACACGGCGGCCCGGAGGCTGTACATCAGGGGCAGCAATGGCAAGGTACGACCACCTCAACATGGCCATCTCTCAAACATGGCAGCCCTAATAAAACTCAGAATTGCACACCTAGAAATTGTTTGTCCGGACACACACCTAAAGACCTGAAGCCAATGCAAAAACATGTTTTGACTCCCAAATATGATGCTGAGATGACATTTGCAAGTTGGCTGTGGTCCAAAAACATGATGGAAACACAATAGACTGTAAGGCTTAAAGGTACAATACATGATTGGTAAAGATCACATAACAGCACTCATACTTTGTCTGATCCAGCATGTACATGAAATGATAATCCTGTGAACATTTGAGCTCAATATGACATCTGAGTCACAAGGAAATAGCGAAAATCTGACTCAAGTTTTCTTATAAAATATAAAAAATTGTTTTAATCTTACCTCAAGATTTTACTTATTTCTGGATAAATACACCAAGTCAGGTGGAAATATTTTAACGGCATATTTCTACCAGCACCATTCTTCACACCCTGAAAGTTATACGTAAATCTGTGATCATTTCTGTTTGGGTACCGTAAAGTGCCATGTATACGGCGCACCCCAACTTTTGACATCAGCCGGCAGGAAAAAAAAAATCAGCCGTGGACGGCCAGAAATATATAGAAAACTGCAGCGCTCATTTTTCTCAGCTCATTAGTGATTTGTATTTCAATTGAGAATTACAAATTCGAGAAAAATAAAAGCAATGAATTACTCAATCCAACTCACAACTTTCAGGTATGTTTTACCCCAGTTTTCAACAACCCGAAGTGCGTCAGTGTCACACAACGCTGCGCCACGCCACAGCGAAAGCAGTACATAGGCCTACATGTACTGCGTGCGGCGTGGCCTACATCCTGTCGTGCACACGTGCAAACAGTTTTCGATCTCCATCATAGAAGACTTCATCAGCAGTCAACGGACAATGCACATTCCCGTTCCGTATGCCGTCATGTATTTTTTGTGTGAGTGGACAATTTGTTGCAAGCGCTGCGTGTCCAACTATCATGATCATAACGTACGACTCGATCCAAACCTATCGGCATTTCCCTCGCACGAAATGCTTACACGTGGTACGCATCATATCGGGCCGACGAATGCTGGCAACTCGTACCGACCGTACGCCGAGTCGCTTACCAACACGCACGCCGACCAACTCGCACGCCGACCCGATCGTACGTTGTCCACACTGACCAACTCGTACGTACGCCGGCCAACCCGTACACCATTTCTAGTGAAATGACTTTTCTCTGAATTTCAGGGATTCTGTTTTTTTTTTCCCTGAAAATAAACCATCCCTCAAATAAAATCTCTCGCAAAAAAATCCCGATAAAAAAACGACCAATCCCTCGAAAAAAAAACCTGATTAATTACTTGCGTACGAGTTGGTAATTAGCGTACGGCGAGTTGGTCTGCGTGCGGGAGGAGCGGCGTACGAGTTGGCTCAATGCACCTCAAATTGTTCATCCTACGTCCGCAATAGCGCGAGCGAATTTTGTGATTGGCTAGACGATCTGCGCGCGCTTTACAAATTGTCATCTTTACATTAGAACAAATCAAAATGGTGGTTCACGTTGCAGCGAAACGCTGTCGCGAACTTGACGTTTTTACCCATGAGGATAAGGATATTTCCCAATGGAAATGTGTCAATTGCTGATTAAAATAATGACTCCAGACACAGGTTTGATAATTTATTGAACAACATTCTTAAATGAAATATGTACGTCCGACCATGGTCCAACGATCGGCTGATGTCCACATGTCCACTCGCCCGTCGTGGCGTGCACATTACGGCGCTCCAACCGTGTTTTCGCACGCTATTTTTGGTGTCTCTAATCCAAACCCTAACCGATTTTTGCACTTCAGTTTTCCTTGGCCAATCGCAAGAGTCGGAAATATTAGATTTTTTTAAATGGTATATTTCATGAATCATTCGCTCAATTTTCAGTCAGACATCGTGCTAATTGGTTACCGTTGCTGCCGGTGCATCACATGCTTTAACTAGGCGCAGTGCAATGATCACAACCCACACTCTCGAGACCGCCAGCGGGCTGTACCCATGTATACGGCGCACCCCTAACTTTTGATTTTTGCCGAGGTGAAAAAAAGTGCGCCGTATACATGGAACTTTACGGTATGTTACCCATCCTGTACTGTACCTTTATTAAATTTCTCATGATGTTCAACCTCGGAGCTTTCTCTCTCCAATTGTTTTTTTAGATCTACCCGTACCTGGTGGTGAACGATGCCTCCATGGGTGAGTCCCGCAGGGAAGAACGAGTCTTGCAGCTGCTCAGGATGCTTAACATCTTCCTCGGCAAGAAAAAGGTCAGGAGCCCAGCGAGTAGAACAATGATCCATTCCAACAGCTCTTCCCCCACGTACTGCTTCTCTTTTGAACTCCCTGCCCAGTGCATGCTTCCCTTCAAACTACAATCAAAACAGACTCAAGAGGATTATTCAATTCCTGTTTTACCTCTCTGAGTCTTGAATAAGGTAAGGTTTGCAGTAGAACCTCTACTTGGAGTGTGTGGTTCTAAGAAGATCTAATCACTCATAGAAGAGTTTATTTCTCCACGGTGCTACCGCAAACCTTAACTTATTAAGTACCTCCACCGAACATAGCTTCAAGTTTTATATCTCTGAGTCGTATTCTTCCCTAGCCTTTACCTAGAGTGGGTCTAAGTCTTGATTTAAGGGGCTAACTTGCATAGAAGACAAGACTCTTAATAGTAGACCACATTTATGCTTTAAGGGACCGAGACATCAAAGGAACGTCCCGTTTTTTCTTGATGTGAGACGGCAAGATTGTAGTCCCGTCTGTTCAATTTCTAATGGTTCGTTAGAATTTTCTTAACCTATCGGAGCAATTTTTGTTTTGGTGTTGTAGGAGACGGCCAAGCGACAGCTCCAGTTTACGGTGCCTAAAGTGATCGCAGTGTCCCCCCAGATGAGACTCATCGAAGACACGCCATCCTCCTTGTCACTCCTGGACATTTACAAACAGGTTCGTGTCTATTACGGGGAGAAACTTTAATGCTGGTTGGGCCCAGCCACTGCAAAGCCAGGCCAGGCCTGGGCTTTGCCTGAGGTCTTGTGCTTCTATAATACCTGGCACTGAACCATACCCTGCTGTGTCCTGGATCATAGTTGGTACTTACACAAACGACAGGTTGAGTCCACATTGATCATGGACAGTATGCAGTAGCCAGGCATTATTGGTATTAAGCAGCTCTATTCGAGTGAAGTTCATGACTGACAAGAGGAGGATTTTAGGTCCGAAGGCTCAGGTCTGGCCATGTCTTTCAATTAGTGCTGTGCATTTTCGGAGCTTTTGAAAACCGGAAAACGCTTTCAAAAAATTAGCGGTTGCCCCTGGAAATCCGTTTTTAATGCACAGCACTACTTTCAATGGCCGGGCGCGACCAGTATTTAAGTTTTTCTCCCTAAATTTGCAGTTTCACTAGCCCCTAGTTTATGTAGGTTTCTGCATTATTCCGCATTTGACCAATACTTTCAATAATGACATCTTAAAAACACAGAGGTAGAAAATTAGTCTTGTGGCTGTTGAAATCCGAGATGAATTAAGAGACTTTAAAAGTAATGACACGGCACTAAATATATGGCATCAGTATCTCGCGTGCCATTCAAAGGGGCATATTATTATCCCAAGTCATTGATTTACATTGACGCTTGTGAAACCCTTCCAACTCCCTGGGGAGTATACAGCCCCAGCTGCTGTAAGGCACACGAAGGCTAATCAAGCACAAAGCCATCTCTACCCACACAGGTACCCATTTACACCTGGGTGAAGAGGAGCAATATGGGACAAAGCGTCTTGCCCAAGGATGCAAGCACCACAAGCCCATGGCTGGATTCGAACCCACAATCTGTAGAATGATCACAAGATCTTGAGTATGACACACAAACCCACAGCACTCAACTTATATCCTACTTGTTTGTTTTTTGATACTTGACTATTAGGGACACCACCAACATAGGGCTGGATGGCTCAGTTGGTATCGCTTGTATGATATTAAGGAGGTCGCCGGTTCGAATCCCGCTCCAATCAATTTTTCTTTGTTCACTTTTCAATTATTTTAAATTCAGTCAGTTTCCCTTGTGGTTATGATTTTGTTTTTTTTTGCTAACAGCGCTGTGCCAAGCATCAGGTTGAATACGACGCCCCCATCAATCGATACTACGAGCGTCTAGCAACTGTCCAGTCCCGAGGCTCCCAGGCCAGTCACCAGGTCTTACGAGACGTCTTGAAGGAGGTTCAGACCAACACTGTGCCCAAGGGCATGCTCAAGGAGTGGGTGGTACAGACCTTCCCTCATGCCACGGATTACTTTGCCTTCCGCAAGATGGTGACTAGTTTCTTTATTTGAGAGGGCTCGCATGGTTTGGGGAATTGTGATGGCAAGTGCTGGCAATGTTGAAGGCCCTTTATTTAGTCATTGCCACAGTGCACCTGGGGCCGATTTCATAATCGATTTGCGACCCGTCCTAGCTGCGACGCATCGCATCTATGCGGTGAGTCCATAGAGAAAGGATGGCGTCTTAACTCTGCGACGCGTCGTAAGTTTTATGAAATCGGCCCCTGGTCTTTGCCTGGGTGGACCAAGGGCCGGTTTCACTAACACTTTGCGATCATCGCTAAGCCCAAATCCATCGTTAAACTGAAAATTTGTACGCCGTTTAGCGATGGATTTGGGCTGAAGCGATGATCGCAAAGCGTTAGTGAAATCAGCCCCTTGTCATTGCCTTGTTGTTACCGCTAACCTACCTATAATCTTTGCTCACACTGATACCATACATAACCTCCTGAAGACAAACAGAGCACACTGTTTGGAACGTCGAGTGTTAAACTATTGCTTCTTCTCAGAACAACACGCACTTACAGAAGAGATTACTGTAATTTTTGTGTGCTGCGGCTTATAACCCACCCTACCTATATTCCAAAAATTACGGTACAAGGTGTTTTACCGCAAACCTACCTTTAATCTTTGCTCACACTAATACCATACACTGCTGTATTGTCTCTTGCCTACAGTTCACCACCCAGTTGGCCCTGCTGGGTCTGGTGGAGTTTGTGATGCATCTGACACGACTGAACCCAGAGATCATCCAGGTGGAGAGGAACTCCGGCCTGCTGTCCATCTTCTACTTCCGCTTCGACATGGACGACGTGACTGGTAAGATATGTCAGGCCAAATCTTTTTAATTTCGGCTGTGTACAAAAAGCTCACAAGATGTTTTAGCTGCAGCCCACTCCTTGTTTTTGCTCTTCCAATAGCGCTCCGCACTAATGACGTCACAATATCCCCGGATGTCAGACAAACATTGACTCACACACGTAGTGTACATGCACGTGCACCACACACGTTTGCATGGTTGCAATGTTTGTCTGAGATCCGGTGCTATTTTTAGCGCAAGTGCGAAGCGCTATTGAATTTGTTTCTTTCAACTTTTGATCTAATGTTTGTACCGAGTTGTCATGAATGTCAACTTTGGTCAGAGTACCAGTCAGAAACCTGTATTGTAACTTGTAAACCCTCATACAGAGTACCAGTCAGAAACCAGTGTTATAACCAGGGGCCAATTTACCGCCCTGCTTAGCACAAAAATTTGCTAACCATGAAATCGCTCTCTTTTAATGAAAACAGGATTAACAACTAAATTTCCAAGTGTTGTGTATCACTTGATGTGTATCACAAATATGAATTTTGAATGGTGGTTTTTTTTTTTAAGCAAGACAATTTGTACTAAGAAATTTGTTTGTGCTTAACAGCTCCAAGAATTTGGCCCCTATAAACCTTCATGATAACCGGGTACCATTCAGAAGTCATTCTGTGGTATAAAACAGAGTACCAGTCAGAAGCCAATATCATTACTTCTCAACCTCTCTTTGCATTGACAGGTGAACTAGATGCCAATCGCCCTGTGCCGTTCCGTCTGACGCCCAACATAGCCGAGTTCCTGACAACAGTTGGGGTCAACGGCGTCTTGACAGCGTGCATGATCGCCGCTGCTCGCTGTTTCGTACAGCCGGCACTGCAGACTCCGGCCCTGCTGCGAGCAATCCTCCGGGACGAAATGATTGCCTGGGACAAGAAGGTAAGCTGACCACCCACCTCTTCTGCCAATTAGGAACTAAATACCAGTTACCAGCCATTAATTCCATACAGTGTGCATAGCTTGCAACTGGTTCCCAGCTACCTAGGGAGATTGCTAGTGTACACTGGCAGGAATGCCCAGTTAACACCCTGTCCTTTTTCAAAACTTCACAACTCCAAGGAAAGTTCCATAACTTTAAAGGGCACGGACAGCATTGGTAAAGGTGACAGAGCAGCTGCAGGCTGCTCATAATTCGATTTGTCATGGAATAAAAACAAACCTGTGAACTTTTCAGCTCAATTGATCATTAGAACAGTAAAAAAAAACAACGAAAAACCGTTGCAATTGTGACGGCAAATTGTTTGGGAATAGCTGTCTCATTTCTTTCCAAGATCAATAATGTTTTGGTGTTTGGTTTGTACTCTTTTCTGGATAAATACAGCATTTCAGATAAAAACATTTTTACAGTACGTTTCTACCATTACCGTCTTTATACCCTGTAAGTTATACATAAATTCGTGAACATTTCTGTTTTGGTTTATAACCAATGTTGTATACCGGGTATGCCCTTATATGCTGACACAAACTTTATACCAAATCTGCTGATGAAGTCAAGTCGGTCTATGTCTCGACCACCTTAAGCCCATTTTCTGAGTTGACAGAACCTTGAAGAAGAATATTCAAACTACTGGGTGCATCTGCTAAAATCCTACACCTTTCTATCTATGCATTGTGATGATTTTTGTCGATGAACAGCAAAAGCAGGATGATACTGGTGGGCCTGGATCGCAGCCATCAAACATGGACAGCGAGCTGCTTATATCCACCGTCAATAAAGCAGCTAGTGCCATCATGACAAGACTACAGAGTAAGTACTCGACTTGTACAAGTCCGTATGTGGATCGGTTTGCAGAAACACCATGTAATAATGGTTCGTACTTTCGCACTTCCATATCGTTCGCACTTCTCGCAATTAGGTCTCAACGTTTTGACTAGCCTGCTCTAGTCCTCATCAGGAGACCTCAAATCTTTCTTGTACAAGTCCCTCACTCTTTGCTTGCCAAATACAATAGCAGTTAGACTAGTATTCAAGTTTATTTCTACAAATGTTCCAATACTGTAATCCTAGCACAAGTTTTTGAGTGGCGCCCTCTTTTGATAAAAAAAAGAAAATGTGATGGTGTTTTTTAGTCCACATGCGCTACAACTCCGGCTCGGTACGTGGCGTGCGATTTATTCCTGAAAGAAACACGGAGTCAGAAGAATATTTGGCATGGACAACATCTCCCGGATTTCCCCGCCGGTCTTTTGCTCATGATTAACTTTCCAGCTTCCAACATTTCAATAAAATTCAATGATTTGGCAGTGTACAAAATAATACACTGACACCACCGCAGTTTCTTGTTTTAATCAAAAGAGTGCGCCACGCAAAAAACGTGTGTTTGGAGTACTGTATATTGCACAAGAATGATAATTGTCCATTTGATTATGGCATTTACTGTTTAATGAATTTATTAGTTTATTTTGTTGCACTTCCATGTTCTGTTTCCCAAAATCAAGTTAGGAGAATTTGCCTGATTTGCTATTGTCTTGGGATGTTGGAGCCCAGGCAGCTAAACTTTGCTCATTGTATATTATTCACAATTTGGGCCTTCACCAAAGAATGTGCTGGAGAGATCCTGCTCAGTGCTAAATGACTGTATTTGTAAATTTTGTTTTGTTTTTGTTTTTTTTCATTCAGACCTTGCCCAGTTTGAAGGCGGGGAGAGCAAAGTGTCCACCCTCGTCGCCGCTGCCAACAGTCCCGATAATCTATGCCGTATGGACCCAGCTTGGCACCCGTGGCTCTGAGAGTCTGGTCTGGTACCCGGCCTCCTCGGTTGATTCATGGAATAACATTCCTCGTATTCATCAGTGCAGCTGATCCAGCATCCGGTTATCATCACTGTACTGACTATTAACAAATTCTCCCCACTCACTGCTTTACCTTTTTTGTAAAAAATCTGAAGCAACCATGAAAATTCACAGATTTTCTCAGTTCTATTTTATACAACAATGCAAATTGACAAATGTCTAAAAATTTGTATGGTTATAAAGCAACAAATCTTTGAGAGTTTGGGTTAAAAACTAATTGCTTGACTTTGTAAAAAAAAAAATGATCAGCTGTAGATATTGCAGTGACTGCCCTCAAAGAGGCCTATTTTTGTTCCATTATGTCATTTTGAACTATTCCTTTTTTTTACATACAAAGAATCTCAATGGGAGACTTTTGAGACGTCGACTGAAGTCTCTTTTTGCTATCTCTGAGCATGCGCGCGCAATTGTGAGCATGCGCGCGTTGTTGTGCGTGTGCGTGCGCACGCGCTGTTGATTGAAGACCGATGCTCCAAAGTCTCCCATTCTACGTGTGTTGGTCAGGAACAGTCGAAGTTAACTTGTCATTTTGAAACGAAATATGAGTATTGAGAATCTATGAATTTTTTTGTGTGATTTTCGTATTAAAGAAAACAAAATCTCAGTACTAGGCACAGTCAGACCTAATTGTGTCATTTTTTGGACTTGCAACGTTTTTTTTTTACGAGCGAGACGGGTTTTCCACACAACAGCTCTATGGAATTTGGACAAAACCTTTTGCCACTTGAGTTTAGGATTAGGGATGAAAATGTTAATACTGAGAACAGTTACTGACTGACATCAACTTACGAGACCTGGCAGTAAAATGCTTTGTTAATATCGTCACAATTTTAGTTTCCTTTATTTGTTTGTTTGTTTATTATTTTCTAGCGTGTATATAATATTCATAAGGTTTTTCTTATGCAAAACATTTGTTGCTAAATACAATGAAAAATTTAAAGAAAAACAGAAACAGGTGATTTTGATATCCACAAACACTTTGAGTCAAGCTTAAAGAATTTGCAAACATTTGGGAAGTGTATGATAATGTAACCGTTTTATATATGAAAGAGAAAAGAAATTGCAGTGCATATCATGATATTTTTATCCCTGGGGTCAAATTCATCGTAACTTACTATCAATCTTAGGATTTATGTTCCATTGCAGCCCTATGTAGGATACGATGATTTATCCTTCATAACTCGAGTTACAATTGATCGTAGGGTTTCGTGAAATCGACCACAGGCTATGTGGACAAAAATTTACCACTCCTAAAATCTTCTCAACTCCCCGGGGAGTATACAACCCCAGTTGTTATTGTGAAGCACCTGAAGGCTAGCCATAAGGCAGAACCATCTCTACCCTCACCAGTGGCGTCGCCAAGGGGGGGCCAGGGGGGGCACGTGCCCCCCCGCTTGTCCCCCCATTTGAGATTTGGGTTGGTGAAAACAAATATAATATATATTGTAGCGGTGCCCCCCCAACAATTGCTAGTGCCCCCCCCAGACTCAAAAGTCTGGTGACGCCACTGACCCTCACTGATAACCATTTTTATTACCTCTGGTAAGTAGTGATATAACTATGGACAGGAGGGGGCGTGTCCCCCTCCCCACTTGAGATTTGGATATACATTTCCCAATATTGGTTGCGTTTTACACATACCCTATTAAGATTGTTCTTACGTACAAGGATGATATTCATAAATAAAAAGAAGTAAAGAAAAGATAGATTACTTTGAAAAGTGTTTGTTATATTTTGTATACACAAAAAAAACCAGAAGTACTTATTACTGTTAGCCTATAATTTTCAATTTCCAAACCAAAGTATGATATTACCTTTAACCATGAAAATTCTTCCTTGAACAAACAGGATTACCAACCAAATTGTGTATATGATGTTTACTGCTTTTGAATTTGTATTCAGACATTGTTTGCTGAGCATAACATTCACAAGGAGTTTTGGCTGTTATACCAATTGTATTTACCAAGGTTTTTGGTGTTTTAGCAAATTGCTGTGCTTATTAAAGCAGCTGTATGAAATTGGCCCCTGCTCATCAACCGAAATGACCTAAATATGTTGAGTCATATTTCACTCGATAGACCCTTTTAAACAAACAGTGCATTAAGCCAGTTGTGGATGATGTATTTTCAATCTTGCTTTACAACTTTGATGTAGCCAACAGCCAATCACAAAGCGATATTATTCCCAGACGGCTGTCATTATTATTAGGGATGTGACTTTATTACTGATGATATGATTCTGCACTGAATTCAGACTTGTCTTTGGATGTCCTTGCTCTTCGCGGTGTAATACGATCGACGTAATCTGATATACTTTTGTCTCAGGATGTGTCAGACAATTTAACTGCACGATCATCGCGCGAGAGGTATAGTATATTTCGCAGGTATAGAATTTTAGTCTCCGAGGAGAAACCATGGTAACCCTAGTCTTGGGTCCAAGACGTTAATTATCGATAGTGGCTTGTGTTTGGTCGCCTGTAGCGCGCCCTCTAAGGGCATGATTATTTCTCGCTCGAGCTACTCTAGCTCAAACCATCTTCCTTACTCTATGGGCCTTTTCAAAACGGAGGCTCAGGTTCCGGCACTATTTCGTGAATCCATTCTAAAATAACGGGTATAGAAAAAGAGGCTTTTGGGAGCGGTTCGGAAGTATATTCTCAGTGGTTTGAAAAGAAAAACAGAGCTTCAGCTCCAATGAAAAACCACAACCTTTTTACCATATGGATGTTGGGGATTTAGCCTGAGCCTAAGCCTAATCCGCCGTTTCGTAAACCGGCTATGCTCAAACTATGGATAACTTATCTCCTTGCTCAAACTAAAGTCTTGGTCCGAGACTACGTTAACCCAGACCCGAGTTGCCAGCGCCAATTCCCTGCTAACCTTTTGACTTTTTATTCGTTTAAAAAAATTAATGACTTAATCCCCGCTCAATTCCAAAACTAGAAGAGCGACAATTTAGTATGAAAATAATATAGGGCCTATGTCGTTTTATTACTGGCCAAGACATGGCTTCTGAACCAAGTTTTCGTTGATCGAAGCTAAGTTGATTGCATTAGCACTTTGACTTTTCACAAATTCCCATCTGGGTGAAACTGCGGTCGTATATACATGCACATCGAATCTGTCTTTACTCCCTAGCAACCAAGGTTGAAGTCTGCCTCCTCAACTATGCAAAGAAACACTGTCGTCGAACTAGTCTTGCATGGTAAATTTTCTGACATTAAGATATTAATCTAGGCCTATACTTGTGTATGTAGGCCTATGCCATTTCAGATCTTTTTTTTTTATAAACGACCCAGGGTTACAGAATAGCACTCACACTATGTCTGATCCAGCATGTACAGTACATGAAACAATAAGCCTGTGGAAATTAATTGAGCTCAATCGGACATCCGTGTCACGAGAAACTATCCAAAAAACCTACCTTTTTTTTCCTTATAAAACATAAAGAATGTTTTTTGATCTCGCCGAGACGTAGATCATTTGTTTTCTAAACAAAAATATAGCATTTTCAGGGAGACAAATTTTAGCAGGGGGTTGCTATCATTTCCATCTTTATACCTTGTAGGGCCAATTTCATAGAGCTGCTTAGCACAAAAAATTACTTAGCACAAAAAAGCTTGCCCAATAAAACAAACCACCGTTGAAAATTCGATTGTGCTAAGCAGCTCTATGAAATTGGCCCTTGTACTGTAGGCCTACCTTTAAAAAATTCCCGGTGGCATGACAATTGTCACTCTGCTCTCTTGTAAAAACAGATAACTGTCGCCATCTTGCTATGTGCTTTTTTTATTTTATGATTTTCCTTCCCCTAAGAGACACCGTAAAGGTCATTCGAAAATTGAAAATCTACAGTAATACTAATATGCTGTGTGCGTTTTTATTATTTTGAGTTAAAGAAATACAGATTCGTGGGCAAAAAATATCAATGAAGATACAGTAAAAGTAATCTGTGAAAATTTTCGCCCCATACGGTGCCGACTTTTTGAGAAAACGGTGAAAAACGGCCACAGTATTTAAAGTCTTTTCTTAAGTTTAAACATCAAAAAGATTTTCGGTCGTTGTTTTATTAAATACAGCATTTCAGGCGGAAAAATGTGAACGGTATGTTTCTACCACCACCATCTCCATACCCTGTAAGTTATACGTAAATCTGTGAACATTTCTGTTTTGGTTTCATACTTTGGTAACATACCGAATCAGACATCTTTACAGATTTACCTATAGGCCTATAAAGAAGTTGTTATTTGCAATTTACAGTTGCATGTGTAGGCCTAAATAGGCCTATAGCCTAAATGTGTTTACAGAATTATCCGAAATGTTGGTGAAATCAATCTAACTACTGACGTGACATAAGCTTTATAATTAACCGTAAGCTGAATTAGCTGATCGCATGTTTTTGCCATAACCCCATATTGTTATTCAATTTATTTTTAAGTAAAAGGCAAATCAACGTAGCATAATGTAGCTACTATAGTCGTATTTTATTATATAAAATGATATTACAATTTTACAGTATATACTTTTCATAGTATTACTTTCAGTAGGCCTTAAAGAGTTACTGTTATGCATGCGCTGCGTTATGTTGCAACGGTTCAAGGAAAAACGGCAGGCCAGAGGCCATTAGCGCCCAAAAGGTTGATCTATAGTACTTAGTAGTCCACTATTTGTAAGAATCAAAACATCTCCCACTCCCTAACCGATTCTATGCGCTTTTCGACCACCTCAGCTAAAAAAGGATTCTTTTCATCAAAGAAAAAATAGAGCAAAGGCCGAGGAACAAAACCCTGGTTACACGGTTGGTAAATTCCAAAGTGATTTTTGGAATGCCACGCCCACCACGAGTTGGCCACATAACTTCGTCTATCAGTGCGCTGTCGCGATTGGCCGAAAAACTCTCAATTGATTTTCTGAACCAATTGAATTTGCCCTTTTATCTTGTGCCTTTATACTGAACACATTTATTGTCACTTTTGGGTGCCATGTGCTTGTCTGAGGGACCGGATAGGGGCCAAGAAGTTCGGACGTTTAGCTGCCAAAAACAAGCTTGGGTAAGGTAAAAATCGTTGTATTTTGGGAGTGTGCTTTAGTCCACAAGGATTATTTTCAGACCTCATAATTTCCCTCAAAACTCAAATTCCTGCCCTCTTTCCACAAATTTAACCTTGTAACTTAAGAGGACATCACAACTGGTCAACATATTTAGGTGAGTTAGTTTACTGTAGATGCCATGTCTGAAAATAATCCTTGTGGACTAAAGTCACACTAACCCCTGTATTGTTTACACATTATTGTCAAAAGATGCCCAATGTAAAGTTTTAAGGACTCGGGAACATTTCCTTAAAGTTAAAATCTCGTTTTGGAACAGCAGAAGCTATTTAAGAACTGAATAAAATTGTTGTGAGTTTATCTTCACGAACCCCTCCCTCTTATTTTATCTTAATAATAATTCTGCATTTTGGAAAGAATTCCACTGATGGCCGTTACGGGAGAAGGGTTATCTAAGAGTTGGATACACGTTATGAGGATGAACTTCAATCTCAGCTATGTCAAACTGGGGTAGCATTATATGAAAACTGAGATTTACGGGGTGTTTTTGACCTGAAATGATACACTTCGAATGCAGTGGTAGCCATTTTTGTCTGCAAAACGCCCTCTGTTAGTTCCATAGGTTTGTGCACTAGTACTAGTAGTAGTGATGGCCGTCAGTGGAATTTTGGCCATTTATTTAGCTTATTCTGTTCCAAAATGAGATTTGTTACTTAAAAGCAAATATTCATGTGTCCTGTAAACCCTAAAATGAACATATTATTTCGGCAATATTTAAGTGAAAAACATGAAACAGTTTCCTTACCCCAAATAAATACTGAAAATAATATGGGTGGCGTAATAGACACTAATGCCATAGTAGGTCTTTGCTATAGACCCAATGGGCAGGTTGCTGAACGTAGGGCGCTCATTTTATTCCAAGAAACTCACAAAAACAGGGATACTGTACTGTGCTTCAATTCCTGGGTCTAGTTACACTATCATAATTCTTACATTTTTATTTTTAAACAGACAGCCCATTTTTCCTGAGCTTGAATTAATCATCTCCAAATTTCAAAAGTTCCCTCCAAATAACCCATTAGGGCTAATACTAGAGAAACACACAACCTTTTTTTTATAATTTTGTAATTTTTGTTTGAAAATTCAGGCCTGGAATTTGGTTCTGAAAGGGGCAGGGCCACTTTTCCATTGGAGCACTTCCATTGGAAAATCATAATGTCTATGGAAATATTTGAAGGGGCACCAAGCCTAAGAGCCAGGGGAACGAAGGCCTTAGCCTATATGGCCTCCATTAAATTCCAGGCTTTAAAAATTTGATTATTGCACAACCCCAGATAGTTTATATTTTTTTTACTAGTTAATGATAATTTGTATCCATCTGAAACATCTGAGACCATATTTTATCAATTTCATAGGGGACATTTGCCGAGAAAGCTTATAACAGGATTCTAACCACCTAGCATCTCCATGCTGGAGTTGAATGCAGTTTGGCAAAGAATATGGTAAGATTTTACTTCATTATATTCAAATTAGTTTCCTCATTACACCTTACAGCACCAAAAAGTGAAGTTGTAATGGGAAATTGTGATTTTAACATAGAAAATTGTTTTCAAAGTTTTTAAGAAAACCTTGGATTTGTTCACAATATCCCCAAGTTTTGTTGCATTGAGGTAAAAAATGCTGCAAAAAAACCAAGAAGTCAATAAAAGGGCAAGATTTTCCTTTTAAAACTGGAAAGTATTTTCCACAAATGTGTAATTGAGAGTCCTTTATTAAAAAAGTGGCAATCTACTATATTTCAAGCTATTTCAACTTGATCAGCCATAAGGATGATATAATCACCTATTAGAAGACTTGCATTTAAAGGTACTATCATACTTCGGTAGCATCCGAAACATAAATCTATAAACATAAATAATAATTTGTTCTGCCTGAAATGCTGTTTTTATCCAGAAAAGAGTAAAAACCGATTGACCAAAAACAATTTTGATCTTTCGAAGATCAAAAATCCTGTGGAAAGATTATAAAATACCGTGGGAATTTTTCACTGTTTACTCAAAAAGTGGGCACTGCATAAGACTGGGAATTTCACAGATGACTGTATCTTTCTTGATATTTTTGCCCATGAATCTGCATTTCTTTGAAAAAAAAAAAATATGAAATTACCTTTAAAACAGTCATATTAAATGAAATTTAATTTTTGTTTTCAAATTGTACAGAGACCGCATGAAAGATATTGACAGTGCAGACTAAAAAAAGTACCAATTTTGTTTTTCAAAAGAAAAGATAAAATGAATATAAAATAAAGAAAATGGATTTGTTATATCATAACAGAATTGCCATAGCTAGTGAACTCCAGCAAATCAAACAAACATAAAACAGTACAAACCATTTACATTTCTTAATCATTTGATTTTATGCAACTTTATTGGCATACATATTTTTCGTTGAATTCATAAGAAATATAAATCGTGCATGGATATAATCATATACGTACTTCGTTCGCCATTATGCATATAATGAACCTCGTGATTGAATACACAGGTATTAATCATAGACCTAATTAGTACCATATATACACACTAACACTGTGTACCAATAATAATTTAATATATACATCTGTATTTAAAATTGAAGACTTGAAAATTGCACGTTATTCCTAGAAAGTACACTGTATTTAACTAGCAAGACCATGGCACTAACGCCTGTTATAGTTTTATCCTATTAATTAAAGACTAACAATTTGTTAATATTGGAACAGCTATGATAACATTATTCTCTGAAAAATACACTAATTCATCTGAACGTGCTTTAAAATGAAAACAAATAATTATAACAAAGTACAAAACAAGATTAACAACGATTAATCTTGAATTGATGATTGTACTATTAAATACAATTCTTAAAAAATCAATTAGAAATGTTCATGATTAAAAAACAAACACAGTCGTGAAATTGAACGACTGAAAGCATGGTTTCCCTCAGAAGACACTAATCTTATATTTTGTTGTTTTTCTTGGAACTTTTTGGAAGTCATACGGCCTCAAAATGAAATTATCGAGTAATTTCCCTGGAACTACTAATTTTATTTTTTGTTTTTCTTGGAACTTTTTGGAAGTCATACGGCCTCAAAATGAATTATCGAGTTATTTCCCTGGAACTACTCATTTTATTTTTTTGTTTTTCTTGGAACTTTTTGGAAGTCACACCGCCTCAAAATGAAATTATCAAGTAATTTCCCTGGAACTACTCATTTTATTTTTTGTTTTTCTTGGAACTTTTTGGAAGTCATACGGCCTCAAAATGAAATTATCGAGTAATTTCCCTGGAACTACTTCGGGAAAGAAAAAAAAAATGAAACTGAATCTCCGAAGCTATGTCTCTCTCCGTGCCCAGACCGCTAAAGACCTCCCAACATCTTTGGCCGAGGACGGAGGGCAATTCGATACTTTGGGTCTTGACACAATATCAGATTATTTTTTTCGGAGGAAGGAAGAAGAACCAAGACGAGAAAAGTCCCCGCGGCTATCAAATAAAAACAAGATGCCGGGCTGTGTGGGGAGAGATTGGATGCATAATACAGCCTATTCCATCTTCTGGTTGGCGGGCCGCCAAAGCCGGAGTATAATTCGAGCATTCCGCTACTATTTCTAGCAGAGACTACTACCGTGCATGCATTAAAGAGAGGGGCAGCATTCCCTGACTACAGAATAAGAAACAAAGTTGTTGATAAAAGAACTTGTAGAAATCACACGGAAGACAATTCACCTTTGCAAATATCGTAAATGATGGTAGACTTTTCTTTTTCTAACAGTTGCAAGCTACAGAAAGAACAGCCCTCTTTTCCTTTTGTTTGTATGTTTAAAATGCATGCCCACTACACTTGGAACTTGTGACCCGGTATCTGTCTACGGCTATTAAGGCTGTGCCTGAATCATTTGACTACGGCTTAGATACATGTTTCAATGGTTGTGGCTGCAGCCATTTCCCATAACCTTGTACATGTATGTAATTACAAGCCATAGCCATAAGTAATTCAACTTTTTTTGGCTATGGCCTAGTTATCTACTGTACACATGTCTATGGTAGTGGCTGCAGCCACTTCCCATAGACTTGTGTGTAATTTGTAGCCATAGCCACATAACAATTCAAACAAGGCCCAAGGACCACAATGAGGCAATAGTGAGGCTGCTCTAAGTACTGCATCACTATATTGAACTCTGACCCCGATAGATTCCAGGTGAAATAGGCAGTGCACCAAAATCCCCAATTTGGGTTTTTTTTAACACAAGCACCAATGAAAAATGAAATCAACATTTCATTTTGTACAGTGTAACTACACATGCCCTTTCTTAATGTCTCATGTAGCTAATAACAAGTGCATATTCCCATCTTAACACCAAATGTCAAACCAGCTAATGCTTTTGCCAACATTAACTGAGTGAAAAGTGAAATGTTACACAGTTGATGAAGTATGACGGCTTTCAAGCATCTTTTTTTTATGTACCGTTTCAATTTTCAACATGAAAAATCAGACATTTAAATGTATACTCTGTATGGAGAGGGGTCAATTTCATAGAGCTGCTTATATAAGCACCAAAATTTGCTTAAGCACCAAAAGCCTTGGTAAACGAAATCAGTATGCCAGCCAAAACTCCTTGTGAATGTTATTCTCAGCAAACAATGGCCAAATATAAGTTGAAACCAGAAAGCATCACATAAAAATTTGGTTGGTAATCCTGTTCGATCAAGGAAGACTTTTCATGCTTAAGCAAATTTTGTGCTTAAGCAGCTCTATGAATTTGGCCCCAGGTCTACCATACTTTACCACAAGCCAATTTCACAACAACGGCTAATCACAAAAAAGAAAATCTGCTATGCACCTAAACAAAATGGGTTTTGAATTTCAGTCCAAATGATGCTCCTCACTTGTTAGTAGTAATGAGAATTATCACTTTTGCTTCCATAGCCAACTTTTTGCTTAGTACCAGACATAGTCAATTAAGGGGTCAATTTCACCAAACTCATTGTAATGTACAAGAACTAGTATCAATCATAGGACTTATGCAGGCGCGGTTCTAGAGTCAAAATTTGGGGGGGGGGGGCTAGAAGAGCCATTATTTTTTGGGGGGGCTAGAAGACCCAATATTTTGGGTTCTTCTAACACTCGCTTCTGCTATGTCTTATTAGGGGTCGAAAAACATGCACATTATAGCCCACACAACGCGTTTTTTATGTAATTGGCGCTTAATAACTGAAAAAATCCAGTATTTTCAAGAATTTTTTTTTCACTTGCATTTTTTTTTGGGGGCTTGACAAAATTTTTGGGGGGCTACAGCCCCCCCGAAGAACCGCGCCTGGACTTATGATGTATAGAGCTCATCAGCCTTATGTAGGGTACAACGAGTTATCCTTTGTATTAAACTAGAGTTACGATCAATTGTAGGGCTTCGTGAAATCGACCCCAGCAAGGATATAATTTATAAACCAAAAAGTTGGTCATAAAGCATTTCAATATATCTACTTTAATTCTCTCTAACAAATGAAAACCAAAATTCAACATCTCCATCCTTTAAAGAAATGTCTACACACTGAACATGTACATATTTAGGACACAATTTGTTCATAAGTTAAAGGTGTGCAGAGTTGAGACATACAATAAATATTGTGCGTTAAATCGTGTTAACAAGATATAGGGCATACCCTTAAGCCTTGTTCAATGCCATCTTGTTTTTGTCCCAAATTCATCTCGGACACTGCTGCAATAATCAGCCGCACAGAGCTGACATTCATGGCTCGGCTACTTTACCTGGGGTCAGTGTCATGTCCTGCTACTTAATAGTCAATCATTGTGCTTACTGTTTAAAGGTACAGTACAGGATTGGTAACATACCCAAACAGAAATGTTCACAGATTTACCTATAACTTTCAGGGTATAGGAAAATGGTGATGGTAGAAACATACTTTTAAAATATTTCCGCCTGAAATGGTGTATTTATCCAGGAATTAGTCAAGCAAAGACCGAAAAACCATTCTTTATGTTTCATAAGAAAAATTGTGTCAGGTTTATCGCTATTTTCTTGTGACTCAGATATCCGATTGAGTTCAAATTTTCACAGGTTTATTATTTCATGCATTTATGTTGGATCAGACAATGTGTGAGTGCTGTTTTGTGACCTTTACCAATCATGTATTATACCTTTAATACTAATAGGCCTATGCTCTGTTCAGTATTACTGTGTGTTCTCCATTTTATAATGCTGCTAACTGTAATCAACTGGTAAAGGAATACATTTCTATTAGAAACATTTCAGTATTACATGTATGCTAGTGATGTCAAGTATGACATAACAATGCTGCAAATCCATGCAACCTGCATTTCTCTGCAACTTTTGAAACACCCTTCCGCTATTAAAACAAAATTTTCCTGCTTTAAAGGTAATATCATAATTCGGTTTTTGTCACAGAAATACAGATTCATGGGCAAAAATATCAAGGAAGATGCAGTCACAGTCATCTGTGAAAATTTCAGTCCCATACTGTGCCCACATTTTGAAAAAAAAGAAGTGAAAAACAGTCACTTAAGTCTTTTCTCTTTTATTTTTTATCTTTAAAAGATCAAAAATTATTTTGGTCACTGGTTTGACTCTTTTCTGCATAAATACAGCATTTCAGGCAGAAAGATTTTAACGGTATGTTTCTACCATCACCATCTTTATACCTTGTACGTTATAGGTAAATCTGTGAAGATTTCTGATTCAGCATGCTACCAAAGTATGATACTACCTTTAAAAGTTGACACAAAACATCTGCTTTATTTACCATTAATCAGTGCTTGTTAAACTGAGCCCGTGCATCTGTAAGCGTACGGTACACAAACCTACGCACAGTACAGAATCCCGTATCTAATTGAGTGTGAGAGTACACACAGCATGCAACACGCACATAATGGAAGAGTGCTGCACCGTATTAAAGGTAGTATCATACTTTGGTAAGAAACCAAAACAGAAATGTTCACAGATTTACCTAGAACTTACAGGGTATGAAGATGGTGCTGGTAGAAACCTAGCGTTAAATTTGTTCCGCCTGAAATGGTGTATTTATCCAGAAATTAGTCAAACAAACACCGAAAAGACTTAAGAGATACTGCGGCTGTTTTTCACTGTTTTCTCAAAAAGTGGGCATCGTATGGGACTGAAATTCTCACAGATGACTGTTACTGTATCTTCCTTGATATTTTTGCCCATTACTGTAATTCTTTGATAAAAACCAAAGTATGATACTACCTTTAAACCGAGTCCGTGCACATCTGTGAGCATACACAAACCTATATGCACAGAATCCCGTACTTAATTGGGTGTGCAAGTACACACAGCATGCAACACGCACATAGTGGAAGTTGCTGCACCGTATTATTAAAGCCGAGCTGGGACAGAATTTATGAACAGTTGCCAAAAAAAAACCTGACAAGATAACCTTGAACGGAGAGAGAGAGAGCTCTTACGATAAAACCTCGTGCAAATCCCCCGAAGGAAGACAACTGTGAACCACCGTTCATAAAAACACATAAAACCATCATCATCATTGGGTGATCTCATACGGAAAGACATATATATTTATATATACATATATATATAAGACCTGTATATATACATGTTACTTATTCTTAAAGCGCATTTTCTGAAGGCCAAATGTTTCAAAGTGGACCTGTGTGCATGTCATTTGTACACGCTCTATCAAAGAATAATGTTTTTAATATTTTGATCTTAAGATTTAATACTTTCATGCAGTGATACACGTCTGTTGTGAATGCTATTATTATGTTTGTTTGTTTTTCGTTGAAAATGTAGCTAATTTATTGCTTTTTATGTGGAATTTATGGTACACGCTAGTCTAATCTGCTTCATATCTGTCCTCTGTGTCTAATGGCTGCCTGCCTATGAGTAATATGCTAAATAGCTTTTTAAAAGGTACTTTTTGCAACACTGTATCGGTGCAAATAAGCCTAAATTGAGATAAAGTCCAATAACGTCTGGTAAACTGACTTAATTGAATGCCCGTGCATATCCGACATGATCAATTCCCCTGACTGAGGACACTGTTGCTTTATCACACAATTCAAGGCAGGCATTATTGCATGGCAACATATTAAGCCAGTGTACAGATTTGTTATTCACAGTGGGCGGCGGAGAATGGCATAAAAGAGTTCAGCAGACCATTCCGAGGCTGGAGGCTACCCCCATGCAATATACTCGCCCCGATTCACACGATGAAGCGATAGTGTAATAAACTGGGAGGAATTTTAATTTACTTGCCTGGGCAGCACGCCGTTGCAAGGAATTCCAGTCAGCGTTATACCAGACAGTATTCAAATTTATCCCTCATGAAAACGAGGCTCATTCTGAAGCTCGCTAAATTCTAAAACTCGGACTGTAGATTGAGAAATACGCAGATCTAACCAACTGCTTGACGACACTGCATACTAATTTGTTAAATTTCATGAGGTAGTGGATACTCCAGCTTTAATGAATGAAGATGCATTCTCCATAGGTTGCTGGTTTTTTCCTCATAATTTCCAGGCCTGGAAGTTCTGAAAGGGCAAGGCCACTTTTCCATTGAAAAGGGCACTTTGGTCAACTTCTATTGGAAAATCATAATGTCTATGAAGGGGCACCAAGGCCAAGAATCAGGGCAACAAAGGTCATGGCCTCCATGGCCTCTGTTTAATTCCAGGCTTGAATTTCATAATGCCATGACGTGACCAAAACCTTGACCATCAAATAGGATTTCAAAAGGTATAGGTTTAGGTATTGTTTTTTTTTTCCAATTCTGAGCAGAAAAGGAAATGTATCTGTGAAGAGTAGGCCTATAGTTACAGATAAATTTTCGAAATTATAATGACAAGAAATTGCCAACTACTTGTCATCATTTGTTCAGCAAGCAATTATCTTTCTCCTAAAAGGAATCTGAGCATATTTCTCAGAAAGCGAAGTTCCAAATCTGCTTCCCTGCAAACTCACTAGGGCTGTCTCGAATACATATCGAATATTCGATCATCACTCAAATATTCGAATAGTATTTTGCCCGTTCGAATATTCGGTAAATTTTTTGTGTTGATATTCGAATACTTAATTATTCGAAAATGGACAGCCCTAAAAATCATCTTCCCCGAAGAAATCATTATAAACCTCTCACGCCCTGATGAATTAAAATATTGTTTTTGTTTTGTTTTCATCGTCTTGTAACCATGGAGACTACATCTTCCCAGCAACTATATATCATCCTCATCTTATTGCTCGTTATTTGTCTAATTTTACAAATGCGGAAAAAAACCTTAAGCAGTAAAGTTGTTTATATTTCGTTTTTAAAATTACACCACTTTTAAATGTTATTTTAAAATCATTTACGTAGTCTAGTCTATGAAGGCCGACAATAAAAAGGGTTTATCAGAAAGTGGCTTTTGTTTTACAAGCTGAGCCAAAAAAAGAGACTTTATCAACAGCTTTTCAAGCACTTCAAAGCACCTATAGTAATTAAGTACAAAAAAGCAATGGCACATTTTCATATATAATTGGTCATATACCATAAATATAATTCAGACAGAATATTTGTACATATTAAACCCATCGACTAATTTGACCAATTATCTTCAAAGTCTTCAAAATGATATAAAACATTCTAAATGTTGGTTTAATTTGAATCTGTGAAATTGAAAGCCACACTCTCAGGCGCGGTTCTAGAGCCAATTTTTTTGTGGGGCTAGCAGACCAACATTTTTGGGGCAGGCTAGACCCTTCGCATGCTTATGCTGTCTTATTAGGTGTAGAAAAGCAACCTATAGCCATACACAGTGCCAACATTTCCACTGCATGCACAAATCCAGTGCTCTTTGGTGTGCAGTGTCCCTATGGCATAAATACTTGAAGCCGGATCAACTCAAGCCAGCAAAACAAGCTTCCCCATTATGAAATTAGGACGCCCGGTCGGCCCGGTCGGCCCGGTCGGCCCGGACACCATTCCCGAGGCCGTGGCCAGTGCCACTGTCAACCTAGGTCCTCAGGAGATGGGTTTGGACAGGGTCGGATGGACGACTAAATGAATGCATGGACACTCATTACTGCCCCACTATCAACCACAATTTGAAAGCAATCCCAAAATGCAACTCTAATACTGTAGCATGAAGGATCTTAGGTCGTGTTGGCATTTTGGGAAGACAGAACCTATACCGTAATCTAGATTCCAATATGCAAATTATAAAACCAACCTGTGTAAATTTCATCCAAATTCATGTTTAGGTTACCATGGTTAATGAGAAAACAACAAAATGCTGTGTGTTTAATTTGGGTTGCTACAACCCAAATCAGCCTGTTTTCCGAACGCAGGTTTCTCAAATTTGACAGCATTTATACATGGGGAAATATTTCACATTCTTATATCACAATGATTTCCTCTTGTGCATGCAGTGTGCTGATAATGCAGATTATGAATAATGCACATGGACAAAAAATTGGAATGATCATTGCCAATTATTGTTTCAATTAAAAACCTCAATGTTGCAGGCCCCAATGACACACTATCATCAGTGATACAATTTGTTTGTGCACATAGTGACGTGAATAAGAAAAGTTAAATGCTTAACAAAACTATAAATTGACTGGATTGTTTCCTTGCATTTGTGTGTCTGTCTGCTTAGCTTTCGCACAAATTGTGAAAAAAAAAAAGAAACATAAATTACAGGGGCCAATTTACACAAAAATTTGCTAAGCATGACATTTCTGTCTTAATAAAAACAGGGTTAACAACCAAATTTCCATGTGTTGTGTATCACTTGTGATTGTTCTTTGGCTGTTGTTTGCTGACCATGAATATCAAATGGAATTTTCAATGGTGGTTTGTTTTATTGGGCGAGACATTTTTGTGCTAAGCAAATTTTTGTGCTTAACAGTTTTATGATATTGGCCCCAGATCTTCTTCCCAGAAAGTTCAATCACAAACTCAAGCTTATCAGGCTCAAGCACAGTGCATGGTTTTAATATTCTCCAACCCTTATTGTCATAACTCCCCTGCGATGGAAACTGAGTAGAAATCAAAATCTCAGCCCGTCTTCTGTCACACAAAAAGGCGGGAAAAAAAAAGAGCAGACGAACGAAAGAAATCATCCCCTTGCCCAAACAGTCTTTAATGAAGGCTTGGTTTGATTGTAAACATGTTTTCTTGAAAGGCAGCCGACTATAAAACAAGAATCAAAAAGCTGGAGGGTTCAACTTACCGAGGATTATTGCAAAATAAAAATAAAAAAAGACGAAGAAAAAAAAATTTGAGAAAATATAAAAAAAGGTCCCAACCCTCCGAATCACCCCCTCGCATAACGCAAAAAGAAAAATACGTAGCCCGAGGCAGGGCCCGAGCCGGATTTTTATTATTTTTGTTTATTGCAAAGGAAGCAATATCGTGGCCGTTTTAATGTTTTTAATAAATATGTGCACCACCAGCGGTACCCCAGTGCTGGTACGTGACAAACAGCAATTTGCTTTGTGCATGACCCTTTCAATTTGACTGCACATCAATAAAAATGATGCATGCAAGAACAGTATGGTCAGCACTATATGTACCGTGTATATTAATATATAGAGTACTTGTAAGCAGAATGCAAGGATAAAAACCGTGGAAACCATTCTTTTTCAGACCCCAAAAAATCAGATCAAAACATGGCCGGGTTGCATGTGTTAGCTGAGGAACGGCCAAATATTGTTTATGCTCAGATTCAAGCTTTAACTTATTAAGCAAACAAAACAAAACATCAACAAATGGGCAAAATCCCCTGACAACAGTTTCTCATCCCCAAAATAAAATTTAAAAAATGACTGTTTGGGCAAATTGGTCAACTAGGGCGAAATTACAGTACAATCTTGACCTAAACTCTCTTTTTTGGAGAGAAAGGTTTGCCCACATTTGATAATGTTCCTCGCAATTCAAACTCTTTACCTAGAAATATTTGGTAGAGACTACATGTAAGTAGATTTAACAAAATGATCATTTCTGATGAAATTCAGAAATATTTTGGGCACTAGTCTGAAGCATTTTGCCATAATGTTTCATTCTCCTGATAGGTCTGTAGGTAGGACTGGCATTTGTTTTTCTGTTTTATCACCACATACATTGACATGAATGTGACTATTTCTCTGAGAAATACTTTTGTAAAATATTGGCCAACCAAATTTTCATATTCCTTTCTTGTGATTACAAAAACAATCTTTGAAAGTGAAGAAACATGCAATCAAAATATTTCCAACAGCAAACCCAATAAGTTACTATAAAGTTACTTGAATAAACTGAAAGAAAAAAATATACACGCGAAAGAATAAAACTTGGAAAAAGTTATGAAAGACTTTTTTTCTGCGTGTCGGTGATTGAATACAAGGGGAAAATATTGATATTATTTTTTCTTTTAAATTTTGTTAATTAATCGTTAATTTGTTGTTAATTTCTATATACCTTCTGTACATTGCTACTTGAAAGTCGTGAAAAGGAAGCCCAAAGCAACGGTGATGAGACGAGAGCATATTGTCTTTTTCTAGGAGGTGTGTAAGGGATGGGCGCTTTGCTGTTGCAGTTGCGTGATCTTGGCACGGCACAGGACGCATCTGAGCGGTAGCAGGCGCTGCGAGACGGCCATCTGGATGGTCTTGACGAAACAGCGTCGGCATATGACTCGATGGCCGCAGGGCTCGGTGCATATGGAGGCTCTGCTACTCATGCACACTACACACTGTGAACGAAAAAAAAAAGAAAAAAAGATGACGCCAAAAAAACAATGAAAAATCAAAGATTCGGATAATCGAAATGCAGCAGTGAAACATGACAGGTGTCTAATGTTCAGGCATGTGTGGTTTAATTTGGCCCCTTTTTAATGTTTTGGCAAGGTGCCTGTAATGGGATTGTGGTGCCTTGTGTCCTTGAGTAACACGCTTTTCACTAATTGCTTCTCTCCTTTCAGGAGGGGGGGGGGAGGGGGAAACAGCTACCTGTGGGGCCAACATTGGGTTGTTATGAATTTCCTCAAAATTCCAGCATTCTGCACTGTACACTCTCCAGGGAGCTGAGATGGTCAAAGGAATGGTTTAAAGACCAGGGCCAATTTGACGGCCCTGCTTAACACACACAAAATGCTAAACAGGAAATTTTAATACTTAATACTAAGCCAAGCCATTTCCTTGTGTTATGTATCACTTGTGATTGTTCTTTGGTTGTTGTTCACTGACCATGAATATCAAACAGAATTTAAAAAAAAAATTAAAAAATTTACTGGAGCGGGATTCGAACCGGCGACCTCCTGAATTCAGGAGGTAGCCGGTTCGAATCCCGCTCCAGTCAATTTTTCTTTGATCACTTTTCAATGACTTTTCAGTCAGTTTCCCTTGTGGTTAATTATTTGATGATTATATAATTTGTAATGGTGATTTGTTTTATTGAGCAAGACATTTTGTGCTAAGCAATTTTTTGTGCCCAACAGCTCCATGAAATTGGCCCCAGATGAGCACTAGCAGGGCTAGTGACATTAATGACATTAATGACACTCATTATAAAGTGCCCCATGAATGGCTGTGATTTTGTTAAGTACATCACAGCATACTCAAATGCCAATTACTATTTTCAATGCCACAGGATCCCACAATGTGAACAAGTTAAAGTCAGCTCAGCGCATCAGGATACAGCAGGTATGACAAATGTTCCTTTATGGTTCTCTGCTTAGTAACAAGTTAACAACACTGAATAGGATCCCAGAGATATTTTACAATTTCCACAACTCATTGCATCATTTTAAAGATTTTGACCATCCCAAACCAGCATTGAAGTTTATACACATGACTTGTATAAATTTAAAGTTAAAGATTTTAAAAGTTTGATCCAGCATAATGAACCCATGAACAAAATGATGAAGGTGTGTAGCAAACCAAAACAGACATGTTCACGGATTTACGTATAACTAACAGGGTATAAAGATGGTAATGGCAGAAACATACTGTAAAAATATTTCTGTCTGAAATGCTATACTTACCCAGAAAAGAGCAAAACCAAACACCAAACTTTTTTTTTCTTGGAAAGATAAAAAATGAGACAGCTATTCCCACACAATTTGCCGTAGCACTTGCGACGGTTTTTCACTGTTTTCTTCCGTTTACAATAATCAGTGGAGCTGAAAATTTCACAGGTTTGTTTTTCAATGTTCTACATTCCCTTTAAAAAAATCTTAACTTCTTTCAGTTATTTGAGCTGTCTGAAGTTAAAAACGGAATTCAAGTCAAAATATCCTTTACCCGGCAACTCTGAAATTAACCGCGCTTCCCCCCAAAATTCACTTACTGCCGGTAAGTGGGTAAATGTGATTTGAGTCCTGATCTGAAATCCCCCTTCGCAAAATCCATCCCCTCGCACTGCCGAATTTTAAAGGATGCCTCGGATTGCGCCGAGCCCAGGCACCAGCTACAAGTTTATATGATGGGGTCTCAATGGCCCAATTGAGACTGCACAGTGCTGGATTTTGGGGGAAATATTGAATGCAATGTTTAAAGGTAGTATCATACTTTGGTAAGAGACCAAAACAGAAATGTTCACAGATTTATGTATAACTTTCAAGGTATGAAGATGGTGCTAGTAGAAACCTACCGTTGAAATTTTTCCACCTGAAATGGTGTATTTATCCAGAAATTAGTAAAACAACGACCGAAAATATTTTTGATCTTTGTAAAGATCAAAAATAAAAGAGAAAAGACTTAAGAAATACTGTGGCTGTTTTTCACTATTTTCTCAAAAAGTGGGCACCGTACGTATGGGACTGAAATTTTCACAGATGACTGTTACTGTATCTGTCTTGATATTTTTGCTCATGAATCTGCATTTCTTTGATAAAAACCAAAAGTATGATACTAACTTTAATTACCCAATTAGGTGCCACATAGGGGTACCAATGCACAGCGCTGGATTTGGGGGGAAATATTGAATGCAATGTTTAATCATTTCCAAAATCCATACATGTACACACATACAGAGCACATACAGTACACGTCAGTGATGCCTTGAATTTCACTGGGGCCCAGGGGACTGAGGTTTGTATATTGCCCCCCAATAAAAGCCAGGGTGCCTCCGTCCTTCAAAATGTTCCCAATTATTGGTGATTTTTCAAATGGGACGCCGTCCTTACCAAAGATAAAGCACTTAATCGGTCTAGCCCCTTCGAAGGTTACATTTCTGATCCGAAATCAGTACATGTACAGAGAACATACATGTACGCATTTAAAATCTGCAGTCTGTTATAATACACAAACACAGCATCAAAGTTTCCTGCACATTAATGTTTGCCTAGGTGTAGGCCTATATGAACATGTAGTTCTGTCTACAAAAATACTGATTCATTGCCCAATGGTACGGAACACGTGTATTGCCCTTAAACTTTGACAGGAATTTGGGGCGGAAATTGCCCCACGCCCGGTCCGTTTTTTTTTTTACCCCCCTTGCTGTTCCCGAAGATATGTGAATTTTCTAATGAAAGTGCCCTTTGCTATGACAGTATGAGGGTGAAAAAAATATAAATAAATTGGCTGGCCCCTCCAAGGTAGTAAGGAGTACACAGACTGCAATAGCATGACGTACATGTAAGTAGTCATTTTGGTGGGAGGCGGGGGGGTAGCCGGGTAGGTAAGGGGTGGGTGGCGGGATTTTGGCGTGTTATTGCCATACGAGTCATTCCAACTGGGGCCAATTTCATAGAGCTGCTTAGCACAAAAAATTGCTTAGCATAAAAATAGCTTGCCCAATAAAACAAACCACCATTGAAAATTCCATTTGATATTCATGGTCAGCGAACAACAGCCAAAGAACAATTGCAAGTGATAGACTGATACACGACACACAGAAATTTGTTTGTTAATCCTGTAGTGTTTTTACTAAGACAGAAATGTCAGGCTTAGTGAATTTTAGGGCGAAGCAGCTCTATGAAATTGGCCCCAGATTGGGGCAAGATCTTTATGTAAGGCGTATCCTTTGTAATGTAGGTCAGTGACACAGTATATCAAATCAGAAAACTATGAATACTTAATGTAATTTTGATCAGTGTACATACATCGTGGTCATCCAAAAAATTATCGCAAATCAGCCCTCAATATCAAGACAAATAGCTCATAAATCCACCTTCCCTACGGGGGCGGATTGGCAAGAATAGCAAATCTTCGCCTCCCACTGAATGAGCCGTCTAAATCCTATTCTGCCTGAATACTTGCTGCGGTTTGCGGACAGTTTTGCTTACGGGATCTCTGCGATTCAGAGGCCTATTCATGTAAATACCCCCGTCGGTTGTCGACTGACTGATCGTACTATACCCCTCACAAATAACATTTTCATTTCACAAACAAATCCCGAGTTTTTCTGGCAGTGCGTGGTACGTAAATGGCATTGTAATTGATCTGATTGGAAAACCCTCCCCCAATTTATTATTTTTTCTCTCTCTACCCCTTTTATTTGAAGAGAGGTAGAAGATTTTGAATGATTGAGACTTGGGGTATTCTTAATCTCTCCGAAAAGCGAGGTATATTGAATCAATTTTGAAGGATTGAGGAAAATTCAAAAGGGTCAAACATTTACCATTTCAAAAAACAACAAAAAAACTGAATACTGATTATTACGACCGTGGGTCGTTATAAAACGTCGTTGCTTGGGTTCTTTTGGTGTGTAAACCATGGAGGAAGGAAATAGATGAATACCCTATAGTTGGTTTTATTCTTCAGATGTTGTCATATAAGCTGCCTGGATTATAAGCCACAGGGACATTTTTCAGGTTGAAAATCAATTTATATGCCGCGGCCAATATTCCGAAAATTACGGTAAAAGACGTCTTCTAAGTGAACATCCTGTGGCCTGGTTTTAAATTTAAGACAAATTGTTGTTTGAATGCATTTGTGAATGAATTAAAATGGAACCTCTTAATTATACAAAACAGGATGTAGTAGGAAAAAATGGAATTCTTTTCTAGGAAGCGGCATTAAAGGTACAGTATAGGATTGGTAAATACACAAACAGAAATATTCAGAGTATAACTTTCAGGATATGAAGATGGTGCTGGTAGAAACGTACTGTTAAATTATTTCCGCCTGAAATGGTGTATTTATCCAGAAATTAGTAAAACAAAGACCGAAAATACATGTAGTTTTGATCTTGGGGTAAGATCATAACCATTCTTTCTGTTTTATAAGAAAAAGAGTCGGGTTTTCGCTATTTTCTTGAGCCTCAGATGTCCGATTGAGCTCAAATTTTCACAGGTTTATTATTTCATGCACATGTTGGATCAGACAAAGTGTGAGTGCTGTTCTGTGACCTTTACCAATCATGAATTATACCTTTAATGTCCCTTGTCTCCCTTATATACTCTTCTCTATCAATGATGAAAACGACGGCATAGAAAACTGTGTGGGGTACAGATTACGTTCAGGCATGAACGTCAATTCATTATGAATTGAAAATATTGTTTTGACATTTTCGATGCTGATGATGGAATTGAATGGCGCTGATGATTAACGTCCTACCGGGCAAGCCAAGCGCATTCCATCAACAGACATGGTGACGTGGCTGGGGACCAATGATTTTCCGCTTAAACGGAGAAAAGACAACAACAACAAAAAAGGGATGGACTTAATTTGCCCTTTTGATAGAGAGTTCAGCTTTTGGAAGCATGAAAGCAATCAATTTCATTCGCATATTAAAAAAAAGCGATGGCTGACATCAGTATTCCAAAAAAAAAGTTTTTTCGACAAAGTCACCCATTCTAAACATAATTCATAGTTTTTGATATCTCTTTTACAGGCCTAAAGACTGTAATGAAGAACCTGTTTTTCACAAGTGAAACTCATAAAAGTATTGGAAGTGCAAGAGGCATACATATTGCACAGTATCTTGTTACAGATATCTGTTTCATGTATTGAACCGTGTCATGCTTATACATGTGCATGTTCTTGAATACAGCGTAGCATTACATTATAATAGAATGGTTTAATGGACAACAATGTTGTAAAATGATGCTATTACATCCATCAGTATCATGTACAAAACTTGTACCGTATTTAAATTTTCTTTAAATGTACAGTTTGTATGAAAGATATAGGCTCCATTGAACTCAATGTTATTTGTTACATGGGCATGCTTATTTAAACGGCATAGGGTAAGGGTGGGTAACTGGGTATACCCGATCGAGAAGAGAACCTGGGGCCGATTTCACTAACGCTTTGCGATCATCGTAAAGCCCAAATCCATCGCTAAACGGAGAATCGATCGCTACTTTGCGTAGCAATTTTCTGTTTAGCGATGGATTTGAGCTTTACCGATATCACAAAGCGTTAGTGAAATCGGTCCCTGACCAGCCACGATTTACACTATAAAAAACGCATAGCTTTGGTATAAGTGGGTAAAGGGTAAGCGAACATGCAAGTTTTTATTTTAGTAAAAGTAAGCTATTTGCATTGTTTATGCAGTGTAAATCGCAGCTTATCGGGTATACCCATCCTTACCCTATACAAGTGGATATGACCTCAACATTTCAAATTCACTTTTCTTTTAGCATATACATCAAAGTTTTCATGGGAAATTATTTTAATGCCATGTCTTTGCAGGAAGTATACAAAAAATCAAATTTTGTGCCATTCATGTTTTATCTTGAAATGCTGTATTTATCCAGAAAAGAGTAAAACCAAAGACCAATTTTGATCTTGGAAAGGCAAAAATGAGACAGCTTTTCCCACACAATTCTGTGTAACAATTGCAAAGGTTTTACAAAGTTCCAATTGTCTCCAATGATCAATTAAGCTGAAAATTTCACAGGTTTGTTTTTATTCCATGACAAATCAAATTATGAGCAGCCTGCAGCTGCTCTGTCACCTTTACCAACGTTGTACAAGGGAATATCAGCCAGGGACCAGCCGCAAACAACATACACAGCGTGACATTTTACAAGTATGGTAGTTGGTAACCAGTGTTTGATATTAGCAAAAACATCCTGTGTTAAACCAATTGTTCTGCCATAGCAACACTATGAAAAAAAATTAGCCCCTGAAATTATTTTGCAGAAAGTTAGTATATAGAAAGCCTGTTTTGGGAAGACTTCTAATAGGGCTCCGCACTTGTGACGTCACATTCAGAGTTCGAAGAAACGTTGCCCGATTAACTTACACGTAAACGTAATGATGTTTGTCCGAACATCCGGGTAACTATAGCTGTCGATAACAAAGGGCGTATTCTATAAATAGCTCGAGCGGGAAGCGCTATTGCTCAGTATGAGTGTAATCTTGTTTGTATCTCAATTTTGACCCACGTTTTTGACTCATGTTTTTGACTCATGTTTTTGAGGGCAAGGTTTCCAAATTTAGCTTGCCCTGGAAAACCTCAGTGCCTAAGTGGTTCATAAGCAACACCTGTGTTAACTGCAGACGACACCAGTTGTCTGGAACGGCAAACAAGGTGTCCAAGAGACACCCTTCGGGACTCGGTTAAAACCACAATCACTGATCTCCGTCACTGAGGCCACTTCTACGAAATCTCTCTTGCATCTCGCGTCATCTTGCGTTCTCGATGTTGAGAGTGTTGAGACTGTCTGAAGATCTCTAGACTTATTGTAAATCTTTGTCTGCGTGTCTCGTTCCGTCGTTCGTCTCGTGCCTATCACATTAAGTCTGATTCAGGTGGGACAGGTGTAAAAATAGACACCTGGCATGCATTTGTATTTTATTTATTTTTGTTGCAGATTCGATAAAAAAGGAACTGTTTTTGATTTTCATTGTCTAGAGACGCTTTTCTAAAATTCTATTGCCCAGCGATTTTCTTTTGTGTGAATTCATTTTCTTGGCACCAAATAGCCGCAGCATCCAAACAATGAACACAATATACCTTTTGTCCGTAACTAAACAACACAAATTTAATTCCCAGCTTTTAGTTTTGAAGTGAAGTCAGCCTGAAAAGCTGTTTTTCTCTAACCATTCTTTGTTTTTTTCTCTTTGATAAAAATCCTGCTATGATCGAAACGTGTCAGGCCCTCCAACTCCAAGCATATTTCAGATCATTTATTTGGCCAATGAGTAGTTTTGAGCAGTTTATTACTTGTATTCACTCTTTTTTTGTCAACATTTACGAGCTTCAGCAGTCTCCTTGTGCATCCGTACTTAATGTATGGTACCATATCACTCCATAATAGTTAGGTCTTTGGGCCATTAATGCACTGTTAAATTGAATTGTCAACATGGTTACATGTGTCTCAACTCTCAAATCTTTCTCCCGAGCTGATTGGTAGCTTGAAAGTGACCTACGTGTGAAAGGCACTTATATTAACCAAGATTAACTCCTGTTTTTCCCCTAGTTAAATGGCAATTTCAATACAATGTTTAACACTGTTTACTGTTCATCACAATCTATAGTACCCCAGGCCTCATTTAATGTGTTCAACGATTCATAATTAGACTAGGGATGCTTCTACCGTACATGATAGGAAGCTGGGACGTATATGGCAGTCCTGTCAGTTGCAATAATCACCACTGTCTCAGGTCTCCATCTCACCCCATGCCTCTTTGCACTCTCTTAGACTCTTTCCCTCTTTTGCCTGACTGTCCCTCCAACATCACCCTAGATCCGTCTCCTTCTGCTCTCATCTGATTACGGTTAATGGCATTATCGCCAGCCTGTTGGCTACTCTAGCTGCTACCCGTTCTTGTCTATTTACACTGCTGGCTGATGGCGTGTGGGTAGGGTAGGAGTTTGTGTGAATGATCCAGTGGCTTGGGTCGACTTGGCCGGGCTGGGGCAAGCGGGCCCATGCCTGGGTCTGGGTCTGGGCCCGGGCCTGGGCAGCGATATCCACACCTATGCCTGTAAGGTCATTGTCACCTCTTGCCAGATTGATCGATTGTCTGGTGCTGCGGCTACTTAACGCACACTATGCATTAAGCACTCTCCACCCCCCCCCCCCCACCCCCCCCCCCTCCCTTCTCTCTCTCTGTAACCAAATCAATCAGTGTGTTATGGCATGCATGCGTATGGTGGTTTCGATCGGGACTGTTGGGAAGGGGCAAGGATAGCGGTTTGGGGAGGGGGATGTTCCAAGGTTGCAAGAAGGCTTAATCCATGGACGTAGGAACGCATTCGAAGATCCGTGTTTAGCACTTGATGCCCGAAGGTGAATCCGGCATTGTCTTAAAGGTAATGTCATAGTTGTGTCAAAGAAATGCAGATTCATGAGCAAAAATATCAAGAAAGATCATACAAGATACAGTCATCTGTGAAATTTCAAGTCCCATACGGTGCCCACTTTTTTAGAAAATGAAAAGCGCCCACAGTATTTAAAAAAATATTTTCACCGTTATTTTTTATCAATAAAAGTTGTTTTTTGGTCATTGGTTTTACTCTTTTTCTGGATAAATACAGCATTCCACACAGAAACTTTTAACGGTATGTTTTTACCACCACCATCTTCATACACTGTAATGTATAGGTAAATCTGTGAAGATTTCTGCTTCGGAATGCTACCGACGTATGACAGTAGGCCCCTACCTTTAAAATCAATTTGAGTGTTTACAGTGTACGAGAAGGTGTTGGCCATACAGACGAGCGTTCGTAGAATTCCTTACCCGTAATTATACTCACTGACAAAACAAAAAGTTGAGGGGGAAAACCTATTAAGGATTGATGGTCACCGTGGCATTGCCATGGTTACAGTATCTTACCTCTTCATCCTTGGAAGATATGGGTTCGGTCACTTCGTACTTCTCCAGTTTCTTTAGCAGTTGTTGCTGTGGAAGAAGAAAAATGCCAACAGCCATTATACCCCCTACTCTTTATGCTGTAAATGCAAATACTGACCAGTGAGCACTGACCAGATGACCACACCACAAAGTGACCAAAGCTTTTGCCAAATATAATAACACTAATTGTACAAAATGGCGTGCAAGGCTTTAGGGAGAGATAGTGTATTGTGTGAACCTATGTATGTACATGAACCTATACAGTGTACATGTATTACAACGAAGCGAAAACAAAATCAGTTCTACCCTGCTACAGACGTCATGCACAGAGGCTTGAAACCACTCCAAACTATGGAAATCAAAATTACTGCTTATGAACTTGAAGTAGGGCAATTTTGCAAACCTCGGCTCAGGCACAGTTCTGTCATCCATATGCTGAAAATATAGGTTGTGCTTTTTCAATTAGAGCTGAAGCACTGTTTTCCTTTTCAAACTATAGATTCTACTTCTGAACCGCAGTCAAAAGTCTTGATTGTGATACCCATTATTTGAAAATGGATTCATGAAATGGAGCCGGAGCCGTAGCCGGAGTTTGGAAAGAGGGCCTATGGTGAGCTGGCAATTTTGTCAGTTAATAATAATAATCTGTGTGCATTTTGGTTTCAAATTTAATGTCCTTGTACATGTACTTATCTGACATACACATATTGTCCCTGTTTTCAATGGCATTTAAAGGTCGTATCATGCTTTGCTAAAGTTAATATAACAGCTGCGGTCTGTTCATAATTTGATTTGTCACAACAGAAATTTTCACAGATTTACCTATAACTTACAGGGTATAAAGGTGGTGCTGTGGTAGAAACATATATTGTCAAAATGTTTCCCCCTGAAATGCTGTATTTATCAAGAAATTAATAGTGAAAGCAACAACCGAAAATATTTTTGATCTTTAAAATATCTAAAATAACGGTGAAAAGATTAAAGAAATTTCGTGGAAGTTTTTCACTGTTTTCTCAAAACTATGGGACTGAAAATTTCACAGATGACTGTTACTGTACCTTCCTTGATATTTTTGCCCATGAATCTGTATTTCATTGACAAAAACCAAAGTATGATACTACCTATGATTTCCTTTCATCATGGAATTACTTGGCAAAAAAGAAAAGAGAAGAAAAGTTGTTTGAATCAGTTTAAGTGATATTTCCATGTCAAATTAACAGGTTCAGAGGTAAATGGGGACACAAAATATCTTGGGACTTCCAATTCCACCAAATGGCCAATGTCTCATGCACGGAAAACCGGGTATAAACTTGTAATGCTTGATAGATGAACGTGCATATGAGATATACGGATCTAGAGGGTTTTTTAGTGGGGCACCTCATAGCCATTGACAACCGGCCAGGACGGCACTGGCCGTATAGTGGCCATTTCAAGCCCCTGATATTGGCATTTGCATAATAGTCTCAGAGATGTAATCTGAGACACCATAAACACTTGAGGAACCGGTAGGAGAAATGTGGTTAAACATTCCACCTCCTTTAGCATTAGGCTTCTACCGACATCCTCCCACGTATACGTAGAAACCAGTTCATGCCCTCCTACATACATACAAAAAAGACAGCTATCCCAAATAATTTTTCTCCATTTTCTAAATTTGGTCGGTGGGCCGAGCCTCTTAATTTCCCTGTTTTAATAAACGGGCTGTTCAAATATTGATATCGTTGACAAGTTTAGGGGGTGGTGCACCCTTTGGGTGTACTGCGACATGATGGGGGAAAAGTGGTGGGCAATCCGTCAGGTCCGACGACAGTATATTTCCGGAACCCACCTGGGGCAAAACCTTGACCTTTAAGTTAGTATATGCATTCACGACCTTGTACAAAACACGTAGAACATAACCTCCGCACAGGGATTTACATGGGAGGCAGGGATTGTTCGAGACAATTTTCTACTTAACTAGGAGTGTAAGGCTAAATCACAAGTGCATCAATAATTTTCGAGCCTCTAATATGACAGGTGAAAAAAATTTGCAAGAAAACCCATAGCAGCGGGCCTGAACTCATTTTGCAAAAAAAAAAAACTATGGCGACTTGTGGCAGCGCATAATCTAATTTTGTCTACCCTGGGTTTTAAGGGCACTTGAAGAGAAGAAAGAAGTCTCTAGAAGAATGTGTTTTTTCAAGGGGCACGAAGGCAATTGCTTTCCTTAAAGGTAATATCATACTTAAGTTTTTGTCAAAGAAATGCATATATTCATGGGCAAAAATATCAAGAAAGATACAGGAACAGTCATCTGTGAAATTCCCGGTCCCATACGGTGCCCACTTTTTGAAAAATTGAAAAAGGCCCATGGTGTTTTAAAATCTGTTCACAGGATTTTTGATCTTCCTAAGATCAATATTGTTTTTGGTCAATTGGTTTTACTCTTTTCTGGATAAATACAACATATCAGGCAGAAACTTAATGGTACGTTTCTACCATCATCTTCAGTACAGAGTAATTTATAGGTATACATGTAGGCCTAGTAAATCTGTGAAGATTTCTGTTTCGGTATGCTACCAAAGTATGATACATGTAGTACCTTTAATATCTTTATAACATTCAGCCTGTGACTTTGGCCCAGTTTCTGGGTTTTCTTATGGACGGCATGTTTGCTGGGCTGTTTTGGTCCCCCAGTTTCCATCCAAAAATTTTCCATCAAAAAAACAAATCTTTTGATAAAACCCTGGTTCGTACCCTAACTCAGCCCATGTGTGTATACATTGCATACACAATTACACAATTTGTGTGTAGAAGACACTAGTATCTGCGGATGATCTTTAACAAAGTGCTTTGAGCATCGAGTCTGCAAAACAACTAATATAACCCCTGAGATATTTTCTGCGCACAAAAATATGTTTGGCGGGTGGTACAGTGATGGATTGATGAGATCAAATCAATCAGCTCTCCGCTGACGCACATTTTCTTTTTCTCATTTCGGACAGAATTACAGGTCTCATTTGCTATAATTCTCACATTGTATTACAAAATACAAACAACTAAAAAAAATCCATTCTGCTAAGTAGTATATTGAAATGAAAGGTATTTTCCAATCCACAGGTTTTTTTCTAATGAAATATTTTCTTTTGAAATCTTCTCTATACTTTATAGGAGAGTTAGGAGATCCTGACATTTCGATCCTAACAGGATCTTTGTTTTGAGAAAGATCTCCAAGCATATATATTTGAGGTCATTGTTTTGTTTGATGAACAGCTTCCAGCAGTTTATTACACGACTGTATTGAAATTTTTTCTATGACGCATTTGTTTTTCCCAATATCGTGAATTAGTAATCTATCATGTCTTTTTTGAGCCTGGAGTTAGGAGGGCCTGACGCGTTTCGATCCTAGCAGGATCCTTATCGAAGGCTAGATAGTCTTCGATAAAGATCCTGCTAGGTTCAAAACGCTTCAAGCCCTCCTAACTCCAAGCATTTTATAAATTTCAGGTCATTATTTTGGCTGATAAGCAGTTTGCTGCAGTTTCTTACTTGAATGTCTTTTTTGTATTTTTTTTTACATTGCCCACGTTACCGACGTTTTGAAACATTTTTTTTTGTCAACCCAACACTTGCTGGCTTCTTGCCCGATGAGCAATCGCAGTCCACTTGCCACAAATTCCTCTTTTTGTAGGCCCACGCTGCAACGCTAGCCGCCACCGCGATGGACAGGCGACAATCCCCTTGCACGACCTTCGGATGAAGACCAGTTCATGCGTTGTAATCTCAACAAGCGCACGAATGCAAAGCCGCCGTGGAGCGGCAAAATAATTTAAAGTGCTTTTTTCGGAATCCGAGCCCGAATTCCCCTGCCCCATCTGTTTAGATTTAAAGCTAACGCGTGCACATCTGGCACGAAGAAAGAAAAAATGTGTTTCTCATCCCCGAAGCAAACTGGAACACATGATCATGCGACAGTTTTTTTTTTTAGTCTATGAATGTTTTAATTCATTAACATGTAAATACAGAGACCAGGGATGCGAATGGCAACACACAAAAGAAAATCTGAAAACACCAAGGAAAAAGCTGAAATTTTTAAAGTTCTTATACTTTTTTTACTGAGCAGGTGTACAAAAAAGCTAGTTCAAATCCAAACAAAAATTCTGAAATCAGACTAAAATTTGAAGTTTCACATCCTTGAGAGACTTTATACTTTGATTGAATTCTCAAAATAGCACAAAATGACAAATTACTTTTATGGTCCGCCATTCTACGAAAAAATCTGCCAGCAAAATGTACATATTTTGTTTTTGTCATAAGCCAGTCTAAATGACACAAGGACAGTGATTGATCCATATTGCCACGTCATCGCCACATGTGCGCAGTTCCGCATGGACACGTGTCATTTATCACCGCTGATTACCCATCTCTACACATACACAAAGCCATCCATCAAAATGCACTTACACGAACAATCAGTGCGTGAAAGAGATGTGCTGTATACATTATGGCGCAACACGCTGAAAGTGAAAGTCGAGGCAAGACCCCAAGGCCCCCCCCCCCTTCAGTCCAGACCTTCAGCTGACCTCTTTACCTGCTGATATTAGCCTTAGAAACCATTTCTGTGGCATCAACTGGTATTTCGAGAAGTTTCTGCAGGTTTTATTTTCTGCAAGTATATTAAAGTACCCGGTATACACCATACCGGTAAGTTCGCATTGGTTCAGTTTGGTCAACACAATACATTGAAGCATTTATCGATGCGATTACACTTTTGAAAGATGCAGTGTGAACGCATATATCTGGTGCCTTGTGGAGACTGAGCACATAAGTTTAAATACATGTATGTCTCTGCTAGGAAATTCTAAAGGTGTATATGGGTCTCCACAAGGTTTTCACCAAACTGATATTTGGAATTAACTCAAAAAGGAGCAATTTCCAAGGTATAATTATCTGTCACAAAGAGGAAATATAAGGGACATTCGCTAGAAATTTCAACCCAGGAAAGTGATTCTGGTTCAAATGGGAGCGATTTCAATTGTGCTCTATGCAGAGTGTTCATTTCATACTTAAACGAGAACAAAGCTATGTCTCTACAAGGATGCACATTCTACTCCAGTAAATCCCCGGCATACACGACCAGATACATGTAAATCACCACTACACATACAAAACCATCTATAGATCTACAATGGATGATCAATAATGGTAGTATGAGCACGCAGAAAAGTAACGAGGCTCAATCTGAACAAGGCGCTCAGAAATCAATTTGATTGAGCCCTAATTGGCGCACAGTATGCATCCAATGTACGCGTACAATTGTACATGTACGCACACACACTGTTCCATACATGTACTCGTACTTGTCCATAATGTACAGTACATGTACGTACAATTAGATGCAATACTAAACCCACATCATACGCTGCAGACCAGCATGCATGCCTAAAACATATTAGGCTCTTTACATTAATTACTTCCTCGATAAAGTGCTGTGTACTATGAATGTTTTTGTGCTTGATAAAACATGCCTTAAAAAAAAAACGGCATGACATTTCAGAAACACAATGTAGGAATTCAGTAAAGTACAATAATACTAATTGCTTGGAGTCTAATCTCCCAAAAACCTACGAAACACCCCTTAATTCCTGTACACCGTAAAAACAAAAACGCTGTAGAAACAAAAATGACGCAAGGAGATGAACGGGCCCTGAGTGCTAGACTTATTTTTAAAGTGTCCAGTGTTTTAAGAAATAACAGTTTTAAGATTCTCCCCTGAGGGGAGACGGAGAGGCGGGGAGGGGGAGGGGGCCCCCTGGGCGGCAGACAAACCCCCATGAGATGCAGCAACGTCACAGCGGCTGAAGAAGGCACTCAATGACCCCATTGAATGATGTTTGACTGAGTTTTCTATCAGTGATCCGGCGTGGCCGGGCTCCGCGGAGGAAGAGATTGCGACCTTGGGCCGAGATTCCTTCTAGCAAAAAGGAGTTTCGTGTTTGGTGATTAAACCGCTGAAGAAACACACTCCCCACACCCTCACCCTCCTCCCCACCAGCCAGTGCGGCTCGACCCAACCACCTGTCAAATGACGGGTCAGAAACTGTAATTGTTTTTCTTTTCTGCGCACTGACGTGGCCATAAAATCTCAATAATTCCTCTCATAACACAGGCAATAAATGGTCGCATCAAGGCTCAGATTGCAAGAAAGGAAGATTAGCACATGGGAATTTTGGTCTGGATCATGTCAGCAGCAGTTGTTGTTCTTTTCTTTTAAAGGTTATATCATACTTTGGTTTTTTGTCAAAGAAATGGAGATTCATGGGCAAAAATATCAAGGAAGATACAGTGACATTCATCTGTGAAATTTCTAGTCCCATATGGTGCCAACTTTTTATTAGAAAACAGTGAAAAACACCCACGGTGTTTTCAAAATCTTTTCACGGTTCTTTTTGATCTTCCAAAGATCAACATTGTGTTTAATTTGGGCATTGGGTTTACTCTCTTCTAGATAAATACAGCATTTCAGGCAGAAACATTTTAACAGTATGTCTCTACCATCCCTATCTTTATACCCTGTAAGTTATAAGTAAATCTGTGGAGATTTCTGCTTCGGCATGCTACCAAAGTATGATACTACCTTTAATCTCTGCTGGGAGTGGACTGGAAGATATTTAATCCTGCACTGAGAATGAAACATCCTACTGTATAGGACAGAAATGGACACACTTTGATTCAGGACTGCCTAGTACATAATGCAAGGCCTTTACCAGACACCACGGGTCACGTACACGTACTGTGTTAAGACACACGTGTTCATCTTGACAAGTAAAACAGTGTTGAAAGCCCCTGTCCCTTTTTGACACATCAACGGTGGAATTGGGTCAGGTTTCAAAGCAAGTGCAAGGTCGAGCAGGCACTGAGTCAGTGAGTTGCCTTGGTACAAAACCAGGGACATCTTAAAACAGCAAAGGTTCTGAGATTTAAAGTTAGTATCATACTTTGGTAAGAAACCAAAACAGAAATGTTCACAGATTTATGTATAACTTACAGGGTATGAAGATGGTGGTGGTAGAAACATACTGTTAACATTTTTCCGCCTGAAATGGTGTATTTATCCAGAAATTAGAAAAACAACGACCAAAAATATTTTTACCTTTTAAAAGATAAAAAATGAACGAGAAAAGAATTAAGAAATACTGTAGCTGTTTTTCACTGTTTTCTCAAAAAGTGGGCACTGTATGGGACTGAAATTTTCACAGATGACTTTTATTGTGTCTGTCTTGATGTTTTTGCCCATGAATCTGTATTTCTTTGGTAAAAACCAAAGTATGATATGACCTTTATAGGTCCCAAGTTTGACAGTAGGTACTGAATTTGGTAGACTAGGCACCAAGTTGCATGCCAGTGAGTTGGGAACGAGCTGCTGACTTTGGTAGATGAAAAGTTTGGCAAGCACTGACTTTCAAAACACACCAATCCATTATCAGAAACATGGACCAAAAGACTTCATAATATATCACTGTGAAAAAATCCTACACAAAGAGCAACATTTTGGCACTATTTTTATTGTTCATGTTTCCCGTTTCAAAAGCATTAGTCACATTTTTGGCGAGCTGCGAAGAAGCGAAGCCTATAATGTAGTAGTACCGTTCGTCCCGTCCGTCTGTCCGCGTGAAATGTTAAAGTTTTTTTAGTATGAGCTTGACCCCAAATTTTTTTTTTTTTTTTTTTGATGGGTGCGTTGTCCAAAATAATGTTGTTATTACATGTAATTGTAAATTAAAAATGTTGAAGTTTTTTCTATTGTTTCAAAATGTTGAAGTTTTGATGGGTGTGTGTGTGATGGATGGGTGTTTGCTATCATGTTTGTAACTGCACGTGAGGCTGCAGCGAGCCATGACAGCTTCACTGTTCTAGTTTGGAAATAAATTTGCTTATTTCCTAAATAGGACATGTCAGTGCACACAAGACTTGACAACCAGCAAGATATTTTTTCTTCAGAAAATTGAACAAAGGTACCCGACTATCCAGCTGCTTGAGAGACAAAAACTCAAAAGTTACTCACAATTTTACGATTGAGTATCTGCAGGTCTCGCTCGGTGAACCGCCTCCGTTCCCGTTTCCTCTCTTTCTCCTTGTATTCTTGATACTTGTACATCAGATACACACCTGGTACTGCTAGCCGTGCGGCCAGTGGCTTGATAAGGTTATTACTCATCCTCGTTGAATGAAATGAATCGAGGCCTCCTTGGTCCTCGGCTGTTGTTTTTTATATTCTATAATCTGCAAAAATGAAAATTATGATAATATTTATTTCATTTCAGGTCATTCAGAGGCATAATACAGCAAACCTTGAATTTAATGGAGGCCACGGCCTTCGTTGCCCTGGTTCTTGGCCTTGGTGCCCCCTTCAAATGTGTCCATAGACATTATGATTTTGTGGCCTTGCCCCTTTCAGAACCAAATTCAAAGCCTGATACAGGATTGGTAAAGGTGACAGAACAGCTGCAGACTGTTCATAATTTGATTTTTCATGAACTAAAAAAACAAACCTATAAAATTTTCAGCTCATGTCATCATCGGAAACTGTAGAAAATAGTGAAAAATGCTTACAGTATTTTCAAATATATTTACAAGTGCTTTGATCTCATCCCGAGATCAAAACTGTTTTCGGTCGTTGTTTTACAAACTCCTGGATAAATACGTACAGCATTTATTTTAAAGGTATGTTTCTATCAGCACCATCTTCATACCCTGAAAGTTGTACATTTAAATCTGTGAACATTTCTGTTTGGGTATGAAACCAATCCTGTACTATACCTTTAGAAAAATGCTTCATACAGTTTACACAATTTCGAGTGATGTGGTTATTTTATAAGCAGTTATTAAAAACAACATGTAATAGACCGATCCATTGAGCCCCGCCCTATTTTGCATTGACCAATCACAGTCGCGAAAATCGGATCACCAATTGCAGCAGCCATTTTGGTGATCTCATGCTGGAGATTGCGGTATTGATTACAGTAGTGTTTACGTTTACGAACTGAAAAACAATAAATACTTTCCTCTGCAAATGCAGCACAACTTCACAAGTACAGTATATTTCTGCTACAAATAGATGGTGTTTATATTTTCATTGTAACTCTGACTCTCGATGGCCTGGTAAGAGACGAAACGTACATTTGTGACTTTTTCCAAAACCAGAGTCCCATAGAGATAAGTGCTTTCGGTGATGGGCGTGCAACGCGTGTTGGCGATCGTGACACGTTACGCGCGCACGTGTCGTCGTTGCTTGGTCGTTGCTATGGTGGGCGTGGCCTACTGGATCGGTCTATGGAGCTGTCAGCCTGTCAAAAGTTTATTTCCATTTATGGTAATCTATAGGAAACTATGCAAATGATATGCAAATCATATTAAAATTTGCCTGAGCTGACCATTTGGAGCAAGAGTTGGAAAACTGTTTTTTGACCAATCACAGAGCTCTGTGAATGAGTATGCAGATAATGTGCATAATTTGCTTGAGGGGACCAATGGAGCAAGAGTTGGGGAACTGCTTTTGACCAATCACAGCTGTGAACTCTTTAATCTGAAGATGCTGAATTTCTTGTAATTCTGAAAAAAGAAGAAGCAATTTGCAAGCAATTTTTCCTTGATCTCTGTGGTTTCAACACTTCCCAGTTCCCTTAATTTTGATCTTTCCAACTGCAGGTTTTCTTTTCATTTGATTTGGTTTGGTTTTCATTCTGTTTTACCAAAATAGGAAGGAAGATCCAAGGTTTAACTATACAACACATCCACTGGTTGTTACCAAATGAAACTATATCATGCAACATCCACCAAACTTGTAACATTTTTAGGTAAGATATGAAGTCACAGAAAAAAAAAGAAATGGAGACATTTAAAAAAACAATAAAGTTACTGTTCCATAGTTCTGTGTAAGCACAGGAAAAATACTTAGTATCAAAAGTCTCACAGCAAACTGAGTTTAAATTTAATTTTTACTGTGCTCAATTTTCAAACCATAATTTAATAAGAAATCAAGATTTTAACTCTCTCATATTCAACAATTTGTGTTGATTGGCTGCCAAAAACATGTAAACATAAAATAAGTAGGAAAAAATGAAGGAGTGCACTATGCTAGTTCAATACTATACTTGCTGATGTCTGTTTTCCATTTTACATCCAATTAAATTTCTACATTGATTTTGCAACAACCATGATTGAAAATTCTGTCCTTCATTTTCTTCCATGATTCATGCACCAACAACCACAATATACCATGGGGCTGAATACATTGCACGAATCAATGGTAGTTCCTGTACAGAAATTATGCAGGCTATGTAAACATACGAAACCGGTGATGTATTATTGATTTGCAAACGGCTATTGTCACGTGCTAGTAAAAGACAAACCAGATGATGATCTCTTTAAGTTCTCATTATCGTTTTTATCTCTCATCATTACTTTAAAAATTGATGAAATCCCTCAAAGCCATTCATCACAACCAGCCTCACGCTCGACAGAGAAGAGACAAACAAATCACAATTTTAAATTTAACGATTTGTTTATCAAGCTCGTACGGCGGTGTACAGTGTTGTGCCAAACGTAAAGCAATGGGAAAAATACGTGACAATAAGCAGTAACGGTGACATGTACATAAACAGTGGAGGTTTTAGCAGCAGTGCATCCGAACAGTGCATGATGCATGATGATAAATCCTTGCAAGGTGTCTTAGAGGAAAGGGAACAATTTAGGATGCAATCACGGACCATACAGTGGTCGTCTCTTACCTATCTCACTCCCGATGAGCAGCATTCCGGTTGCCTTCGTCGGGGCCTCAACTACAGCACAATAATTACGACTGGTATAAAAAATCTAGCTGCATCTACTATACGATCACTGGATGGTGTACATTATGAGTAGTTATACTACACCGTTCTTTATGGCCGACCAGTGCTGTGCAGTGTGTGTATGCGCGTGATCTGTACAATTTGTGGTGTACACCTGTACTGTGCGCGCACGTAAATGCACAGTACATGTACGTCACTAAGGTGTCCCTGACGCTGTTTGGTATTACAATGAGGCAGAAATCGGATTTGATGTCCGGCCCACGAAACGTATTAGAGTGTACAGCACGTGGAGGCGGCCAGGGCGGAAAAAACATTGAATAATGCAAATTGCAATGTTTGTGGTGTACCTTTCGTTAGGAAATAGCACGTTGTGTAATGTGTCTTGAAAAAAAGCAGAGGAAATCCTAAAAGACGAACGTGTACTTTACACAGCAACTCCGACAAACCGATACGTACGGTCATCCCGTGTGTGGACATGTACGGGAGCGTACGACATACGTACGTTTACAGTACATCCACGTGCGGACGTATATACAGTGTGTGTGCGTATTCACTCGTAAAGCAAAAAAAGCGGATGTACCACGTACGTACCACCACTACACAGAGCACGGACTATTCAGAATGCTCTAACGGAGTATACGATCTTTGGTCCGCTATAACTAGCGCATCGCCAAGAACCATCACACATTATTTAAGAGTAAAGAATAATAAACGGAGTCCGTTGCAGTTTCTGTGCGTGGGTCTAGCTGTTTGTACTTGTATACGGGCCTGCCAATCGATTCTAGGTATACACGACGCAAATATTAACTGGCAATTACGACTTGGACCAGTCGCGCTCGCTTTGAAAAGCAAACATGCCGCGCGGCCATTCGTGCAATTGAGCTGATAATGCAAATGCATTAATATTCAGTATTGATCCCCGAGTTTAGATTGCTTTTCTATTTTTATTATGCAAAAAGCAACAAAACCTAAAAGCACACTTGACGGTTTACCGCCCTCATCGGTATAAGTACGTGGGTGCAAAGTGGTAACATCGCCTACGGCCGGTAATCATTGAGTTCGGGCCTACGTAATGTGGTTCTTTTTTGGTATAACACGAGAAGAAAACGAGGCATTAGAACATGATGACAATTTATTTTTGGTATGAAATACAAATAACGAATGATATAAAGGGGTTAGTGTTAAAAGTGTGCAGTTTTGATGCCGTTCGTTTGGTACTTTATAATCATGATATCCCCGAAGGGCAACTTATTGGCTCTCGATCCTGCCACCTCACATTTTAGTTTAACGTCTCGATCCTCATGGGTGTCGATCCCGGGGGGGTAGGGGATATATCCCCTCAATATTTGAGGCTGAATATCATTTAATACCGACAAAATATCTGAAGTACCAACAAAATAATTGAAAAATAGCATGCTCCGTTTTTAAATGCTCTAAAATGCGACTTTTCGACTGTTAAACGTCCCTGGTGTTGGGAGAGGGGGGTATCAATACCCTCCCACACCCTTGGCCCCGCTCGGTCGCTTCGCTCCCTCACGCAGGACACCAAATCACCAATCGTCCCCCCAATCATGAAAAGAAATCGAAACCCATGTCGATCCTCGTTCAAGTCGAAGGATGGAATAATGGCACATTTTGTCGGTTTAATATTGGTATAGCACGCCACAAATCCAGCTGAGGGTTAGTATGACCTGCTTGAAATTTGAAAGTGACATAATTATGTGATGGGTGGGTTTCGACGTTTGTATCATCCCTTTCAATTGCCGCGTGGAAAATTTTGAGAAAAGTTTACCAGATCCATGCGCGTCAAGTTTGTACTACTTGGCACGACATTGCTACAAAAAGCATGTCAAGCTAATGGATTTTTCTGCACATTTTTCTACTACGAGTTATTATCGATTAAAGGTATATCTTCATATACTTTGTTTCTTGGTCAAAGAAATGCAGATTCGTGAGCAGAACAAGGAAGATACGAAACAGTCATCTGTGAAATTCCCAGTCCCATGTGTTGCCTACCTTTTGAGAAAACAGTGGAAAACGCTCACGTTTATTTTAAATCTTTCCACGGGAGTTTTGATCCGTCCTAACTTGTTTGTGGGGTCAATTGGTTTTACTCTTTTCTGGACATAGGGCTTATAGCATTTCAGGCAGAAAATGTTTAAGGATATGTTTCTACCATCACCATCTTCGTATATACCCTGAAAGTTAGACCTAGGTAAATCTGTGGAGATTTCTGTTTCGGTATATGCTATACCAAAGTAATTTATTATAGATAGTACCTTTAAAGGAAATATCATACTTTGGCTTTTGTCAACTGAGAAATACAGATTTATGGACAAAAATATCAAGGAAGACAGTAACAGTCATCTGTGAGAATTTCAGTCCCATACGGTGCCCACTTTTTTAAGAAAACAGTGAAAAACAGCCACAGTATTTCTTAAGTCTTTTCTCTTTTGTTTTTTGATCTTTAAAAAGATCAAAAAGATTTTCGGTCGTTGTTTTACTAATTTCTGGATAAAAACACCATTTCACAGGCGGAACAATGTTAACGGTAGGTTTCTACCACCATGCACCATCTTTATACCCTCTAAGTTATACGTAAATCTGTGAACATTTCTGTTTTGATTTCTTACGAAAGTATGATACTACCTTTAAGCGCAGCTTTCCATCGTATTCATTGATTTGTTTTACGTGGAAAGCTGCGCTCTTTACTTCGTTGTCTTTGGTCATGTGGCATTTAACCTAACCCGCAAGCCGAGACCAAAATAATTATTATTGACTGAATTGATATACTGCTTGGAGAAAAATACTAGGATATGATACATTATCATCATAATGGGGATGTAATTGCTTGAATGTAGAACGCATGATTATCATATTATTAATTCAATAGTTATTCCAACTAATGCATGATTTTAGGAATGCATTATATTTGCACAGCGGATGTTGTTTCTCTGTAAGGATTATGAAGCTCAATTCTTCGAAAATTTGTTTAGGCGATGGGGAAAGAAAGAGAGAGATAATTCATTGAGTGTCGCATGATTTATGATTTTGTCTTCCTCTGCAGAAGCTGTTGTCCGTATATCAGCGGAAGATTGATGGGTGTGTGGGTGTGATGATCAGGCAAGGGGGCAGTGCAGAGGCCGTCCCGTTCGGAACCCGACATGGACTTGTTTTGATGTTTGCTGCATTTTGCTGAGTATAATTATTGTATAAAAACACTTTTTGCGGCAATCAGAGACCCTGTGTGGGTGTTCAAATTACTGTTGTTTGTATACAGACTGAGATAATGATTACTGCTCACTACTGCTTGATAGTATACGCCACTCACAAGACTTAGTGTTTCGTGGTATTTCAGTATTATTTGAAACGATGACTCATTGATTTGTTAACTGATAATTGTTGTTGTTGTTTTGTTTATGTAGCTGTTGTTTGGTTTCCGTTCAGCAGACTCAAATTACATTCATAATTTCTGGCGTATAAGAAGGCATCAACTAAATGAACGAAATTATCAATGCAAGTATTAGTGCTACAAACTGTTCATCAACCAAAATAATGCTTGACGCGTTTCGAATGCGTCGATCAGGCCCTCCCGCACTCCAAGCATTTTGAAAGAAGTTATACCAAGCTGTCCCCACTGCAGTCCTATGTCGTTTGTCACTAACTTGGTCTACATTATTTTGTCATTCTGTGCAGTGGTTGAGTCATCAAAGAATTTGTCAGGTTTAGGCCAATATTAATGTACTATACCGCCTGGTTTATGTCGTTAGTCAGATTGTAAACTGACAAATTATGGATCAGGCTATAAGTTCAGTTCAGGGCGATGATCATATTTTGTAAATATAGCCTACAATACAATGCCAAGGAGTCCTTTCATGTTTTTAATAGAATGTGGTGAAAACACGTCTTTTGAGAAACAAGAGATGCTGCCCTTGAAACCATCCTCAATCGCGGCAGTCAGGCCGAGGTCCTAAGTTCCCCTTTTAAAGGGGACAATATATACAACATTGGTAACAAACCAAAACAGATAGAAGTTCTAAGATAGTAATGATAGAAACATACTGGAACCATTTTTCTGCCCGAATGTTGTATTTATCCAATTAAAGGAGTAAAAACAAACACCAAAACATTTTTTTTTATCGTGACAAGATAAAAAGATGAGACAGCTATTCCCACACTACAAAGTACAATTTGGCGTAGCAATATGACAACTTTTCGTCGTTTTCTACTGTTTCCAAAGATCAGTTGAGCTGAAAATTTGCAGCTGCCCTGTCATCTTTACCAATATTGCACACGTCCTTTAAATACTTGTTTTTGATTGGTCAAGCACGGTCGCATGAATACGATTCGACGGCATCATGCATGATTATGCATGCATTATGGGATTGGGTTTACTTTTACTTGGGTTTTTAGACACTTTGTTAATTCATGAAGAATGTTGACGTCATCCATCCAATCTACTGACCATTATGTCAATATACACCGAGAATTAAAGATCCCACTACTGCCACCATCCATGCTTCCAGGAAATCCTCTGAGATCACGGCTCGGTCGAGGTCAGAAATTAACGACGAGGTTGTTATCAATGGACCTACATGATATTTTTGGTAAATGTCTGCAAAAGCTTGTAATTTATAGGCATATACTTGGTTCTAAAATTATTCTGATTATCAGTCTCTGATAATGCGCTTTTTGAAAAAAAATAGGCAAAACCAAATGATGTTATGATGGCCCAGTCAGCAGTCCGCTTAAATACCGCCCTCATTTGACAGGATAGAGTATAGGCCTATATATTTATTGCAAAATCATAAAAACGTCCGATATTAAGTTAAAAATGATGTTAAGACGTTTTTTGAATTATCAGGGTTAACTTGTAGGGGAACAAAAAAAGCTACTTAATCGTTGTTAATAATCGTTGCATTTTTTATTGTCCTCAAGTTCAAGTCAAGTTGTAAAAATATAATAATTCAGTGAAAAGTCTTTGAGGCTGATAAAGTCATTTGTTGACCGTTAAGTTTTTAGCTTAATCTCATATTTAACTTTTTGAAAAAAACCAAACTCACGAAAACAATATCAACAGTACAGTAGTATAAACCCTGACATTAATAATTATTAGGTAGTATCATACTTTAATTTGGTAGCATACCTAAACAGAAATCTTCACAGATTTATCTAAAACTTACAGGGTATAAAGATGGTGATGGTAGAAACATACCATTAAAGTATGTCTGCCTGAAATGCTGTAAAGAGTAAAAACAGTGACCAAAATTATTTTTTATCTTTTAATTTATATCAAAAATAAAAGAGAAAAGATACTCTAGTGTTTTCACTGTGGGCACCGTATTGGACTGAAACTTTCACAGATGACTGTTACTGTATCTTCCTTGATATTTTTGCCCATGAATCTGTATTTCTTTGACAAAAAAGTATGATTTATTACCTTTAAAGAAACCTTATACCCCCCCCCCCCTCCCAGCTAGCACCGTCCCTCCTCCTATTTTATACGGTTAGCCTCTTTTAGGCAAAGGTGAACACGTAAAGAGACTACACATGCATTACGTCTGTTCGCCGACTCGCGGTTGTGGGTCATCTCAACGTTAGCTCCAACTCAAAAATCAGTCTGGTACCGGCGCTTCACGTTGGGAATAGAAACAAAGATGGCGGCTTTCAAATTTTTTCAGAGTGAGTACTATCATGTACAAGAAGTTAACGTTTTTTATGTTGTTTGTGTACATTGTAACTGGTTATTTGTAACTAGTAATGAGCCACACGTCATGTAGCAATTATGTCTACACGTCGACGTGGTCGGGAAAGATGTGGAATTGTTTATAATTGTTGGAGTTTGTGGCTAAGCTTGGCACGTTTTACCTCCATGATTTTACTCGTCAACTTCACAGTTGGTGTCCAGTCGAGTCGTGTGTGTTTTGTTGTGTTTGATTTGTAATTGAATTGGATTTAAACTTTAAAAATCTGGAACATAATTCCAGGGCTCTGTCTCAAAAGTTAATGCATTGGCGTAGTACATGTACCTGCAATTGAAAATATTCTTTAAAAAGATGTCGGAAATTTATTTTAGGCCTAGGGGCCTACTAACATTTTTAATTTTAGGCCTAATTTTTAGTTCAACAATATTAAAATTGAAATACACATGACATGTCACATGCCCTATTTTCATGATTTGAATATCATGAACGGTAACGGTGTACAAGCAGGTCCGATACCTATAAAGGGAATAAAACTGTTTTGTCTGTCTGTTTTGAAGTTTGCAACAAACAGGTAAGAAAATTGTATTTTTACTCTGAAATGTTGCACAAAATTCTTCTATCTGGGGATTTAAGGACTCAGGAACATTTGCTGAAAGTAAAAATATAATTTTGGAACAGTTGAAACCATTAAGTTGTTTTTATTCCCTTTATAGGTATCGGACCTGCTTGTACACCGTTACCATCATGAACATGATTAACACTCACTAACGCTTTTTATGATTTTATTATTGACAATTCAAAGGACAAACATCTTAAATATTGAAATTAATCATTAGGCCTAGGCCTAACGTTAAGTCTTATTTGTAAATTGTACTTGTAAGTTGTAGCCCCTTATTCATGTAATTGCACTAAAACCTGGCAGGAGTTATGGGTAAGCCCTCCACAATGATAAATTAAATGACATCACTTTTGACAGAAATAAACAGGACAAAATATTTATAAATTAACTAATTCATTCTATCATTCACTGCATGGCAATTTTCAGTGCATTCCTGTAGGTAAACTTTGACGCATAGCGCAATAATTAATATCAAGATGTAGGCCTATTATCATTCATATTATTATTAATCAGTATCAATAGGACTATTGTGCAGCATATTGTGTATTTTTTGACATGAGCACAAATGGAACAGTTAAATCCTACAGGCTACACCGCTGCAGACAGTTGTGTAGGTAAGGATTAGCGTTAGTCCAAGTACACAAATGTTCATCCTTTGCTTTACATTAATGCAGAATTGAAATAACAACTGAATTTCTTTTTTAAAGCTGTAGATTTTACAATTCAAAAGTGAAATGATTGATTCTGAAATTCTGGGTGAATAACCATATGCTTTATGTTCTGTTCCCATTAGGTTTGGCATGGCTTTGATAAAACACACAAACAAGTCCTCAGTGATGTGAGATGTCATAATGTCATCATCCAAACAGAAAGTCGGACGGCCAGGAGTAGCTGGCCAAGAAGCAAAGAAAAAAGGTTAGATTAAGAATAAAAAACAAACAAAGTAACAACCCAATTCACAAAAACGACTTACCCAATGGGCATGTACAACATTGGTAAAGGTGACAGAGCAGCTGCAGGGTGCTCATAATTTGATATGTCATGGAATAAAAACAAACTTCTCAGCTCAATTGATCATTTGAAGTGCTAGAAAACAGTGCCAAAAAACGTTGTAAATGTTACACTAAATTGTTTCTTTCCAAAATTAAAAATGTTTTGGTGTTTGTTTTGACTCTTTTCTGGATAAATACAGCATTTAAGGCAGAAACATTTTCACAGTTACCATTGATACCCTGTTATTAGTTATCCAGAAATCTGTGAACATTTCTGTTTTGGTTTGTGACCAATGTTGTTTATGCCCTTTAAGGTCTACAGGCCAACAAAAGCAACAGCCAATTCCAGTCAATTTTTCTGTGTTCACTTTCCAATGTTAGATTTCATTCAAGTCCAAAGTATTTAGTTTTGTTTAAAGAATCAATTTGTCAATTTTATTTTGGGTAGATGTGAGTGGTCGTGGCAGTAGGTGTTCTCAGTCTGAGGCCTATGAACCCCTGAAGGGCAAGTCCTTCTATTTGGATGTCCGGAGGCAAGCGGCCAAACTCAAGAAGGATCTGGAAGATCTCGGCGGAGTAAGTTAATCCGTGATTTTATTTGCCTTCGTCCAGGGACTGGCCGGCCAACGGCTACATCAGGTCAGGGCAGGAATATCATGGAGACGATTACTGATGTTACCCCTTGCCGTTGGGTTTCCTGAAATGTTTCAGAAGATGCTTTAGGTTTTTCTCCATCAAGATCCAAGAGGGTCTTTTCCTAGTGCCTTTAAGAACTTTTACGTTCCTGCCCCATCTCTTGAAATTACTGAGCTCCAGTACTGTTGAAGGAATCTTTGTTGAAAAGATTCCTCTTGTCCAATAGAAGAACAGGAGCATCGTCTCATACGTGTAGCTCTTACAGGACAATAACTTGCTCCCTGGGTTGAATTTACCCACTACAAGGTCTGTTTTGCTTTCCGTTTCCATAGGTTGTCGAGACTTTCCTCAGCAAGGACATCAGCTATGTGGTGTCCGATCGCCCCGAGGTCAAACTGGAGTGTACTAAGGACGCCCGGCAGTCCACGGCGAGTCCGGCTGTGTCCACCCCTAGCCCCTTCCAGCAGAGTAGAGAGTAAGTCTCAGTGCTTGGACATTATTTCTCACTGAGAGGTTTGGTGGCTGGGGAGCAGTTCCATGGATCTCTTAATTTGATGAAAGGTTTTGCGTTGTGTGATGTGATCAGTCTTTTGGGGTAATGGCGTCATCCTATGGATGCAAGCCAGAGCACACTGGCTGGAGTGTTCACTAAATACCAACAGGGGCCAATTTCATGGACATGCTTAAGAAGAAAATTTGCTTAAAGCATGAAAAGTCTTCCTTGATCAAACAGGATTACCAACCAATTTTTTTATGTGATGTTTACTGCTTTTGACTTGTATTTGGCCATTGTTTGCTGAGCATAACATTCACAAGGAGTTATGGCTGGCATACTGTTTTTTTTGTGCTTCGGCAAATTTCGGTGCTTAAGCAGCTCTATGAAATTGGCCCAAGTTCTTTCATAACCACCTGTTGTGATTGAGCTGCTTCTTATAGGACATGCTTTTTGAAGGTGGGAGGAGTCTGCTCCATAGGCCTTATTCATGGTGCATCCATCTTGTCACCTTCCTTGTATACCCATTGGAAACGATAACACCAATTTTAAAAAGGAAAATGGTACCAGGCTACTTTTTGAATCCAAGCCTCGGTTTTATTGCACTGCTTCGGATGTAAGAGGGATGCACCGTGAACGAGGCACATATAAAAGTAAAAGTTTGTTGTGTTGAACTGATCGGGTAAAGCCTTGTCCTTTTCCAAACCTCGGCTCTGGCTCCGACTTTATTTCGTGAATCCATTCTAAAATAACGGGTATCAAAATAGAGGCTTTTGGCTTTGGTTTGGAAGTAGAAAAGAAAACAGAGGAAACAGAGATTCAGCTTCAATGAATGAAAAGCCACAGCCTATCTATTTTCAGCATATGGATGACAGCGCCACAGCCTGAGCCGGAGCCGAGGTTTGGATAAGGGCCCTATTGTAGGTGTGGGGTTAGACGGGCAGTGGTTGTAATGCTAGATAAAGGGTATAAGAAGAATGCTTAAGAGTTTGTTGTCTCTGTTTTGTGATTGCCAGCTCTGCACATGGAGCGGTGGATTCACCGAGTGCCTCGGGAGGAGGAAGGGAGGGAATGGTAAGTTGGGCCGTTCCCAATCCAGCCTCATCATGGGGTTTCCTCGTCCAGGATTTTGAAAAATATTTCAGCTTCCAACCTTGGCATTCATTGGAAAAGCATAATATTTCAATTGCCATTATTTTTATCATCACTTCAGAAGTATTAATTTGATGTTTGAAGGTGGTTTCATACTTTGGTTTTTGCCAAAGAAATGCAGATTCATGGAAAAATATCAAGAAAAGTTCTTATAAAATTTTTTATGAAATTTCTCTGAAAAACGGCCATGGTTTTTTTTTTCAAATCTACCAGTATTTAGTATTCATAGGAGTTTGGATCTAAGATCAGAATTGTTTTTGGTGTTTTGTTTTACTCTATTTCTGGATAAATACAACATTTCAGGCGACAAATTTTAACAGTATGTGTCTACCATCACCATCTTCATACCCTGTATGTTATGGGTAAATCTGTGGAGATTTCTATTTTGGTATGCTACCAAAGTATGATACCACCTTTAAGTATTTAACCATCCATGGCCATTTAGTTCTTGAATGAATGCACACAGTCTATGGGTTTGAATAACGATCTATATTACCCAATGCTTTTATGCACCCATATGAGGTGCATTTTCTTCACACTAGATCCTGCTAACTACCATGAGACTAAAAAAAGCGTGTATTTTTGTTTGTATTTAGGTAACAAGGGGGAAAGCTATTGTTCAGAAGGCAACCATATCCCATGTAAGTCGTGTACTAGTCATCTTTGCTCTTCCAAAAAAAATCCTCAAACCACATTGCTTCATGTAGATCAGCATTGATAGTGGCGTTATAGATTTTTCTAATCATTGACTTTGTCCTTTTGGAAACAGACCTATGGAACCAGCAACGTATTGGCCAACGCTCGTAACTGGGACGTCAGCATTCGTCACATCGATTGTATCCTTTCTATTTAATACCAGATCATACAGACGATCCGTGGGTGGGTCTCCCCAGCAACTTTGGCATGACATCACCTAGCATTAACCTTTATTGGCATATTGGGATGAGTTTTACAGAATAATTATATAGAACCTTCCCATTACATCAGAATCAAGGATTGTATTACAGCACCGCTATACCAAACATTTGGCTACACCGAACATCAGCCTTGACTCCAAATCTCTTTTTTTTAAACTTGCCAAACATTCCTGTTGGGAAATATTTACTGGGTAAATCAAATGCTGCTTGGCTGTTTGTAATTCCAAAAACATTCTGAAAGGTTTTCGTACATGTACGTATGTACAGCGGGAACAATATAAAGCATGTATGTTAAAAAGAAAATAATCAAAAGATGGCACACCTCATCCCGAGATGTTCATTATAGGCCTTATTCACAGTGCGTCCATCCTGTATTCGAAACAGTGCAATCAAACCGAGGCTTGGATTCAAAATAGTCTGGTACCCGTTTTCTTTTTAGAATGGGTGTTATCTTTTCCAAAGAGTATACAAGGAAGGTGACAAAATGGATGCGCAATGAATAAGGCCTATATCGGCGTTCCACTGTATCAGTTTTTCCATGTTTGCAAAAACAGGAGGTCAGGGTTGTCTCACAATGTCTGATGGGGCTTTAGGTCTTCTGGGCAACATGATGTGTGACTGAAACGTCCAAAGGGAAACCAATTTTGGTTGTGTTATTTGCCTTAACACTTTCATTTTTAGCGGTCATCAAGTATGTGAACAAGGAGAAGCAAAAGATGAAGGACAGTGGAGTCAAACCATCGCAGGTAACGCAGGCGCGGTTCTAGAGCCAAAATTTTTGTGGGGCTAGAAGAGCTATTATTTTTTGGGGGGCTAGAAGACCCAATATTTTGGGTTCTTCTAACTCTCGCTTCTGCTATGTCTTATAAGGGGTCGAAAAACATGCACATTATAGGCCACACAACGCGTTTTTTATGTAATTGGCGCTTAATAACTGAAAAAAATCAAGTATTTTAAAGATTTTTTTTTTTCACTTGCATTTTTTTTGGGGGGCTAGACACAATTTGGGGGGTCTACAGCCCCCCCTAGCCCCCCCCCCCCCCCCCCCGTAGAACCGTGCCTGAGGTAACGAGCAGAACCCATTCCTTATTCCTTGCACGGATACAGCGCAAAAAATAAGTTCATATATTCTACTGCACATTATCATTTTCCCTGGACATTGGGCTACGTTCATTCCTGGATGAAGAGGAGCAATATGTGACAAAGCATCTTGCTCAAGGATGCAAGCACCACTAACCCACAATATCTTGAGTGCGACATGCCAGACCACTAGGTCACGACACCAGAATTTCAAAACAAATTTCACAAATGATCATAAAACAAGACTTTGGTGAAATCAGCCCCAGGAGTATTAGACTGGCCAGAAATTGTTGGCGGTGAAGGTGTTATTGAACTAGCGAAATCTGTTTATAGGAAAAATTAACTTCTTTTTCTTTGTATTATCATAATTGAGGATAAATTGTAATTTCGTTATGATTTGTGTCTAGACTCAAGCTCCAGCAGTCAAGGACAGAGCTAGTTTATCTAAAGGTATGATATTTAGTTATATTTGTGTCTATTTCCTTTTTAATCCCCTGAGCCATTTGCTCCATTTGTGGATTGTTTCTCTGTTGTGTTTCTTTTTCATTTGAGAGTTTTTGACCCTATTTTTGGATTCATATTCCTATATTGCCAATATATATTAAATCAAAGGTATAATACATGATTGGTAAGGTCACAGAACAGCACTCACACTTTGTCTGATCCATCATGTACATGAAATAATAAACCTGTGAAAATTTGAGCTCAATCGGACATCTGAATCACAAGAAAATTCAAGTCAATTTTTCTTATAAAACATAAAGAATGGTTTTGATTTTACCCCGAGATAAAAACTTTTCGTGTTTGTTTTACTAATATTTGGATAAATACACCATTTCAGGTGGAAATATTTAAATGGTATGTTTCTATCAGCACCATCTTCATACCCTGAATCTTATACTTATATCCTGTGAACATTTCTGTTAGGGTATGTTATCAATCCTGTACTGTACCTTTATCTGTATTCAATTTGACATGTAGATTATTGAAGCAAAATAAATTATGATTTTGGAATTCTGTATCATGGTTGTTTGTGGTTGACTGATTTTTGTCTTTCCTTTTTTTTGTAGAGAGGAAGTTATCCAAGCCATCACTGAAAGTGGAGGACGCTACACGGTAAGTATGACTTCTGCCACATTCTAAATCTTAGGTCAGCCCTCAGTATATCAGGGATGTGACACTTAAGATTTAAATATTTTTTCCAATGTTGTTTGTTTAGATTTTAACTTTTTGTACACCTGCTCTGTACAAAAGTATAGGAACTTTAGCTTTTCCTTGGTATTTTTAGCTTTTTTTTTTGGTGTGGCCAATCACACCCCTGATATAGACTAGGATTACACGACTGATTTGATGGTTTGTTTGTTTGTTTGTTTGATTTGCGCAGTCATTACCGGCCAGCGAGCAAGGAGTTGACGGCCTGGCCTCGTATGTCCTTTGACGGTCATTCGACCGGTTGTCCATTTGACCTGGCCGCACCCGCACACAGTAGAGACAAGAGGACGGTAGTGGCCGCACAGGGTGGCAGAACCCAGCACAGACCCGATGACAATAGGGAGAGGGGAGAGGCAGCAGTACAGACAAGGCCCGGTGTGAAAGCAGCCCTTAGGTCAGTTTGTGTTTTGGTGACACACCCAACCCCTAACTCCTCCCCCCTCTCTTTCTCTCTGGCCAGTCTCTTGAAAGTTGGACGAGTTACTTCAGCCACTGTAAATAGATGACCAGTCAAGGCCTTTATCCAACAACACATTTTTCCCTTGGTCTTTGTGGCATTGAGCTGGACACTTCATCAAGCTCCTGGTCGCGCAGGACTTGGAAGCATCCTATATGCTTTAGTTGCATCGCTTGTTGAAGCTTATCTTATCATACGGATGTCACCCATAGTACATGTATAGGGCCTCAATCGATGCTCTCCGATATAGATTGAAACGGGCACGGATCTTGGTGAAGTGCATTTATTCAGGGATGCGAGAAGTCAGAGTGTTTTATCTGATTTTAGATTTTTTGGTTTAGATTTTAACTCGGGATTATTTCAGCTTTTTTTGTGCACCTGCTGTGTACAAAAGTATTGGAACGCAATCTAAATTTCAGCTTTTTGCTTGGTGTTTTCTAATTTGTTTTGGTGTGGCCACTCACATCCCTGATTTACAATAAATAAAAATCTGACATGCAGGCATACATGTATGGAGGCACTGAAACCCACAGTGTGTCATTGCTCAGGAGCATGCTTTCATTGCCCATTGCTTTGGGAGGGGCTTTCTGGATCGGTCTGGCTCCCTGCCCCAATAAGAGCAGAGTTCTGCAGTCATGCCATTGATCTTCTTATCTCCCTCCAAACATTATACCTAGCCTAGGTTGACTCTGATAAAACTGTCACACGTTTCTTTCATATCTGTGTCTATCAGGGGTAAGAGGAATGCCCAGCTGCTCTACACTCCCAGCAGGCAGAAGGACGTAGGCGTCAAGGACAGCAGAAGGGGTTACTGCGAGTGCTGTCTCATCAAGTATTCAGATTTGGAGAAGGTATTTCAAGCTAGTACAAGATACTTGCCCCATTTTAAAGCCCCGTTGAAACCAATGGCCTGTTCGTTTCGGCACCCGATCAGTGATCTTGCAGATGCATGTCATAGCAATTAGGACAGATTCACATTTTGAGATCAATCTTACCGCTTAATGAAATCGATCCCAGCAATCTTTCTCCGTACATTTTGGGGTTACATTTTATAGTTAAAGCAGTCTTCTTTCAGAAAAGAATCGGTTTCTGATTGATTTTGTGTAATTTCCTCTTTGTGTCTCCTGTTTACTTGCTTGAAGCATCTTGCCAGCGAACAGCACCGGAATTTTGTGCGGGAGAACAACCACTACGTGAACCTGGACTTGATGATAGACGAGGGACCCAACATACAGCAATTTCTGGACGACGTCATGCACCATCACGAATGGCAACGGCTGGAGGGGATGAGGTAGGGTCAAGAAGAGAGTGTTTTGACTGATGGCTTCCTCGTTGCAAGACATTTTTTTTAATCCATTTCATCCATCAAAGAATCCATTTTTCCCCATGCCATTGTTTGTCTGTATAATAGAATTGAAAAATAATTGTCTGGTTTCTCTTTACAGGAGCTTAGATGTCCCGGATGAAGTTACGCTGGTCTCATCGCCCAGCTTGAAGAAGTCCAAGAACCCTCTGAAAGAACCAGAGAGACCTTGCCAGCTTACAGAACTGAGAGGTGAAGCCGAAGAACAAGCTTCTGCAGGCTCTAACACCAAGAGCTCACAAGGACAGGGGACTGCCGAGAACCGAGGACATCCTCAACAAGTCGGCCAGTCTGCCTTGAGTACAAAGTCCCCGAGAAGGAGATCAAACAGGTTGCAGTCTGCTGCAGTCCAGGATGAGGCGGCTTCGGCTGTATCGAGTACAGCAGCACCGGAAGGAATGCTGGAAGCCAGCAGTAAGAGAGTGGAGCCTGTCATGGATGACAGACAAACTGGAGCAGGCAGTATTCAAGACAGTCAACAACATGACAGGGATATTGTGTGTGCATTACCAAGCAGCGAAAAACAGCTGTCGAGAGATCTTGTAGGCAGTCAGAGTCCACCCATGAGGAATTTAAGAAGGCATCCTGGACAGATCCAGAAGTCCTCTCCGGCAGCACCCGTTGTTGTCCCATCAGCAGAGCAGCACGTTGAGGCAGGTGGACAGTCTCCCCAGGAGGTGGGAGGAAAAAGGTTACCTACAGGAAGTCCGTCCCCGAGAGGCACTCCAGCAACACCCAGCAGGAGGCAGTCCTCAAGACTCTCATTATCTGCCAGGAGGAGGCAACAGGAGCAGCATACAAAGAGTCCATCCGAAGTGCCATCGGTGCTTCCTGAGACAATGCCCTCCCAGGAAACTTCTGCCAAACAGCCTGCAGACCCTCAGGGTGACTCTCAAGAAAGAGTCAACATTTCAGGACATACCCCAAATACAATCAATAAGAGACCAAGGTCTAACAGACTGTCACTTACAGCAAGGAAACGTCTCCTTAAAGAATCAGCCCAGAGTAGACCTGACCCTCAGTGCGTCCTTGAAGACACTGGTGCTGGTGTTGATGAAAGGCTGAAGGATCAAACACAGATCCAAGCTCAAGTCACCCCAACAGAGACTGATCTAAACCAGGAGATGGGGATGAATTCAACTGGGAAAGAGACTGGAAAACAGAAACGGGGGGAAATCAGGGACAGTCCCAAGCCTGCGAAGAGATCCTCTAAAAGGAAGAGGGACACGGATGATGTACCAGATCTAGGGTCCAGCAAGAATCCAAAACAGAGGATCACGAATACACACTACCAGGCACATGTCCAACAAAAACAGACTGGGAGATGTTCAAACAGAAACAAAGGAACATTGGAGGAACACAAGACTGGTGAAGCTACTCATCAGTCAGAGAATGACCCTCCCAGGATGGAAGGGTCTTCACAGAACAGGGTTGATCAGGATAATGCTGAAGATAACAGAGTGCAAGAACCTGCCGGGACTTCTGGTGCATGTAGGAAAGCTTTGACAGAGGAGCCAAATCTGGAGTCCATCTTTCAAAGCGATCCAAATGTGGTACAATCAAGTTTCCTCGGGTTCGACAGCGAAGACATTACTGAGACGGAACAGCGCCTGCAGCAACTGAGCGCCTCGCCAACGACTTACACAAGCAAGCTCCAAGAAGCCGCCCTCAGTGTCTTCTGTATTCCGTCTTCAGAGCTTCAACTGCCGGAAGATGATGACTCTTCCAGCAGTTCCTCTGCAATGAGCAATATGGAAGAAGTGTGTGTCGGGATGGCTCTCCGGAACCTCCAAAACTTTCCCTCTGAAGGTTCAGAATGGGAGTTTAACGTTGGCGGATTCATGTCCGTCAGACTGGACAAAGCTATGCAAGTGAAAGAGAGCGAATCCCTCTTGGCAAAGAAATGTCTGCAAGAGAAGGAAAACCAGTATCGGCAAGTCTTAAACATTCCAAGTAAACTAAACCCAGTTGGAGCAAGAGAACAGGAAAATGCAACCAGGCAGCTGGATCATCCTCTCAAAAAAACACAGAGTGCGACTAAAAACTCTCCAAGTCGGAAGGATGATGCTCGACTTAGGACAGAAAATCGGTCAAGGTCACTAGATCCTGGCCTCACTCTGCCAAGGCGAGCACTGAGCTATGGACCTACTCTCAAGACAGCGTCACACAGGCAAAACCATGATGCGAAGAATCAGGCAAAGCCTTTGCAGTCTCCGAAGAATGATCCCGTCCGGGTGGTTTCCCCTAACAGGCGAGTGACATTCTCACCTCAGAAACCAGTCTGCAGCACTCCTAAACGTGCTCCTGACAACAGACAGTTCAAACTGATGTTCTCCCCGGAGACTCCGAAGGAGGACAGGGAGATCATTGAGGAACACTATATCCATGACCTCACCGAGGATGAAATTGATTTTCCAAAATTCTCAAGTCCCCGGCATTCAGAGTCCATACTGTCTCCTATCAAGAAGTTTGCCAAGAGCCGACCAAAGAAGAGAAGACGCAGTGCATCAGATTACAAACTCAACGCTCCTCAAGTTCTCAGGGAATTGCCCCACTGCGGATCTCCGAGGAAATCCCTCTTTCCTCGAAGGAGGCACTCCACCTCCTCCACGCCGAGTCGTGTTTTTCACTTTCTTCTGAATCCCCCGGGCTCCCCTAGGAAGAGAGAGTCCTCCCCATCACTGCCCTCGTCGCCTGTGAAGCAGGCAGTGACAAACCTCGCTCAGGCACTGAGAAGTCCTGAAAAGCAACAGCAGCTGCCGCCACCAGACCGGGAGTCCCTCCACCAGATCACCTACTTCCCGGCCAACGAGCGCAGCAAAGTCTCCCCGACCTTCTGCACCAACGCCAAGCCCAACTTCTCCTCGCACATCCTGCAGCCGTGCAACAAGAAGCGGCGCAGCGACCGGCTGAGGAGTTCCGTTGGCCAGCCGGCAGCCCCCAGCTCGCCACTCCGCCGTCAGCCCACCAGGACTTGGTCTATGTGCGTGTCTTTCGATGACGATATCTGCTGCAGCGAGGATGTCTACGAGTTCACAGAGAGCACAGATGGTGACACAGACTCCACTACTCAGCAGTCCAACGCCGGACAAAATCCTGCCATCAAAGACAACAGCAAGAAGCTCTCAAATGCTCACAGTGGGAAGACCTCAAGAAAGGGCAAATCAAAAGCCAGAAGGAACACTCGAGCCAAGAAGGAGGCCCAACCATCAGATTCTTCGGACCAAGTCGTGCAGGAATTCGGTTTGCCTTTTTCATTTTTCATGTGAAACTTGTTTCGAGAGGATTTTTTATCAATTTACGGGTCGTTGAAATATGTGAAATATCTATGTTTATTAAAACAAGTACTAACTACAGACATTATGCAATTGCCAAAACCGTACTTCTAAAAACTGTGACTACTGATATTAGTACTTGATTTTTCTTGGTTGGCGTAGTTTTATTCTATTCTTCAAGACTTCAACTTGACTTTGACCAAGTACTTTCAGTGAATTTTCACAAAGTTACATTTGAATATGTCATTTGTTGCAATGAGAAGTACCAGTTCAGCAGCACAAGATATTTGGTAAATGTTTGCTTCAAGTAAAAAAAACACTACATGTAATTCATTTTTACAGTTCATAATCTAAAGGAAGTTGAGGCTTAAAAAAATGGATGCAAAAGACTTTTTAGTCTTGTTCCTTGACTGACAGCTGTGTACATGTTGGTGCAATATCTGCTTGCATTTAGCACCGGACTGGTCTCTTTGCAAGTTTTGCACTGAAAAAAAATTAATCAAAAGTAGCTACGGGTATTAACACAAAGTTTGTATTCATGAGAGTCACTGAAAACAAATGCAGTTCTCTGGCAATAAAACTTTTGAAAATAAAGGCCTAGGTGTATTATAAGTATAGCAGAGTTAGAGTACCAGACGCAAGCAATACACTTAGCATGGAATTTTGGCTGGTACCCAGTTTGTTTTGTTTAGCAACACATTTCTGTGTCAAGAAGTATACTTTCAGCATTTGCCTGAGGAAATAATAGGCTTGAAGGGGAGAAATTCCTTGGCAGTCTCAAGCATATTCAGGAGCAGTATCAAAGTGTTTTTTGTTCCAGTTTGGGTACATTTTTTGTAAACATGAACTTCACAGCATTTAGCATATAGTTTTCAGCACTAGTCACTCAGACTAATACGGGCTTGACGCTTTTGTTCTTATAGAAACAGATTTTGTTTTTTGGAAAATGGAAATTCAGTGGCGTGACCGAAGCACAGTGGGCTGAAGCACATGATCGGTCGTGTAGGTTTGTAGATGGGTTCCATAGAACGAACCTTTTCTAGTGAGTTTCTTAGAAATCGGTGTTCAATTCTGCAAGAAGTTAGGTAATGATGGTTTCTGTTTTGTGCATGTCCTTTTTGTGTTTAATTTTGGTTGTTACAACTGGAATCGGCTGATCTATGATTATTGTTTTTGTATTTTCCCCCACTTTTGTATGTTTTCAGATTTTATTCATTATGGCAGAGGAAATATCGGACGGAAATATTGGTTGTGTGAATGTTAAAGGTTGTGTACAACATTGGTAAAGGTGACAGAACAGCACTCACACTTTGTCTAATCCAGCATATACATGAAATAATAAGCCTGTGAAAATTTGAGCTCCATCAGACATCTGAGCCACGAGAAAACCTGACTCAATTTTTCTTATAAAACATAATTAAGAAGAATTTTTGATCTTGCCAAGATCAAACATGGTTTTGGTGTTTGGTTTTACTCTTTCTGGATTAATACACTATTTCAGGCGGAAATATTTTAACAATATATTTCTACCAGCACCATCTTCATACTTTGAAAGTGATGTGTGAATATTTCTGTTTTGGTTTGTTACCAATGTTGCACATGCCCTTTAAAAATGGTTCAAGTGCAGTTTTCAGACCGGAACTTAACAATGGTTCATTGATTCTCACTTGTCCTTTGTACTACCTAAAGAAATCAAAGGTTGATCACACCAAACTCATCATAACTTACTATCAGTCGTAGGACTTATGATGCATAGCAGCCCCATGTAGAATTCGTAGGATATACAATGGGGATATCCTTCGTAACTCGAGTTACGATCGATCATAGGGCTTTGTGAAACTGACCCCAGTTTGCATAAACCCTTTACCCTTCAAAACACTGCCTGAGCAATAATTGTTTTGTTTTTACTATATACATAAAATTCATGTTGTGTTTAATATAGAAGATCAGTTTTTGTTTTACTTATTGACTTTTGTTTGTTTGTTTGTTTGTTTGTTTTTTATCTTGAAAAGTAGTGCCTTTGGCTACCTCTGTGGAATGAAAAGTGGCAGGGAAAATAACCATGGCAACGTATATATATATCTGCTATTGTAAATAATTTCCGTGGTGTGTTCATGGGCGATCGGTAGCCATATGTTTTATAATAGTCTTCCTCATGTTTGTAGTTGGTGTATCATATGTACTATATTTATCTCTTTTTTATGGTTTTATTAAAATTCAGAGAACAGAATTTCTTTTATTCATCTTTTGCTGCGTGATATTTTTCTTGGGAATTCGGTTTATCATTATGCTTGCATTGACCTGTGTTGTTTATGCATTTCTGGACAAAGTGACAAAATACAAGAATATTTTTTTTTATTCACTTTTACTAATATTTTTTGGTAAAAGGTGACAGAACAGCTGCATTCTGTTCGTAATTTGATTTGTCATGGGAAAAAAACAAATATGTGAAATTTTCAGCTCACGTTATCATCGGAAAATGTATAAAACAGTGAAAAAATATTTTTAAATCTATTCACAGCAGTTTTGATCTCTCCCGAAGATCAAAACTGTTTTCGGTTGTAGTTTTACTAATTTCTGGATAAAAACACCATTTCAGGTGGAACAATGTTAACCGTATGTTTCTACCACCATCTTCATACCCTGAAAGTTATACGTAAATCTGTGAACATTTCTGTTTGGGTATGTTACCAATTCTGTACTATACCGTTAAATTGAATTTGTTTACATGTATATAGGAATCCAATGTCCATGTTTTTTTCTTTCTTTCTCCTTTCTTAAATGTAACAAGAAAAATGAGACAATGAAACAGTTTATATTTAGCCAGTAATAAGAAGAAATCAATTTAATATCATGTGATAATGACATACACACTGACTGAATAACATGTATCAATCAACACAATCATGAAACAACAAGTACAGCCTGGCTACACCATTCAGTGAGTTTTGTAAGACTATGGGTCGATTTCATAAAACTTATGACGCGTCGCAGAGTTAAGACGCATCCTTTCTCTATGGACTCAACCCATAGATGTGACGCGTCGCAGCTAGGACGCGTCGCGAATCGAGTTGCGACGCGTCGCAGAGCTTTATGAAATTGGCCCTATACTTTTTTTAAAAGAAACAAACAGGTATTAGGCAGCACTGACTGTTAAAGGTATGGATGGTCAGGTCTGAAATTAGTTTAACCTGGGATGAATACAGCATACATATTCTTAAGCATCAATCTCTATCAATCTTTATGGAGATGCAGGCAATGCCTTGCTGTGGACGAGGTACAGTAGAATGCAACTATATCAAACACCGCTATACCAAACATTTGGGCATACTTAACATCATCCTTTGCTCCCAATTTTTTACGCACGATGTATATGCCTGCTCAAGTTGCTGAACACTGTTCACCATAACAAATGACTACCGTAACGAACAATTTTGATGCATCCCGGCGCGTTTGTTATAGTGGCGTTCCACTGAACTCCTTTAACTCTGACTTTAATAATAGAGTAAAGAGGCCATCAGACTTGTTTCAGTGTGGGAGAACAGTTTCTCCACACCATAGCAGTTGAGATATTTGTTCATGCCTTGCTGTGTTATAGCTAGGTACCTCGTCAAGTCCTATTTGTTTCGTAAAAGAGACCTTAAGTCTATTTCAAAATGACAAAAACTATGGGCGTTTACGAAATGGAGGCTCAGGCTCCAGCTATGACACCCATATGATGAAAACATAGGTTCTGGTTTTTCATAGAAGCTGAAGCTGTTTTCCTTTTCAAACCAGACAATCTACTTTTGAACCGCATGCAGCCAAAAGCCTCTATTTTGAAACCCCTATTTCAGAATGGATTCATGAAATGGAGCCTGAGACGGAGCACAAGCCTCCATTTTGTAATTGCCCTATCTATCCTCACTTGCATTGTCCACATGTAGCCCCGCACCCACCCTACGGTGTCCCTAGTTTGACCTCTGGTGATTTGCATTATAACAAAATTTCACTTGCTTGTGAATTTTATACTAAAAAAAAAAAAAAAAGATCCTTAGATCTATAACTTGCAAAATAATATCTTTATCAGTGGACACTAACACAATGAATATCAACAAAATTTCATTCTTGGTTTGTTTTTTGGTAGATGGTGCCCAAAAATATTTCTCAAAAGTAAATGTGCACTTTTTATTGAGAGCCTGCAACCAAAGACTAGAGCACTCAACAGAAATAGAGCAAAAGCCATCCGACTCTGACTGTTACACTGTACATTGACTTGGTTTAGGAAATACAGCAAGTTTCACATTTTTTTCTAAGAATATAGAGTAAAGAAACTTTGTTTTTCGATAATGTTGTTTTAAATGCTTTTCCGCGATGGATTCCTCCATGAAATTTTTTGAGAAAAGCGTAAGATGGAACTTTAGATGCCAAGCACTGACTTGTTTTAATATGAAACCAATCGACAGCTTATTACATTCAGTTAGATCTTCGCAAAAGTTCACAGAATAAATTTAATTCAACAGACACTTTTTTGAGGAAGAGCTTTAATTGTTACTCCTGAAAGTGATTTGGTGAGTTGTGGTTGGCTTTGTGAGCCAATTGTACAACATTTATCAGTAGAATGAATACTGTTGATATGTACATGATGTCTACATGACTTCCGATGGGCAATTTGTACAATGCTGATATCTCTCTGCAGCGTTTCCCATCATCCGACTTGCCACTGAAACAAAATAACAAGATCAGTGATCATTATTGGTCGGTGTCACTAGTCCTTGATGCATGTATTGAAATGTAAATGTAACATTTGTTGGGTGACATTTTGGGCCTTATGGCCGAGTCACGTGGTGTCTAGAACTCAAGACCTTGTGGAAAATTTCAAGGATTGTAGGTCCTAGCCCATTTACAGGTGTTGCATCTTTGAGCAGTTAACTCTGTTGCTATAAGCCATGTGTAACTGGTACACAGGCTTCTTCCATTGCATATAAACACCCCAATTGAATTTCCCAGACTAAGGACTCTGTTGCTATAATCAAATGATTCGAGGCAAGCTTTTGCTCAGATACATAACAGACGTCTTGCACCAATGCACCATTCATAATGGACAAGAATGGCACAAAGGAACCAGTCCATTCCAGAGATGAATGTCATAGTAACAATGACAGGCAAATGTGACGGACGTATACTTACAGAGAGTTTATTATCGGCTGGTCCTTCTGCATCTGCTTTCATCTCGGCTTCTTCTCGTTGTTGGCGTCGTTTCTTGGCGCCTTCCGGGTCTGCCAAGCCTCTCCCTTCCTCCTAATAAGAAAACCAGAACAATGGCATACAACAGTGATCCTAACGTAACTTTCTCCACGTGTCAATCCCATCACCAAATAGATGTACAGTGGAACGCCACTATAAATGAACCCGCCGGGATGCACAGACATTGTTTGTTATAGTGGTCGTTCGTTATAGTGAACAATGTTCAGCAGGCCTATACATTGTACATAAAAAATTGGGAGCCAAGGATGATGTTTCGGTATAGCCAAATGTTCGGTATAGTGGTGTTTGTTATAGTGGCATCCCACTGTAAATCATATTTCAAGCAGTCTTTTTCCTCACTGGTTCTTCTGCACTAAACATGCCCTGCAATTTAACTTTTTTTTATAACACACACACACATCTTTACCATTTCTCACTGGTCTGCAACATTGCTAATGTTGTGCAGAAGTAGTTTCATAGTTTCCGACTGGCTAACAAACAAAAGGTAATTGACAATTTGTGCTACTGCCAACATAGGGCTGGATAGCTCAATTGGCAGAGTGCCATTACGGTATTCTGAATTGGTATTATCGAATCCTGCTCCTGTCACTTTTTTTCTTTGTTCACCTTTCAATGACTTAATTGAAACCAATCTGGCCAGTTTCCCCTGTGGTTTATTTATAAATAATTTCTTAATTTTGTTTTCACAGTCTGCTTGTGATAGACTCAAAGACCCAACCTCCATCAGCCTCATCATGCAGTCTTTTACATACAGACCTGTTTGAGACGTTTCTGTGCCGCTTCAGCTTGCTGTTGCCGTCTTACCTCCTGAATAAGATATAAAGACAAAAACATTCATAAATTTGCTAATTTTTGAACAATAAACTGATCAACTCCAATCATCATCAAATATAACTTCAATGGTCGATTTCACAAAGAATTGCGATTCATCTTTTAGAAGAGTTTATCATGTTCCCATAGCAGCTAGTATTGTGACATCACACTTTGCTTAGCAATTAAGATTGATACATATGTTGCGATCTGTCTTACTCTTAGCCTTTCGTGAAATCGAGCCCAGTTCTATCTGTCTGATTACCTCTAATTCCTCACTAGTAAATAATAAGTTTGCATACACAATGAAAATTGGTATACCCGGTATGCAATGCACGTACAATGAAAAAAATGCACAATAATGGAAAGACTGCTTTCAGGTTTAGGGTACAAACTCTAACCATCCATAATCTGCAGCAGTTTGCAGCAGTTTATTACTTGTATCATCCATAATCTGCACAAATCTAGATTTAGAATCTAACATTTTTGAAGATGTTGGAACACTACGACCAACTTGGCACTCCGACACTGTATGGGGAGTTCTGGATGATATTTGGCGTACATTCCGTACAGTGCCACAGGGGTAATTGCACGCTGTTGGTCTTCAGCAGATTCAGGTTCTTAATGTGCAAGTCCAGTCCATTTCACCAAACTCAACTCACCGGTACTATCAATCGTAGGAATTATGATGCATTGCAGAGAAGTTGAAGTTGTAGGATATGATGGGTTATCCTTCATAACTCGAGTTACGATTGATCATAGGGCTTTGTGAAATAGATGCCTAGAGGCATAAGATGTTATGATCCCACGTTATGCATTTAGTAACATTAAATAATTCATAATACAATTTGCACTATATACCCGGCATCATAACTAAAAAAGTAAAAATAAAATATAATCTGTATTATTGGGGGTCATACTCACCGGATCTGGTTGTTCTTGCTCATAGTCATCTGCAGAGCCAAATAAGCAAGGCATGCACGCACCCATAGCTCATCAAATCTCACATATACCTGTCCACTGTTTATGGTCAGTTTGCAAACCGTCAGTGTCAGATCAACAATCAATAGTTGTAAGGTACTGTAAGGAACAAACAAACAAACAAAATTCACGTGATGGGGAAGTAAACAAGGACACAGAATTCTTTCCAGTGGCCTGATGTGTCACTGATTCTCCATAATAGCACCGGAAAGAATTCCACTGACAACCACTTGTGCACAACTCTATGGAACCAGCAGAGAGGGCTACCACTGCATTCGAAGTGTTAGTTGCGATGATCGTAACCCTAGGTCTGACATGGGGACGGTCCCCATGTCAGACCTAGGGTTACGTCCCCATGTCAGACCTAGGGTTACGATCATCGCAACTATCGAAGTGTAGGCCTAATTAATGTACTTGTTGTACTAGGCCTACAACAAGTTGTAGGCTAGGTCAAAAACACCACGTTAAACTCACTTTTCAGATATGCTACCCCAGTGTTACAGTACACAGCTGGGACTGAAGGTCATGTACTCTTTGAGGATATAGGCCTAACCCTTTTCCCGTAATGGTCATCGGTGGAATTCTTTCCTCAATTTGTGTACGACTCCCACTGGACTGAACTGTCACTAAGTTGAAATTTTTTTAGGCCTACACAAAAGCAGTCATGAAAACATCGACCGTTCCAACACAAAATGACAGGCAAACACCGTGACGAATTTATCCATATAGTATCGCGTACAATAAGCAGGCACACGATTAAACAATGAAATGATCAAGCTTCCCGTGTCGTGTGTTCCTAAACTCTCCTTTATTTAAAAAATGTCAATTTTCTTACCTTTTTACACTGGTGACAATGTTTGTTATGGTTTGGCTCTCGAAATGTCAAAACATCCGCAGGGTGGGAGGGGCCTAGGTCTATTATGTTTTTCTAGCACCAGACTGACCGTAAAAATTGTGTAGCGCCCTCATTGACAGTCACAGGCTAGGACTGTAATGGAAAACACATGAAACTGTGTGACCGATTGCACTGAAGTTAATTAACTTACTTCAAAACTTGAGTCATTGATTTCAAAATTTCCCTCCAGGGAATCTCAGCTTGAAAAGATTGCTTAATTCTGCATCTTTTTATGCAAAAAAACAAACAAACAGGAAATTAATAAATAATAGCAACATACAGAATATTGTTATTTACTCAAATGCTAGTTTAGCTGACACTGTTGATACAAATTTGCACATGATAATGAAAGATTTTACTCAGGCTAGCAACAGGCCAACAAACTAAGTTGACATGACTTGTGACATGACCTTAAAGGGGTGAATTTCAGTCCTATTATGGTCAAACCAGTTGTCCACAAAATGAAAAAAGAAAACATTTTAAAATTTGTTTTTGATGGGGCTTAATTTTTGTATGCCCATTGTTTACTCTGCCTCTTCGTTATTCTCTAGCTACTTGACAATTTGGGAATTCCTTTATGAACATTGTAAAAGCAATGTAGATTTTTGGTAGAGATACAGTCGACTTGTCGCGAAATAAAGTTCAGTTGTCTTTGTGGTCGAGCTGTCTCGGAGTTGAGTTGTCTTCAGTTGCGGTCGACCTGTCTCGAGTCGAGTTGTCTTGCGGTCGACTTTGTAACATATCCGCCTACCATGTTAATACTTCGCCAACAGGTGGCGCTCTTTAGTTCACACGTACAGCATACACTTCTGGAAAGAAGACTAAGCGTCTATATATTATTCCTGTTTCTCGAATCATGGAGACGTAGAAATAGACTACCTCCATGCTCGAATAAACCAAACTAGAGTCGAGTCCAAATAGTTCTCCTCTATTTTTCCATTATTACACAAGTATAGTTCTACACGCCTTTACAGACTTGTCTGACATTCGGTCACAAGACTGTATGAAAACCATAGAGCTATATTAAAATTAATTTTAATATAGCTCTATGATGAAAACACGGTGGGTTTATCATTCTGCAGTGCTAGTGGTGCGACACTAGCTTCGACCGTTTCTACATATTATCTTTCCGAAGGACTTGTGCTCAAGTCTATGTCATCATCATGTGATTTGGTTTTAATATCACGTGACTAAAGTGTGGATCACGTGCGAACAGGGTCACGTTCGGCGATAGCGCGGGTCCCAGGTAACCCGCACCGTGCTGTATTTAGGTATGGATGGTACTCGGAAGTGAAAGATCTTTGATCCAGGCCTTGCCTCTGAAAAGGGTTATTGTGTGTTTCGATATCGACGAGGAAGTATCGACACGCAAAGCTAGCTCGGCTCCCTAGTTGCAGAACCTTGGTAGCTCGCGAAAAGAACCGGTTGGACTGCAGACCTGACTGCAAGTGCACGATCTATTGCAAACCATAGGTAAGCATTATTGCTGCAACCATGCCATGGAGCTTATTTCCTTCCTCCATCATCCCTGCATGGACTGGAGTTAGGAAAAGAACTCTTGCTTGGCGTCTTGCACAAGTCAGTTTGAGTACGACGTGTGCTGTAGTTCTACAATAACACTACAGTAAACTAAGCGTCACCTAAATATGTTGACTAACGTTAGGCCGATTTGTGATGTTCTCTTCAAAATAGCAAGGTTAAATTTGTGGAAAGAGGGCAGGGCTTGATTTTTGTGATAAGACGCTCTTTAGCTCGAAGACGGGTTTCCCCAAACACATTTTTATAGGCCTAACAGTAACACGTTGGCTCTTAAAAAAAGCTTCTAACGTTACTCCTCAAAACATTTTTTAAATGATACTTTTGTCGGTATTAGGCCTACTAATTAGTGTCTTTTACGGCACAGATATTATTTTTAGTATTTATTTACCCCATAATTTCGCTCAAAAATCAAAGCCCTGCCCTCTTTCCATAAATTTAACCTTGTAAAAATTGAAGAGGACACCACAACCAACTTATTCAGGTGAGTTAGTTTACGGTAGGCCTATATAAGCTAAATAAATACATATCTGTGTGTGGCGTAAAAGACACTAACCCCCTTTTGTCTTTCAGCAAATTTTTCTGGGTCCTTAAAAGCCTAGATTGAAGGAATTTGAGCAACATTTCAGTGTAGAACTAGAAATGCAATTTTTTACGCACTTCTTGCAAACTTGAAAACAGCCCGTCTGATTGCGCGAGGCCATTTTGTCTGGTCTGGTTAGTCTAGTGCCCAGACCCAACAGCAACAGAGTCCTCAAAATGTCAGAGTGGAAACCAGATTATTCTCATCTGCGGCCGTCCGTGCAGCCGTGAAATGTTACATTACCCTTTTTTACCCCATAATTTCCCTCAAAAATCAAAACCCTGCCCTTTTTTCACAAAATTAACCTTGCTAATAATGTAGAAGAGGACACTACCAAGGTAACAATCTTTTCAAAAATTAGTTTTGGAAAGAATTCCTCTGACGGCCATTACTTGCACAAACCTATGGAATTGACAAGGGGCATTTTGAGTATTATTGGCTACCACTACATTCAAAGTGTATCATTTGTAGGTCAAAAAACCTGTAAAACTCACTTTTCAGATATGCTGCCCCAGCGTTACACACTGGGTGGTGCTAGCTGGTGCTAGTGGAGTGAATATGAAGTTATGAACGTGGGTGACGTGTTCTTAGCCTAACTGTCCACCTTCAAACAGTCCAAGCTGTTTTTTTTTTTTGCCTCAAATTTAACAAACAACGACTAAATAAACCAATACACTGGAAATACTGCCTTTTTAACCTGACCGCGAATATCTCTGAATGCAACAACGGATAAATTTGTAAATCCGTCAATGAAACTGAGATTCCTAGAAAACTTCAAATTTCTATGAATTTTCAAAGTTTTGAATTCGACGAAGTTATTAATGGAAAGAATTCCTACGAAAACTGGGATTCCCAGTTTTGTCGCACCAGATTTGTAAATTATCCGATGATTCAAAGATTCATTGGAACAGGGGGGCTGATGCATTTCCATGATTTGGATCCTAGCAGCAGGATCTTTTTTAAAAGCTCGAATTTTGGCTGATAAGCAGTTTTCAATGCTTGTACTAGCGGAATGTGTGTATTATTATTATTATTATTTATTTCTGGCAATGACACCAAGGATTCCTCAAAAGTGACCAAGGCACTGTAGCTCGCAAGCCTGATGAAACCTGTTATGGAAAGATGATGAGAAGAGGATACAGTTTTAGAGGTGGGAGGAAAACCCCAGAGTAATATTCGGGGTAAAACCCACAGAATCAGGCAGGGACTGAAAACCCAATCCACTTGTGAACCGAGCCGGACTTGAACACGGTCCACAGAGGTAAAAGGCGGGGAAAGAACCGCTACGCCAACCTGACCCGAATTTACTCCTGTATGTTTCAACGTAGTAGTTATATCAGTTTAGAGCGATGCCTTAACATTTAGGACAATTTTTTTTTTAAGGGTTGAGGGCCTCCTGCTTTTGTTTTTTGTTTGCTTTTTTTTATAAACCCCCAAAAGTGTCAATTTCAAATGATTTTTTTGTTTGGGGGGTTGGGGTGGATTTTTTACAGCAGTTCCGATAAAAATCAAAGCCTAAAGGTCTACATATGTACTTGCATTTTTAGATATTTCCTGGCCTGTGGGCCCCTGCCAGAATTTTTGGATATAAATGGGTCTGTCAGTCATTTTGCATTTTGGGGGGAAATTGGGCCTCCTCCTTTGTTTTTTTCCAAAAAGGCAAAATGCTTAACATGTTTCTTTCTTTATACTTGCCCTTTGGGCTAAGCATGTGAATAAATTCCAGTCACAAAACATCAGCGTGAGTTTCGAAATTGAAACCTGGGAAACCCACATAAGACAGTAACCAAAAATGATTTCATATGTAATATTTTTTCAAAAGGAAGTCAGTTGCAGTCCCGTGATCATTACTAATTTTATTTTTTTGTCAGGGGCACTCACGGTCAGCAGATCACCTTACCAGGGGCCTACATGTTCATATCCTGTCCATTTTCTTAACTTAAACATAAAACTGAAGCTGAAGTTTAGAAGGTCATTGTTAACCACGATTCAGCAGACAATGAAAACCATTTTTTGGCGGTGGAAGTGGTTACCAAATTTAACTGTTTCCAGCTCATCCACCATTGTGCTTGGGGAACACAATGGTTTCACCGGTTTGACCCATATTTTCTTGTTTACATGTAAATTTGTGTACTGTTAGAGATAGGCTGTAAAGCCTAAATCTCTTATCCCATTTTAATCTAGTATAAATACACTGATGATTTATATATTTGAAGTGTAAAATAAAAGCATGAACAATTTGTGTTCATTTGTTACAGTACAGGATTGGTAACATACCCAAACAGAAATGTTTATTATGTACACAATATGTACACAAAATGTACAGGTCTGTACAATGCACAGAATGTGAAGTACTATTAGTCAGGAGTCAATTGGGTTTTGCCCAGGAGTTTGGTTGAGTTTGTCAGGAGTGTAGTCTGGAGTCCAGACTTTGACACATGGAAATTACCTCCCACAGAACATTATTCACACACTGATCAGAATTAAAAGCTGAACTGATACAGTTTGTGCAGCACTGGGAGCACTTTTTACTGAACAATTAAACTGAAATGTGTTGAGATAGATAACAGTGTGCTGTCCTTGTTGTTTGGACAAGAACTGTGCTGTACTTCCTGGCTGTAGGGTAGGCCTACACATTATAGCTTATAAGTTATTCATGGCATTTGCATTTAGTGAATAGAGTATACTCTTTATCACGCACCCATGCAGAACATAGTACTGGTTTATTGATTCAAAGTTTCAAACCACCAGACAGGCACCCAGAACTAAATCAATTTTATACACACAACCACCAATATTCCTGTGAGATTTTAAACGGAGACACGGTGAAATTTAGCAGAAAGAAACCAAAAGAAACAGTCAAACAAAAGTGAAAAAGAAGGAATGGAATCATTGCGTGTACTTTGAAATGAAACTGCAAGCAACAGAACTTTGCCATGACCGGAAAGCGTTCGTGTTTGTCTAATTTGTTTTTAGATTCTCTTTGCTTTTCTTTTTGCCTTTTCATTTTATGAGATGTGAAAGTGTTGTTATGGCAAATTCAAGTTATCTCACGTAAACTGATTGGGGGAAATAGTCTGCACAATGCACACTGTGTCTGTACGTGGATTTATACAAACAACTGGTTGAAATACAAAAGACCTTGAACATTGTTTGAGATGGAGGTCATGCACTTCTGAGCTTTGTATTGTGTACATTTTTAGCCTTTCCTTGATGGCTGTTGGATTTTTTTGACTCCCTCCCTCCGTCCTTGAAAATTGTTGGAGATGGAGGTTACTTCTGAGCTTTGTATTGTGTACATTTTTAGCCTTTTCTTGATGGCTGTTGGATTGGTTTGACTCCCTCCCTCCGGCCATGGAGAGAGGACACACAATGGAGGCGGCCTTTCTTTTGTTACGTCGCCTCCCAAAGTACTTTTGCCAACTGATGTGGCCAAAACTGTTGGGAGCCACTGCGAAAAAAAGCGATAAAAAACAAAACTTCTGAATGAAATCTTTTATAAACATTTATGAATAGTCATGATTGAAAAGTGAACAAGGAAAAAAAAATGACTGGAGTGGGATTCAAACCAGCAACCTCTGGAATAACAGTATTGGGGCTTTTACCAACTGAGCTATCTAGCCCTATGTGGTGATGACATGTAAGTCTGTTTCTGAGGTTGCAGCATTGCAAATGATACGCGTATCTTCAATGATCTTTGGGATATATAACGGTATGAGTTAGTGCTGTGCATCAAAAACGGATTCACGGGCTCCCGCTTAAAATCTTGCCATCCGGTTTCAAAATTTCAAAAACGGAATACGAAACCAACATTTTAAAAAGTAGACTGACGTTTGCCCAATAAATAAACAACCCCAAAAGTGTATACTGTATAATACATACTTGAATTTCAGTCGTTTTGGGTCCATTTTGCCAAGCAGAAACAAACTTTTCGCAAACTTGATTAAACCAATATTGCGAACAGCCTTCCGAACGCGACGATCGCTCGAAAGAAGACGTAAACATATCGCGTACGATGCATCATGAACACCGCATGCCCACCACGTGGCCGCATGGCCCGACCCATGCAGCAGCAGCATTGCATCCAGAAAATTCCACGATGTGTAATGTGCGCCGCACCATTCAAAGCATACGTTGTGCACCAGTACACAGTCGCCAATTCGCAATCGGGCCGGAAGTGGAAGTCTACATGTCGTACGTACAACGTGTGTATTTGGTGCATGCATTCAAGTTGCGCTCGGTACCGTGGATTTCGGCCTGATTCAATGCAGATTTTTCGGTAAGAAATGTGACATGTCACGCTGAGCAAGTTATGAAAGATTCTGACTGAATATTCTGTAAGGTTGCCGGCACCAAATCATCGCAAGATTCCCAAACACGCACGTAGATCGAGACCAGGAACTGAATGTATACGTCGGCGCAACGATCGTTGTAGCATGTTTTACACACTCCTACATACAGCGCTATGCATCATTTGATCGTGCACATTATCGACACGTGCGTAATATAGCGCTATCATTCATTTTTATGAATCGGAGCTCGGGCAACCACTAATTTTTTCAAAGCGTTTTCCGTTTTTCAAAAGCACCGAAAATGCACAGCACTAGTATGAGTTGTTTCATTTGCTTCTGACTGCCAAACAAACAAAGACGATTGAATATTAGGAACACCACCAATAATAACATAGCGCTTTTTCTATAGCTCAGTTGTTAAGAGTGGCGGTAAAGTATTTCGGAGGTCACTGGTTCAAATCGCATTTCCCAACTTTCCCTGGTCACTCTGAACCCCCCCCCCTTTGTTCTGATCCTCGCATCCATTTATGTGTATCTTTTCCTGCTTGTTCCTGTTCTCCTGTCATTCAGCCTTCGAGAAAGATCCTGCTAGGATCAAAACGCACCAGCCCCTCCCCACTCCAAGCTTGTATTTCAGTTCATTATTTTTGGCTGATGAGCAGTTTGCAGAAAATTATTACTTGTATTGATTTCTTGCTTAGTCGGTTAGCATAGAAATGTTGATTGCTAATCACAGAATGAAAATCAGTGTCAAAATCTGCTGTAAACTGGGGCTGTAAGTTTATGAATAATTTTGTAACCGGTTTAATACCCGTCTGTATTTCGGTTACGGTTACGATTACCCTTTTAACAAAGAAAACAAAGAAAAACAAAGAAATAGTAAGTTTGGGTCTTTTAGGAACTTGGTTGACAACATTCTTTTGTCACAACATTTGGCAGTGGTAGACATAGCAAAATGTCTGGCCTTTGTTTAAAAAAGAAGAGGCCATTAAAAAGATACTTTTCGCTTAACCGGATACAAAGTGCAGCCTTACTGTAAACAGTGCCATGTATTTGGGCCCTGCACTAAATAAGCACTAAATAAGCAGGCCACCATTAGAAAGATATGGTCATGTACATGTACATGTGGAATACAAAAACCTCCCATTTTTTAGTTGTATTGCATGGATGGTGTATTGCATTGTCTTAAATTAGTGCTGTGCAAAATCGGGTAATTTGTTATTCGTTTCCGGAAGCAAAAAAAAATTCGGATCCGTGTTATACGATTTAATCGCCTTTTAAATAAACAGTGCTAGCGGGCGGTCGTGTGTGGTCAGTGTTGAAGAATAGTGCCTGAATAAAAGCGCTGTGTTGACAGACAGTATTGACGCGACCACAATGGGAATCTGTCTGCCGATCAGAAAATGTCTTATTACGCGCGATGTTGTGAGCATTGTATGAAGAATGAACGCACATGGTGCCACGTGCATGATGAGCGTATCCATAATATGCCATGAGGGAGTGGTATAACGATCGTTGCGGTGCCGCTATAAATTTCACTGTAGGCTATAATGTACTGATTTCAACTCTCAATCTACGTGCGTGTTTGTGAAGAAAATAGACGGGCCATATTTTTGTGCCTGTTTGTCCGAACAAAATCAAATATGCACGGACATATTGTCCGACCAACATAATTATGAATAAAAGCCCTTAAAATATAAAAACAATATGCTTATGACTTCCAATTTGTTATTAGTTTCGTGATAGAATTACGTTAATTACGCCATTAATACGCCTTATTGGTTCACTGGCCAGTGAAGTTCTACGCGTACGATGTACATGAAATCGCCCATATATAATAGTTCTTTACGCACGGTAAAACTTTGGTCATTCGGCTCCGATCAAAGTCGCATACAAATCATGAGAAGTGGCTGTAGCCGCTACCACCATAGACTTGTGTGTAATATCAAGCCGCAGCCAAGTATTTTAGACGCGGTCTAACAACGGCAGTGTCAAGAATTAGACGTAAGGAGAATTTGACCATAAAAAGCACTCGGCACACGCGGTACGCTGCATATGCAACATTTGGGATTTTAACGAAATTCTCAATACATTTGACAGAAAGAAACCCACGTGGTCTGTATTTCTGCAGGTCCATTGAGTTCACGTGCGTGAAGTTTACACTCTGTTAACACGTACGGCATGGGAGTTTATAGGCCTTCACGAACGAAGTTGTTGAAAACTTGTGCCTTTGGGGGAAACTTGTAGCAAGGCTTTTCTTCTACTCTAATATTAATAACCATATATGAGTCGAGAAATCGCTTCATTTCATGTTATGAAGCGAAGCATACACATACACCAAGTACACGTAGCTAGTGCAGTCTGTAGCGTAGACCGATGGGGTTTGGTATCCTGACACAGGGGTATTTTGCAATTCATTGTGTATGATGTTTTTCCGTAGGCGGAAGGGTGCCTTGCTAAATGAAAAACCATGCTTGTAAGTTGTAGTTGTACATTATACCAATCGTGCTCGGAAGGTTTATTTTTAAAGTAATTTTACGATGTGTCTTAGATTAAAATATATGAACAGTGTGTTTCTACTTGGCAAAATGGACAAAATAACTGACTGTAAATTTTTTTTTGCGTGAGCCAATCGTGAGCCACGGTGAGTCCATATTTTTTTGGTGTTGGTTTCGGTTAATCCTTTTTGGCAAATTAGTAAACGGAAACGTTTAATCCGTGTGGGTTACTCTATATCCGAATAAAAAGCACAGCACTATCTTAAATATTAATTTTTTGTTTTCTTTTCCCCCCCTTTTGTTTAAGACTTCATGATGAGACGTGTTTTGTTTGCCGGACTTCTTCTCCTGGCTTTGGCCTGGGCCTCGGACAGTCAAGAGGTAAATATATTCATACTCCTTGAGTCTCTGTTACATGTAAACTCTTTTGTCCTGGTTATAATGTATGCAGTGCTACAATTTTGCAAGATCTTGCTAAAGCCCTGTCCGCACTGGATTTTTTGGGGCAAAGTTACCGAGACGCTGGGTACTTTACCCATTCTAAGTCCAGTGCAGACGTCTCGGGAAGTCTTCCTCTCAGCTTTTCCCAACCTGCACGGGCAATTCTACCGGCCAACTTCTGCCCAGGAAGAATTCCTGAGACACTTTACCTGAGACGAAAAGTCCAGTGCGGACAGTGCGAGTCGGGTACCCCTCATGAGCCTAGTATTGACAGCTCGGTAATTCTTCCGCACATGCACGGTTAACTTACCAGAGACGAAAAGTCCATTGCCCATTTTTCATTTAACCATCGGCTGAGTGAAACCTGCGGGAAAAAAGTCCAGTGCGGACAGGGCTTAAGATAAGGCTTCTTTAACCCTAACCCTCGATGTTTACCACACAAGATAAGAGTGATATGAAACATTGATACATGCATCCATGGGATGGCCCCCACCTATGGTAGCCACCTCTAAATCCTGGTCGGATTTGTTCAAATCATGGAGCTAGTAATACTTCCCTAACCCCCTGAAGCCATTATACTTTGTACCCTACGCAATCCTCCACAATGCTCCAATGGCCCTACTTGAAAAACTGCGTTCATCCTGAATCCTCCACAATCCTCCAATGATTTTGCTTATGTTCAAAGTGAGAGGTATCTGAATCCTGAATCCTCCACAATACTCCAATGATTTCACTTAGACTCAAAGTGAGAGGATCCTGAATCCTCCACAATCCTCCAATGATTTCACTTATGCTCAACGTGAGAGGTACCTGAATCCTCCACAATCCTCCAATTATTTCATGTATGCTCAACGTGAGAGGTACCTCAATCCTGAATCCTGAATCCTCCACAATCCTCCAATGATTTCACTTATGCTCAACGTGAGAGGTACCTGAATCCTCCAATGATTTCATGTATGCTCAACGTGAGAAGTATCTGTATCCTCCACAATCCTCCAGTACCATCAGAAAGATTTTGGAGGATTGAGGCGGGTTAGGGTTTAGCTTGACTGCCTGCCGGTCTTTATAACGATGCTGTTTCTGTCTTAACCCTTCTGCAGGTGGAGAATGTCATCTGTCCTGGGGGTCAGTCCCAGTGTCCGACAGGTGACACCTGCTGCCAACTTGCCTCTGGGGGATACGGTTGCTGCCCAATACCAAACGTAAGATATGTAAAATATAGCTTCAAATGTAACAACCGGGGTCTAGTGACTCCAGAGTGTACTGAGACGGTGTCCGCATAATATTGATTATCTTTATTCCTTTACTATGAAATTGTCCGAAGGTGGTCTGAAGCAAAGATTATATAGCGCTACGCGCAAGATGGATGACTGACCATAGGGCGCGTGGTAATTGCATGGAGGCCGTCATTCTCCATACAAATTATACACGATCCGCCATTTTGGTGTGCAAATAGAAAGTAGTTTGTACACAGGACATATGGGGGCAGGGAGATTTACCATAGAAAAGGGGAGTGTTAGGCAAGATTTTGGCCCGAATTCGATTGAAACTTATTGTTTATTGTAAATAGAAATATTTGACATTGGTGTGAAGCAGCTGAATATGAAAACGGCGATTTTTTGTGGTTTTCTGGACCTACTTTTGCAAGTGTCACACACATCGCTCATATCATCTCCGTATGTGGAGCGCGCACCCCGGCGCCCATGGCGATTACACTTTTGAGGGAGAGTTCCCCATCTTGCGCGTAGCGCTATATATAATCTTTGGTCTCAAGTATGCTGAGATACCATTGACACCATGACCAAAGTAACATAATATCTTCGTGAAATCAGTGAAATGCTGATAAGAACAAGTACTCTGGAATGTACACAATTTGTTCGGTATATGCCGGACATTTGATATAGGGCCTGGTGATCCTGCTGATCTGGGGCCGGCCGATTTCACTTTAACACTTTGCGGTCATCGCTAAAGCCCAAATCCATCGGATCACAGAAAATTGCTGCGCAAAGTAGCGATTTATTTTCCGTTTAGCAATGGATTTGGGCTTTAGCGAATTATTGCAAAGCATTAATGAAATCGGCCCCTGGATTCCATTTTAGCATATCCTGCATTGGGACATGGATATGCAGATCTGGGATCCCGTTCACGAAACGAACAGGCCCATAGCGTTTTTCAGCCGCTGGCGCTGTTCAGCAGCTATTTTTTTTATAAAGCGCCCTCTTGTCCAATGAGGTGCGCCTTCTTTTGATTGTTTTATACTTTCATGTGCATGTTTAACATTTTTTGCCGCTGTATGTACGTGCATGCACGGAAATCTTATAAACGGCCAAGCAGTATTTGATTCACCCAATAAATATTTCCTGTTTTATGAAAAATCTAATTTATGTAAAATCATTGAAAAGTGAACAAAGACAAATTGACTGGAGCGGGATTCGAACCGGCGACCTCCTGAATACAGGCGCTCTACCAACTGAGCCATCCAGCCCTACGTTGGTGGTGAATCCCCCTCCAGTCAATTTTTCTTGTTCACTTTTCAATGACTTTAAATTCATTAAATAACCACAAGGGAAACTGACAGTTTAAAGTCATTGAAAAGTGAACAAAGAAAAATTGACTGGAGCGGGACTTTAAATTCAGTCAGTTTCCCTTGTGGTTATTTGATGATTATGTAAAATCGTTAGATTTTTCTCATCGGGGGTGTTTCGTAAGTTTTGTACACACAAAATTGGAGTCAAGGATGAGGTTCGGTATAGCTGAATGTTTGGTGACGCAGTGTTATATCGGCGTTCCACTGTGTTTGCTCATTTAAACATATTACTTGTATCCTTTCTTAAAAGGCACAGTACAGGACTGGTATTAACATACCCAAATGTTCACAGATTTACGTATAACTTTCAGAATATGAAGATTGTGCTGGTAGAAACATACCATTAAAATATTTCTGCCTGAAATGGTGTATTTATCCAGAAAGGAATAAATCAAAGACCGAAAACAGTTTTGATCTCGGGGCAAGATCAAAACCATTCTTCATGTTTTTATAATGCGTTTGACAAATTATGAGTGCTATTCTGTGACCTTTTCCAATCATGTATTATACCTTTAAGGAACTATTTTTGTTTTGAAAATAAACAAACATCATGCTTGCTCTCACCTTTGCTAGTTTTTGTTAGAGCACAAATTGATGAGTGCTTGTGAGTGATGAGGTCTTGGAAAGACCGGAACTACTTGCAAACTAAACTGCTGTAATGAACATTATGATTGGTTGTTTGCAGGCTGTGTGCTGTGATGATCATGTACATTGTTGTCCAAAAAGCTACACCTGCGACACTTCTCAAGGAACTTGCACACAAGGAGCTGTGAGCTTTCCCTGGGTGAAGAAGAACGTTGCCCAGCCGATCAAGGTACTACGCCTTGTCATGTAGCAACTCTGCCGATCACGTTGTCCATGTTGTGCAGATTTATTTGTTTTTTTAACTGAATGAGTGTTTATCATTTATGATTTAGAAATAGAATGTGAAGTACATTGAAATTCCTTTTGTGTTTGTTTTCCCTTTTCTCAGTGTGTGGTCAGTAGATCAAACCGGCCAAGCCTAAGGCCTTTTCACACTATCTCCTTTTCGATCCGTGTTGAAACCGACCCGGATCCACGCCGGTTCAGCCCGGCAAGTTTTTTGAACCGGATCGAACAGACGCAACATTCACACTACGTTTATGGTGAACCGGCTCATACAACACAGATCACGGCGCAAAATGCTGTTTGGAACCAGGTTTAGATTTTCAACCCTGCTCCCTACCAGGGTTGATTTCGATCCGGCTAGGCCGTCCTACCCGGGGCCGGCTCGGGGTTTAAAATGTTCAAGTGTGAAAAGGGTTGAAAAAAATCACGGGGTTCAATCCGGTTCCAACCCCGAGATTTTGGATTGTGTGAAAAGCCCTCTATAGTCCCTATGCATGGTGCGTCCATCTTGTCGCCTTCCTTGTATACTCTTCGGAAAAGATAACACCAATTCTAAAATGAAAACGGGTACCAGACTATTTTGAATCCAAGCGTCGGTTTGATTGCACTGCTTCAAATGCAGGATGGATGCACCATGAATAAAGCCTACATATAGTCAGTATGTGCTAGGCCATAGCAGGGGGCCACTCCACACACCAACTTTTTTTCCTCAAGCATTTTATATATTTCAGGTTGTTATTTTGGTTGATGAGCAATTTTCAGCAGTTAATTACTTGTATCGTTTTTATTTTGTTAATGTTGCAAGATTTTCGTTCTTGTTTTAAATGAAACAAATGCTTGTTTGTACTCGTTTTGTTTCAGCAGTAGAAGAATTGACTGATCATATTTAACTGCCGATTGGCTTGAAATTATTCATACACAGCTTTAACAAATTTGCAGCATCAGTATAAAGCACCAATCCTTTGGTCCTCTTCGATGTAGAATTCCATGCCAGTAGTTTTGCATGCTCCTTCAATGTGTTCTTTTATATTGACTTCTTCACTGGAGGACTGTGACTACTCTGGGCGATTATTGTTTGTTGGTCTGACTTCCAACCGAGTCCTGTTTGCCCTTTTACCCCGCTAACCCTGTACATTTTATACCACAGAATACAAGTGCTGCTTACCACACATAACCACAGTCTCTGCAATGGGACTGCATCATATGCCACACATTACCACACCCATGGTGTCATTTTGTGGTATTCAGGTTACCATACTCACCACATGAAAAACCATATGCGGTAATCTGTGATATATGCATGTGGGTTATGGTTAATAGAATGGGGCTAGCAGATCTTCAAATTTAAATCTGAATGCCGATTTTTTTGGTTAATATTTAAATTGCAGAATTTCACTTTTTTTTGTACACCCGCTTTGTACGAAAGTATAGGAACTTTTAAATTTCGGCTTTTTCCTTGATCATGGGTGTTGATCCGGGGGGGGGGGGATATTTCCCCCCAATATTTGAGGTGGGGGGATGGCGTGTATTATCATCCCCCCCAATATTTTGAGGTTGAATGTCATTCAATTTTATTGTATAGAAATATTACATGATCTTTGTTGTTTTGTTTTGATCCTTGCTGCTTAATTCTTCTGAATATCGTTTTTAAATGCTCTAAAATGCGACTTTTCGACTCCTTGGTTTGGGAGGGGGGTATCCCACCTCCCACAGCCTCCACCGGCTCGTTCGCTTCGCTCCCTTGCATAGGACACCAAATCACCAATCATCCCCCCAAATCATGAACAGAAATCGACAACAGTGTCCTTGATGTTTTCAGATTTTGTGTGTGTGTGTGTGGCCACTTGCGTCCCTGCCATACATAGCGCCTAATTCCTGAATTGTACACATTGTATTAGCGCTCCGCACTAATGACGTCACACGAGTGATAATGTAGTACAATATCCCCGGATGTCAGACAAACTTTTCATGCATGCACACCAATGCACACACACACACCCACCACACGTTTGCATGGATGCAATGTTTGTCTGAGATCCGGTGTGCTATTTTTCACGTAAGGGCGGAGTGCTTATTGACTGACCATCTTTTATCAAATTTGTTCAGCCGCCTGATCCTGAATCCCAATGACAGTTTCCCGTCTTCTTTGAATAAATGATTGATACTAGGCTCAGCAGCAGCAGAACGCCACAGTATGCCCAGGCGGGCGCTACCTCTGCAAGGCTGGAACCACCTGTTGTCCGTCCAAAATGACTGGCGGTTACGCTTGCTGTGCTTATCCCAAGGTGCCAGTGCAAATATACTCCTGATTTTTAGCAGAAATAGTATTTGCCAAATGAGAATAGGATTTCAGGATTGATGTTAAAAAAAAATTTTTTTACAACTTCCATCCAAGATGCTAAAAAAAGTCCACTTTTTTGTTATCTTCCCTGACAAAGTATTGGATATAAAAAACCTTATTTCTTATTTTCAAGGATTCTGAATTTGTCAGCTGAAAAAATTCAATATTCTATGATGGATGAATTATAGGTTATTCCGAAAATAAAGTCCAATTTAAATGTAAATTGCATTTCGATTTTTAAAACTCAATACCATCCACGGACGGATATTTTGTTGGGTTACAGTGCAAGGCCTATTTGTAACCTCAGAACTTTCTAGAAAATCGTGAACACCCCTCGAAAATATCCAATCTATCCTTCATTATTCCTGGTTTGTGGATTTATGTCGAAAGGTCAAGTGAATTTGAAGTTTTTGAGCCTTGACAAATGATTTGTGTCAAAAATTTCACCCACTTGCAGGAAGAATTCCCTGCAATCCCTGGCCTATCCACTTTCCTTCAAGTTGAATTATAAGGATCTTAACAATACAAATTGGGTCATTAAACCAGAAGTGGTCACTAGGTTTTGCTTAATTAGGGGGTTTTCGATTGACGCGTTCACATAGTGGACTGCGACGTGATGACGTCATTTTTACAATCTGCGCAAGCGCCATGTCCACTGGCACGTCTACTGGCAGAATCTAGGACGCGTCCACAGCCCTTTTGCCGTTCACCTCAATGGAGAACGCGTGACCACGTTCACATTCACAGGAATTGAAGGAGCGCCATTTTCCAACATGGAAACAACTTCAAACTACAACATGAATTCATCATCATCCAACACGTCGTCAAAATAATACAAAACAAGAGCTTCACGGAGTCGGTGGAGGTTTACCATGACACTTAACAGCTGATCAATCGGGCAAGATGGCGCAGGTTATGAATATTCATTGCAAATACATCACGTGACGTCTTGACTTGCGTCGACTGTTAACGAAACGCCTCCAAAAGGAGGTGAACGCGGGGTGTTGACTAATTGAGTGAACGTCCGTTGTGGATGTTAACGGCGTCCTCGTCGACACAATCGAAAACCCCTTAATGCAAGCAAACAACAAAATAAAAACAAAAAATAAAAACAGCTTCTTCAGTATACAATTGATGTGATTTTTTCAGGCTGTGTGTTGCAGCGATAGGGTTCACTGTTGCCCCAATGGAACGGTCTGCGACATAGCCAACATGAGCTGCAGAAAGAAGTTTCTATCTTTTCCCTGGTCCGAAAAACGTGACGCCGAGGAGCGACCTGTAGAGGTTCCGATCTCTTTTGCCTTCTGTTGTAAACGGGTTCAATGATCATAATGCATTCAAATGCGACAACAAACATTTATTAATCACGCGATGCGCATCATTCTCATACTTTATGCATTTTATACAGATCGTCTGTCATACGCATTGCAAAATTCATACCTGTTGCTAAGGGCGACCTGGGGGAGGCACGCCTCCCCCCCCCCCCCCCCCCCCACACCCCCCACAACTTGCAAACTCATGTATTCTTGTGTTCTATTTTTGTGATGTGTTCCCCTGGCTAGCACTGTGGCTCCCCTTATGCCCAAATCTGTTTTTGTTTGCAAATATTATTGTTATTTGCAATTATTTTGCATTCAGTTGGGTTTTTTATTTCTGTGTACCGTGCTGGTCTATTGCTGAAAAACAATATAGATCCTGCACACCATAATATACAAATCTGCACACAAGAGTCAAATGATAAACTTTCTGATATTAGGATCACCACTGAAAAGTCTTCATTCTTTTATTTTAAAAACTTATTCGTATTTTTACATTTCACCCATTACATCAATTTTTGATAGCCATGATTTCACCAGCATAAAATCTACCATGAACTTGAAGTTCACGCTAGGTACATGATGTAATATTTTGCTCATATAAACTTATCAGGCTGAAAGTTGCCACAAGATTTTTCTGCAAAAGAACCCTGAACACTTACTAGGGCTATTAAAAACTAAATTTTGACGTCACTCAGTAAAGATTCATTTTCTTCATGAATTTGATGGTGTGTATCATATCTGCTTAGTGTGCACATTTTAGGGTTTGCATCTATTCTATTTTAAACAGGCAATTCTCTGAATTTGGCCTATTTTTAATGGAAAAGGAAATTTTTTGTGTAGAATCATTTTCATTCCACGCATTCCAATGCCCTCAAAGAAGTGAAAATGCCCTCTTTTCAAGTTGTTGCTGCGAGCTTGCATGAAATGAGCCCCCTACAACCTCACCTGATTCCTGTTGCTATGGAAGAAAGCGTCCTCAATGCTCTGTAGAGAGAGTAAGCCTAGCCTCGCTGCTGCAATTTTTCAGATCTAGCATGACCGTAAGAAGCAAAAATCAAAATCTTCAGATGACTGCCTTTGTCACATGCCTGCTTGTCTGCAAATGCCAAGTCTGTATGCCGGCTTAGACGCATGTTGCATTCCACCCATTTTCACTGCCGTAAGTGTAACATTTCATTTTTGTTTTCAGTACATGTTTCATTTCACTTTATATATTCCATTATTCCACTGTACATGTACAAACTTGCCACATTGTAGAAAAACCAACCTTCTTTAGTTCTTTCCTTCAATCAGAAATTTTGACCCAAGATTTCTTGCCTCGTGTGCCATTTTGTGTAGTGTTTTTACTTTTAGGTTATGTGTTTTATTTCTTTGAAAAATGGATGATCAGTTATGTGCAGTGTTTGAAGACGCCTCTTTATTTTTAAAAGGCTTAGATAATTGTTTTGTCGATTTTTCAAAGCTTCAACCTATTCTTAAGCAGTTTGAAAGGGATTGGTTTTTTTCCCTTTTTTTAGATCGATGGTGAATTGAATGTTGTATGTCCTGGTGGTCAGTCTCAATGTCCAAGCGGTAACACCTGCTGCAAGCTTTCCTCGGGACAATATGGCTGCTGCCCGCTACCCAAGGTAAACAAAGATTCAGGAAGGTTCTTATTTGATTAGTCTTCGGTTTGTTACTTGCAATCAAGAAAGATCCCTAGCTTAACTTATACTGATATGTGAACTTCTTGCAGGCGGTTTGCTGCAGCGATGGTGTGCATTGCTGTCCAAACGGTTACTCCTGCGATGTCGCTCATGGAACATGTTCAAGTGGAGTAATGGTCCTTCCATGGTATGAAAAGACAGCTGCAGAATCTTTGACCACTGAAGCAGGAAGTAACGTCGTATGTCCTGGTGGTCGGTCGCAATGTCCAAGCGGTAACACCTGCTGCAAGCTTTCCTCAGGACAATATGGCTGCTGCCCATTGCCCAAGGTAAACACAGATTCAGGAAGGCTCTAAAGCAATGATTAGTTATCCGTTTCTTACTTGCCATCAAGAAAGATTCCCAGCTTAACTTTTACTGATACGTGAACTTCTTGCAGGCGGTTTGCTGCAGCGATGGTGTGCATTGCTGTCCAAATGGTTACACCTGCGATGTCGCTCATGGAACGTGTTCAAGTGGAGTAATGGTCCTTCCATGGTATGAAAAGACGGCTGCAGAATCTTTGACCACTGAAGCAGGAGGTAACGTCGTATGTCCTGATGGTCGGTCTCAATGTCCAAGTGGTAACACCTGCTGCAAGCTTTCCTCGGGACAATATGGCTGCTGCCCGCTACCCAAGGTAAACAAAGATTCAGGAAGGCTCTAAAGCAATGATTAGTTATCCGTGTCTTACTTGCCATCAAGAAAGATCCCCAGCTTATAACTTTTACTGATATGTGAACTTCTTGCAGGCGGTTTGCTGCAGCGATGGTGTGCATTGCTGTCCAAACGGTTACACCTGCGATGTCGCTCATGGAACATGTTCAAGTGGAGGGATGGTCCTTCCATGGTATGAAAAGACGGCTGCAGAATCTTTGACGACTGAAGCAGGAAGTAACGTCATTTGTCCTGATGGTCGGTCTCAGTGTCCAAGCGGTAACACCTGCTGCAAGCTTTCTTGGGGACAATATGGCTGCTGCCCACTACCCAAGGTAAACAAAGATTCAGGAAGGCTCTAAAGCAATGATTAGTTATCCGTTTCTTACTTGCCATTAAGAAAGATTCCCAGCTTAACTTTTACTGATCTATATGTGAACTTCTTGCAGGCGGTTTGCTGCAATGATCACGTGCATTGCTGTCCAAATGGTTACACCTGTGATGTCGCTCATGGAACATGTTCAAGTGGAGTAATGGTCCTTCCATGGTATGAAAAGACAGCTGCAGAATCTTTGACCACTGAAGCAGGAGGTAATGTCGTATGTCCCGGTGGTGGGGCGCAATGTCCAAGTGGTAACACCTGCTGCAAGCTTTCTTCGGGACAATATGGCTGCTGTCCGTTGCCCAAGGTAAACACAGATTCATCAAGGTTCTAAGACAATGATAGGATTTCAGTTTGTTACTTGCCATCAAGAAAGATCCCCAGCTTAACTTGTACTGATACGCGACTTTCTTGCAGGCGGTTTGCTGCAGCGATGGTGTGCATTGCTGTCCAAACGGTTACACCTGCGATGTCGCTCATGGAACGTGTTCAAGTGGAGTAATGGTCCTTCCATGGTATGAAAAGACAGCTGCAGAATCTTTGACGACTGAAGCAGTAGGTAACGTCATATGTCCTGGTGGTCGGTCGCAATGTCCAAGCGGTAACACCTGCTGCAAGATGAATACTGGTGCTTACGCTTGTTGTCCTTACCCTCAGGTTAGTAATTATAATAATAAGTGTTCTCTAAGTGCTGAAAGGAGGGGGAAAGGAAAGATCGGAAGCATTGAAGGTAATATCATACTTTGGTAAGAAACCAAAACAGAAATGTTCACAGATTTACCTATACCTTACAGGGTATGAAAATGGTGGTGGTAGAATCATACCGTTAAAAGTTTTCCGTCTGAAATGGTGTATTTATCCAGAAATTAGTCAAACAACGACCAAAAATCTTTTTGATCTTTTAAAAGATCAAAAATAAAAGAGAAACAAATTAAGAAATACTGTTGCCGTTTTTCACTGTTTTCTCAAAAAGTGGGCACCGTTTGGGACTGAAATTTTCACAGATCACTTTTACTGTATTTTCCTTGATATTTTGGCCCATGAATCTGTATTTCTTTGACAAAAACCAAATTACGATATAACCTTTAAGCCTGGCTGTTTTCATGAGAGTTTTGAATGAGTCAATTTAGGGATTTCAGGATCATGAATCTGTACTGGGAGGCTGTTCCACAGTGCAGGTGGGTGAGTAGAGAATGCACTGACCATGAATGGGTTGGATGTGTGAGGTGAATCAGAACGAAGTTAAATGAGATATTGTTGATACGAAGGTGCGAGATCCCCGTAGTTCATCGGAGGAGGTTTGTTCTCGATTTGAGCCGGTGAAAGTGGCATCAGGAGAAAGGTGATTTAGGCTGGACCTAGCTACAGCTAGGTCCATTGTCTTGGTGTCTCCGTGTATTTCCAATGGAGCAAAGACCTACATGTAGACAACAGATTCAGATGCATCCTTAGTCTACACTTCCCCTTAAAAGCCCTCCACTTTATGCATGTTTTTCAAATTTGGTCAAGGTATAAGTTGTGTTCCACCATGTGAAAACACCTCTTCCTCTCTCCATAGGGGCGTCAATATTCCTGTAACATTTTGTTTGTTTGCCCATTCACAGGCTGTATGCTGCGCCGACCACATCCACTGCTGTCCATATGGCTACGTCTGTGACCTTCCTACCGCGACCTGTTCGCTAGGCGACCTCTCTCTACCTTGGGAGGGAAATGTGGAAGCTACGTCCATCAGCACGCCATCAGTGCCAGAACCAAATATTGTATGTCCTGGTGGTCGGTCTCAATGTCCAAACGGTAACACCTGCTGCAAGCTTTCCTCGGGACAATATGGCTGCTGCCCGCTACCCAAGGTAAACAAAGATTCAGGAAGGCTCTAAAGCAACAATTAGTTATCCGTGTCTTACTTGCCGTTAAGAAAGATTCCCAGCTTATAACTTTTACTGATATGTGAACTTCTTGCAGGCGGTTTGCTGCAATGATCACGTGCATTGCTGTCCAAACGGTTACACCTGCGATGTCGCTCATGGAACATGTTCAAGTGGAGGGATGGTTGTATCGTGGTATGAAAAGACGCCTGCAGAATCTTTGACGACTGAAGCAGGAGGTAACGTTGTATGTCCTGGTGGTGGGGCTCAATGTCCAAGCGGTAACACCTGCTGCAAGCTTTCCTCGGGACAATATGGTTGCTGCCCGCTACCCAAGGTAAACAAAGATTCAGTAAGGCCCTAAAGCAATGATTAGTTATCCGTTTCTTACTTGCCATTAAGAAAGATTCCCAGCGTAACTTTTACTGATATATGAACTTCTTGCAGGCGGTTTGCTGCAGCGATGGTGTGCATTGCTGTCCAAACGATTACACCTGCGATGTCGCTCATGGAACATGTTCAAGTGGAGGGATGGTTGTATCGTGGTATGAAAAGACGCCTGCAGAATCTTTGACGACTGAAGCAGGAAGTAACGTCGTATGTCCTGATGGTCAATCTCAATGTCCAAGCGGTAACACCTGCTGCAAGCTTTCCTCAGGACAATATGGCTGCTGCCCGCTACCCAAGGTAAACAAAGATTCAGGAAGGCTCTAAAGCAACGATTAGTTATCCGTTTCTTACTTGCCATTAAGAAAGATTCCCAGCTTAACTTTTACTATGTGAACTTCTTGCAGGCGGTTTGCTGCAGCGATGGTGTGCATTGCTGTCCAAACGGTTACACCTGCGATGTCGCTCATGGAACATGTTCAAGTGGAGGGATGGTTGTATCGTGGTATGAAAAGACGCCTGCAGAATCTTTGACCACTGAAGCAGGAGGTAACGTCGTATGTCCTGGTGGTGGGGCTCAATGTCCAAGCGGCAACACCTGCTGCAAGCTTTCTTCGGGACAATATGGCTGCTGCCCGCTACCCAAGGTAAACATAGATTCAGGAAGGTTCTGTTAAGAAAATGATGGATTTTTGGTTTGTTACTTGCTAGCTAGAAAAATCCAAAATACATCCGTCAGTAATACATGAACTTCTTGCTGCAGTGATCATGTGCGATGCAGAATAAATCTAGTGCTTCACAATTTCATGTGCCGAGTGGCTTTGTAAAACTAGCCTTTTGAAAATGTCATCCTCTACTGTAATCCGAGCACACGGTTTTGAATGGCGCCCTCTTTTGACTAAAACAAGAAACTGCGGCGATGTTTATCGATATAAATGCCCCACAACTCCGGCTTGGTGCATGGTGCGTGAGAAGAATAGAAAAATATTCGGCATGGACAACATATCCTGGATTTCCCCACTGGTCTTTTGCTCAATAATTAGCTTTTCAGCTTAACAGCTTTCAATGAAAGATGATTGGCGGTGTACAAAATCATAACACCATCGCAGTTTCTTGTTTTAATCAAAAGAGGGCGCCATCTAAAACCGTGTGCTCGAATTACTGTATACCACCTTCTATTATGCATTTCATTTTTTTTTGGCGAGCTGCTGTGAAGCAGTGCGAGTCTATGTAATACCGATTTCCATCCGTCTGGCCATCTGGGAATGTAATAAAATTCATTTCTACAACCTCCAATTAGAGTTTATACTTTTAAAATTAATTGTTTTAATCCGGAAAGACAATATAATTTTTTTTTCTATCATGTTTGTAAGGATGCAGCGAGCCATGACAGCTTCGCTATTCTAGTTGCTTGTGAATTTAATTTTTGTTTTTAATTTTTTGTTTATTTACTCCAGGCTGTATGTTGCAGCGACCACGTCCACTGCTGTCCGACAGGCTACTCATGCGATGTGGCCCACGGAACCTGCCTCAAGGGAGACAATATCTTGGCATGGTCTGAAAAGACCGCAGCGACACCCGTAAATGACGGCTTCTTGTATTCAAAGTTGAACCTCCCTTCCACGCATTACTACAAAGCCATACCTGCATGATCATTGCATCTAGAAATCATTTCCCATCCGGACAAAGCGAGGATTCTTTTGGGGTTTTTTTTTGTAAGAGGGAAGCCGTTCTCAGACCCTTTTTTTGAAACATCGGCTCTGGTTTCATTTTTGGCCTTGTTCAAAAACAGGTTTTGGTTTTCAATTGAAGCGGAAGCTCGGGTTTCTCGTTCAAAATCAAGCATCTACCTTTTAAACTGTAGCCAAAGCCTGTATGTTGATGCATGTTATTTTAAAATAAATGAATGACTTGGAGCCAGAACCAACGTTTCGAACAAGCCCCTAGAATAACGTTCCTTAGAAAACAGCCTCAGCTGAAACAACTGCAGACTTTTCCATGACATTTGCCCCCAGGACTGGGAAGAAAAATTGAACTCTCATGTTTTGTGGGAGTTTTTATGATGACGTAGTTTTAGTGCACAGGGACCAATTTCACGGCGCTGCTAAGCACAAAAATTTGCTAAGCAGGACATTTCTGTCTTAATCATTAAAAACAGGGTTAACAACCATATGTCCATGTGTCGTGTATCGCTTGTGATTGTTCATTGGCTGTTGGTCGCTAACCATGAATATCAAATGGAATTTTTAACGGTGGTTTGTTTTATTTGGCAAGACTTTTTTGTGCTGAGAAATGTTGTGTGCTTAGCAGCTCCTTGAAATTGGCCCCTGGTTACAAGAAAATGAAGGAAAGAGAAAGAAAGAAGGTCCAAATGTTTGGAACCAGGAAAAGTCCTCGTCATGCACCCCATAAATCATTTCCTTTCCATAAACATTTTCATCCTTTGATTGTCGTCGCATTTTGATTTCATTTCAAAATTTACATTTGTCACTGGTGATATGATTTTTCAGCGGATTAATAAAATCTGTCCTCGTTTGTATGTGCTTCTTTTCTGTTATTTTTTGTCGGCAAAATGTGAAGACCTGTAGGCTTAGTGAATGAAATGCAGAGCAAATAAAATGTTGGCAGTGTGCCAGAGCTTGGAGGCTCTGGGAACTTTTTCCTCGGTGGCCTCAATTCATTAGTGTTTTCATTTTTACACGATTGAGGGCGCTATTTTCCTTTTCCCTAATCAAAATTTTGTTTGAACCACCTGTGACCCCATCCCCAAATTTGCATTTTGTGCAGAGGCTTTGTTTTCAGTTGCAGTGGAATCACATTGCTTGTGTTTTCTTATGTCGTCGTCTGTTCATCTGGTACACATTACTGTAACTGTATTCAATGCAATTCGGATGCAAGTCCAAAATTACAGTAATCAGTATTAAAGGTACAGTACAGGATTGGTATAACATACCCAAACAGAAAATGTTCACAGATTTACGTACAACTTTCAGGGTATGAAGATGGTGCTGGTAGAAACATTCCATTAAAATATTTCCGCCTGAAATGGTGTGTTTATCCAGAAATTAGTCAAACAACGACCAAAAACAGTTTTGATCTCGGAGCTGAGTTCAAAACTCCTGTGAATAGATTTGAAAATACCTTGATGTTTTCTACATTTTTTGATGATGACATAAGCTGAAAATGTCACAGGTTTGTTTTTATTCCACAATAAATCAAATCATGACCACAGCTAATTCACTTCTTTACCAATCCTGTATTATGCCTTTAAAGTTGATTGACTAAATTAACCTCTTTGTTTTTTCCTGAGTTCTACAGATTCCACTCATGGCATAGGTTTATCTTCATGCCACCATCTTCATTCTTCCATTTCTCACATCATCAACAAATCTCTCACATCCACATTCTTTACAAACCTGCAACATTTATTATCCCGATTCTCTAGTCCAGAAAATCAGGACCATATTTTTCAAATTCGTTCAAATGTCAAATTAATATTGTACTACTGTATTGTATGAGATATAAAGCCATTTTTTTTTTCATAATTGTAATTGTATCATGTCATTTTATTTTGACGTTCATTTTATTGTCACCAGAATGTTTGTGATTATCTTATATTCTCATAGATTTACAGATGTATGAAGCACAATAGCAGTTTAACATTTAACTGGGAATTATTTCATGGCTCTTCCTAATAAAGAATTCTGGGCTTGCAATCCTTATGCATCAAATTTCTATGCAAGTTGAGCAGGCCAGAAATCCTCAGTTACACAAATTACGCACGCACTCAATTGAAAATTTCTTGCTAATTCCTGAAGTAACTAGGATCTCGGTAAGCACAGAATTCTTAAAGCACAGAATCTATGCTTTAGTTAAATAGAGCCATGAAATTATGTACTGTTATGTTGCTGTGAAGAACATTTATTTATAGGGCTTCGCACTCGAGCTATTTATAGAATACGCCCTTTATTATCGACAGCTATAGTTACGTGTAAGTTAATGGGGTAACGTGCGACTTGTTTGTCCGAACTTCTGAATGTGACGTCACAAGCGCGGAGCCCTATTGAGTGAATAAATGAATTTGTACATTTCATGAATGGAAATCCCTGTGCTTCAGTGACATTTCCATTTTGAGCTAGAAGGTGCCGAGAGCCAATGTACCCTTCAACTATGGCCGTTTACGATACCAAGGCCCAGGCTCAGGCTCCGTCTCTGTCATCCGTATGCTGAAATTATAGGTTGTGGTATTACATTGAAGCTGAAGCTCTGTTTTCCTTTTCAAACTAGAGAATCTACTTCAGAACCGCAGCCAAAAGCCTCTATTGTGATACCCGTTATTTCGGAATGGATTCATGGAATGGAGACGGAGCGTGAACCTCCATTTTGTAGACACCCTATATAAGACTTCAAATTATAAATTTGTTTTGATATTTTGTTTTTAAATGGCAGGTTGAGGGTATCGTGTGCCCAGGCAGCACTTCTGTGTGCCCCACCGGTAGCACCTGTTGCAAGATATCTGATGATAAATGGGGGTGTTGCCCTGTCCCTGATGTAAGTCAGTTTCCCCATTTCATGTCCTCTTTCTGTCTTCTTTTTCTTACTTTTGGTATTTTCTTGTACCTTGTAGAAATCACTTCCGAAAGGTCCTCTAGGGACTATAGAGGACGTGCAGTCACGTGATCAGGACGCCATTTTGGACGGCAACGCTGAACACGTGTATAATGCACGTACGTACAGTGTATACATGTAACCCACAGGCGTTCGCGTAGCTTGAAAATTAACCGGACGCGCATGCAGAAGTGCGTGCATATCATGCTGCTGCTGGCTGCTGCTATCTTGTACCACGCGCACGCGTGTGTGCGCACGCGTGCCGTCCAAAATGGCCGATGCTGCCAAGTAACGTCACGTGCACATGGTCTATACTGGAAGTTGACGAGAGTGGATCGGGATCTAAATCTACTATGTATTATATTAAAGTTGTAGTAAGATAGGTTTGATGGAGCTTCTGAAGGCTGAGGTTGAAGTTATATCGACAGTTGACTGGGGTAATTTATTCCAAATAATGTTATTCCTCTTATTATTCCTCCTATTATTCCTTTGTGAATTTGGTATCATCTGATCGCTGGTTGATCTGTGGTCATGTCCCTTGCAGGCTGTGTGCTGTAAAGACGGCAAGCATTGCTGCGGCAAGGGCCAGAAATGCACTGGCGGGAGGTGCACCAGTTCTTTATTGTCCACTCCCTGGCTGATGAAGTCCGAGGCCAAGCCGATGGAACCAAAGGTCGGTTCAGAATTTCTTTCTGTATCTCTAAAACTTCAAAATTGATTTGTTTGTTTTAACTGTTCATGTTCACCTGAGGTCAGGCGTGGTTCTAGAGCCAAATTGTTTGGGGGGGGGGCGGGGGGGGGGGGGGCTAGAAGACCCAATATTTTGGGTTCTTCTAACACTCGCTTCTGCTATGTCTTATTAGGGGTCGAAAAACATGCACATTATAGGCCACACAACGCGTTTTTTATGTAATTGGCGCTTAATAACTGAAAAAATCCAGTATTTTCAAGAATTTTCTTTTTCACTTGCATTTTTTTGGGGGGCTAGACACAATTTTGGGGGGGCTACAGCACCCCCTAGCCCCCCGTAGAACTGCGCCTGCCTGAGGTAATTTCATAGAGTTGCTTAAGGGCAAAAATTTACTTAAGCGTGAAATAGTTTTCCATTATCAATCAGGATTTATACCAACCAAATGTTCATGTGATGTTTACTGCTTTTGACTCATATTCGGCCATTGTTTGCTGAGCATGACATTCATAAGGCGTTTTGGCTGCCATACTGATTTTTATATTTAGCACTTTTGGTGCTTAAGTCAATTTTGGTGCTTAAACAGCTCATTGGCCGCTGAACAATATTCATTTTTTGGTACAAATGGCCAAATTATAAAAAATAAATTACAAAAGGATGGAAATTTTAACCCCCATGCATTTTCACTCTAATATCAAAATGAACACTTCCCCCACCCTTTTTTTCTATTTAGGAAAGAATGCCGTGGTTCACCAAGACCCTGGCTCGTAAGTTCGGCAGCATCCAGTGCGATGCCACAAGTGCTTGTCCTGACGACAATACCTGTTGCAAGCTGGCCAGCGGAGAGTGGGGCTGCTGCCCTATTGTGAAGGTAAAATGCTTTCTTCACGTTCATGTTTTTAAGACTATTATCGCGGAATTTATTTTGTCGACAAACTGCGCATTTGGGAAAAATGGCCAACGCGTTGCAAACTCATGGTGCCGCACTACCTCCTATAAAATGAATAGTTTGTTTGTGTTCCAAATTGATCTATTTTTGTTTGTTTGTTTGGGTTTTGTTTTCTCCAGGCTGTGTGCTGCTCTGATGGAATCCACTGCTGTCCAGGCGGCTACACCTGCGATGTGACTCAAGGAACCTGTCAGAAGCAGGCCGAGGCAGTCGCCTGGTCCTCCAAGACCTTTGCCCTGCCAGCGTTTGTCGGCGACGTCGCCTGCGATGCCACCCACTCCTGCCCAGACGGCGACACCTGCTGCATGCTGGCCAGCGGAGATTGGGGCTGCTGCCCTTATCCTAAGGTACAACACACACTTCTTCTCTTTCAAAGGGCATGTTTGTTTAACGCACTGGATCCTCCATCTGCAGATCCACGTCCCACGCAGGATACGCTAAAATGGGATCTGGACCAGCAAGATCCTTAATCTTGTGCGTGAAACAAACAGGCCCATAATGTCAAGATTTCAGGGATGAAATTTCTCAGATTAAAATCTGATTTCAGATTATTTTTTTTTTGGATTTCGGATTTTTTTTTTCCTCACAGGCTGTGTTCAAAAGTATAGGAGATTTTCAGATTTGAGACATTTTATGTTCCCTGTCAGCTGTTTTCAGACATTTTTGTCATTGGTCAATCTTATCCCCTGAGATTTTATGTAGATGTTTTTGCCTTTTACCCTTCATGTTGACCTTTCTTTAATGATATAACAACAAGATATTCTAAGAGACGTTAATACTTTGTTTAAATTCTAAGTGTTCACCAGCAATATGATTCGGCAGTTTTCTCTGTGGAAGTTCAGGATGAAAACCATATTTTAAAAGTTTTGTATTTTATCATCAAATATTAAACCACAAGGGAAACTGACTGTATTAATTTTAAGTCATTGACAAGGGAACAAAGAAAAATTGACTTGAAGTTTTATTTTTTATTATTAAAGTCATTAAATGGTGAACAGAGAAAATTGACCTGAGGTTAATTCAAACCTGTTAATTCAACCTAAAATACCGTACGTACCGGCTCTCTTACCAACTGAGCTATACAGCCCTATGTTGGTGTCCCAAAAAGTCAATTATCTTTGTTTGTTTGGCAGTCAGAACCTCTCACTTACCACTATATCCCAAGGATCATTTAAGATACACGCATGCAACATTGGCAGTGCTGCAACCTGAGAAACAGTACATGGGGGATCACTCAAAAAGGATGCAGCTTTTTTTTAATCAAAACCACCACTAGGGAAACTGACTGGATTAAATAGGAGTCATTGCAATGTGAATTTGCTCAACACAGGCTGTGTGCTGCAACGACAAGGAGCACTGCTGCCCCCAGGATACCACCTGTGACATTTCCGAGGGCAAGTGTTTGAAGAAGCCCCAGCCCCTGGGATGGACCACCGAGAGCTTGGCACTTCAGTTCGGCGTACAGTGTGATGCAACCCATTATTGCCCCAGTGGTAACACCTGTTGCAGGCTCGCCAGCGGACAGTGGGGCTGCTGCCCTGTGCCTAACGTACGTATTATATAAAACAGGGACTGAACATTTCACAGATGACTGTTACTGTATCCTTCTTGATATTTTTTGCCCATGGATCTGCATTTCTGTGAAAAAAACACAAGGCCTGAACTAGATATATTCGTTACAGCCTTAAATTTGAAGCATTTCTGTTTCGTTGCCCTGTTTTTTCAGGCTGTTTGCTGCAATGATCACCAGCACTGCTGTCCGTCAGGATACACCTGTCAGACTGGTACCGGCGAGTGTACCAGATAGATAGGTACACAGCGCCAACCGTCATCATCCACTGAACTCGTCAAAAGGTAGTTAAATATAACACATGTAACCGGAACTGATTCCTTCTTTTTCCTTTTGTTTTTTTATTTGATGTGAGTGATTTGTTTAGGGGTTTGGGTGGTGGGCAGTAGGAGATGCTTCTCAAATACATATTACAAATGAGTGTCCCGCAGTATGGTTTTTTCTTCTTTATTGTGTGTGATGGTTTACAAGCTTTTCCTGAAAATAGAGTCGTTTGTGCACAAACAAATTCTTAACAGGCACAACAATAGTCTTTCACCAAAATCAATGGTTGTAACGACACCATTACATTTTGCTCTTGAGGTCAATAGCACTCTGCACTTACGCTAAAAAAAAACCGGATCTCAGACAAACATTGCAACCATGCAAACGTGTGCACGTCCGCGTCCATGTACATTACATGTGTGAGACAATGTTTGTCTGACAGCCGGGGGATTTTGTGACGTCATTAGTGCGGAGCGCTATTCAGTAAAGCACCATTATTTACTGCCACTCAAGATTGATAATGCATTGTACCCAGATTCCAAATGCTTGATACAAAAAGGAAAAGAAATCCTGCACAAATTATTCCTCTTTTGCTTAATTTTACAACAGTCGAGAAAAAGTGAAGTTATAAAATGTATCTCTTCTCTCAGATGGTTGAAGTATCTAGGATTGTTTTTTTTTTTGTTTTTTTTTATGGGCCTTCTGAGTCGCTAAAACATTTTGGGCTCCCCCCAAAGTACCTCTTGAAGCTGCCTCGGGATAATTATAATCATTTTACGGTTCCTCGTAGGAAATGTACCAGTCAAACAATCAAATTGTGAATTGTTGTCATCCTCTCTTTATGAAAGAGTCTAATCAAAGAGAAGTCAGAGTTGATTTATTTTATGAACTATAAGTAGATAATTGCAGTTTATAATGTTTTGATTTTTTGGTGGTGTATTCGTCCCACAGTAGACTTATTGCATTGTAATAGATAGAAAGTTTCAAGGAAACAAACACAAATATTATGCTCTGCGTAGTTAAGCGCAATCTCGAGAGTTCACTGTCTGGAACTTTTCAACTTCTTTTCAGAAGGCTTAGTGTTTTGTCATTCCATCTTGGGGTGCACCTTTTTTACAGGTGTACATTGTAGAGTGTGCCTCCTAGGATGTACCTCTGGGTCTGGGACAGACTGCTTAGTGGTGTACCTCTCTTTACTCTGACATTCCCTTGGTATAACTCCTAAACCGAGTTCTAAACTCCCAAAGTGCTCATTCTTGGAGTGAACCTTTCCGAGTGGACAGTACCTCAGAATGTACTGGAGTGTACCTTCCTTGGTGTGTACCTCTTCGAGCATACTTTTGTAGAATGCACCTCATAGAGCATACCTCCACTGAGTGTACCCTCATAGAGGCGCCTCCCTAATGCGTATATCTCCAGAGGAACAAACCATCCCCCGCGCCCGTCCCACATTGCAGAATCTTAGATCATGCTGTCCTTCTGAAAACTTGTCAGAAACATTTCAGTAGTTCAGAAAGTTTTAGAGGTCCTTGAAGATCAACGAGCTTTACTCCAGGCTGCAAATGCCACCCATAGCTCTTTTCACTATGGCTGATTGCATATTTTGTTTTTTTGTTATTTTCTTCTATTTTGAGGCTTGTATGTAATTCCTCCTTTTTGGTGATTTTAAGCTACTAAGCTAAGTGTTTGCATTTACAATTATGGAGATTATTGTCAGCATTGTTGTATTTGGAAATTAGTTTTTATATTTTGGAAAACAAATTTTGTACTTAGAAAATGCAGGTGTTTGCATTTACTTGATGTTACGTAGTAATCAAAATAAAGAGTGGTGGACTTTATTCTGGTTTGCTTTTGTGTCCATTGATTTCCATTTTTTGCTGATCTTTATTCCATTGCATTCAAATACCTCAGTCCTGCCCCAAGAGAAATGATATCCCTGGTAATCCATTGTTTTGCTATATTTGGGAAAGAGAGCATTTGTTCAAATTACCTGGTTTTTCAACATGATGTATTCTGTAAATCTAACCCGTGAAAATGTCGTAAAATTCGATTTTCGGTTCCTTTGAGAAGGTGACAAATGAATGTGTGATGATATGCATGGAGGATTATGCCCTCACGTTTCTTTCAGCCCCCCCCCCCCCCCCCCCCAAAAAAAAACAACAAACAAAACAATAAAAATAAACAAACATACAGAAAGGGAGCGAGACTCGAACTGATTGCAATTGATCATGAATTTATCATATCACCCTCAATTCCATAAGCTCCACTTGGGACTCATCAACTCTCACAAATCGGAAGGCCCATTCTTGCACTACCAAATTTCCATACCCTTACAAACGTGAGCAGTGCTCACCCAAGCATGAATTATTTTGGGACTTTTTGGTGTAATTTGAAAGTTGAGTGTATGAGCTTTCCATGCATATCACATTTTTTTCTCCAGAATAATTAATTTTTTTTTTTTTTGGCAGCCATTTAAAAAGTGTAAAGTTGTTTTTTTTTTCATTACAAATTTACAAAACTTCTACTAAAATAAACAACACCACTACAAAACGAACTAGATGTGTTTGTTGACAAACACTGAGCTGTTTCGCGTATGTTTTTTATAAATAATATGAAAAACAAACATGAACGCAATTGTCCCAGTACAGAGAAATTGCGGTGTTTTAATTGTCGTAAACAACTATAAGGAGCGTCGTCACTCGTCCATTAATATACATATAGATACATGTACATGTATACACACGATCATGAGAAACACAGAAATGGCAGAGTCTACTATATGCCAGCGCGCAAGGTATGTATGGTTGTTGTGCATGGGTGGTGGAAACAGCAAAATGACTGATTTTCTAGCTCGTCGTACTATGGTTACATGTGCACAATTGGCCCACTACTATGGATAGCCATATCAGCGGTCCAAGAATTACCAAGGCCCGTGTTGTGTGTTATGTTTTACTATAAATGGCAAAATTAATGATTAAAAAAAATCAATACAAAATCAATCGATGACGTCATCGTGACGACACTTCACATTAGGGATACTAGTACCATTTCCTACCTACCCACCAAGTTTCATTTCGATCGGATATTCCCTTCTATGTGTTTCCGTGAAAAAATGGCAAAATTAATTATTCAAAAATCAATAAAAAATCAGCCGATGACGTCATCGTGACGTCACTTCAGATTTAGGATACTAGTATCATTCCCTACCTATCCACCAAGTTTCATCACCATCGGATATTCCCTTATATGTGAATCAGAAAATCGGCTTTTTGATGACGTCATCATGACGTCACCACTTTTTGGTATTTTGTGGCATATGCCTATAACCTAACAAACATTTTACCGAAAGAATTTCGAAATTGCGATTTGTCGTTCAGGAGATATAAAGAAAAGGTCCAAAAATTGAATAATTCGTATTAAATCACACGATGACGTCATCAACACGTGACTGCAATTTTTGTCTATAACACGTCCCCATATACTTACATACCAAGTTTGAGCGGCATCGGACTTGCCGTTCCGGAGATAAAGAGCCTTAAAATTTGCACTTTTATGATGACGTAATTGTGCACGTGATGACGTCACGATGACGTACTTACGCGGGACACTATTCGGGGTGGTGGTCTAACTATGTGCCAAGTATGAAGTTGATCGGAATTCGCATAATGGTAGAAGTGACTTGTATAAAATCCCTGTGTTATGTCTATGGAAAAAAAGTGGAATAAAAAAAAAAAAAAAAAAAAAAATAAGAAAAAAAAAATAAGAAAAACAATAGCTGTTCCGCTGCATGCGAAACAGCTAACTAGATGTGTTTGTTGACAAACACTGAGCTGTTTCGCGTATGTTTTTATAAATAATATGAAAAACAAACATGAACGCAATTGTCCCAGTACAGAGAAATTGCGGTGTTTTAATTGTCGTAAACAACTATAAGGAGCGTCGTCACTCGTCCATAAATATACATAAAGGTACATGTACATACACACGACCATGAGAAACACAGAAATGGCAGAGTCTACTATAGGCCAGCGCGCAAAGTACGTATGGTTGTGCATGGGCGGTGGAAACAGCAAAATGACTGATTTCCTAGCTCGTCGTACTACGTTTACATGTACACAATTGGCCCACTACTATGGATAGCCATATCAGCGGTCCAAGAATTTCCAAGGCCCGTGTTTTGTGTTATGTTTGACTCTAAATGGCAAAATTAATGATTACAAAAAATCAATAAAAATTCAATCGATGACATCATCGTGACGTCACTTCACATAAGGGATACAAGTGCCATTTCCTACCTACCCACCAAGTTTCATTTCGATCGGATATTCGCTTCTATGTGTTTCCGTGAAAAAATGGCAAAATTAATTATTCAAAAATCAATAAAAAATCAGCCGATGACGTCATCGTGACATCACTTCAGATTTAGGATACTAGTACCATTCCCTACCTATCCACCAAGTTTCATCACCATCGGATATTCCCTTATATGTGAATCAGAAAATCGGCTTTTTGATGACGTCATCATGACGTCACCACTTTTTGGTATTTTGTGGCATATGCCTGTAACATAACAAACATTTTACCGAAAGAATTTCGAAATTGCGATTTGTCGTTCAGGAGATATAAAGAAAAGGTCCAAAAATTGAATAATTCGTATAAAATCGACACGTAACTGCAATTTTTGTCTATAACACGTCCCCATATACCTGCATACCAAATTTGAGTTGCATCGGACTTGCCGTTCCGGAGATAAAGAGCCCTAAAATTTGCACTTTTATGATGACGTAATTGTGCACGTGATGACGTCACGATGACGTACTTACGCGGGACACTATTCGGGGTGATGGTCTAACTATGTGCCAAGTATAAAGTTGATCGGAATTGGCATAATGGTAGAAGTGGCTCTTAGAAAACCCCTGTGTTATGTCTATGGGGAAAAAGTGGGGGGGAAAAAAAAAAAAAAAAAAGGAAAAAAAAAAAAAAATAACAAAAACAAAAGCTGTTCCGCCGCATGCGAAACAGCTAAAAAGAAACCTGTAACATTAAATTAAATGACATACATGTATTAAGAAAAATATGAAAGACTTTTGCCTTAACGTTTTATCATGTTTATGCTATGAAAATTATTTCCCCTAAAGTTTGGCTTATCACATTAAACATCTTCCTGAAACTTAGTCTTGTCCAAGACGTTGCTTATGCGCTAGTCCTTCCAAACAATTACCCGACCCACGTGAACAAAGTGGACCATTCCACCGCCCTTCGAAAAATCAACAGGTATTACAGGCTTGTGTGTGTGGCGTAGACGTTATTTCGGGTCGTTTGTTGTGTTGACACGTACACGTACGTGCGATCTGTTGGCTAGGTACAACTGCGTAATACCGTCTTGAACAAGACTACCTTAAACTTAGCAGAGAACCACTATTACATGAATAGCTCCCTCTATAAAAACGAATTTGTATAATTAAAAGGGAGATGCGAATTTCCACTTAGTCCAGATAGAAATTTGTAATTGTATTCAGATTGAATGCCACACGGACGGCGACGCGGGTTTATCACGGAAAGTACGATCTATTTCCTTCCTCCGTGATGGCACCTCAGCTGGAACCTACTTCAAAATGGCTTGCAGCGAATGTTACTTATTGAATAGGCCTAGAAACACCATTGCTTTTGAAAAGTTTTGTTCTTAAAAGTTCGTTTTAATCATGGTTTAAAGGTGACAACCTCTCATTGTTTTCAAAATACACTTTCGGGTTCGTCAATCCAACGTGCGTGGAACAACATGATAATGGATCCGGATCCGGATTCCATTTTTAGCGTATCCCGCATAGATCCTTTGTATTAAAGGTAGTATCATACTTTGGTTTTTGTCAAAGAAGTACAGATTCATGGGCAAAAATATCAAGACAGATACAGTAACAGTCATCTGTGAAAATTTCAGTCCCATACGGTACCCACTTTTTGAGAAAATCGTGAAAAACGGCCGCAGTATTTCCTAAGTCTTTTCTCTTTTATTTTTGATCTTTTAAAAGATCAAAAAGATTTTTGGTCGTTGTTTTACTAATTTCTGGATAAATACACCATTTCAGGCGGAACAATTTTAACGGTAGGTTTCTACTAGCATCATCTTCATAGCCTGAAAGTTAAACGTAAATCTGTGAACATTTCTGTTTTGGTCTCTTACCAAAGTATGATATGTACTACCTTTAAACAAACAGGCCCTATGGGCGTTTTCGAAACGGAGGCTCAGGCTCCGTTTCAGGCTCCGGCTCCATTTCGTGAATCCATTCCAAATCAACGGGCATCAAAATAGAGACTTTTGGCTGCGGTTCTGAAGTAGATTCTCTGGTTTGTAAGGGGAAACAGAGTTTCAGCTTCAATGAAAAACCACAACCTATATTTTCAGCATATGGATGTCAGAGCTGGAGCCTGAGCCTAAGCCTCCGTTTCGAAAACGCCCTATGTTTAACTGGTGTCAACCTAACAAACGACCTGAAATAACGTCTACGCCACACACACAAGCCTGTAATACCTGTTGATTTTTCGTAGGGCGGTGGAATGGTCCACTTTGTTCACGTGGGTCTGGTAATTGTTTGGAGGGACTAGCGCATAATAAACGTCTTGGACAAGACTAGTACGTATCCGTGCAGCGGTAGTACGCGGTAGGTACATACGGAGAGGCTGGTGTACAGTACGGCCGCCGGGGTGCCCCTGATGATCGCTCGCCGGTCAAGGCTATTAATGATGAGGTAGAACAGACTCTGTTCGATTTTATTTTGTATCCCCCCCCCCCATCCCACAACATGGACCTGTCCACATTGCACCAACCATAGTAGAGCTATATTAAAATTATAACTTTATGGTAGGCCTACCATGTCTTTCCTTCCTCCATGATGGTACCAACCTTCCCCAAAAAACTGCAAAAGGCAGTTTCAGCGCCCAAACTGGACATATCATGCATAATTCATGAACAACAGACCAATTGGAATGCTTTATTTGGGTCACCTCCCCCATTCAACGTATGGTACGAAAAATAAAATCGCGGCCTGGCCTGTTTTTGGGGGTTAGTGTGTGTTTCGATATCGACGAGGAAGTATCGAAACTACCGGAACTACACTACTCACTAAGCTCCCTAGTTGTAGAATCTTGATAGCTCGCCAAAAGAACCGGTTGGACTGCAGACCTGACTGCTAGTGCGTGATCTAACTGAGGCTGTCTTTACAAACCATAGGTAAGCATTATTGCTGCAAGTATATGTACTATAGAGCTTATTATTTTCTTCCTCCACGGAGGTCGGAAAATATCTCGTGCACAGTCAAGTACGTGTGTGCTAAGCCTATAGGTTAAATTTTGTTGAAAGAGGGCTTGATTTTTTGTGGGAAATTATTTAGTAGGCCTAATATTCGTGGTATCACTTTTTTGAGAAAATTTGGTATCATTAATTTTGAGGAGCAACAAAAAACAACATTCACTTTCCCACAATGCAAATGAAAAAGGGGCGTGGTCGTTTTTTCTGCCCCCAAGTCCTTGATAATGTATTTTTGTAAATGATTGTGTATTAAATTATATAATTCATAATCCATTCACAGAGAAATAACATTTAGGAAAGAATTCCACTGACAGCCATAACTTGTGCACAAACCTATGGGACCGACAGAGGGCGTTACGAGAAAAATGGCTACCACTACATTCGAAGTGTATCACTGTATATAGGTAAAAAAAAAACTGAAAATCTCACTTTTCAGATTTGCTACCCCAGTGTACACACCTGAGATTGAAGTTCATTATGACTTGCATCCAATAAATTAACTCTTGGAGGATATAACCCTGTTTCCGTAATGGCCGTCAATGGAATTATTTCCAACATTTCATAAAAATAAGTCAGAACGAAGCAAGAGCTTAAACCCATTGTTGGATTTTTTTTTAGATATTGCAATAACTTTTGGGATATTACACAAAAGTGCTACCACAATTTGAGGCCACATAGTACCTAGAAATGAGGTTTATTCCATCAATTTCTCAAGTCAGACCTTGGATGTAGTCGGGGTTGAGAACTCTAATTTTTTAATTTTTTTTCATGATCCATGCTCCTTGACTAGTGTGTTTATTTGCCCCCAACAGTAAGGACCTGTTGTTGGACTTTGTTTGAGTCAGTACCAAAGGTCCAGGAGTACACTGTTTCATTCTGACAGGTTTGGGGAAGTAAGGCATGAGACCTGTAGAAACAAGTGTTGGAGTTTGAGGCATAGCACAGACATTTTTTGTAGGTAATTAAGGCTACCCATGGCAGCTGGCCTATATTACAGTTGCACAGGAAGTTGTTGTAGTGCACTTGTGTGACGAAAGGCACTGTGGCCTTTTGTTGAAGGCATTGTGGCATTTTGTGTGGTTTGAGACAGTGTGTCTACAGTAACATATTGATCAAGGCATAGACACATCCATACCAAGTGAATCAAATTCCAACAGCTGGAGCCTGTTGAAGTTTGTCAGGTTCAGTACCAATCCTTACCAAACCTGTGACCAACTGTTGAAGTATGTTTGGTTCAGTATGCTTCCTAGTACAAGGGCCTAGGGGGTTAGGTTAAATTAAGCCCTGTCCTCACTGGACTTTTTTTGGGCAAAGTTACCGAGATGCTGGGTACTTTACCTATATTATGTCCACTGCGGACGCCTCTGGAAGTCTTTTTCTCAGTTACTTTTCCCGACCTGCACGAGCAATTCTACCGGCAAACTTCTGCCCAGGAAGAATTCCAGAGACACCTTTCCCGAGACAAAAAGTCCAATGAGGATAGTGCGAGTCAGGTATTATACCCTCATGAGCTAGCATTGAAAGCTCGGTAATTCTTCCGCGCGTACACGGTTAAGTTACCCGAATCAAAAGTTCAAGTGCAGACACCGGTAATATTTGCCCATTTTTCATTTACCCATCAGCTCGGTGAAACCACTGAAAAAAAAGTCCAGTGTAGACAGGGCTTTATACGTTATCCATGGCAGCTGCAGCCTGTGAATAGAGTATACTCTATATTCTCTGAATAGACTGCTGTCCAGCAAGCACCCATGTAGAACACCAAATAATACATTTTATCAATTGAAGATAAAATCATTTATACTCAGTGACACACAAGTTGGTTTTATTAATCGTATCACTCAGTGACTGGTTACAAGTCTATGCTTAGGTTGGAATGTTCTAGAGCTGATCAGTTATTACCATATAAGGTAATCCTTGGGCAATGCAAATGAGATGCAGATATATGCAAATATAGCAAGGCCCCTATCCAATCAGGAAAAAGGTGGGCAAACTTGTAACCACTTAACCAATGAGAGAGCTTGCTGTATCCAGGGACACTGGGGTGTTTTGTGACTTTCAGTATATTGCTTCACTTTGTCACAGCCTATTGCACAAGCAATTCTGGTTTATAAATTAAAAGTTTCGAACCACCAACCACCCAGAACAAAATCCATTTGGTTTGTATTGCTGGACTTGTTTGTTACCTTGAAAACTTTTGATGGAGGCAGCTCAGGCAGGGTGTTTTGCCATTTTGCACTTTTTGCTTGAATGTAAGACTTAACGCTAGCTCAGCCTAGCTCCATGAATGGACCCTTCCGGCCTCTCAATCAAACTGTACGCATTGACCAATTGGAAGACACATTCTGATAAGGTGACCACAAAAGCCTCGGTCAAACTCGGTCACATGCGGTATGTAAAGCACACACGTGGGCGGGGCTTAAAGGGAGGGTACAGAATTGGTAAGACAAAATACACTTCTTGATCACAGATTCACATAAAACTTACACAGTATAATGGTGATGATAGGAGAAAACATCCCATGAAATGTTTTTGTCTGAAATGCCATATTCGTTGAGAAATAAATAAAACTATTTTCCGATTGGAATAAATCGCTTCGAAGCGTTTTATTCATTCATTGAAATGTGTTCAGTTCTCTGTACACGGGTTTTCACTATTTTTTCGTGACCCAGATGGCTGATTGACCTCAAACTTCTATAGGTTTGTCAGTTAAGGTATATGATGGATAACATAATGTGCTTTCACTGTCAGCTTTGGGTTAGTCGCAAAAACCAATTCTGTACAATCCCTTTAAGAGCAAAGCCGGAACAGTCAATAGGATGTTGTCCAGTGAGCAAGCACACATGCAGAAGGACAAATACACGTAGCTTAAAAGATATTCATGGGAGCTGCAGTTAGTGAATAGAGTATACACTTCACCAAGCACTGCACCCATGTAGAACAGCAAATAATACTGGTTTTTAAAATTAAAAGTTTCAAACCACCAACCACCCGGAACAATTTCCATTTGGTTTGTATTGCTGGACTTGTTTGTTACCTTGAAAACTTTTAATGGAGGCACTGCAGCTCAGGCAGGGTGTTTTGCCATTTTGCACTTTTTGCTTGAATGAATTTTATGTATTAAGACTTAACGCTAGCTCAGCCTAGCTCCATGAATGGACCCTTCCGGCCTCTCAATCAAACTGTACGCATTGACCAATTGGACGACGCATTCTGATCAGGTGACCACAAAAGCCTTGGTCAAACTCGGTCACATGCGGTATGTAAAACACACTCGTGGGCGGGGCTTAAGAGCAAAGCCAGAACGGTCAATACACTGTAAAAAATTACTGTAAAATTTGCAGTACCTTACTGTATTTAGCAACAGTAATTCCATGCAGACAGATTAAACAGTAAATTACTGCTTAATTTACTTTTTTATTTACGCTCTCTCTTTTGTAATTAACATATACGGTAAAATACTGTTTACAAGGCGACACTACCGTATTTCACTGTATATTGCACCACATGCCATAACATGGTTAATGCAAGTAACAGTAACATACTGTATTGTTTAATGTAAATTTTAATTAAAAGTAAAATACTGTTTTAGAGGCACAATTAGCATAAGTGGGTGTGTCTAGAACCGCGCTTTGAAATCGGCAGGATAATTATGTTTTATAATGTACTCTTACATCGGAAGATGTAAAAATGTGTGTAAGGGGAAGAGCAAAATCACATATGTAGCCTTGGAAAACAAATCAAGAGAAAATACCAAATAATGACCACAAAGCAAACATTTTGAGGGGCACATAACTATGGTTGAGAAAGAGAGTGTGGAGATCTTAGGTTCAAGGTTAATTACAAAAATGGCATGGGGTAAGTATAATGTGTATAAAGGCTGTTATCCAAACTCTCAACAATAGAGAGTTCAGGGTATGCAGAGGTCTGGAACATGTAATGTTCTATAAGTATCAAATGAAAATAAGGAAATATATCGGCAAAAGTCAACCATAAGTTACATAAACGAATTATGGTAAATATCTGTAACTTCTGGCTGCGTTATATCTTTCTGTTTTACAGTAAAACAATGTTTGGTCAATTTACAGTTCTTTGAGAATTTAGCCATTCATTTTACAGTTAAATACTGTCAACTTGATTACAGTAACTTCGTATTACTGTAATTTCATTAACATTAAAGGTACACACCGGCTTCAAAGTCAAACAAAATGAAGAGTGCAGAGTATAACACAATATTTCTAGAACACTGGATGAAGGTTTTAGTGAGAAAAAAAATCAGAAATAAGTCGTTTAATTAGGGTTAATTAACGGAAATCAAAATAAGGTCAAAGGTTAGCGTATACCCATTTCCAGCCGTAACAAGTGTTAGAAGGATGTGGCACACCAATGGTTTTAGACTGGTACTCGTAGCTGTGACTAAATGTTGCAGCTGCCGTATGAGAATTCCAGGAACGCAATACACGTACGTTCAAGCTGTTTACGATGCAAAAATCATTGGCAAAATAACCAAATAAATAGGTTGAAAAAATAAGGCTTTTCAAAATTATTCACAAAATGTTTCGAAGTTGATGCAATGTTTTTGAGTTGACGCAATGTTTTTGAGTTGACTCAATGTTATCGAGTTGGCGCAATGTTTGCGAGTTGTCGCAATATTTGCGAGTTGGCGCAATGTTTGCGAAGTGGCACAATGTTTGCGAGTTGTCGCAATATTTGCGAGTTGGCGCAATGTTTGCGAGTTGTCATAATATTTGCGAGTTGGCAAATGTTTGCGAAGTGGCACAATGTTTGCGAGTTGGCGCAATATTTGCGAGTTGGCGCAATATTTGCGAGTTGGCGCAATGTTTGCGAGTTGGCGCAATGTTTGCGAAGTGGCACAATGTTTGCGAGTTGGCGCAATGTTTGCGAGTTGGCGCAATGTTTGCGAGTTGTCGCAATATTTGCGAGTTGGCGCAATGTTTGCGAGTTGGCGCAATGTTTGTGAGTTGGCGCAATGTTTGTGAAGTGGCACAATGTTTGCGTGTTGATGCAATATTTGCAAGTTGGCGCAATGTTTGCGAGTTGGCACAATGTTTGCGAGTTGATACAATGTTTGCGAGTTGATGCAATGTTTGCGAGGTGGCGCAATGTTTGCGAGTTGGCGAAAATCCCACCAAAAAACCAAAAAATGCAACGGGGACCGGGTGAATGACTCAGCCAACTTGCATGCCGCGGGGTCTCGCATGAATACTGCACGAACGTCCATGCGTGGATGGATCGGGCCGCACTGGTTATCAAGGGCGCATGCCTCAGGCTGAATGCGTTGCAAGCCCCCCCCCCCCCATATATAAAGTTATACGTAAATTTTGTAAAGTTAAAAAGCTTTTAAACGACTGGAAATGGATCTATCACAATGATCACGTGATTTCCTGAGTCAACATTTTGACTTAGGAAATCACGTGACTAATTCCTTTCTTTTCGTAATTATCACGTAAACAGCTAAATTTTACCGTTTATTTGTGTGGAATGTTCTATTCTACTTTTTGAAGACCTTTCCAGTCATGATAAAGGCATGAATTGGCGCCAAAAAGCACCCAAAATAGCGTGACGAGGCTGGCGTGTACCTTTTACATGAAAATATGGTACATTACTGGCGCCCGTGCTGCCAGTAATTTACTGTCAAATTTTACAGTAATTTTTTTTACAGTGTAGACTGTTGTCCAGTGAGCAAGCACACATGCAGAACGACAAATACACATAGCTTATAAGATATTCATGGTAGCTGCAGTTAGTGAATAGAGTATACACTTCACCAAGGACTGCACTCATGTAGAACAGCAATTAATACTGGTTTATTCATTCAAAGTTTCGAACCACCAACCACCCGCAACAAAATCCATTTGGTTTGTATCGCTGGACTTGTTTGTTACCTTGAAAACTTTTGATGGAGGCAGGGTGCTTTGCCATTTTGCACTTTTTACTTTTAAAAATGAATTTTATCAGTGAAAAGTGAATAAAGAAAAATACAAAGAAAGTTGATTGGAGCAGGATTCAAACCGTCAACTTCCTGAATACCAACTGAGCTGGTGGTGCCCCTATTTAGTCAATTATCTTTGTTTGTTAGAATGAGTTTTATGCTAGACTTCATGCTAGCTCAGCCTCAGCTCAGCCTAGGTCAGCCTAGCTGCATGAATAGGGTGTTGTCCATGGGATCAGGCACCCATGCAGAACGATGCCTATTGAGTTATATGGGGCCTGTTTGTTTCGGACGAATCCTGCAGATCCGGATCCCATTTTAGCATACCCTGCATAGGAGGTGGATCCCAAAATATCGGATCATTTGGGTGAAACAAACAGGCCCCCTTTATATATATGGCCCCCTTTCAATATCCAAATCCAATTAGTTGGTTGCTTCATGGCTCATCAAAGATGAGACAAAATCACCTTGGATAATGCTTCTGTTTGTCTTTTTGTCCATGTGAGTTTTTGATTCTGGAAAAGGTTTTTAAAAACACCCCCTGGTCATTCACACAACCACTACCCCCACCCCTCCCTCCCTCCCCCTACCCAAAGCATACCGTACTTAGTATAATATTGGAGTTGTTGTGTTTAACGGTACTATCATACTTTTGTAGCATACTGAAACAGAAATCTCTTTATACAGGGTATAAAGATGGTGATGGTACAAACATACTGTTACAATTTTTCTGCCTGAAATGCTGTATTTATCCAGAAAAGAGTCAAATCGATGACCAAAAATACAATTTAGATATTCGGAAGATAAAAAATAATGGTGGAAAGATGTAACAAAAATACCGTGAACGTTTTCCACTTTTTTTCTCAAAGCGCTACTGTCTGTGATCACCTCCCAAAGTTTCTTTTGACAACTGATGTGGCAAAAACTGTTGGGAGCCACTGCGAAAAAAAAGCGACAAAAACTAAATTTGTGAATGGAATCTGTCATAAACATGTATGAATAGTCTTTGTTAGTTGTATTGCCTGGATGGCAGATTGCATTGTCTTATTCAAATTGAAGCTTTTTTTGTCTTTTCCCCTTTGGTTTAATAGGCCTTCATGATGAGACGTGTTTTGTTTGCCGGACTTCTTCTCCTGGCTTTGGCCTGGGCCTCGGACAGTCAAGAGGTAAATATTCGTACGGACATGACATCAAGTGGCATTTGGTGTCATGTCCGTTACGGTCACAAGAAGTGCATTTTCTCTACAACTGTTCAATGAAATTACATAAAATTTATTACATATGTCACTGATAGTTAAATGTGTCTGATAAGCCTAATTAAAATTGTTTGCAAACTGCCAATCCTACTTTATCATCCTCTAAAAAAGGCAAAAACTGTGAAATTTTCATGTCCGTTACGCTGGAATTGCCCATTTCATGAAATAGGATCTAGTACGGAATTTTAAGCACCGAATCTACTCTTGGTAAACAGAGCCATGAAATTGTGGTGTGTTTTGTTTGAATTGAGTGATTGAATGAATTTGTAAATTTTACAAATTGAGAGCCAGGCTGTATTTCAGTGACATTTCCATTTTGACCTAAAAAAAAAAAAAGTGCGGAGAGCCGTTGTACCCTCAACTATGTAAAATTTCAAATCATAAATTTGTTGATATTTTGTTTGGAATGGCAGGTCAGTTTCGAGGGTATCGTGTGCCCAGGCAGCAATTCAGTGTGCCCCACCGACAGCACCTGTTGCCAGATATCCAAGGATGAATGGGGATGTTGCCCTGTCCCTGATGTAAGTCATTTTCCCACTTCCTTTCTTCATCCTTTTATTTGTTTTCTTTCTTTCTTACTTTTGGTCTTTCCTTCAATATGAATTTTTATTTCCAGTGGTAGCAGGTTCGAATCCCGTTCCTTTCATTTTTGGCGTATGTAGTACCAATTTCCCTCCGACGTTATATTTAAAAATTTTGTTTTATTTGCTATCATGTTTGTAACTGCACGTAAGGCTGCTGTGTGCCATGAAAGCTTCGCTGTTCTAGTTTTCATTGGTTTTCTGGTTTGTATTCGGACAGTCACAACGTGATGTGGTGTATTATGGGTAGTAGACTTACACCAAGTATTGTATCCGGTGAACAGGACTAAAGGAAGTTTCAGTTCAATTCAAAAATCCTTTATTCATCCCACTTTGAACAATTTAAAGGCAAATGTTTTGGCCGCAGCAGAAGCACACAATCTATAATTGGTTAAATCAAAAAATTTGATACTTATTATTACAATCAAAACATTTAAAAATTGGTTCTCTCCTATGCTTTGAGGGTTTTTCTCCGGGTTCTCCGGTTTTCCTCCCTCCACAAAAACCAAACACTTTCGATCTTAAGCTGTGCTTCGTGATCATATACCGGTTGATGTGGCTGGCTGCCAAAGGGCGCCCATGAAAGCCTGCTACTCTCGGTCACGTGTAGCACCATCCTTTATAAATCATGTTGTAATTGCTGGGAACCTCTGGAAAACAGTGAATAAATAAAAATCCTTACTCATCTATTTCACATACACCTTATTTGACAAAATAAAACTAGCACAAAGTTAGTAAACCAATTTAGAGCGTCCCGGAGGGGACCCTTTACTTGATGAGAGCCCCAAACTAGATTTAAAGGTAATATCATGCTTTGGTTTTTGTCAAAGAAGTACAGATTCATGGGCAAAAATATCAAGGAAGATACAGTCACAGTCATCTGTGAAAATATCAGTCCCATAGGCCTACGGTGCCCACTTTTTGAGAAAATTGTGAAAAACGGCCACAGTCTTTTCTCTTTTATTTTTGATCTTTTAAAAGATCAAACAGATTTTCGGTCGTTGTTTTACTAATTTCTGGATATACTACACCATTTCAGGTGGAAACATTTTAATGGTAGGTTTCTATCAGCACCATCTTCATACCCTGTAAGTTATACGTAAATCTGTGAACATTTCTGTTTTGGTTTCTTTCCAAAGTATGATACTGCCTTTAACAAGCGGACTGCTGAGGGTACGAATGACAGCTTCATTCTGTTTGTCCTACAAATGGGCATTTTATAGGCCCATGGGTCGATTTAACGAAGCCCTGCGATTGATCGTAACTCGAGTTACCGGTACTAAGAATAACCCCATCGTAGGGGGCCTTTCCCACATAGGGCTTCAATGCATCAAAAATCCTACGATTGATAGTAAGTTACCGTGGAAGAGTTTGGTGAAATCGACCCCTGATGGGTCAGCGCTATAAGATCTGTCACTTTGTGGTATAGCTACTGTCCATACTATTTAATTCATTCAATTTATTTATTTGCAACCTCAAAAACGGTTGGATTGTACAGTGTAAAAAATTATTTAAAACGTTAAAATAACATACAACTTTACAATACAAGACAAAAATAAGACTTTAAAACTGTGCACAAATAGAAATAAGTTCTTACACTTGGTGACTAAAAGGATCACATAAAAAAACACTCCGAATAGGTACATAAAACAAAACTAGAGTGAACATCAAACACAAGGTCACCAGGACAGCACAAAATCAATGACGTACTATTTTTAGAAAACCTACACGTATAAAATTTAAACAAGAAAAAAAGAGCAAGCCTGCCAAAAACAATTAAGAGCCAAAAAGGAAGCAGAACAACAACAAGGGTCTAAAAACAGTAACTAACGAGAAAACCACGAGAATTAATTACTGACAATAAACATACTAAATAAAAATATTAAAAAAACCTGATGAAAGCAATTTAAACAGCAAATACAAGGAAAACACGGGAAATTACTTACAATAAAAATACAGATAGAAAGATCCTGAAAAAATAGCAATGCACATTCACTGTTTGAAAACTTATAGCGGAGGATAGTAATATCAATGTATACATGTACATGTACACAGCAGTGATGCCAGTAAAACACACAGCCAAGCAGAAACATGCAATTATAACCGGAGGTTTAAAAAAATTAAACTATTGATTAAACAAACACCATGGAATGAGTGAATTCTTAAACCTGTTTGTTCGAGTTCTAGGGCAGGGATATTCAGGGGCTGATCTTAGTGCATAGCTCATTACACGAGTGGCTGGCAAGAGGTGATGCAATTTGTGATTCTTGTTTTTGAGTTTACTGAAGTAAGACTTACAAAGCTCAGTGCGTCTTTCACTAAGAGTCTGCATGTTAACCTGATGCAGAATCCTCATATAGTTTTGACCTGGGTATATACACTTCAGAGCTCGTTTCTGAACACACTCAATTTTATCACTCAGATAATTAGGTAAACTACTGTGCCACACTTGACAAGCATACTCCACAACAGGTCTTATCACAGACTTGTAAATTGTTAACAAATCACTTTGCTTAATTCCAGCACGCTTAAGTTGGTACAGCAAATACAATCGTTTACAAGCTTTGGATACTATGTAATCTACATGATTGTTCCAAGTAAGATCAGATGAGAGAATTACACCAAGAATTTTAGCCTGACTAACACGTGCTACCGGCTTATTGTCAACAACAATGTTAGGTAAATTAGAAGCATGAGCCGAGTCCTTACAGAAGCATATGAGCAGTTCTTGGGTTTTCTTAGCGTTTATTTTCATATCATTTTCCACTGACCATTGACAAGCAATATCCACCGACTCCTGAAGTACTGATGTAGATCCTTTCTGACAAATTTCGAAGATCGTGCTGTCATCGACGTATTTGTAGATTGGGCAAGGCGTCGTTAAGTCATTGATCAGGATTAGAAAGTCTTTAGGACCTGATAGAGTTCCTTGAGGGACACCACCGTTCGGGTAACCATGGTCAGACAGCACAGATTCAACCTTAACACGTTGGACTCTGTCCAACAAAAAGGCTGCCATCCAGCGTGTTAGATGTTGGTCAATAAGACCCCTTCTCTCTTTGTTTGTCCTCTTCTTTTATTTTTATCTCTTTTTTTTCACATTATTCAAAAGTATTGTGATATTTTCATCAGTATTTAGAGAAAGAATAGTGTGTGACATGAGGCTTGTGTATACCGGTACATGCAAAGCGGGAGGTTTAAAGGTATCATACTTTGGTAAGAAACCAAAACAGAAATGTTCACAGATTTACCTGGGTATAAAGATGGTGATGGTAGAATTTACTGTGTCTGCATACATTTCTGCCTGAAATGCTGTATTTATCCAGAAAAGAGTAAAAACCAACTACCAAAACATTTTTTATCTTGGCAAGATCAAAAATGAGACAGCTATTCCCACACAATTTGGCATGTCAGTTGCAATGTTTTTTTCATCATTTTCAACCGTTTCCAATGATCAATTGAGCTGAAAATTTCATAAGTTTGGTTTTATTTCATGACAAATCAAATTATGAACAGCCTGTAGCTGCTCTGTCACTTTTACCTATGTTGTACATGCCTTTTTAACTTTAGTTTCTGACACTGAAAAAGTTAAAATGCTCAGTATCCCAATTGGGAACATTTCTGCACAGTTGTGAAGGGCCTCGGTGAAATTTTGTTTTTGGCATAATCTGATCGCTGGTTGATCTGCGGTCATGTCCCTTGCAGGCTGTGTGCTGTGGTGATGGCAAGCATTGCTGCGGCAAGGGCCAGAAATGCACTGACGGGAGGTGCACCAGTTCTTTATTGTCCACTCCCTGGCTGATGAAGTCCAAGGCCAAGCTGATAAAGTCCAAGGCCAAGCCGATGAAGCCAAAGGTCAGTTCAAAATTGGATGAATCAATTTTTGTTTTCTGTATTTCAGCCACTTTCGTATCAGTTTCTTTCAACTTTTCACCTGGGGCCAATTTCATAGAGCTGCTTAAGCAAAAGAAAATTCACCTCGTCGGTGAAGGGCAAGCCTAATTTGCAAAAGAAATTTGCCCTGACAGCGTTTGTCAGCAAAAAGAAAATTTACCGGTAAAGGGAGCATATAGGATTTGCAAATATGTGCGTTTGGGCTGAATTTGGTACTTAAAGCAGCATACAGGATTTGCAAGTTTAAGACCTTCACTTCTGTTTAAGTACCAAATTAAGTGCCAAAACGCACATCTTTGCAAATCCTATATTATTTTAACTTCCTTGCAGATGTTGTTTCATGTACATGTACCTTTTTACACTTTGTTCATCTGAATATTAGAAATACGTCCAAAATATCTTGCCCCCCTCCGAATCCTTCACGGTTACACCAGGCTTTCGAAATGCTACTAAATTGTTCGGACAAACGATCTTATTAAAAGACACTAAATCTTGATATGAATCCTTGAAAAACCCAGCCAGGATGAACCAAGATTTCCCATGCTGACTGTTTGCACTGTTTACGAACTGTTAAGTCCACTTTTTTTCTGTTTCAAACTCAATAATTGTTTTGGAGGCCTTGCAAATCCTGTATGCTGCCTTTAAGCATGAAAAGTTTTCCTTGATCAATCAGGATTTATACCAACTTAATTTTCATGCGATGTTTACTGCTTTTGACTTGTGTTTGGCCATTATTTGCAGAGAATGACATTCACAAAGCATTTTGGCTGGCATACTGATTCTATTTAGCAATTTTGTTTGGTGCTTCAGCGAATTTTGGGGCTTAAGCATCTCTATGAAATTTGCCCCTGCCCAATATTCTTTTCTTGATACAAATGGCCAAATAAGTTTCATTACCGTACATTTTCTCTCTGTTATCAAAATTAACGCTTCCTCCGCCCCCTTTTTCTTTTTAGGAAACCATGCCATGGCTCAACAAGACCCTGGCACTTCAGGTCGACGTTGGGATTGTACAGTGTGATGCAACCCATTATTGCCCCAGTGGTAACACCTGTTGCAGGCTCGCCAGTGGACAGTGGGGCTGCTGCCCTGTGCCAAACGTACGTATTACCGGTATATAAAACAGGGTTTCAAATTTACCGAAGAAGCGATATAACGACAGGAGAGCAGAAGAGCTGTTATTAAAGGTACAATACATAATTGGTAAAGGTCACAGAACAGCGCTCACACTTTGTCTGATCGACCATTTACTTGAAGTAATAAATCTGTGAACATTTGAGCTCAAGCAGACATCTGAGTTCCGAGAAAATAGCGAAAACTTGACTAAATTTTTCTTATAAAACATTAAGAATAGTTTTGATCTTACCCCAAGATCAAAAATTTTTTCAGTCTTTGTTTGACTAATTTCTGGATAAATACACCATTTCATGCGGAAATATTTTAACGGTATGTTTCTACCAGTACCATCTTCATACCCTGAAAGTTATACGTAAATGTGTGAACATTTCTGTTTGGGTATGTTACCAATCCTGTACTGTACCGTCTTCTTTGTGCGATGATCGCATGGGCGACACTGAGAACACAAACTTAGCAATAGCCACAGCAGCAAGTGTGCCCACTAATTTGGATCCAGCCCCAAATCCCAGACTTTGGCAAGGTTTGGAGCCAATGATTTTTCTTGATATTTTTGCCCATGAATCTGAGGAAAACCTGAACTAGATATTGAAATATTCGGTACTGCCTTAAATTTGAAAGATTTCTGTTTCCTTGCCCTGTTTTTTTCAGGCTGTTTGCTGCGATGATCACCAGCACTGCTGTCCGTCAGGATACACCTGTCAGACTGGTACTGGTGAGTGTACCAGATAGATAGGTACACAGGGCCAACCGTCATCATCCACTGAACTCGTGAAAAGGTAGTTAAATTATAACACATGTAACCGGAACTGATTCCTTCTTTTTCTTTGTCTTTTTTTATTTGATGTGAGTGATTTTTTTTTAGGGGTTTGGGTGGTGGGCAGCAGGAGATGCTTCTCAAATACATATTACAAATGAGTGTCCCGCAGTATGGTTTTTTTCTTTATTGTGTGTGATGATTTACAAGCTTTTCCTGAAAATAGAGTCGTTTTTTGCACAAACAAATTCTTAACAGGCACAACAATAGTCTTTCACCAAAATCAATGGTTGTAACGACACCATTACATTTTGCTCTTGAGGTCAATAGCACTCCGCACTTACGCTAAAAATAGCACCGGATCTCAGACAAACATTGCAACCATGCAAGCGTGTGCGCGTCCATGTACACTACGCGTGTGAGACAATGTTTGTCTGACATCCGGGGATTTGGTGACGTCATTAGTGCGGAGCGCTATTCAGTAAAAGCACCATTATTTACTGTCACTCAAGACTGATAATGCATTGTACCCAGATTCCAAATGCTTGATACAGAAAGGAAGAGAAATCCCGCACAAATTATTCCTCTTTTGCTTAATTTGACAACAGTCAAGGAAAAGTGAAGTTATAAAGTGTATCTCTTCTCTGGTTGAAGTATTTAGGCTTGTTTTTGTGTTTGGTGGGCCTTCCGAGTCGCTAAAACATTTTGGGCTCCCCCCAAAGTACCTCTTGAAGCCGCCTGGGGATAATTATAATCATTTTACGGTTCCTCGTAGGAAATTTACCAGTCAAACAATCAAATTGAGAAATGTTGTCATCCTCTCTTTATGAAAGAGTCTAATCAAAGAGAAGTCAGAGTTGATTTATTTTATGAACTATAAGTAGATAATTGCAGTTTATATCGTTTTGATTTTTTGGTGGTGTATTCGTCCCACAGTAGACTTATTGCATTGTAATAGATAGAAAGTTTTGAGGAAACGACACAAACATTATGCTCTGCGTAGTTGAGCGCAATCTCTTGCTTGGCAGCGAGAGTTTACATTCCGGAACTTTTCAGAAGGCTTGGTGTTTTCTCATACCTGCTTTGGGTGCACCTTTTTACAGGTGTACATTGTAGAGTGTGCCTCCTAGGATGTACCTCTGGGTCTGGGACAGACTGCTTAGTAGTGTACCTCTCTTTACTCTGACATTCCCTTGGTATAACTCCTGAACTGAGTTCTAAACTCCCAAAGTGCTCATTCTTGGAGTGAACCTTTCCGAGTGGACAGTACCTCAGAATGTACTGGAGTGTACCTTCCTTGGTGTGTACCTCTTCGAGCATACTTTTGTAGAATGCACCTCATAGAGCATACCTCCACTGAGTGTACCCTCATAGAGGCGCCTCCCTAATGCGTATATCTCCAGAGGAACAAACCATCCCCCGCGCCCGTCCTACATTGCAGAATCTTAGATCATGCTGTCCTTCTGAAAACTTGTCAGAAACATTTCAGTAGTTCAGAAAGTTTTAGAGGTCGTGGAAGATCAACGAGCTTTACTCCAGGCTGCAAATGCCACCCATAGCTCTTTCCTCTACAGCTGATCGCATTTTTGTTTGTTGTTGGTTTTTTGGTTATTTTCTTCTATTTTGAGGCTTGTATGTAATTCCTCCTTTTTTGTGTGATTTTAAGCTACTAAGCTAAGTGCTTGCATTTACAATCATGGATATTATTGTCAGCATTGTTGTATTTGGCAATTAGTTTTATATTTTGGAACAATTTTTTATATTTAGAAAATGCTGGTGTTTGCATTTACTTGATGTTACGTAGTAATCAAATTAAAGAGTGGTGGACTTTATACTGGTTTGCTTTTGTGTCCATTCATTCCAATTTATTGTATTTTTATTCCATTGCATTCAAATCCCTCAGTCCTGTCCCAATAGAAATTATAGCCCTGGTAATCCGTTTTTTTTTTCTTCAATATTTGGGAAAGAGGGCATTCGTTCCAATAACCTGGTTTTCAACATGCATTCTGTAAAACTAACCTGTGGAAATGTCCTCAAATTCGGTTTTCGATTTCTTTTAGAATGCAGCAAATGAAAGTGTGTGCTTATTTATTATATGGGACTCTGTACATGTTTTCATTGACCTTAAGCCACAGTAATCGATAGTCTGGTTCCCAGACCAAGAATTTCCGACTATTCTGTGTCAATTGTAGAATTTTTAGTAAGAGTCGTTGGCGAATATTTGGGCAGCGGAACCAGACTATTCAATCAATATCAGCTGGATTTCAAATGGAATTTTCTTTTAATATGACAGGTTTTTGGAGTGACTGAATTCACAGAAATATTATTCCGAGCATGAACTTGAGAAATGAAAATAACTAAATAATGATGTTTTCATCCTTTAAAGTTCTTTACAAAAGTGACAAGTGAAACAATTGTGTAGAAACTTATGAACAGTGTTTGATTGAAAAGGTCTCTTCACACGATGCTAAAAAAAGGTTTTTCTCATGCTTGAGAAATTTCTCAAGGATTCACTAGGGACGTCGGTCACTCTCAAGCATTGGTATCCTTTCACAGATAACACTTTCCGAAGATTTCTCAAATTTCTCAAGCCTTGCGAGGTTGTTTTTTTACCATCGCTTGAAAAGGCTAATGAAGAAAAGAAAAATCAGGGATGAGATTTCTCGGATAAAAATCTGATTTAAGATTTTTTTTTGGGGGGGGGAGGTTTTCAGATTTTTTTTCACGCAGGCTGTGTCCTACAAAAGTATAGGAGATTTTCAGATTTGAGACTTTTTATGCTCCCTGTCAGCTGTTTTCAGACATTTTTTATCATTGGTCAATCTCATCCCTGAAAAATACGAGGGGGAAAGGTGAACAGTGATCTACACTAACGAGATAATGATGTCAACTCGTTTCTTCACGTTTATGGTTCAATTTATTTTGGCATGTTATAAACATTATGTCACAAGCATGCATGGTCATTACAATAATATAAAGTGACATTGTCAGTTATTTACAATTTGTACAGAAGTATTTTATAGTTATTGTGCTCTAAACAAGGCTCCACAGTAGTATCCTATATGGTTAAGTGTTTCCTCCAATGGTATTTTATTTTAATCATCAAGTAAATAGGCCCTATAAGGGAAACTGACTTGATTAATTTAAAGTCATTGAAAAGTGAACAAAGGAAAATTGACTTGAGCGAGATTTAAACCAGCTGGAATACCGTACCGGCCCTCTTACCAACAGAGCGGCCCTAATTGTCAATAATATTATTCTTTTGGCAGTCAGAAGCCATGAAACCACGAGAGATGTGAGAATTTTTTCCTGTTTTCTCGATTCATGACATAATTGAATTTGTATAAGAGCTTCTAGTTTGGTTCAAATCCCAAGACATTGTATTATTATTAGGCCTGTTCATTTATTTTAGTTACAATTTGTAACAATTTCCCAGTTAAATTTGTTACTTTCGGGAAACTTTGCCGGCTATTTACAATAGCAATTTTATGGATACACGGAGACTCCGTAGAATATTTAACTTTTGAAGTCAATTCTCTGTCCACAACTTTATAAGCGGAATATATACAAATAGGATTTATCGTGTATTTTTGTTTTTACAAATAATTTTTAAGAGTATCTTATAATATTTTAAGCAGAAAATAGCTTAGACTGATCAAATCCAGTGATGTCATCATGACGTCATCATTGCTCGGGTGATGGGTGGATGGGCGAACATCTCATGTGATCGTAGTCGGTCCAGAATTGCCAAACTAGCTCCTCCCTAGTGAACAGAAAAAAAGGCGGGAAAATATTAGACAAATTCTTATCCATTTCCGTCTGCTCTCAACCTCGTAGCCTCAGCTCTAAAATTTTTGTTAATCATTTTTGTCTTCATTTTCTAAAGGGAATAGTTCCCACACAGATCTAGCGTTACTTTTTCTTAACATGGAGCTCTGTTTTATAGCTCCATATTCTTAAAAACAGAAGCTTTAAAAGTTAACGTCTCGCGTAACATTGCGTGAAAGAAGTCCACTCACTGTCAATAACTGATGTAATTCGTGAGTTATTGTGATTTTTCGGTATGGTGCTATTTTTTTAGGGGCACGATGGTGAAAGAGCTGTTTGTCTCAAAATGTTTGCTTGTCCTTTCTTAGCGAATTACATGTAAAACACGGCAAAAAAGACATTGTCCTTTTGTGAAGTGTGTCTTGCAATATTACTTCCCAGCACTTACTCTCATTTTGTGAATACAATTTGCCCTTGTATTACAGAGTGTATGGTATTAAGTTAAGTACTAGCCATGCTAGTTGCGATGATCGTAACCCTAGGTCTGACTAAGGTCCCAGTCCCCATGTCAGACCTAGGGTTACGATCATCGCAACTATAGCCATGCATGGTAACAAAGCCTTTGGTTACTCATGCCGTATGGTCATATTTTGCAAAATTGCTTGAAAGATCTATTGGAGACTTTTAAAACTTTTAAGTGGTAGCAAAACGTAAATTTGGGTTTTTTTATGCGACTTTTCCCATTTTTCGGCTGCTGTGCCTATTTTGTATTATAGACTTGGCATCAAGTCTAATCTGTTCCGGAGTGTTTTATTTTGGGGTAGAGGAGATGACAATGTTGGAACGGGGGAGGGACTTGTACTTACTCTCTCCTCTCACGTGTTCGTCTGCACGTCAGTCCGTCCACGCATGGGCAGATGCTGTCTATCGTGTACTCGACACCACCGGAAGGAACGTAGCACTTGGCGTTCAGGGGGAGTCGTGCCTTGCAGATGGACTCGCCGTGTTGCTTGGCGCAGCACATGTTGTCGCCGCAGTCCTTGTCGTTCTTACAGCGCGCCCCTGAAAGAAGAATGGAAGATTCAATGCGAATTAGCATAAAAAGATAGCACAGCGCCCTCTTGCTGTATAGACAACCCGCTTGTCTTGGGTCTTTGTAATGTCTTCAGTTACAAGTATACGAATCAAAATGAGTTGTTATTCTTTTATTGAGGAGTAGTGAAGCCTATACAATGAATGGTAGACAATGGGAACACCAAAGTGCCTCCAGGGATTTTGTTTTGCGTTTTTATTAATCCCTCGGGTAATTCAGTCACTTCTGGTGAAAAAAAACACTTTCTTTCAAATGTCAGTTCCCCTTATTTCCAGTTCGGGAACAGTGACTTTTAATCTCAACGGACATGTTGTACCACTCTATGCTGAAACATCCATCCACAGAAGAAACAAGTTGGGGGAAAAGTTTTACAAACATTCCAGGACAAAAAAAAGGCAAAAAAAAAAACTTTCTTTGTTCCACTTTTCTTTCTGAGATTTACAAATTACTGGTAGATGGGCATTTTTTAAGGCTTTTGTGGACCAGCGAACAAGAGGTCCTGTCAGTTTCTCCTGTCAGGTAAAATCTCACTCCGATCCCCAGCGGATCGCCTGTCCCCATACCCAGACAGCTGGGGAGCTTTTCAAGGATAATGTCTGACAGGCGTTTTGGGGTGATTAGCCTAATTTGTCCCGACGTGGATGGATGTATTCAGCGATACTACTACTAGGAGTGTGTCACCGGGCGAAATCTGACATTTTTTTACTGGGGGGGGGGGGGGAGCTCCACCCCGCTGCTGTTTGATCAAGGACCGGGATTCGATTTCACCAAACTCATCGTAACTTACTACCAATCGTAGGACTTATAAATGCAGTGTAACCCTACGTAGGATGCGATGGGTTATACCCTTCGTAACTTGAGTTACGATCGATTGTATATTATACGGCTTCGTGAAATCAACCCCACAAAATCAATGATTTGATCGACTTGGATCAGGAACGTTTTATGATTGGACGAAATGCAAACGATACGACCTGTAGCTCTTCATGGTAAGACCACTCTGTCATCGGGCTAAATGTGATATTATATTTTTCACGATAACATCGCCAGACGCAATGGGATAATCACAGTAACCACCGTGACGGTTCAGACATTCACACGTTTTTTGCTTTCCGTGGTTCTTAAACTCACTTCTAACATGAAATTCGAAATCTGCAACAGCACTATCAGCAGATAAAGTCATAGGCCTACAATATCTGTTCGATGATGTGTGTTTGGTGAATGGTTTATGCTTCATGATTTTACCAAGCTTCCAAGAAGGGAATGATATCTTTTTAAAAATCTAGTTTCTAGTTTGTTTATTTTACGGGTTAAGAGAAAACGAGACGCAATACCCAATACCCATACCCAAATAGATAGAATGCAAAACATGGATGTCAAACATAGTCAGAGGTCTAAAAGTGGATCCAATCATGTACTGAAATAAGACCATCAATAACGAAGCCATAATAAAGAACATCCAGGATTTGTCAGGCTCAGACCACAGGTAGCTAGCACCACGAGGGACGTATATAGACCTATATCCCCTGATGCCAGCTCCCCCCCCCCATCTTCCTGCCAGTCAAACGGACTGACAGCTCACCCCGGGGGACCCCATACAATGATCGCAGCGGGTAGCCGTTTGCCAACGATCTCTACTAACAAAACAAGACAATGTGAAGTGACAGTACAGTATACAGGAGGATATGTGTGTGTTCCCCTGAGTTTTGAAAAAAACAAACGAAAATTCGCAAAATAGCTGAATGTGTGTTCTGATTATTTGCACGGGGTTTGAAAGCGACAACTTCTAACCCCCCCCCCCCCCCCAAAAAAAAAGGCACCCTCGGGTTATCAGTGATGTTATCGTTGCATTAATAATTATAATGCTTTTCAAAAGAATAGAATCGCGTTTGGTGGTGTGGTCATTTCTTCTTCTTTTTTTAGTAAGTTAAAGTGAAATGACTGAACGAAATCTCTGATTCTGTCATTTTACTGCAGCGGCAGATTGCATGTTTCAAAACATTATCAAGATTCTCTTCTTCAGTGTCTCAAACCTGATGTAACCGATGTTTTATATGCGTGCCAGTCCATTGCAGGGACAGAAAACATCCCCTGTTATTCCACAACTCAATATAGAGACAACTTCAGAGTCCGACACTATTCAGAATATACGACTATATCTTACGCCAGGCTTTGACCATGGAGGTCCTCCATGGTCTGATCTTGGAAGTTGGAGGAAGGACAGTTCCTTCCTCTATGGTCTAACTATCGAGCTTGATGTCCCCATTAGCAGACAGAAACATAAACCAATGTAACGAACTTCATGAAGAGCCTATAAGCTCCTAGCTCCATGCTTTAAGTGAAAGGGACCTTTAACGGTGCATGAAGGAGAGTTATAGTTCGCACAGATCAAGGAAGCTTTTGAAAACACTCTTCAAGTTTACCACGGATATTGTGGAGGAAAAAAGTTTGGTTTACTCGATTCCTCTATACTCCACTCTCCTCTTTAAGATGCTAGGACTGTCACACTCACAAGGCCCTTCTTGCGACACAACGTCTACAGCTTGCATGTTACACCTCTGCAAGTCTTTACAATAGCACTAAACTAGGCAACAAAGGTTGGGAGGAGTCGTCCAGAGAAATACATCCTTGATGAGTGGGGCTTTCCAAGATGTTGGCCAATTATTATTGATCAATGATTAATCAAGACCTATTTATTATTTTCTTGGTGCTACAGTGTAACCTGCTGAACTGTCTACTCGTTGTTCACTGTGTATATACTGTACATCCGGGGCCTCCCATACACCTGACCCCATATAATTGGAATAAACTGTTTTGTGAGCTCAATCATTGTTACCTGGATGAGTGACAAGAGGTGTTTTTTTCTTTCTCCGAAACACCAACGACTAGGGTTGAACAACACAATTAAGAGCACAGGTATACCAAGAAGAAAAACAAGAGAGAAATTGGCTCCCCGCGGCAAAAATTGGAAATGGATGTTTCGCTGTAGATCGTGGTAGCCTTCCTTTTCTGTGCATAATTTGAACGGTTTCCATGTTGACCAAATGAACATGCCAAGAAAAAACTTCTCATGTAAACTTAGTTTGCTTTATCAAATGCTTGGAGTAAGAGGGTCCTGGCGCGTTTCGATCCTCGCAGGATCTTTATCGAAGGCTAAAAGATCATACTGAAGGATCGAAACGCGTCAGACCCTCCTAACTCCAAGCATTTTGATAAATTTCATTTATTTTTGGCTTATGAGCAGTTTGCAGCAGTTTATTACTTGTTCTTCTAAATTATGTTGGAATTTGGCCTGCGGGAAACAACCGTGGATACGGTACCGGTTACAAAACACAGAAAACCGTGAGATTGAGTCAACGAGAGGAAAATGAAAACGGCCAAATAAAAACAACCTACCGACTGTTCCGGTCTTGATCATTTGCTGGCAGGAACCGAAGCGGCACTCTAGCCCGCGTTCGCAGTGACCATCCCGTCGGCATGGCTCAAGCTCACGCCGGTGAGGCTGGCAATCCCCGTAGTGTCGATCGCAGAATAATCCCCTGCCGCAGGCCTTGTCACTCTTGCATACTTCCAAGATCTGGTTTCAGTTCAGTAGAAAAGACAAGAAAAACATGGAAATTTAATATGGAATTCTCTGTTCTTTAAAAGTGACTAAATTACTCTTCGATAGGAGGCATATGTGACAATAATGTGTCGAAACATAGTATCGTAAGTATGGTAAGTATTTCTACATCGTTTGAAAGTTTCTGTTAGCACATTAGAGCATTTTAGCTCTTTAGAGCTAAATTAACATAAATTATTTTATTAACGATTGGATGATTTTTTCCCCAACTTACTTCATCTTCGCTTGTGCCGTTATCCTCTCGCGTCCTTGTGGAGGGCGCGGTGGCCCTGCTGTAGACGTTTCTCGGGTGGTTTATCATTGTGTCGTCCTCAACGTGAGAATCACCAGCAAGAGGCCTTCCGTAGGCCCATGCCAAAAGATATCCTTCGACGGCTGGTAATGCGACTAGCAAAATCAGACTTGCAGTGATGAGAATATTTGCTGAAGGTGCCATCATCATTATTTCGTTTCTAATTTTAAGAATTTATTGATGAAAACTTGCCGTTTGAAAACTTTTTACAAATGTCTTGAAAGTTGAAGACTTTTTGAACGGAGCTTCCTTGGAGTGAGTGTTGCTCGATCGAAATGCTTCTTCCAAATGAGCCAAGCTATACCCTTGTTTCTTCTCACTAGCAGTCCTGCGAAAAAATTCCCCGTGCTCCTAATAAAAAGAAAACAATTGGTGAAACAAACAACTATAGGGACCTGATTGAATTCATTTTGACTGGCGTGAGCCAGTCAGAGTTTATGCTCAGACCTCTAAACACACAACACACACAGTGGAGGCACAAAAACAACCAGCTATAGGGCTCTTAGTACGGGGGGAGATCAGCAGCTAACCAGCCAGGGACCTGTCAATCAGCCGTCCCGCGTCGCTCGTTAGCGGTATTGTTGATGGTGATGAATTGGTTGAGGCGGAGTAGTCCGATAAGACGGCTTTGTGCGGTTTTTACCTCCGTCAGTCCCCCTGAATTCAACCTCCCTGACAGGCGGACAAAATGCTTCCGATCCCCCCTCCCTCACCACCAAACAATCTGTCAGGACTGCAGTCAGCCATGTCCTGATTTCTTTTTTTGGCAATCGAACACCAAGGTTTCTGGTAACATAACCTGACATGTTGACTTCTTTGGAAACCCGACGACTGCCAAAGATCACAGCCTGGCAAAAAAAACGAGAAAGAAAACGTACGTCCTCGTTTGACATCGACTTTTATTGCTACGTAATAAATGCTTTCACAACCTGTCTCCATCACTCCTCTCAGCTCAGTCTTCACTTGTTCTCAGTTTGTTACACTCGCTGACTTCGGTTGATAGTCCTGATGGACAACCCTTCAAGTTATACTGGCCTTTATTTCACACATTCCAGAGGTATAGGTGTAACATTACTTGTCAGTTCCTTTTTCAGGAAGCTTGATGACAAGCTAGTCCTCAGCCTCGAGGACGCATCATCATGGTATCCATGGTCTAAAACCAACTTCGCCCGTTAGAGGTTTTTCCTTATCTTAAAAACAAAACAAATGCAAGTGGCATCATGGCTCAACCTTTGTATAATTCATCTTTGTTTAAATTGCCTTTTGGTAGAATACGTTTTGTTCTAGGGCCAATTTCACAGAGTTGCATCAAAGCATGAAAAGTCTTTCTCGATCGAACAGGATTATCAGCCAAATGTTCATGTGATGTTTAGCCTACTGCTTTTGTCTTTTACTTGACCATTCTGAGCATAACATTCCCAAGGAGTTTTGGCTGGCGTACTGACTGTTTAGCTAAGGTGTTTGGTGCTTAAGCTGCTCTATGAAATTGATTGGCCCCAGGTCAACAAATTACGAGATGGAGTGATATGTGATGATGTATCTAGGGACAAACTAAACGTTCATGGTCTTCCAAGGTGTTAGATATCGGGATGTGAATGGCGTGGCACGTTAAGACATAGGACAAGACAATAAGCAGCAAATCTCATTGCCTAAACAGCCATACTATGGTTGATGCACGGAGTAGGCCTACAGAAGTCAGGAAGATCACCAAAAAATGGCAAAAACAAATAAATTCGCCCGTTGATTTTTCTTTTGTGGGTTTGTCCTGTGGTTTGTGAAGTTGTGTTTTGTGGCTGAGGAAAATGAGAAGGAATGTCGAAGTCGTGGACTTCCTTGGAATGTCACTCCATCCCTCACCTCTCCAATCCAGCTAATGTTGTCGTCACGCTTCCTAGTAAACGACATCCTGATCCCTGCTGAGAATCCCTCATACCAGCTTGTTCTAATATCCCCCATCATTAAACATCCTCCTGCTCCCCTACAAGTCGAATTATTATTCAATACATCTTCAGTGTGAAGGTGTGGCAAACTCAATTAATCTCCTCTCCCTTTACTAAGCCCACCTCAGCCCACACTCCTAATCACCCTCTTTAGTTTCATTCTCGATCGAGGAACTGAATTCTGACATGGGAAGCCACCCTGCCAGCCCTGGCGCCTGCCGTTTCGGTGGCAGGGCTAGAGAACGTTAGGTCTAGTGAGCCTTCCTCGCTCCATGGTCCAGCAGGGGCCGTTTTGGCTCAACCGTGCTGGCTTCTGTTCGTCTGGCGCGTGGTGGACGCAAGACCACAGTGATAGAACCACGGGAGGCCGCGCCACTAACGCCAGACTGGACGTGCTAAAGACCATTGAGCAAACAACTACAACTGACACCAAGGAAAAACCAAGATGTGTTTCATGAATCGTGTGGTGTGCGGTGAATAAACCCTGGTGAAATTTTGACTGCATGGTGGGCATGTTGGTTTTTGTTGGTTTGGTTTGTTAAATATTGTTTGTACTTCTTCCTTGGTTTGTTAAAGGTACAGTATACAGGATTACACAAACAGATATGTTCACAGATTTACGTTTAACTTTCAGGGTATAAGAATGGTGCTGGTAAAATTAAACATACCGCTAAAATATTTCTAGCTGAAATGCTGTATTTATGCAGGATTATTAAAAAAAATTTAAAAAAGACCGAAAACAGTTTTGATCTCGGGGTAAGAGCAAAACCATTCTTTATGTTTTATAAGAAAAATTGGGTCGGGTTGTCGCTCTTTTCTCGTGACTCAGAATGATGTCCGATTGAGCTCAAATTTCCCCGGGTTTATCTTTTCATTGTGTAGGCCTACATGCTGGATCAGACAAAGTGTGAGTAATGCGCCGTAAGTCTGTGACCTTAACCAATCATGGAAGACTATTGCGCCTACATCCCATGCTTTAATAAAAACCATTGAAATCAAATAATGTGTTGTATTGCCTTAATCTTGTGTTGTCCATTAGAGGGAAACTGTTTTTCATGCGTATGAGTGAAGCGAAGGAGCATGAAATAATGCCTTAATGCATTATAGTGGCGTCAAAAGAATATGGGTCGAATTTGTAAGGGGCACATGGGAGGGAAGAGGATTGCACCAATTCGCCAAAGGAGCACAGAGGGACAACAAGTTAGTATCAATGTGGCATTTGGGGGCACAACCGGTGGGGGGAATCTCTTTAAATGCAAAAGAGTGAAAACACCACTCGTTTAGAATCGAGTTGACGCTTATCGTGGCTCTTAAAAAAGAGTGCTATTTATTTCACAATTTTAGAGTGGTTTTCACTCTGGGCAAGAGTGCGTAATCACTCAAAACGATGCAAACTGTGGAAGACAACTCTAAAAAGAATCGTCTCTAATAACTCTTCAGAGTTGTTCACTCTTTTGCATTTAGAGAGTACTAAAATCAAAATGCGTCGGGCGAAATGGCCCTCCATGGTGTCCCTATACAGTGACTCCACTGACATCAAGGACGCACCGGGGAATAAAGTGTGTCGCCTTCATCCTATTATTATTATTTATTTGGCCAACAAATAAAACAAGAGGATAATAAATATATGGAAAATACATATTAAATTGAAAAAGGGGGAGGAGAGTGGAAAGTGTGGGGAGGGGGGAGGTGGAGGGTGGGGAGGAGGAATGGGGTGTGGAATGAAGGTGGGGCCAGGGGAGTGGAGGGTGGGGTGGGATGGAGGTTGGGTGGAGTGGAGGGTGGGGTGGGGTGGAGTGTGGGGTGGGGTGGAGGTTGGGACCTATAGATATGTCATTCACCCAATAAAAACACTCGCAGAAATGTTACATACAATACAAATGAAATAGGTATACCCACACCTAATTTTAATTTATTTATACACGGGGCTTCCAATCCTGAGAATTTGGCGACCTTCTTCGTGTGTCATGATCAGGGAGGAAGGAAAGCTTGTGAAGTAATCTGAACACTGACTTCAGCCTAGTGCAGATGGGACATGAATCCATAATTATTTTAGTTTATTCGAGCTACTTATAAGTTATGGTAATTAAACATTGAAAAGAGAAATCCCTTCTAAAAGGCATGAACAATGACAATTTTGTTTTCGTTTTATTCATTCTTATGTCACGGGTTTGGATTCCAACACAATCCTGACGATGGTTCTTTTTCCTAATAATGATCATTTTAACGTTAATTTAATTAATATGCATTAATACACAACCAACTCAAATCAAGTGAGCCCCTTGACTCTGAGTGGAATGCCAGTTTATCGTAGAGGGCGCTACAGGTAGCTTTCGGGCGTAGACTGGCCCCATTTTCATTTCACTTTACACGTATTTTACACATTGAGAAGTTCAAAAACCAGACCAATTTGGGTAATGGCTAATGTACACGTACAACACGTAATACTGTTCTGCATTCATTGTTGCTCCCAAAAAGTGATATTCTGTGATGAAATGTGAGTTGGAATCTGATGTTTTGAATGATCTAAGTCCAAACCCCAAGACAGACGTAAGTGAATATCGTTACAGTGTCGTTTTATGTTCGTTTAAATCTTGTAAACCAAGCAGAAATGTGGTAGATATTAACCAATCACCCGACTGAAGTTGAATAACATGTCATAACAAGTTGGGCGAAGTCCTGTTTTTGTTTACATTTTTGTTATCAGTTATCACCATGCAAAATGTGGCTGATTTACTCGTATCCATTACAATTGAAAAACTACTTTTGTATACTTTTAAAGAATTTTCTACTCTCATTTTACAAGTTGGTAAAACACACAAATATTATTTGCATAAAAAAACCTATATTTTTGAAAAATCAAGTTTAGGAAATTTTAGAGGATTGTGGATATGTGGACAAGAAGTGGGGCCCCAAAATTAAGTATAATTAATGGAAAGGAAAAAAAAACTTTATGTAGGTTCTACTCCTCCAAAATTATATTTTTGATTTTCAGCAAATGTTCCCAAGTCCTCACTACCCCAGATTGAAAAAATTTCTGCAATATTTCAATGTAAAAAATAACATTTTGTATCCCTCTTGTTGCGAACTTGAAAACAGCCTGTCATTCGCTTGATGCATGATTAGTCTGGTACCCATATCCAACAGATCAAGAGTCTTCAAAATGACAGTGGAAACCAGACTATTCTTGTTTGCAGCCATCCGGGTGGCCCTGAATTGAAATGTCGCATCTTCGTTACCATTTTTACCCCATAATTTCCCTCAAAAATCAAAGCCTTGCCCTCTTTCCACACATTTAACCTTGCTAATATTGATAAGGATTCCACGAACGTATGTTTAGGTGAGCCACATTACAAGAAGTTGTTTTCCTTTCCTTATAGTTTTGGGTTCCACTTGTCCAAAATCCCTTGTCTTTTGTCTGCGCCGTCATTCTTCTGACTGATTGGCCAATTCTCAATGTCATACCAGCCTTCTTTCTCTAAATGTTATTTTATTAGAGGTACGTTCCTGCCAGCGTGACATAATGAACAATATCATTGGCCAATCTAGAGAAAGGGAACAGCAAAATAGCATTTGCAGGAAGAATGGTGGTGCCGACAAAATATACCATGCCAAATCATAGTGCTGCACTCAGACTTTTTGCCCATATTTGTCAAAACTACCAATTTCTTGATAATAGTTTATGTAGGGATAAATGCTGAGGTATCCAGGCCTTAATTTTTAAGGAGAGTGAGAGTGATCACTCTCCTTCATATTTTCCAAGTAAAGCGAAAAAAAATGAGCTCCTTAACAATTTAAGGAGAGCTGCCTTTTTACAAAACATCATATACATTTTCCAGCCAGCATTCACCCTTTGCGGAAAATACAAACATTTTCAACAGGACAAGCAAAATTTTGAATGTTCTCTTTCTCCGACACTGGACACATGCGAAAACTTGGTTAAGCAAGAGCAAACTGCTCTCTGTATTCACTAGTATGAGTAGGCCCTATGTTGATTTAAGGAGTTGAATTTGCAGCTCAAACTTGATTTTTGTTAGTGAGAGCAAATCACTCTCTTAAATTCTCTACGTTGATATAAGGAGAGTGATTTGCCACTCTCCTCATTTTTATTAAAATGAAGGCCTGGGTATCAAATTTGGTCCCATTAAGCCGTTAATTTCAAGACTAGAACATTAATCCTTGATCAAGATTCATAAACTTTCTACTACCAACTTTTCATTCCTCTTGCCATGGTTGTTTCACTACGGTAAATTATATGTTCTACACAAAAGGAGAATATACTTTCATGCAACTGTCGTAACTTTTCAATTTTGCCATCTTTTCTTCACGCAGAATTCTACATCTGAGAAACTTGACACACCCAAACCTCTCCGTAGTGCCAGGATGGCCAAAGTAAGTCTTTTACCGACCCAAAACATGTAAAAGGCTAACTGGTTTTAGTGGCACCTTCATTTTAATTTTGTTCTAGTGTTACAGGAAAATGCCCCTCTCGTTTCACAGGTGTATTATTTCATGTACATGATGGATCAGACAAAGTTTGATTGCTGCTCTGTGACCTTTACCAATCATGTATTATACCTTTGAATACAGATGTCATCTGGGCATTTCCATGGTTTTATGACATTTTGTCACGTAACCTCTTTTTCTTGCATATTTGCATGCATTTCAAGGAACAAATATTCATAATCATTCATATTCATGAACCATAAAGTGTTATACATGTACATGCTGATTCCAATGAAACATTGTTATTAACAATGTTTCAACAATTTAAAATTGGAGTCCTTCAAGAATGATTTATCAAGGAATTGGTCGAAGTCACTTAACAAGTTAACAACTTACGTTACCGTGGAATTGCCCATGATCTGCTTAACTCAGGTTCTGTGATTTTGTTGTTTCCTACCTTTTGATGAGTGTTTCTTCTTTATTCCTGCAGCTGTTGAGTCGCACCCATCTGGTGACTTATTTCCCCGGCCTTAAGGCACTCCACCAGCGGGCAGTTCTGGTCTGCACCAGCAGAGCTAGCTTCTCATGTAGTAGCGCAGAGAGTGGTCATGACCTGGAAGGTTGGTAGTGTATTTCACATGCATGATTTTGAATATTAATAATAGTAATAATAATTTGGGAGGCTAATCATCCTTACTCGCAGTTGGGGTGCTGAATTGCGAGTGATCGAGTAGCAGGCTTTCATGGGCGCCCTTGACTGCCAGCCACATCAACCCATATATGATCACGAAGTACAGTCTGAGATCGAAAGTGTCTGATTATTGTAAAGGGAGTAAAATCGGAGAACCCAGAGGAAAATCCTCGTAGCATAGAAGAGAACTAGCGCACAACTCTACCCACATATGACCCAGGCCGGATTCGAACCCGAACCACATTGCTGTGAGGGGAGTGCCTAACGCACTTGCCACCTATGCCCCCTAATGATTTGTCATTAGGCTTGCTCTTCACCGACGTAGATTAGCACTGCATACTCGGTGCTTGTTGAGTGCACATGACAAAATCATATGCGCTGGCTCAGGTGGAATTTGAACCCATGACCTTTTGCTTACTATGCCATACCGCTAGGCCACCGAGATGTTGATTTTATTATGAAAATTGGCGAACTGGTATTGCGCATCTTGGTGATGATCGCCTTGTTGCCCCCCGAAAATTTTGTTGGTGACCCAGGTCATTGTTTTGGTGACTTATTAAGTCATTGCCTCAGTGCCCCTGGACATTGCCTTGATGCCTGGTTCATTGCCAAACACAAAACCCTGGTCGTTGTCTGTTATCTTCTTATTCAAATAAATTTGTATACCAATTGTTTACTAATTTTTCTCATTTTCAACTGCAGGCGTGCAGTATCCTCAGCGTACTTCAGGCATTTCAGACTCCGACCTTGGCCCCCTGTGCCCAACCAACCGGCAGTTCCCCTTGCCCGGTAAAACGGGTTTCGCATCACAGGTGAACGCGCAAGGCGAACCTTACATCACTGTAACCCGTAAGGTACTTCCGGACGTCCTCACCAAAGCTCTGCCTCAGGATCGCCATGCCAGCGTCCTCGCTCAGTTTGTGAATAGCGTCGCAGAGGTTGGTAGACAAGAAAGTCCAAACGATTCTTACTTTAAAGGTTCATTACAGGATTCACTTGTGATTGTTCTTTGGCTGTTGTTCACTGACCATGAATATAAAAAGGATTTTTTTAATGGTGGCTTGTTTTATTGAACAAGACATTTTGTGCTAAGCAATTTGTTGTGCTTAACATGGAATTGGCCCCTGGTCATAACTTTGTTTCAGTCACAGCAGGAGCAAGATAGTCAGGAGACCGCTGAGGGGACACAGTTCAAGAACCATCCCCAGGCCCTGGAGTGCATTGCCCAGGATTGCCCAGACAACCTCAGGCAAGGTAGGTCCCCAACAAGCCCTCCTACAGGGCCTAATTTCATGGCTCTGCTTATTGTGTGCGTAGAATTCGCGCTTAAAGAAATAAAAAGTTCTGTTTTTTACCTGGCTGGATTTCACAAAAACATTGAAATTAATCTTAAGATGAGTATTGAGTATCATCATGCTGATTTGTATTGTGACATCACTATCACACTTTGCTTAGCATTTCAGATTACTGGTAATTTGTTCTTTAGATCAGTCTTAGTGCTTCGTGAATTCGGATTACCGGTAGTAAGGGATTTTCAGTTGTGCACAAACATGTTTGTGCAACCATCCCCCGTTTCAGACAGGTGTTCCAGCGTCGTGGCGAACTAAATAGTTTAGGAGCTACCCTAGGTCGACCCAATTCAGATTTTGGTATCAGACAGGTGAACGTAATGCATTGGAGTAGGCCTACAAATAGGCCTACAAGCAAACGAACAATACGGCCATAGTAACAACTCTATAGAAGACTTTTGGCGGTTGTTTACATTTCAGACTGTACATTGTTCATAATTAGCGACTTTGTTGTTTGACTTGGCTAATAAGAAATTCACTGCTAACCCTGTAAGTGAAGAAAGAGGATCAAAAGTGTAGAATCCTCCTCCTGTATAAAGCAGAGCCATGAAACTGGGCCCAGATTTGATGCTTATCTGAACTTTGCAAACGAAAGATTCTCGATTTACAGGGTTGGTGCTGAGGCTCTTGGCCAGGTAGCCTCGTATCAAATCAAGCCTGGGAATAAACGGAGGTCACGGAGGCCATGGCCTTCGTTGCCCTGGTTCTTGGCCTTGGTGCCCCCTTCAAATGTTTCCATATAGACATTATGATTTTCCAATGGAAGTGCCTCCTTTCAATGGAAAATTGGCCTTGCCCTTACCAAACCTTATTCCCAGCCCTGTCAAATCACTGAATTTTAATAGGGAAGTTAGTGTTAGTAGAGCCATAGATTTGTGCCCCGAATAAGACTGTTTAAGTCTTTCTCGACTTTTACCCAAATTCTACAAAAATTCCCTACCTTTCAGAGATACACAGAATTTTTATTTTACATCATTGTAAGATTGTAAAATTCATGTTTCCTTGCTCGCAGAATTTCTCGGACTGTTTCCGGGAGTTAGTTTGGAAAGCTCTGACAAGTTGACCATTGTGACCCTTTGCCAGCGGACCAAGAACAACATGACAAGCTGGAGTCAGGAGGTGGAAGAAGAGAGGAATGAACTCCTGGAAAACGTGAGGCCAAAACTTTTTTTATCTGGAACATAGTTTTGAACTGTTTTAGTAATTTCTTATGATATACAGTAATTCCAGCACACGGTTTTGAATGGCGCCCTCTTTTGATTAAAACCACAAACTGCTGTGGTGTCAGTATATTATTTTGTACACCGCCAATCATCTTTTATCGAAATCTGGGAAAATGGAAAGCTAATCATGAGCAAAAGACCGGTGGAGAAATCCGGGACATGTTGTCCATGCCGAATATTGTTGTAACTCCGTGTTCCTTTCAGGAATGAATCGCGCATAACGCACCAAGCCGGAGTTGTAGTGCATTTAGATCGATAAACACCACAGCAGTTTGTTGTTTTAATCAAAAGAGGGCGCCATTCAAAACCGTCTGCTCAGATTACTGTACAGTCAAACAGGTGCTCTGAAATTCGGGCAAAAATAACTTCTGAAATGTCCATGCATGTGAACAGCGCCCTCTGTAGTTTGTTGTGTTTGAGCACCAGATGGGTGCACCACACTATTACTCCCATTGATCTTATTGTAGAACTAACTCTCAACTTCACAGTAAAAAAAAAACTTCGTCCAGGAGTCTCTCAGTTTTTGGTGAATTACCGCAAATGGAAGTTTGAACCCTCAGCTAACTAATTCATTTAAATTTTTGCAGTGTTAGCGGATGAGATTTTTTACTTATTGCCCCACGAACAAAACGCCTCAAAATGTTCTTTTGCCTTAATCGACTTGCTCTCACTTTTCATGAAGCAAAGCAATGTAGGGCCATGTTTGAAGCCATAATTTCTCAAGTCTCCACAACAGGCTGAAGCACTGAACCCCCAGGTTGGGATGACCCATCATAATCACACAATATATTAATTGCATAACCCCCCAAAATGCATACAGTATTTAAAAATCATAGGAGGGTATACAAATTATGATAACTAGATCGGTGCATTGATTTTGGAGCTATTGAGTAAAAGGTGTATCCAGATTCAATGTTATAGCGCCCTCTTGTGATTTTAGTCAGTCACTTTCTATTTCTACCTCCATGGTTCAACACAATGTCAACTTTTAAGTTAAAAGTTGAAGGCTGATGACAAGGGCACCTCGGAAGCGTCTTTGGTATGCCATAATTCTTAGATTTATCAAATAATGTTCCTTTTCTTCTTTTTTTTTGTCCTGGTTGCCTAGTTCTTTGCTTGTGCCCAGGAGATGTGTCATGCACTTGCTGATGCGGGCTACTGGGCTGACTTCATCGACCCTTCCTCTGGCCAAGCGGTAAGTTGCATCCTTCTTCCTCAAGTCAGGACTGGGGCCAATTTCACGGCGCTGCTTAGCACACAAAATTGCTAAGCATGACATTTCTGTTTTCATAAAAACAGGGTTAACAACTAAATTTCCATGTGTTATGTATCACTTGTGATTGTTCTTTGGCTGTTGTTGGCTGACCATGAATATCATATGGAATTTTTGATGGTGGTTTGTTTTATTGGGCAAGATATTTTTGTGCTAAGCAAATTTGTATGCTTAGCAGCTCCATTAAATTGGCCCCTGGACTTAACACTTACCCTCTGCACCTACCACACAAGACAAGAGCTGTTTACCACACATTACCACAGTCTCCACAGAGGGAACTGGCTCATAAACCACTCATTACCACACAGATCACACTGCGGTGTATTGTGGTATTCAGGATACCAAATGATCTGCAGTGAAAACCATGCGTGGTAAACTGTGGTATGCAGGAGGGTAAGGGTTATAGCCAGACAGTAAATGTGCTGATGGAGCCATACAATACATTATTAATTTTATAGCCTTGCATTCCGCACAGGACTTGTAAAAACCCGAGATGTAGCCAAAGATTTGGGAGACGATTTTTAAGAAGATTCTGCACTAATGCTAAAATAAACACAACTAAGAATGGTGACATAGCTCAAATAAAAGCATGACAAAATTGAAACTTTAGCCATCAGTAAAGATCCTGCTCGGATCAAAACGAATCAGGCCCTCAATCCTAACTCCTAGCATTTGATGCATGTCAGGTTGTTATTTTGCCTGATGATGAGCAGTTTGCAGCAGTTTATTACTCAAATTGAAACTTGTACACTTTCTGTGCACGTGGTAGAATATTTGTCTTTGTGAAAACAACAAAGGAATATCTTAAATGAAGTTTCCCTTAAAATTTTGTTTACAAATTTCAGTAATAAAATTTTTTAGCAGATTTGGTGTAAAATAGGTTATTTTTCCCTTTTGAGTACATGTTTTCTTAAAGCATTTCTGACTTCAGACTCAAATATTGTTTGAAATCGCAATCAAAATATCGGCGGCCAATTTCACGGCGCTGCTTAGCACAACAATTTGCTAAGCATCACATTTCTGTCTAAATAAAAACAGGGGTAACAACCAAATGTCCATCTGTTGTGTATCACTTGTGATTTTTCATTGGCTGTTGTTCACTGACCATGAACATCAAATGAAATTTTTAAAGGTGGTTTATTTGATTGGGCAAGGCATTTTTGATGCACTGATGTATTATATAAATGCCATTCTTGAAAGCATGTTAAAAAAACATACCCGGTTTTCATATCATTTCAATTTCATGACCTTTTCAGATATGTAGATTATAATCCCCCACCTCTTCCCCACAGTGAAATAAAAACCAACAAAATCTTCCCGCCGAATATTTTGGCTTGTGTAGACCGATCACAGCCCATCGAGATTAGCACTGAGTCCGTCTGTACATAGCCACCCACTCGTTTCATGCCCAGAGACTTACTGTTGAATTTATCCGTTGCTTAGAAACCCAAATGCATCACTGATGTTGTCTAATTCTTCAGGGTGTGGCTTTTATTTGAATAAGAGAATTAAATTAAGAATTCAAAAACAACCAGGCCTTATTCACGGTGCATCCATCCTGCATTCGAAGCAGTGCAATCAAATTGAGGCTTGGATTCAAAATAGTCTGGTACCTGTTTTCTTTTTTAGAATAGGGCTCCGTGCTCGAGCTATTTATAGGAAACGCCCTTTATATTGACAGCTATAGTTACCCGGATGTTCGGACAAATTTCACAACGTTTACGTGCATTAATTTGGCAACGTGCGACTTGTTTGTCCAACATCTGAATGTGACGTCACAAGCGCAAACCATTGGCGTTATCATTTCGAAAGGATATACAAGGAAGGTGACAAAATAGATGCACCGTGCAGCAAACGAATAGTGGACATACAATGTATATGTACACAATAAGGGTTTTTCATAACTTGTTCAGCAATATCTTCTCAAACAACAAAACAAATGTACAATATTTACTGCACAGAACCTCTGTAAGTGAGTAGTCAATGAAATTGAAATAATTGAAAAATAATTTTGCCAGTGCGCTGGCTTTTCAACTCATTCTGCATACTTTTGTGTACATATTGTAATTGCATTGACTTTTTTTTTCATTACAACAGGCAAAAAATACAATATGTTTCCATGGAACAATGTTACAATGTTTGATACAATTATGGAGCAAAGCAAACTAGATGTCAATGTGTATAGATAAACCAAAGGCCACATAGTTAGCTAGGTTTAGATTTGAATGTTAATTTCAAGGTGTGTCTGGTTCAAATCCCACCAAGGGCTAATTTCACAAAGCGAAAAGATAAATCTAAATGTGAATCAATCCTAATTGCTATTTAAGCAAAGTTTGATGTCACAATGCTTGCCCAGTCAACATTTCTGCTCCCTTGATTTTACTAAAGCCCTGTCCGCACTGGACTTTTTTTGGACAAAGTAACCTAGACGCTGGGTACTTTACCCATTTTTAGTCCAGTGCGAACGTCTCAGGAAGTCTGCCTCTCAGTTACTTTGCCCAAGCCGCGCGGGTATTTCTACAGGCCAACTTCTGCCCGGGTAGAATACCCGAGACACTTTACCCGAGACGAAAAGTCCAGTGTGGACAGTGCGAGTCGGGCACCCTCATGGGCCTAGTATTGTCAGCTCGGTAATTCTTCCGTGCGTGCACAGTTAAGTTACCCGAGTCAAAAGTCCAAGTGCGGGCAACGGTAATATTTGCCCATTTTTTAATTACCCATCGGCTCGGTTAAATCCCCGGGAAAAAAAGTCCAGTGCGGACAGGGCTTAAGTGGCCATGACACAAACTACATACTATGTCTTCAGAATGGTCTGGTTCCTTTATGCCATTCTCCCCCTTTGTGAACAATGTCTTAGTCCTAGCCTTCTGTAACATGTATACAGTAGATATAAATAATCTCTTGTCGTGAATCACATAGCAACAGTGTAGGCCACGCTAGGATTATTTGGCTAAGGCTTGAATTATGCACATGTACATGTATGACTATTAAAAGAAGCGCCTTTAATACTTCCCATAGACTTGTATGTAACTACAAGCCATAGGCAAGTCATTCAGACACAGCCTTAGGCTAGGGTATTTAAATTCTGGCTAGTATAGGCCTACTGTGCATTATACATAATGTACAAGATTAGTTATTTTACAGATTATCATTGCATTGAATATATATTCAAAATTTCAAAAGGCTTAATATTGCTTGTCATACATTGTATTTGGTATCTGGTAAATTGTAGGCCAAAATGGCCAAACTAAAATTCTCTATATTTTACACTATATGTATATTTTACACTGTTAGCATACAATCTTCCATTCCTGTATGTAGGCCTATAAAGCTTTCTGAATGTAAGCAAAATTTACAATGTCACATATTCACTATTGTACAAATACTAGCAAAAGCGTTGCAGAACAACTGCAGTTGAAAAATATTATCAAAATCTATACTCTTTTTTTGTTGGCTATCAGAATATGGTAAACTTACTGTGATTCTGCCCAATTGGCCAAGTCCACACACCTGCTTTAAGTGTACTGTAAATTTTAATTAGTCTGTGAAGGCCTTAAAGGTACTTATCATACTTTGGTCGCATACAGAAACAGAAATCTTCACAGGTTTACCTATAACTTGCAGAGTATAAAGATGGTGATGGTAGAAACATACCATTAAATTTTTTTCTGCATGAAATGCAGTATTTATCCAGAAAAGAGTAAAACCAATGACCAAAATTATTTTTGATCTTTTAAAGATCAAAAATAAAAGAGAAAAGACTTGATATTTTTGCCCATGAATAGGTATTTCCTTGACAAAAACCAAAGTATGATATTACCTTTAATATTTTTGTTTAATTTTTTGTCATTGACGCTTACGGAAGCAGAAATGTCTGTGCTTACAAGAGGAATTTTCTGTTCACATTTACTGAAGTACTACTTGCTTGCTCGACTAGTGTAGAAATTTTGCACGAACCATGTAAGCAAGCGTGGGGTGCTGTGGCCTAGTGGTCTGGCATGTCAACCTCAAGATCTTGTGGTCAATCTACAGATTATGGGTTCGAATCCAGCCATGGGCTAGTGGTGCTTGCATCCTTGGGCAAGACGCTTTGTCACATATTGCTTCTCTTCACCCAGGTGTAGATGGGTACCTGGGAGGGTAGTGATGGCTTTGTGGTTTGATTAGCCTCTGTGCACTGAATTATACGGTAGCCGGGCCGTATACTCCCCAGGGAGTTGAGATGGTTTCAGAGATGTAAATGTAGCCCTATGACCAGGGATAATACACACAAAGAGATATCATTGATTGATACATGCCCTATAAAAAAGCGGTTATTAACAAATTAGGATCATTAACACAGAATTCTGCAGTTTTAAGCAGAGCCATGAATTTAGGCCCTAGTCAACTAGCGGAGTCATCTTTTATGCACAATAGGCAAGAGTACCACAGTCACACTTGCAGCAGCCGGTTAACAATTATTGTTGATACTTGCTGAACATTATCAGTAATGTCTCAAGTAAAATTCGCTATACTTGGAAAGTTGGAATGGGAGACTTTGGAGAACCGGTCTTCAAGTCAAAAGCACAGGCGTTACTGTAAATGGTGATGGAAGGAAGCTCTCCTGGCAATCTCTCGTCCTATTGAATCATTTTCTGGATTCAGGGTTTCTACTCAAAGGGGATGGGGTATCTCCACAAGCAGTGGCTGCTCATGTCTAGGGCAACGAGGAATCCAGTCCTGGTCATGGCGAGTCGCCGGGTGTAGGGCGCTATAAGGTCCACCAAGACACTCCCCACGAAGCGTCCCGTGTCCAGGTTGAGGATCTGGACTTGGTTATTGGACTCATTGTGGACGAGGAGGTACCCGCTGGCCGTTGCGACAATGGCACCGGGCTGCGGCAACTTGTCAACGGACCGCAGCTCCTTGATGTATTCCCCTGTATCCTTGAACATCTGGATGCGACAGTTTTTGGCTTCGGTGACAAAGATGTTGTCACTTGGGTCGATGAACATGTAATTGGGGAAGTCAAATTCTCCGGGACCTGCTCCCTGCTTTCCGATCTGCCTCCAGAACTTCCCTTCTGAGGAGAAGACGAAGATGCAGTGAGCTCCTCGATCGCTGACGTAGACCCGGTTGTCTGAGTTGATGCCGATGCCATAAGGTTGCACAAAGCCTTCGTGCCCGAACTCACAGACCTTGATGCCTTTGGGTGTTAAGATTCTGACCCGTTTTTCATTGAGTAAGAGAGCCGCAATGTTTGAGCTGTTTGCAGAGAGGAGGATGGGCTCCTGGCCTGGGAAGGGAAAGTCGTACTTGTACTGGCCCTCTGGAGTGAGGCACTGAACACGCTCGTTCTCGACCGAGTCGGCAACCAAGAGGTCACCCTCGGAGGTCAGGATGACATCCGTTGGATTGTCAAACTGTCCCTTCCCGTTGCCCCTCCTGCCAATCTGCTCCTTCTCGCAGACCGGCATCACTGCATGAGCCAGGAGGGTGTTGTCTTGTCCCAGTCGGCTGACCGTGATCTCGTGGAAGCCAGTAACCTTGGGTTTGTACTTCAGCGTGTAGGTGCAGATGATGCCTCGTCGCTTGACTGTTCCAACGACGGACCCCTCCACATCCTGCCCCTCTGGATCCACAATGGCGATCTTCAAGCTCTGCAGAGACAGCTTATGCGTCCTGCCCAGGTCCTTGCCATCTTTCCCTAGCGTCGGGAGATTGTACTCCCTCGGCATTTCCATGGCGACGGTGCAATTGCCTCCGATGATCGCTTTACTTGGAAGGAGGCGGATCGGTTGGACTTGCACCTCCAGTGGACAGTTGCTGATCAGGTCACCGCTGATGGTGACCCACAGGAAGTGTTTCCCGACCTTCTGCGGAGTGTAGATGATTTTGTAAACTCCATTGAGGCTGTCCACCACTTCACATGGTGTTGTGGAGCCATCGAGGTCCTGCAAAGAAGCACAGATGTCTGCCCCACCAATAGTGCACTCTTCACCTCTTTGATTCAACCCTTTGACCTTGGCTGTGCTCTCCGCAAGGACAAGTGCGGGATGCGCATTCACAATGGTCCTAGATGGGTCTGCATCTCCAAGATACACCATTCCGAGGTTGTCCACAAAGTTGTCATATTGTTGGAGGATGCTCCCATCGGCCCTGGTGTAGTGGAAGGGTGTGTTGGCCAACTTCAGGGCTTTCTGTATGGCTGGCAGCATTTTGTCCAACTCTGTCTCTCCGTTGTTGTTCCCGACAAAATCTTTGGTGGCAGGAGTGCCCAAGTCTTCCCCATTCTCACTCGAAGGCTTCCTGCTGGACTCGACAACGTCTGCTCCCTCAGTGATGGTCCTCATGCCGCCATTCAGTGTGGAGTGGTTCATGCTGACGGCCATCCGCTTGGGGGCCAGGAGGGACCGTTTCAGACGTCGGTGCTCCTGGTGGAGCTTGGCGAGCAGGGCCTCCTCTCGGTCCTTGAGTTTCTGGTGGCAGTGCTGGAAGCAGGACATCACCTCCTGCCGGACGGCCTCCACGTTGGCCTCTAGCTGACGCTCCTGCCTCCCGATCTCCTCGTGGAGCTGTTCCAGATCTCTCAGGGCCTGCTTGGCTGCTCCTGTCATCCCGCCTCCCGTTTCCATGGGCGACGACATCCCATTGCCTCCCTTCTCTCCCCGCATCTTAACCGTCGAGCCACCAGCATCAGTCATTAGACCATTGTCTTCCATTTTACTTCACTGCAAAAGGAAACAAAAGAGGAGATACATTAAAACCATCATTCTTGCATCAATCCTAGTCATCTGATTGGTGGATCTTGATCACATGTCACCAAATCAATGGGTACCGTTTATTAGCACTTTCATGGCACTTTATTCTAATGTTAGGTTGCGCCAGCGTTATTGCGTGCACTTGCATGATATAAAACAAATTTGATGAATGTGTCACATTTGTTTCGCCTCGTGGAATGGAACAGTCCTGTCACTTCATGAAATTTTTCTTACCATTCTACTCATAAACATTTACCATTTTACCACATTCTTACTTTCATCCTAAAGTCCTGTCACCCCCATACCATTCCCTATCATAGAATGCTCTCCAGTCTCCACAACCATAAACTTCCCCTCCACGTCCTGTGTCATACATTTGCTGAGATCACATAAAATAACGTCAAATTTTGGATGTATCTAAAGATTATCTCTTTAAAATGTGAACAGTATCTTGGGCCATTCCACCAAGTCAATTTCCTTGGTATCCCTTCAAATGCTCCAGCAACCATTACAGTTTCTTGCAAAGTGACGTCAAATCTTTGAAACATTATAATACAATATACATGCATCTAAAGAATATCCCTGTAAAAATGTTTATCTTGGGCCATTTTATTATTCAGCTACACTGGCATTCCTTTGAAATGCTCTAGCAACTGTTCCAGTTTCTTAAAAGGTGGCGCTCAGTAAGAAGAGAAAACCATCTTGCCCCTTTAACAACGAAGTGTCAGTCCTGTTTATAATGCGCCATGACTAGCAATATCCATGCGGTGGCACATGAAAGCCTAAATTCCACACGCAGACAGTAAAACCGCAGCTCAGTGTGTGTGGCCCAGACATGAGACACCTCCTCTCATGTCATGCATATTATTCCACCGTTTCAATTAATATAAAACCGGAGTCTGGTTGGTGATGGGGCGGGGGACCCGTGAATGCACCAAGTGGATCATGCAATGGATGCGAGTACCGGCTATGCTATGCAGTCCTAGAGGGATTGTCGGCTCATTCTCAAATGTCTTCACTCTTCATCATTTCATCATTTCTGTCATGATATCCATACTTTGTGTAATGTTGATTGAGTATTCGTTGACATGAAGACAAGTAGCCCCCCAAAAAAAAAAAAAAAATTATAAAAAGAAGTCTGTGCTATGTGTATGGTAAGTAAAATTCCATGAAGGCAGTAAAATCCCATGTAGGGCTTTGGGATATTTCTTACAGGAATCTTTTTTCTGTCTTAGAGTATAAAATGCTTAGAGTATAAAGGAAAGGCTTTAAAGCCTTCGAGAAAGATCCTGCTAGGATCGAAATTTCACATTGTCGGGCTCTCCTATTTTTAAACCCCAAGCATTTTATATACCTGTATTTCAGGTCATTGTCTTGGATGATGAACAGTTTGCAGCAGTTTCTTACTTGTAACGATTCTCTTTTTTAGTGGCTCGAATTTCAAAACTAACCATTCCAAATGTTAAAGGTACTAGTATCATACTTTGGTAAGACTGAAATGGTTTATTGTCCAGAAATTAGTCAAACAGGAACCGAAAATATTTTTGATCTTTTAAAAGATCAAAAATAAAACAGACAAGACTTAAGAAATATTGTGCCCGTTTTTCACTGTTTTCTCAAAAAGTGGTCACCGTATGGGACTGAAATTTTCACAGATGACTGTTACTGTATCTGTCTTGATATTTTTGCCCATTAAACTTGTATTTATTTTATAAAAACCTTTTGATATTACCCTTAAGAGGCAAAATCCTACAATTCTAGGGAATATATCTTTATAATGTATACCCTCTTTATTATCATTGCCATGAATTTATCTATATGACAATGATAACAAAAACGTCAGCTTTTTTATTGTCTTGTAGAAGATTATAGCATATAAAAAGTTTGAGGTTGGCAATTTGGCTGCAGAAATCCCAGACACTGCCAGACAGGATTGACTACCGTAAACTAACCGCATTTTTGGTTTGGCCTTATGTTAATCGTGTTTAATAAGACGGAGAAACATTTTACCCCGATGACTGCTTCTCCCGAGGATATACAGAGATAAATTGCAGAGTTTCGTTTCAGAAGAGATGAACGGATAGATCCGTTCTGCTAGGTTGGGGCACAATTTCTCACGGCGTCCTGGTTTTATACATCAATATGATCGAATCTTTCATTCGTTTCTGGTGCACGTTCGCCGGTACGCTTCCGATTGAAATGAAATCAATCCATGTGTTCTTAATTGCAAGTTTCTACCTGTGGTTATAAAGTCAGTGTGACAGACTTTGCACCCAGCCAGCCTGGTTCCAATTTCACGTCCCTGCTTAGCACAAACATTTGCTAACCATGAAATTTCTTTCTCATTAAAAACAGGATTAAAAACAACCAAATTTCCATGTGTTGTGTATCACTTGTGATTGTTCTTTGGCTGTTGTTTGCTTACCATGAATATCAAAATGGAGATTTTAATAATTGGTTTGCAAGACATTTTGTACTATGTGCTTAAAGGCAGCGTACAGGATTTGCAAGGACTCCCAAAAAAATTATTGAGTTTCAGACAAAAAAAAAACAGTTCGTAAACAGTGCAAACAGTCACCATGGGAAATCTTGGTTCATCAGATGCTGGGTTTTTCAAGGAAATCAAGATTTTTAAAAAGAGTTTAGTAGCATTTCGAACGCGTGGTGTAACCGTGAAGGATTCGGAGGGGGGCAAGATTATTTCGGCCGTATTTCTGCTATCCAGATGAACAAAGCGTAAAAAGGTACATGAAACAACATCTGTAACCTGGAAGTTTAACACCTTCACTTCTGCTTAAGTACCAAATTCAGCCAAAACGCACATCTCTGCAAATCCTATATGCTCCCTTTAACAGCTCCATGAAATTGGCCCGTGGTAAAGTTGACACAAGTTGACCTACCTTCGTGTATGCTGACAAGAAATCCCAAAGCCAAAATGTTGTAAGGGCTTGGTGTTCCAATCCTATCTAGAGATATACGTCAGTAACTCAAATGGCGCAGAACTTTATACAACTCAAGTACAAGATCGACAGTGATTCCCCTTGCAACTTGCACTGGAAATACCATCAGCTCAACTCCATGGGCCAGAGAAGACCAGATATTTGGATCATAATAAACATGTACAGTAGTAGCTGAACTGATTTACACTGCCACAACACAGTGCACTCTTGCGCACATTCAACTAGCCATCATATGATGGGGAACCAATATGGCTTTTTGTAGCACAGCTAAAGTTTTTCTTCGCTCGCTCTCTCTCTCTTTAGTCCAAAGTCCAGGATATAGAACTTTGGATTGGCACACTCCTTTTAATAAACAAGCATTAATGAGGCTTGCATATCACTCAGAGATATTGATTTTTGTTTTTTATGGCAGGACGCCCAACTTCCTTTTGTTTGCATTTCATCTGATAAGCTCAAAAATATGTCAGATAGAGCCAGGAATTTTATTTTTTATAGCATATTAGAGATTTGACTTTAAAATGGAATGCAGATTTTTACCCAGTATTACCGCAATTTCATCTGGTTTGTTTTATTTGGAAATGGAGGAATTCAGGGAATTTTGAGGCATAGCAAGATTTTCTTTCATGATTAGCTGAAGGGAAATAAATCTTTTTTGTCTATTGATTTTTAATTTTACATGCATGTGTGCATTGTATTTTAAAGTCATGTGCCGTCCATGCACACATGTATGATAGAGATATGCATAGTACATGTATACATATGATATATATTAGTTAACTACTACTGTAGTTAGATTTATGCTTATGCTGCACAACTGGTATATAGAACAGTTCATTCAAATGCTACATGATGCACACTGGTTTATTAAAGGCATAATACATGATTGGTAATGGTCACAGACTGAGCAGCACTCATACTTTGTCAGATCCAATTTATGTGCATGAAATAATAAAACTGTGAAAATTTGAGCTCAATTGGACATCTGAGTCATGACAAAATAGCGGAAACCTGAGTCAGTTTTTCCTATAAAACATAAAGAATGGTTTTGATCTTACCCCGAGATTGGGTCTTTGTTTTACTAATTTCTGGACAAATACACCATATCAGGTGGAAATATTTTAACGGTATGTTTCTACCAAGCACCATCTTCATACCCTGAAAGCTATACGTATAAAATCTGTGAACATTTCTGTTTGGGTAAGTTATCCTGTACTGTACCTTTAACCAAACAGCTAGGACAAATATTTTTCTTATTTCATAATTTTACTAAGGTTTCCATGCTTTATAAAAAATTGCAATTTCGTCTCGAAACCAGCCAATTTTGCCATGATCATTTGAACCCTCCTAGCATCATGCTCGGACTCACCAACCCTCCCCAGCGTCAGTAATCGCGCAGCTGTTTACCCATCTGATTAAGTGCTTGTTAGTCAGTCCTAGAGTCTCAAATTGTCATCGCGTTTTTTTTCCTCAGAGTGTTAAAGTCATTTTCTGCCGAAATTTGTTCACAGGTCAGTTCAAGTGTGTCATTCCACAGCCGTTAAAACGTAAGATAGTTGAACCCACAAAGACTTAACGCCTTTCTATTTAATATGCACAGTGAATTACGCTTACCAAACGGAATGATATATTGTGAATTAACCTTTATCCACTTGGCAGTTTTACCAGGAACCTTTCTGAGGTCCAACATCACTGTGGCACAGTGCGGCACATTCTGTAGCCCTAATGACCTCAGCATTTTGGCTAGGAAACTTCCTGAATCTGCCAAAATCCAGCTCTGCACAGTATACCCGTGGCGGATTCTGTAGGCCTACACCCCTTAGCCATTTAGGCTAGAAACCTTCCTGAATCTGCCAAAGTCAAGCACTGCGCAGTATCCCAATGGCTCATTCTGAAACCATTTCCCCTGGGCATTTAGGCTTGGAACCTTCCCGAATCTGCCAAAATCCAGTTCTTTGCACAGTATCCCTGTGGCAGGCTCTGTAACCCTAACCCAGGGCATTTTATAGGCTAGGAAGCTTCCTGAATCTGCCAAAGTCAAGGCATGTGCAGAATCCCTAAAGCCCATTCTATAAAACCATGACCCCAGGGGCCAATTTCACGGCCCTGCTTAGCACAAAAATTTACTAAGCGTGACATTTCTGTCTTAATAAAAACAGGGTTAACAACCAAATTTATGTATACAGGGTATCATTTGTGATTGTTCTTTGGCTGTTGTTCACTGATTGTGCATATCAAATGAATTTTATTATGGTGGTTTGTTTTATTGGGCAAGACATTTTTGTGCTAAGCAGTGCCATGAAATTGGCCCAGGACATTTGGCCAGGAAACTTTGAACCTGATGTTTGCAGACAAAACAAATCCCCTCCTTGATTCAATATGACAAGTACCGATAAAATAAAAAAGAAATTTTGGCCGAGCAGAGATTTTAGTTGGCGCACTTTCAAAATGCTAATGAGGAAGGAATAATTTATATATCCCAGGCATAAAGCAAGCTGCAGGCCTACTGCACATTTGTGATCAGTTCATCACTTGAGGAATAAACAAATCTTCCTCTTCCCTCTTGGCTCAGATTATGAAAACGAGAGCGGCGGCCAAAATTATGCATGCTGTCAGAACCCTTTGCTACATTCAGAGTAATCGTGATGTTGTCGACGACTGTTTGGCTGGCGAATTCATTTGAGGAATTCACCTGCCAATGTTGCCAATGATATGAGAAGCCCTGCGGCTGAAAATATCTGTTCCCTCAAACTTGAATTCTTAATAGTTTCGCAGATTATACGTCCAGTGCATTCACATGGGGACCGTGGTGCTTATGGTCTTGAGCAAGACGCTTTACTCATTCCTTCTCTTTACCTGGGAGTAAAAGAGTACCCATGAGGGTTAAATTGCCATGTTCAAACTCAAGATCTTTGCAAGATTTTAGGCTCAGTGCCCAGCTGTGGGTACCACTGTGTTTATAAATGTTCTTGAGCAAAGCACGTTACTCATTACTGCTTTATTTTATCGCCGTGGGTACCCATGATAAAATAACCAACAGACAGAGTTTTAACTTTTATACTCCTCAGTATTTCAGAGTCTTTCAAGAGAAACAAACAGATAGCACTAGTCAACAACAAATGATATTGCGAAGTGCGCCATGGAATTTGAGAGAATTTTCAAATGTGCTCCATGTATCAAATTTTTTATCAGTTGGCATTTTTATTTCCCAACGGATGTGCCCCACATAGTGAAAGAATGGCCTAACTCCTTTGGCATATTTGAGAACTGAATTCCAACTCAGGAATCTTTCTCAAACATGGTAGAATGACAAACACAAATCTGTTTATCATTTATGGCATTTATTTAAGCCCATGGTATTTTTAAATCTGTTCACACAGGATTTTTGATCTTTAAAAGATCAAATTTTGTATGGTCAATTGGTTTTACTCTTTTCTTGATAAATACAGTATTTCATAGAACAATTTTAACGGTATGTTTCTACCATCACCATCTTTATGCTACCAAAGTATGATATACCTTTAATGTAGAATACTTGAAGACTTTTTTAATGACACAGGATGTTCAAAACAGCTCAAAACACTTCCCCCATAAACATTAATGTACAGAAAGCCCTTAGGCAGAAACCATAATTGCACTGACAGCTAGTCTATAGTGTCCACCCTTTGATTATTATGTCCATGTATTCAAACCTTTTAATACCTTAATTTTTTGTATTTAGCGAACCTCCCAAGATAGTAAATACATGTATACTCACAGCTGCATTTTATATTTTCATGAGCTTGTCCCACCATTATCAAATTGCTCCGGGCCTATACAGATGCTATCACTGAAAAGGTTATTGAAAAGGAAAAAAAACTCAAGAGGGAATGGAGACGGAGCTTTGATAAAGTTCTTCTTGTTATTTTGTCAGGTAAAGTGCAGCCTTTTAAAAAGCAGACAATCACGGATATTGGTTTTTGTTGTTTGTGAGTGTTGTCATGGTTGTTGTACTGAGGGATATTTGTGAAAGTCTTATTATTGTAGGTGAGAAATTGTGTAGCGGCTGTTTACGGAAGATTGGGGATGTGCAGACCGGTTGCCGTGGGTGGGGGAGGGGGAGGGGTGGTGTGGTTTTTTTTTTTTTGGGGGGGGGGGGGGGGGGGTGGTGTTCTAGCAGAAGTTATATCACTGATTGGATTTGGTTTAGAGGGTATACATCCATTTAAGTGCATTTCATTTTATTGCCAGATTCACGGTTTTAAAATGTTTAGTGAACATTGGGAGAATTTGATAATTGCTAATATTTTACAGTCAGTGGCTGGGTGGTGGGGACTGTGAATGAGGTAGGGGAGGGGGATGGCAGAAGCTACATGTTTATCACTAATTGAATTTGGTTTGGAGCAGTGTACGTCAATTTTAGTGTTATTGATACATCACTGGACGTTGAGAGAATTTGATGATTACTGTTTAGAGTCAATGGTTGCCAGTGTTGGGAGAATTTACCAATTGATAGAAATTTTCTGTATGCTGCTGTAAAAGCTTTTTTTTAACACAATTGGTATTTGTTTCCACAATTGAGAATGTTCAGAAATCAGAAACTTATCTCCTTACTTTTGTTCTCGTCCCACTTGGTGTTATCTTTTCCAACGGGTACACAAGGAAGGTGACATTATGGATGCGCCGTGAATAAATTATATATTGGTTGTTTGATTGGGATTTTTAAACACGTTTTCAATGTTAGCTGTGTTTGAACTTTGAAGGTAAAAAAGGTAAAACAGTGAACACACTGAAGCATCTTTGTATATGATGCCATTTCCTCCATGTTATGGCACATATCAGGCAATTTTTTAAAATGCAGGCAATCAATTCCAGGCAATCTTCCTATTAAGAAGATCATGACATTCACTTGTCTCATATTGTTCTTTTGAATGGTTAGGCACTGCAGAATGCCATTGAAGTTTTCTATTTGCAAGCAGTGTGCTTGGCAACCTCCACGTCTAAAGCAGCCCATGATGCAAAATTACTTCACCCATGTGGCACTAGACCCCAAGATCACACCCACACATTCATATTACACTCTCATCACCAGCCAAGTCATTGATCTCTTAGAAGCAAAATGGTTCTGACAGACATTCCTCGGCATGAATAATATTTGACATTTTTTGTGTACGTCTGTGTACACACTGTTACGTCGTCCGAGGAATAAGTTCTTTCTCGTCCTTGGGATGTGATTCTTTAATAGTAAATGTTTGTCATGGAGCTTATAATGGGTATCATTTGTGTAATAATTTGGCTATGGCTTAGATGTACACACTTGTCTATGGTGTTGGCTGTAGCCGCTTCCCATAGACTCATGTGTAAGTTCAAGTCAAGTGAGCCGTAGCCAAGAAATTCAGACTCAACCATACAACAAACATGCAATTCCCATGCCTACATAGTACTGTTGCTGTGTGTACGCCTCTATACAGCCATATACTTCATGATGGTCTACACTGAACTTGTTTATAATACAGGATTGGTGAAGGTGACAAAACAGCTGCGGACTGTTCATAATTTGATTTGTCATTGAATAAAAACAAACCTGTGAAATACTCAACTGATGTCATCATCGGAAACTGTATAAAACAGTGAAAAACGCTCACAGTATTTTAATTCTATTCACAGGAGTTTTGATCTCACCCAGAGATAAAAACTGTTTTCGGTCCTTGTTTTACTACTGGTAATTTCTGGATAAATACAGCATTTAAACTGGAAATATTTTAACGGTATGTTTTGACCAGCACCATCTTCATATCCTGAAAGTTATTCGTAAATCTGTGAACATTTCTGTTGGGGTATGTTGTCAATCATGTGCTGTACCTTTACATGAGAAGGCCTATAGTACACTGTTTCCCTTTCAATTTTCATGGTGTTATTACTGTTATGTGTAGTATCTAGACAGGAATATTTCGACAAGATGGGACCTCAGTTATTGAGGGAGAAATGAAGCCATCGTGCTCATATCCACCCCCAATTTAAGATACATTAACTGCTTCATAGTGACAATGTGAAATGTACATGTATCATCTATTATCCTCAGAATGCAGTCAAATTAATCTCTTTGCTAATTAGAATAAATAATTAATAGACAGTCAGTCAATTAATGTACCTTGTGAATTTATGACGCTGTCAAAAAAAATTCTACATTTCTAAATTTTTTACTACTGAAAAGTAAGCCATAGTAGTAACCATAGTAGAATGTTTGCATCTTTAAATCCTACATCTTTAAAGATCACGGTTGATGAAAACATGACATTAAGAAATGATAATACTGTACCGTAGGCTATTTATAGTTAAAGATTCAAAACAAAATTGCATACATACACTTACTGAGAACCAGTAGGCCTACTAGTACTAATTGTATTGTCAATCTCACAATATGTAATTAACACCATTGTGTACAGGGCCATTGGTACTTACATGCGTATTGTGCAGAGATATAATCACACTGTATCATTTTCTTCTGTGCACGGTTATCAGCACCATGTGTAGTGTGCATGGGTCCATCATGTCCATATGAAACCGGCACCCTTCTGCGTCAGTGTTTTGCTGGGAAGCTCACCCACGAGCGTGTGACTGATGCACAGTCCGCGATCTTTATATCCAATCCAGTGCTGATGTTCTTCTTAGATTACATTGACTCCAAGCAGCACCAATTCCTGTCTGTTATTGAAATGAAGAAAGGTTTAATTTCCGTCCTTGGTTACTATACACAATTCAGTTGTCAGACTCTGGTGAACGGTGCACTGACAAGACTGAGCTGCACTTGCACTGGGTATGCCCGGCCCACACACATGTACTGTACATTCATGTCACACACTACTACTACACATGCTCCACTCGTCCAAGGCTGGCCATGGGTCTATCCATCCTAGCTCCACACATCAGTCATTTTGTGACTAGTCAGCAAAGAGTCAAGGTCTATTTTCCCTCCTGGAGTGGAGGCCGAGGGGGGGGGGATCTCATATTTCCCAAATTTCTTTCTTTCTTGCTGCGGTATGGGACCAATTTCATAGAGCCGCTTCAAAAGCCAAACATTTGCTTAAGCATGAAAAGTCTTCCTCGATCAAACAGAATTACCAACCGAATTGTCATGTGATGTTTACTGCTTTTGACTTGTATTCTGTCATTGTTTGCTGAGTATAATATTCACAAGGAGTTTTGGCTGGCATACTGGGGCTAATTTCATAGAGCTGCTTAGCACTAAAATTTGCTTAGCACAAAAATGTTTTGCTCAATAAAACAAATCACCATGAAAAATTCCATTTAATATTCATGGTTAACGAACAACAACCAAAGAACAATCACAAGTGATACACAACACATGGAAATACTATTTTTATTATTTAGACAGAAATGACGTGCTAAGCAAATGTTTGTGCTAAGCAGCTCTATGAAATTGGCCCCTGATTACCAAGGATTTTGGTGCTTAAGCAAATGTTGGTGCTTAAGCATGAAATTGGCCCATGGTGCGATCGGTCATTGGTTCTCACACTACACTGTACATATTGCCAGTGCTCTTCCATCATATATTCATCTCTCCGTTATGATGACATGGCATTTTATTGAATCATTTCATATTTCACAGTGCATTCCTTGTTGTTTAATTGTGGCACGTCAATGGAGGTTATTGATCAGGGGGCGTCTGTATTGATTCTTCACGGAATATTATAGACGATCTGCGAGGGGAAAAACAAAGCAGTTTGTTTCTGAAACTGGAGTTGACTAACACTGCACATGAATTTCATTTTGTGAATCATTTATTGGTTGGTTAAGATATTCCCTGCGACCCTGAGGGCAAATGAAAAAAATCATATTTTTTTGGTTTTAGTTTCAGTTTTCAACCAGGATTATGTTTTGTACTAAAGAGACCAACATACATGACATACATGTAATAATACTTGATCTTATGTATGCCACTTCATGAATGCTTCATAATACACACATTTTAAAGCCACTTTTTGTTTTACATACCTTATGTGGACTTTCCTTTGTTCTCTTGTACTGACCAAATGGACAACTTCAAACCATCGGTATTTGAACTGTACCCATTTGTTTTTCATGATGGAATTTAGACCGAATATCCCTTGTATGATAAACTTCAATTTGCGACGGATAAAGACACATTAAAAATTTCCTCTGTTGGCCATTTTTGTTGGCATCAAAACATTATGTGGACATGTGCGAGTCCACATAACGTCTTGGGATCCTGCATTATGTGGACGTCCTTTGTTGTGAAGTCCACAGTGTATGCTACACCTGTGCAAAGCCTGCACATGCACAAACTCAACATCTCTTCGCAATTCAAGAACCCCCTTTAAAGTTAACCAAAAAAAAAGGATAAAATTGGATAAATGATTGTCATGGTGACGACGCAGGTGGTCAATTGCGTCTGAGATGTTTTATTTCGTATGTGTGTGTATCTTCTGGGTCAGGATTGATTTAACCGTAACTCTAATGCCCTTTATAGCGGATACAGGCAAATCAAGGCCAAACAGGAATAATTTGCCGGCCAGCTATCTTCCCACGGATACTAGCAGCTGTGCCACCCTATGTGGGGATAAAAATAAAACCAGAATTATTTTTTGGTATTTTTATTTTTATCCATTTCATTTCCTTTTCTATATTGTCCCTCTGTGCATATTTTTCAGTACTGCAGGGATGAGATTTCTCAGATTAAAATCTGATTTGAAACCTTTTTGTTTCGGATTTCAGATTTTTTTTCCTCACTGGCTGTGTACAAAAGTATTGGAGATTTTCAGATTTGAGACATTTTATGCTCCCTGTCAGCTTCTTTTCAGACATTTTTATCATTGGTCAATCTCATCACTGGTATAGCCTCCGCCAATTAAAGTATCACACTTTGGTAAGAGGCCAAAACGGAAATGTTCACAGACAGGGTATGAAGATGGTGGTGGTAGAAACATACTGTTAAAATGTTTCCGCCTGGAATGGTGTATTTATCCAGAAATTAGTAAAACAACGACCGAAAATCTTTTTGATAATTTTAAATATCAAAAATAAAAGAGACAAGACTTAAGAAATACTGTGGCTGTTTTTCACTGTTTTCTGAAAAAGTGGGCACCGTATGGAACTGACATTTTCACAGATGACTGTTACTGTATCTGTCTTGGTATTTTTGCCCATGAATCTGTATTTCTTTGATAAAAACCAAAGTATGATACTACCTTTAAGTTCCACCAATTAAAACAAATCCAACTTGTTCCAATAAAAATACGGATGAAGAGAGGGTAATTATTATTTGAGTATTTGATGGTATTTCCTGAAATTGTCATGATTGTTAACATTTAAAAGAATATCTATTAGTTGCTCTCATCGCACTATACGTTCATCGGAAAATGATGTCTTTTATTCTGACATGGACAAGTAAAAGAGAAATATTTTTAAGGGCTGTTTAAAGGTACATGTAATATACTTTGATTTTTGTCAAAGAAATGCAGATTCATGAGCAAAAATATCAAGGAATATACAGCAACAGGCATCTGTGAAAATTTCAGTCCCATACAGTGCTCACTTTTTGAGAAAACATTGAAAAACTCCCACAGTATTTTTGAAATCTTTACACTGTTATTTTCTATCTTTATTAAAAGATCAAAATTTATTTCGGTCATTGGTCTGACTCTTTTCTGGTTATGTACAGTATTTCGGGTGAAATATGTTAACGGTATATTTCTACAATCACCATCTTTTTACCCTGTACGTTATAGGTAAATCTGTGAAGATTTCTGTTTCGGCATGCTACCAAAGTATGATAGTACCTTTAACAGAACATTTTTACTGTAGGGGAATTTTGCCTGGGCTCATGTGAAATATTTAGGTCTAAAAAAAAATCCCTTTTTCAGATATGTGGAAGTTTTATTTGTTTAAGATCTTTTAAACTGATTGGTTTTTTTTCTTGTGTTTTTCTGCGTCAGTATTTGAGATAATTTTTCTGTTATTGATCATATAATCATACGTATGCATTGTCCACATGTTTGGACTATGCAACAGCTGGTGTTTTCATAGAAATTGTTTATAAATATCACATTTATTAAAATATAAAATTTCCAATGTTGTGTCGTCAAACTAGTCCCGCTGTATAAATAGGAAAATCTGGTTGGGGAGGTACACGTGTATTGTGTTGTTTGTTTTGTGGTGGTGGTGGTTGTTTTTTTGTCACTGTTGTTGTTGTTGTTGGGTTTTTTTTTTTTTTTTCATCTTTAGTTTGGAATAGTTATTGGGTTTTATAGAATATAAAAATAGAAAAAGAAGTAGCACTAATGACTAACTAGAGTAAAAAATGTGCAAGCTTTCGTTGCAACTACGACTTCATCAGATGGGTTTTTAGAGGAAATTTCAAATGCTGTTGAAACAAATTCTTGCCATAATGTTAGGTCAATAGGATGGTTGGTTGGTGCGCATGTCTCATTGTGTTTTTGTTGGAGGTTGCGGGAGGGGGGTTCAGATTGAATATTATCACATACCTCTCTGTTGATTCAGTGATGGCAAAATCGCATTAAACCCAGCTTCTGTTTGGTTGACTAGTCAGGACGTAACTGGATTGAATAATGATACTAAATCCTTGACATTTTTAAGCACATCGCCACGAACGAAGATGAAAAATAGTGGAGAAAATATTGAACCTTTTTGTTTGATTTTATTTTGTGTTATAGATTATTATTATTCGACTATATAGTCGTTTGATGATAACCGAGATTTGTTTTTTATTCAAAGTCCACTCAGAGCATGTTTGGGTTTGCATCCCTACATGTAATTCAAATTTACATATTATCATCCCCCCCTCCCACAGTTGTGTTTTTTTTATATGGGGTGTGTAGAGCTTAAATGTAGTATCATACTTTGGTAAGAAACCAAAACAGAAATGTTCACAGATAGGTCCTACACATATAACTTACAGCGTATGAAGATGGTGGTGGTAGAAACATACTGTTTCAATTTTTTCGCCTGAAATGGTGTATTTATCCAGAAATTAGTAAAACAACGACCGAATAATTTTTTTGATCTTTTAAAAGATCAAAAATAAAAGAGAAAAGACTTAGGCCTATTAGAAATACTGTGGCTGTGTTTTACTGTTTTGTCAAAAAGTGGGCACCGTATGGGACTAAAATATTCACATGACTCAAGTTACTGTATCTGTCTTGATATTTTTCCCCATGAATCTGTATTTCTTTGATAAAAGCCAAAGTCTGATTGTTTGATTTATAACCCACAGAAAAAGCTCTCCCTCGATTTTCTCCGGCTGTGCAGTAGCCTACAAATTACATTCCGTCAAAAACTTTGTTTTCTTGGTCATTGGCGGTTGTTTAACAAGAAGCGTATGCTTTGAAGTGATTGCTCCCAGAGCTGGATAAATTATGGATGCATGCCGTATTTAAATTAAAGACGTCCATCACACTGACAGAAAACCTATTTATGTTCGTTCTGTTTGTATATAGTTCAACACAGAAACCTGCAAGCCTTTAAACCTGCAATTTGTTTTGATAGAAATAGCCAACAAGGAAATTGTGAGAAAAAAAGAAGATCTAGTTCCCATTTTCAATGCCCGCTGGTATATACAGAATAACCTCTGACGTATTGGGGTTCTGACTAATAGATCAGAAATACATGTAGTTTATATTACTGATGACAGCATCGATGTCTTTAAATTGACGTTTGCTCTTTTCACGGTAATCTCACCCATGCTTAAAGAGCAAGAGTCTCTCCAGTTGATTTGAATTTCCAATTGTCGCTCTTCAATTTCCATCTCACAGACCACTCTGAACCATTCTTGTATTGATATGCTTGTACTGGCTCTCCAAGTTTGTTTTGACTTCAAGTTTTTCATCTTCAATTATCATCTCACAAAGATATCTGATTCTTAAAGGCAGCGTACAGGATTTGCAAGGCCTCCGAAAAAAAAAAATTATTGAGTTTGAGACAGAAAATGGACTCAACAGTATAATCAGTGACAATGGGAAATCTTGGTTCATCAGATGCTGGGTTTTTCAAGGAAATCAAGATCTAGTGTCTTTTCTAAAGATTGTTCGTCCGAACGATTTTTGGAACAAACATAAAGGACACTCTCACTTGAGTTGTTTTAGTTATCCCCTTTCACTCAGGGTACGAATATGGTGTTGGTAGAAACATCCCGTTAAAATATTTCCACCTCAAATGTTGCATTTATCCAGAAATTAGTCAAACAAAGACCGAAAACAGTTTTGATCTCGGGGTAAGATCAAAACCATTCTTCATGTTTTATAAGACAAATTGAGTTGGGTTTTTCGCTATTTTCTCGTGACTCAGATGTCCGTTTGAGCTCAAATTGTCACAGGTTTATTATTTCATATACATGTTTCATCAGACAAAGTATGAGTGCTGTCCTGTGACCTTTACCAATCATGTATTGTACCTTTAATTCTATTAGCTTGCTTGTTCCGACTTAAGAACTTGAGAGAGATCTGGGCATCCTGTAAGTATACAGGACACTGGTGCACCAGTCACTTTGACCTCAAGTTTTGGCAACATGACAGGGAAATAAAAATGTGCACAGCATGTCTGCTGCTTGCAGGGGCCTGCGGGGCGGACCGCTCGCTGTCGGGAAAAGTTAGCCCAGATAAATTGACAAACCTCCACTTCTCTACTCCCACGGAAAAAAAATACAAGCAGCCAGTGGAAAATGAAAGCAGACCATACCGTGAGAAACGAAAGAAGGAACGTCTTGTTAAAATCCTTTTGCTGCAGATCCAGTTTTACTTTGTTATTCTGTGTTTTTTTTTTTTTTTTCAAGGGTTGGGCAGTTGGGTTTTCTGTCATCTGACCCAAAACTGAGTATAAAATCCTACGCATAAATTCTACATGGGGCCTGAGGAAATTGTGAGTGACAAGAAGAAGTGAAACTAGATTTTTGTTATTTTTTTTTGTTTTATCATCCGTCTATTTAAAGGTAGTATCATACTTTGGTAGGAAACCAAAACAGAAATCTTCACAGATTTACCTATAACTTCACATGGTATAAAGATGGTGATGGTAGAAACATACTGTTAACATTTGTCTGCCTGAAATGCTGTATATATCCATAGAGTAAAACCAGTGACCAAAATTATTGTTGATCTTGATCAAAAATAAAAGAGAAAAGACTTAAGAATCAATGGACATTTTTCACTGTTTTTTCAAAAAGTGGGCACTGTATGGGACTGAAAATTTCACAGATGACTATGACCGTATCTTTCTTGATATTTTTGCCCATGAATCTGCATTTCTTTGACAAAAACCAAAGTATGATATTAGCTTTAAAGTTCTTGCTTATTGTTGTATTGACAGAGAAAAACAATCTGTTCAGGCCAGCTGGCATTTTTTGTGGCCAAATTCAACAACAAATGTGTCTACAGAGTACAGATCAGCTTTTTACTTTTCAATTTTTGATATGTCTCAAGAATAAACAAACAAACCTACATTTAGATGTTTATTTTGTGATTCCTCTCAGGTTTTTATATAGAAAATATACAATACCATCCTTTTGGATGAAAACATGAAGAAATTCCCATCAAATTTGCAACTTTTTTGCGTAAAAATGCCCATTAAACTTGCAATTGTCTTTGGAGTTTTTCTTACTGATTTTGCCTGTTTGTGGGACATTTGTGTCTTGACTCATCATTCAAAAAAATGAAAATAAAGGATTTAGATATTAGCACTGTAAACTGTCCATCACCTAAAATGACCTGGGGTTTATTTCACCAAACTCTTTGTAACTTACTATCAATCGTAGGACTTTTGATGCATTGCAGCCCTACATGGGATAGGCCCCTACGATGGGTTATCCTTCGTAACTCAAGTTACGATCGATCGCAGGGCTTCGCGAAATCCACCCCTGAAATCCATAAAATGCTCAGAATGAGGAGGGCCTGATGTTTCGATCCTAGCAGGATCTTTCCCAGAGGCTAAAATGCTACGTGTTAGTAACTTTGAGAAAGATCCTGCTAAGATCAAATCCTCTGGCCCTTCTAGCTCTGAGCATAAAAAAATAGAAATCACTACCTGATCTGCAGACACATGTCACCCGTAGCAGAGTACACTGTCAAAAGAAAGAATGACTGGATATGTGATGTATTTGGTTGAGCATGAAAATTCAAAACCTGCTCCGACTGACTAACTTGAATTGCTGAACTTGTGGGTCAGGCTGTCAGGTGTATTTATACTGCATGTAAAACAAATCTAGGATGCTACTAGTACTTGAAAGAGTGGAGACTGAGCTTCATTAATACTGCTTCATTTCTTGTGAATCTAGAATTGTGTTTGTGTTGCTGCTTGCAATGACAAAATGGCTAGGTGAACCATATTCATGTGTGTAATTACAATATTACATAATACTTACATGTTTTAGTTATTTTATATATGTTCGCATGTACATATATCTATGTTTTGATTTAGACAAGTAATAAACTGCTGCAAACTGCCCATCAGCCTAAATAATGACCTGGAATTTATAAAATGCTTGGAGTTAGGAGGATCTGAAGCATTTCGATCATAGCAGGATCTTTATCCATAAAAGATAAAGATCCTGCTAGGATCACAACCTGAAAGGCCCTCCTAACTCCAAGCATTTTGTTTTATATGATATAATTTGTAATAAATACAAGTTATAAACTGCTGCTACAAAGTGCTCATTAGCCAAATAATGACCTGAGATTTATAAAATACTTGGAGTTAGGAGCGCCTGACACTATAAGGCATTTGATGGAAACATGCTGTGCATTTTCAAATACGAGCCTTTCACCGCAAAGTTGTCCCCAAACCCAACATGTTTTGCAGGGGCAACGGAACAAGTCCTGGCAAGTGAGCGTCCACACTATGGGTTTGCCTGCTTAGCACAATAAATTGCTTACCACAAAATAGCTTGCCCAATAAAACAAACCACCACTGAAAAATCCATTTGATATTCATGGTCAGTGAACAACAGCCAAAGACCAATTGCAAGTGATATACATCACATGGAAATTTACTTGTTAATCCTGTTTTTACTAAGACAGAAATGTCATGCTTAGCAAATTTTTGTGCTTAGCAGCTCTATGAAATTGGCCCCAGGACTTTCTCTTGTCTGAACACACCATGAAAAGTCTGAAAAAAAAAAACCTTTCTTCTCTTCTTTATGTAGTTCCTGGGAGACCCCAATCCGAACACCGCCCTCTTCGAGACCGATGAGAGGTTCCGCTCCCTGGGTTTTGACATCGAGGACCTGGGATGCTGCAAGTGTATAAGGCACTCCGAATGGGGCACACACACGTTCGTCGGTACGATCTTCACTACTGCACCGCCTACCAGCAAGCTAATTACAAGTATACTCAGAGAAACAAGTTAAGATTAATGGCTAATACAGGTACTATAAATTTTTTTTTTTTTCATAAGAAACCTGCTTCTTTTTCTACTTTTTTTTTTTTTTTAAGTGGGGAGCAGACTAGAGGAGGTGGGTCTGTTTTTATTTTTTTATTTTTTGTGTTCCTTATTTGTCTTCTTTCTTAATTTTTTTTTCATTTTTCCTTTTTTCCCTTTTTCACTCTTTTTTTTTTAAATCATCAAATAACCACAAGAGAAACTGACTGAATTTTAAGTTATTGAAAGTTAACAAAGAAAAATTACTAGAGTAGGATTCGAACCAGCTATAGTGATTTTCTTCTTTCTTTTTCTTTTTTGTTTTCTTGTTTTCTTTTTCGTTCTTTTTCCTTTTTTTCCCTTCATTATTTTGTTTTCTTTTTGAAGGCATAGTGTACTTTTGTTTTGTTTTGTTTTTTCAGTTTTTTCTGTTGTTTTTTGCAGAGGTTTCTTTTTTACGTGTTTTCTTAAATTGCATTGGATTCACTGGGCCCATGCACTCTGTTGTGTGTGCGTGCATAAACCGAAAATCAATCACAGAGAAGGACTTTTGTCCCCCTGGGCCCTGTCGACGTTCTGCGTTATGACTAATCTTCGGTGGACCAGCTCACTTTATTCTCCTCACCTGAAAATCACCTCATCTGCCATAAATAAATAAGAGGAAAAAAAAACTCTTTCTAATTCCCTCGATTGTCTGCTTTCCGGCACTGTTCCCAGCCCAGACAATATTAAGCTCATTATAAAACCCTCAGCCTCCCTTTGCTGCATGTGTTATGTTTTCTTCCTGTGCTAGCCTCTCTTGGGATTTTACTTCGATTGTTTTCATTTGTCAACGGACGCGCTCAGGAAACCTCCGCTTGAAAAACAATAATAATAATATTTTTTAAATTGCATATAAGGGAGACACTTTAGCGTCTGAAAGTGAACATTTGGGAGACATCAGCAAATAGGGAGACTTTTTGATGTCTCCCTATTATACCAGCTACCTTTTATAGACATATTTTTAATGTCCATATTTTAATAGAAGACAGAGAATGCTCTCAATATGAACATATGTTAATTTCAAGTTCATTGGTTTGGAGGATGTTTAGAAATAGGTAAAGTTTGTGCACGACCCAATGAGAAAGTCTCCCTAATGACCCATTCTCGGTAAATTGAATAATCTGAATAATCTAGTTATAAACCTAATGAAGCAGTATAGAGTAGGCTGGAGTCTTAAACCTACTTGTACTTTTATTGTACGTTATTTTGGATCTACAGACTGAGATGATTTAAAGAATGTTCAGACTTTTTCTCAAAGAAAGCAAAAACAAGAAGCGAGTTGCGTTCTTTGCTTGGCTTGTATGTTTAAGTATATTTCAGTTTTGTTTCAGTAATGGAATAAAAGTCTAATTTGGTATTTATGGTCTATAGACCTTGTTGTGTAGAGTCGGCCTATGGGAGTTTGTGTTCAAAATTGTACCTCAGACCAGGGTCCAATTTCATGAAATCTGTTACCAAGACAGACACAGTAACAGTCATCTGTGAAAATTTCAGTCCCATTCGTTGCCCACTTTTTGAGGAAACAGTGAAAAACAGCCACAGTATTTCTTAAGTCTTTTTGATTTATTTTTGATCTTTTAAAAGATCAAAAAGATTTTTGGTCGTTGTTTTACTCATTTCTGGATAAATACACCATTTCAGGCAGACAAATTTTAACGGTATGTTTCTACCACCACCATCTTCATACCCTGTAAGTTATACGTAAATCTGTGAAAATTTCTGTTTTGGTTTCTTACCCGTCAGCACAGCACAAGTCTCTCTGGATAAGCAGATTGCTTTTTTTTGTTATTGAGCTCCAGTTTCAAGTTTCAAGGGATGGCACTATCCAGTCATGGCGATTTTTGCATTTTGTTCATCTTATTTTCCTACCACAGGGTGATTTTTGTGTAAACATTCAAGGATAAGTTCAATAATATGAAGTAAGATTTTGAATTTTTGCACGATTACAACACAAAGTGAGATTTGTGGACACACCAAGTATTAAAGGTACAATACATGATTGATAAAGGTCACAGGACAGCACTCATACTTTGTTTGTTCCAAAAATCGTTCGGACGAACGATTTTTGGAAAAGTCACTAAATCTTGATTTCCTTGAAAAACCCAGCATCTGATGAACCAAGATTTCCCATGGTGACTGTTTGCACTGTTAACGAACTGTTGAGTCCATTTTCTGTCTCAAATTCAATACCGGTAATTTTGTTTTTTTGGAAGGCCTTGCAAATCCTATATGCTTCTTTAAGAGTACTCCTATTGGAAGAGGTTTGTCACTGACAAGAACCAATAAGTAATAACTTGACTTTATTATGTATGTCATCAAAATGGACTTTTTTAAGTTCATAAATCTGGGGATTTTATTTCTGTCAAATCGCACAAAAGATTGGTGAAAGTCAGTGAATAGGGCTCTGCGCTCAAGCTATTTATAGAATACGCCCTTATTAATATAATAACAGCTATAGTTACCCGGATGTTCAGACAAATTTCACGTTTACGTGTAAGTTAATTGTGCAACGTGTGACTTGTTTGTCCGAACATCTGAATGTGACGTCACGAGCGCGGAGCCCTATTCGAACAACATTATACAAAGAAGAAAACAAAGAAATGTAATGTATCTATGAATTATTATTCATTTATTTGTTAAATGTTGCATATATGTATTTAATAAAAGAGTGAAGTGAAAGTAGTTTCGAAATAATTCTTGTATGAAATTGATTAATGTGTCTTATTATTGTCCTTTATACTAGGAGATATTTTTGTGGACGGGGGGAATGTTATTTAGTGAAACCATGGAATTGACTGAACTGGGGATGAACGTGGGATTATTACCATTTCATAAAAGGATTTCCCATCCTTTTAGTAGAATTTCGGTTTGTTTTGGTATTTTTTGACTGTGTTTATGGGAATCCTATGTCCATGTTTATTTCTTTCATTTTTACTCCATTCAGTCTTTAAAGGTAATATACTTTGATTTTTGTCCAAAAAAATGTAGATTCATGGGCACAAATATCAAGAAAGATAAAGTAATTGTCATCCATGAAATTACCAGTCCCATATTTTGTGCCTAATTAAAAAAAAGCAGTGAAAAAAGTCACATCTTGATTGTTATTATCCTCTAAGGCCTTAAATTAAAGATGTGGAAGTTGTGGATGCATTTCTCACGACCCCTCCCCCAAATGGAACCCCACCCCGCCCCATCACTGCCCTTTGGGCACACCCACAGTCGATCCCCCATCAAATGTTTAGTTAGCCAAAGCCGCCAAAATATTCTGATGCTGTTTTGACATTGTTTGCCCATCATTCGGCCAATGACTTGGTTTTTTTGGGGGGACGAAAGATTTTTATCGAAAAAATAAATAAAAAAGTATTTCGCTGCCGCTGACTACAGAGGGCGGTATTTTCACAAGACAATTTCTTTTTGTCTTTTTAAACATGGCTGCCCACATGAGTACGAGTATCGTCAATGTCGCGGGTTAGCAAACTGTGTCCACCATGCCGAAAAGCAATCGTAATTGCGCCGTCGGTGGCTGTTCTCACACCCAGAGGACGTGTCCTAAGGGTAGATTCGTCGGTTTCCCGAATGAGGACAAGCAGCCAGGCAGAAGAGCGATGTGGATTGGGCTCGTGCAACGGGGAAGGTACGGCGTTTATTTCTGTGCGGTGGCTAACAAAGTCACTCACATTTCACAACACACAGAACATTACAACAAATTAAAGCGGGGGTTCCTGAAGTTTAGTGTACACCCTGCCTAGGTTTAGTCTGGTTCCCGGACCGCAAAAGCGCCAGACTATTGTCTGTCAAATATAGGGTCCGGTATCGGCTACGTGTACTGGAGGGTCACGTGACCAAAAAGACCAAGTTTTGGTCTTTTACGGAAAAATCCGAAACATTACGAACTCGTTTTCGTTCAACTTCGGATAGTAACGTTGACTTTCGGCTATTTCCGACAGGTCACGCGAGGTCACGTATTTCAGGAAAAGACACCTCATGTAAATATGTTTCATTCCGGCTACAGTTAGCCCTAATAGAGCATATTTATTGTTCACATACAACAGAGCACCTTTCCTATCATGCACTTTTGAGGAGTTTGTTGTATGGTTTTTTTCCCACCCTTTGACTTCTTATTCTGTCCAGATAAAATTGCATGTGCTTACAAAAGTGCAAAAATGAATGCTAAAATTGATTCTCGGTAAACGCTAAAACTAGCTTCCGCGCCTGCGCAGACATGACAGCTGTGTCATGTTCTATTTTTAACCGTAGCCGATACCTGACCTAAGATTTTTAATAAGAGACGTCAGGGAATCTTTGGGCAGGGAACCAGACTAGCCTAGGTTTAGCTAGGGTAGCTGGTACCCAGCTTCTACTCACCTAAAATTTAGGTGAGCTGGGTACCAGCTAACCTGAGTGTACTACTAGGCCTACTAAACTTCAGGAACACTGTAAAGCGCGAATTCGCTGCACTTTGGCCATTTTCAGCAATAACCATTACTAGGCCTATTTAATTAACTGGTTACTATTCATTTGGCCTATTTTATTTGTAAAGTAGGGCACTAGGGGGCCTATTTTAATGGTGACATTTATTTGTACTCGTGATCTAACGTTAGACCCAGTTACTGTTTAATGGGGGGCTGAACTCCCTTTTTTAATTTTGGGGGGTCGACAGTCGGTCTAGCGCCCCATTTGTGCCGAAAATGTCTCCAAATGACAAAGACATCACAGATCCGCTTGAAAATCGCTCCATCTCTTCTCCGAATGTCAAGGATGAAATGCAGCTTACAATTTGTTTTCACTCATGATCTTCCCATGTGATAAAAATCAATATTTTCCAATGTAAATCCAGACAAACTTTTCAGACTTTTTTAGATTGTCCACCATCTTGGTTTGGCTCTCCACCAATTAAAAACAAGCATGAAGTCACGTGTGTGTGGCAGAGAATGGTGTACAATCCGAAAAAGACCCAATGAATTAAACGAGAGTTCAGCGCCCCAGTTACTGGGTCTTCTAATGATCATTCCATTCCAGTTAGGCCTACTATAAACTATTTATTCTTACAATGTGAATAATTCCATAGCCTTTTAAAGTTTTATAGAGAAAGAATATAATGCATGCCTTTAGAAAAAGAAGAGAAATGAAAAATGTTTGAAATGAAATACCGGTAGAACATCTTCAAATGTTTGTTTGTCATTTTAAAATTTGTGTGTGTCTCTGCTCTTTTAACAGCAACTGGGTTCCAACAAAGAACAGCCGAGTCTGTGGCTGTCATTTCTCCGGAGGTTACAAGGTCGATGACCCCAATGACCCGGCTTACAACCCCAGCATATTCCCTGTGGCCCCTGAGCTAGACAGACGGGTACGGAAAACCATGATGGAGGAGATGTACCTTCAAAAACTGCAGGTGTGTTGTTGTTTTTAAGCACCTTATATAAAAACCAATCAATTAATAGTGTTTTACAATGCAGTCATAAATTTCCTTTATAAGTCTCATTGACATTACAGGTACAGTACGGGATTGGTAAGATACCCAAACAAATGTTCGCATATTTACATATAACTTTCAGGGTATGAAGATGGTGCCTGGTAGAAACATTATCGTTAACATATTTCTGCCTGAAATGGTGTAGTTATCCAGGAATTAGTCAAACACAGACTGAAAACAGTTTTGATCTCGGGTTTAATATTTATTTCTGTTTTATTAAAAAATTGAGCCGGTTTTTCACTTTTTTCTCGTGACTCAGATGTTCGATTTAGAGCTCAAATCTTCACATTTTCATCATTTCATGTACATGTTTGATCCGACAAAGTGAGTGCTGTTAGGAGACCTTTATCAATCATGTATTATACCTCTTGTTGTGCACAGCCATAACTGTTAACAGTGATATACTTATTCATTTTGTAGACTATTACAAAATGATGTAATGACATTTCTAACTTGTGATGCAGCAACCACTGTACAGTTATGAGCATTTATCAAGGCTTTAGTCAGAGAATGTGAGTGGCATTTACCAGTATCCAAATTTGGCTCGCACTGAAAAATAGCACTGCCCAAAATGACAATGTCTTGTGTATTGTATTGACAACCCTCTGGCCCAAACGCACAGTGAGTCATTTGGTATAAAGTACAAAGGAACACTGATTACCTGTCTGACTAATATTTGGTTCTGCTCTTGATAGGCCCATCACCAAGCAGGACTTGGAGCAAGTGTACTACCCCCTGATGCCCCTCTGCAACCTTCCAGCAACCAGGCAAATGACGCTGATGACATCATGAAGTACGTGTCGGCTGCTTTAGACCTGTCCAAAGAAGCCGGGGAGGAATACGCCTCGGCAGTCCAATCCGAGAGAGACGAAACAAGTTTGACGGCTGCTCCGCACAGAAATGGCCCCTCATCATCTTCCATGAGCAGTACCAAGGAGGCAGGAAGTCAGGAAGTAACAGGCAGTCAACGGGAAAATGCCTTCGGCGTGTCAACCACTGCACTCAGTGCTGGCAGCCAGCTGATTATGGGTGGACCCATGTCAGCAGAAGGTAAGATGAGAGTTGGCAATCATCAGGCTAAGGACGACCAACGGGTTTGTAACAGTGCCCAGAGTCGGGGATGGTTGTACATTAATCAGGCCAGGTCTTCGGGTAGTGCTATAAATCTGGCTGGTGATGGAAATGAGACCGCGTTGAGGAAAAGGAGAGTGCTTCACGCTAGCAGGCCACAAAATGCCACCCGCTTTCAGAGATTTGCCGTGTCGACCCGGAAGGGGTCAGGGAATGCCACTTTTGTCAAACATCCAAGGAATGTACAGGGGAGATATATCATGAGGATTGGAGGCAGCAGTGTGGTAGACAGACACAAAGCCACTGATTTATCTCTGGTACGCTCCTCTGAGCAAGGCCCATCAAGCAGTGGTCCATCCCAAAATCACGTACTACCTACTGTGAGTGTTAAAACTGACAGGCTTCGTACCAATTGTCATTCACAAGCGTCGGTACAAACTGTGCTGAGCATGGCCGGTCAAAGCAATAGTGATTCAGGAGTTGAGCAGAACGGTTTGTCAGCTCGGAGCAGCGGGAGATGTCGTGGGTTCCACGGATGGAGCGACATCTGCTTCTCTGACACCACCATCCAAAGAATAACAGGCGTCAGTCCTCACGTCTTCGACCTCGTCTTGGATCACCTTCCAGAGGACACTCCAGGGTTGCCACCCCACAACTCCCTTCTGTTGTCTTTGATGAAACTTAAGATGGCCGTGCCGTTTGAACTCCTTGCCAGTGTATTTAGTCTCTCGGCCGCCACCACGTGCAATATTTTTACCCACACCTTGTCTGTGCTCTTTACAACTCTCTCGGTTTTGATCCATTGGCCGCGTGATTCTCTTCCATCAGATGCCCTCAGGAACTCTACTCAGGATTGTAGCATCATCATAGACTTCGTAAAAATCCAAATAGAATGTCCTTCCACAACAGAACACCAGTCTCCCACTTCATCAATAGCCACAGATTCCATCAAAATTCTTGTTGGGATCAAACCAAACGGCTTCATATGCTTCGTGTCCAGTGCATATGAAGGCAGTGCAAATAATGCTCAGGTCTTTGAAAACTCAGGGTTACTGGACAAATTGGACAAAAACAGCAAGGTGTTGCTTCTTCAACAGGAAGGAAAATTACAGCAGACTCTTAGGTCTAAAGGTTTCAAGGTGCTAGTGCTAAATGATTCTCTCGGCTCCTGTTTGAACAAGAATTCTTTTACTGGTGGTAAATCCAGTGAAGCGTCGCATCCAGATGCTGCTAAAATGACCACACATTTGTCAGGGAATTCCAAGTCAACGGAAACTGGCGCCACAAACTCCATCATGCTCCCAGTCAAATCAGAATCTGTTGATTGCCTTCCTGAGTGTTCTAATGGCTCGCTAGTGCAAGCATCACCCCCTTCCACTAAATCAAACTCACCTTGCCAATCTCAAGGTAGTCTTTCCTCCAATCCTGTAAATCCTAGGAAGATAGCTTCGCACCTGCGAACCTTCAACATTCTCAACAACCTTTTAGAGAGCTCACTCTTGCCATACGTCGATGAAATTGTAATTGTTTGCGCAGCACTGAACAACCTCCAGGAACCTGTGACGTGATGCCGATCACAAACATCATTCTCCGAGTGACTATTGAAATTCAGACTAATTTAATGTATTGATGATGTGGATATCTTGTAGTTACACTACACTGTATACAACTTGCACATAGATCTGATGTTCGTCTCGTGATCGGTTGAGAATTGTGTCCCATAACCTGCACTCATTTACTATCCAATGCCAGGCATATCCTATCCCATGTGTTCCAAATGTACTATACCCATAGCAACCGATGGAATTCCCCTAAGCAACCAAATTTGTTATGATATCCTTGTACGTACATTTAAGCATCTGTACATCAGACATGCTTGAATATTCACTGACCACTGTTACTCAGTGTGAACGAAAGCTACCTTTTAAGATTGTCATCCGCAGCATTCCTGAGATGAAACGTCACATCCAGAGGTTGGTGTTTACTGCACCTTCCCTGAGCCCTATTTCATGATTCTGCTTTCGGCAGAATTTGGTGCTTATGACAATCATTTTAGCTTAACGGGTTAGCGTATTGTTTACGCTAGCCGAATAAGCAAACATACTTAGTTACACAAACTACGCACATTCACACCTGAAAATGTCTGGCCGAATCCATGAAATGAAATCTCTTAAGCACAGAATGTTCTGGTTTCGTAAGCGTCGTTTCCTAGCTTACAATAATCCAAGCCATGAAATTTGGTATCAGTTGTCATTGTTATTTTATTAATTTGCTTTATAGACTGTATTACGGTGGTTATCGAAATATCAGACAGTAACAAAAAATTGTGTAAAATATCAGGACGTGCAAAGTTTTGTTTAAATTTCCCCAGAGGATTTAATGAAATATGAAAAATAAACTAATTTATAACACCACTTAAAAAAGGCAGATTTTACTGACTTTTCAATGATCTGTATTTTTATATCCCCCCTTATTTTCCTGAAGGACTAATTTACATCAAAGAAATGCTCCTTCTACTGTCAAATTTTATAAAAGAAAAATTAAATAGGAAAATATCTTACAAAAGTACACAAAATTAGATACATTGTATAATTTATTAAAGGTAGTATCATACTTTGGTAGCATACCGAAACAGAAATCTTCACATGTTTACCTGTAACTTACATGGTATAAAGATGGTGATAAATAGAAGCATACCATTAAAATTCTCCTGTCTGAAATGCAGTATTTATCCAGAAAAGAGTAAAACCAATGACCAAAAACAATTTTAATCTTCGAAAGATCAAAAACCTTGTGAAAAGATTTTAAAATAATGTGGCCATTTTTCACTGTTTTTTTCAAAAAGTGGGCACCATATGGAACTGGGAATTTCACAGAACACTGTTACTGTATCTTCCTTGATATTTTTTGCCCATGAATCTATAAATGAAAGTAGAAAATTATCTTGAAACTTATTCTAGTCAAAGTGGCTGGCTGCCTCTATCCTGGCAAACATTTCAAATGTGCAGATCGAAAAATTGAAAATATCAAAATGATCACATAAACTAGAGATTTCTCCAGCCAACTCTTTTTTGAGATACCGGTAGTTGCTCTGCAGTGTGGTGCTTATGGAACTGAAACTTAAATCCAAACAGCACTGAACATTGTTAAGCCCAAATTGACGTTCATGCTTATTTACTCATGCTTATTTACTCAATCTCGTTCAGTAATTTCTATTTATTACATTGTAATGAAAATAAAGCTGAGAACCAATGCAATATATTAAACCTGACCTTCTTTAAATTCAGCCCTTCCGCTAACTTGGCCTTTTACTGCATTTTTGTTTTATTAACAGGCATAAGGACCAACAAAAGAGACTTTTAGCAACTGCATTGTGGTAAATACTCCGTTTTGGAAGAAATTTTTATCTCCAGGAAAAAAACTAAAAATTTTTGTTTTGACGTTTTCTAGACTCATTGGAAGGAGTTGTCGCTCTGTTGTACATTAAATACTCCCAGTCATGTTCTCATGTCTTTGAATGTATCTGGAATGGCCGGTGTACTGGCTATCTCCAATGCCTCAACATCTGCCTTTGCCTAATAAAAATAATAAATATGAGAAAGCATTACAAATTAAAGCAGAATTTCAGGAAAAAAAGTTGCAGGAGGTTAAATGAGGAGGTAAATTTTTTTAACGAGATGCTTGGACAATTATAATAGTAACGATTTATTAAAGGTAACTTAATACTTTGGTTTTTGCCAAAGTAATGCAGATTCATGGGCAAAAATAACAAGAAAGATACAGTAACAGTCATCTGCCCTCTTTTTGAGAAAACAGTGAAAAATTCTCAGGGTATTTTGAAATCTATTCACAGGATTTTGTATCTCTCTGAAATCAAAACTAATTTTGGTGTTTGATTTTACTCTTCTCTGGATCAATCCATTCTTCTACGCTTCTTTCACCCACATGTTCTTGTCCTCTGTCATTCAGCCTTTGAGAAAGATCTTATTAAAATCTATGAAGATTTCTGTTTTGGTTTGCTATAAACAAAGTATGATGTTTTAAAACAGATCCCTCTTGTGTTTCAAGATGGATAAATTCAGATGGTTTAGAATGTTTAGGGTAAGGGTTCGGTGTCATTAGCTCACCAGGTACTTGGAGAGTCCCCTCTCAGCTCTCTCAAGGAGTTTGAGGAGTTGTCTGTAGCTGGTTTGATGACGCTGCAACTTGGTGTGAAAGGCTTTCAGGCTGAGCCTAGTCATATCAACAAGAAATCCGGGAGACCAAAAAAACCTGTCACAAGTTGAAACAATTCACCAGAGAATAACATGCTATGACTGCATGTGGGACATTCAACTAGGTTTAAAAGACCCAATATGTGGCAATATATGGGGGCATAGGTGGCAAGTGTGTTAGGCACTCGCCTCTCACCAATGTGGCCCCGGTTCGATCCCGGCCTGGGTCATATGCGAGTAGAGTTGTGCGTTGGTTCTCTCCTATGTTATAAGGGTTTTTCTCTGGGTTCTTTGATTTTCCTCCCTCCACAAAAATGAACACTTTCAATCTCAGGCTGTGCTCCATGATCATGAATATATGGGTTGGTGTAGCTGGCAGCCAAAGGGGCCCATTAATGCCGACAACTCGATCACGTTGTAGCTACATCCTTCATAATTCATCGCCCCAGCTTCGAATAAGAATGATTAGCCTCCCAAATGATGATTATTATTATTATCGTAAAAGGAAATGTGCCACAATTTTTTTTCTGTATATCAAATAAACGAAGGACAGAATAATGAAGACGTTCGCACCATTTGGTTTCAAACTTGCTGAATGGAATTCCCAGTTTGCAGAGTTTGTTGGCGAGCTTGTCAGTCAATCCTGTATTGAAGTCAAGAAATGGTTTCATATTACTGTATGGTATCATCAGATTCAAAATACAAAATGATGGATGTGGATAATGGTTGTGGATCATGGTTGTCATGGTGATGGTAACGTTGGTGATGTACACTGTAATGATGGTTTATATGATGCTGGTGGTAATTCAGGTGATGGTCACCATGGTGATGGTCACCGTAGTGATAGTAGGAGAGTGATGGCCATTATGGCAATATCCATTTTGGTAATGGTCTTCATGATGTGAATGTGATGATGGTCACTATGATGATGGTCACCGTGGTGAGAGTGATGGCCATTATGGCAATATCTATTTTGGTAATGGTCTTCATGATGTGAATGTGATGATGGTCACTATGATGATGGTCACCGTGGTAATGATCACCATGACAATAGCCAAGATGTCAATGATCGCCAAGGAAGCAGTGAGGGCCAAGTAGAAAGGCCATTTAATGGAATTGTCTTGTTGATGATGTGATGAGTGTGAAAATATTAATGAGAATGATGGTAATGTTGACTGTAAAATACAATTTAGTCAAGATCACTTGAAATCAGCTTACTGAACAGTTTCTTAGTCTTTGTAATGCTCAATTTCACTTTATGTGGCCGACTCCTCCACAAACTATGAAATCGATACGCAGATATCAGCAGCATCTCATAGCAATTTCTCCGAATGGTAGCAGGACAATTGATCTTTGAAAAGATAAGAAAACAAAAGAACAAAAGATAAAAAAACACAAAAAAAATGTTCAGATTACAATGGGATATTCTTTGCTTGTGTGGATCTTCAAATAGTATTCAAGGTAACAGGGAGGTTCTACACTTACCTCTGGATCCAGGAACAATCTCGTAGATTTTGTTGACTGTAGCGTCCTGCATAGCAGAATAATAATTGATCACAACTTGAACTTAGTGGCATTATAGTTCACTCCTACTGTCCTAGTCCAGCATAGACAGGTCCTCAGACCTGCGGGATGATCCTCAAGCTAGGTCGTACTTTCATACAATTATGTATACAAGTATGCATATAATAATATGTTGAAAATTGAATGTGTGACGACACAAGACAGTTGTTACTTCTAAAACCTTACAAGTTGTAACTGCATTTAATGGGAGACTTTTGGAGAGTCGGTCTTGGGACAACAGCGCATGCGCAAACCATGCGCGTGCGTGTGCACTGTTGACTCAAGACCGACTCTCCAAAAGTCTTCCATTGACTAGATACAAGTCCAAATTTGATCATGTTTGTTAATGTTGTTCGTTATAATTATTTCTACTATCATTGTTGATTTTATTTAACTGGCATGTATCGCATAATTGCCGTAGTTTCGCTTTTTCCCAGATAGAAAACCTTGGGGGAGGACAGCACAAACCATCCCCCACCTAAAATTCTGCGGGAGTTGCATTAATACACCGACCCCCTGTCCTATTTACGCCCCTGACTCTAGTCTGACCATTATCAAAAAGTTGAATATTGTAAATTCCATTTTCTTCTTGGTACTTACTGCAAAAGCTTCTTCTTAATCTTCCTGATGATGTTACCAGAATAATCCATGGTAAGTGTATAGCGTATTCCTTAAGAAAAAAGAGGAGAGGGAACAAAAAAGGAGTCATCTAGAGTGAGAAAAAGTTCATGAAACACTCACACTTGCTGTGTTTTGGCTGTGATCATAACACCCCAAAAATGATATTAAATGGCACCTGTTTATAACTTTTGGATAGTATACAAACAATGACAAGGACAAACACAAAATATATTTGTGGCACAATCGATGGCACTTACTGTAGGAACTTGCTCTTCAATAAGCCATTTGCGAGGTAAATCTGAATAGTATCTGGTACACAGACTTCTTTCATTGCACATAAACACCCCAGTTTGAATTTCCCAGACTAAAGACTCTGTTGCTATATCACTTGATTCGGGGCAAGCTTTTGCATATTGATACCCATCTCTGGAATGAGTGGAATGGACTGATTCCTTTGTGCCATTCTTATCCATTATGAACAGTGCATTGGTGCAAGACGTCTGTTTATATGTAAGTAAGCAAAAAGTTTGCCCTGAATCATGTGATATAGCAACAGTGTCTTAAGTCTAGAGATTTCAGGTTTTGATGTGAACTAATTCAGTGTACGACATATTGTTAAATTGTTGTTGCGAAAGGCTTTATTGGTAAGGCTTTTTGGAGGTACTTGTGCTTATAGCTTAAAGTATCTTCCCTGAGATTTGAGAGTCATTGATGTGGGATTGAAGACAAAGACATTCATGGACAAACTTGGGCAAGCACTCAGCACAGAATGTGATACTTACTGACATCTTTGTACCTGGCGTAATCATTACATATATTCAGGTTCTCCATGTTGAGAAGAAGTCCACACCATGGGAACATATCTGAAAATCAAACCCCAAGAAATGTGTCAGCTAGAGGGGCATGCATTTGGACACCGGGGGCCAATTTCACTAACGCTTCGCGATCATCGCTAAAGCACAAATCCAACACTAAACTGAGAATCGATCACTGCTTTTCATAGCAATTTTCCATGTAGCAATGGATTTGGGCTTTACCGATGATCGCAAAGCATTAGTGAAATCGGCCCCTGATTTGGACAATCTGTTTTCCCTGCAATCAAAATTGTTTTTGGTCTTTGGGTTTACAATTTTCTGGATAAATACACCATTTCAGGCTGAAGAATTTTAACGGTATGTTTCTACCATCACCATCTTTATACCCTGTAATAGTTATAGGTAAATCTGTGACGATTCCTATTTTGTTATGCTACCAAAGTATAAAAACGTTTAATGGGATTCTCACCTCGTGGAGGGATAGACTGCACTTGCCGGCCGTTGAACTCAAATGGGAAATTGGTCAGTGTTTTGGACAGGTTGGCATGGCAACCGTACTGAGGCAGGCCTGAGGTTGAACAGTAAAACAGAGAATACTATCGATGAGTAACTTAATGTATTCAAAATGAATTACAGACTGACAACATTGAAGACAAAATTGTATCAATAATTTGGATCAAGTGTGGCAAATAGTAAGTCAAATCAGAAATGTCCAATTAACTTATTTCTTGGTTATCTTCACTGGGCTTGATTACACATAATTTGTACATTCCATGTTTTACATTGATATTGCCATAGTAACTTGCTTTTGCTTCATCCAGGAGTAAATGCCATGGTTACCTGTGAGGGTAGAGGATGGCTTTGTGTGCTTGATTTACCTTTGTGCCGGTGTTTACAGCAGCCAGGATGTATACGGTACTCCCCAGGGAGTTAAGATGGTTTCAGGAATGCTAACACACCCCATCTGGTTTCTGGGTAACTCCGCCTTATATTACTCAACATTATTATTATTCATGAATATTAAATGATTTTTGGTCTAATATGCAAATTAGGCTTGCCCTTCACCGACGTGGATGAGCACTGTATACTCAGTGCTTGTGAGCTCATGGGTTCGAATCCCACCTGAGCCAGCAGTAATAGTAATGCTGGTAGTAATGTCGGATTAATGAGATTAATTCAGACTCTGCATATAGTCACATAGTGAAGACACAATATATTGAAAGAATTCTGAAATCAGAATAGCCCTGAGAAGAAGCTTACGTTTCAAGCTAAAAGTTTCAGCCGGCATGCACCTCATAATAAAAGTAAGTCTGTCTCAGGCACTACACATGCACACATAAAGGACAGTGGGTAATCTAGCAAATATACATCACTCATCAACAGCCTTTGCAACAATTTTGCACATTTGGGCCCGTTTCTGGCTATCTTTGATAAGTCTAGACCTTTCTTTTGTTGGTTTACAAACTCTGACATGCTGGTTGGCAATAATTTGCATGGGCGCCAAATATTGCAAATCATTTCATCTTCTTGACAGACTTCGTGACCAAATTCAACATAATTTGCAAACTTTCCATAGCTGTACAAATTCATACCGTCATTGCTTGTGTTGTTTCCATTACATTCACATCTTTCAAAGTTTATGAAACGATGTGTCCAAAATAATGTTCAAATTGTGGTTATTTTTTATGCTTGGCTTTGATGGCTCTTCATAGTTTCCACCATCTTGGTTGGCAAAAACTCGGGCTGTGACATTGCAAAAAAAAGGTATATTTCTCTGGCAACCATTCACACTGATAACCAATCATAAATGTCACTATTAACATAATTATAACATGAATATTCACGAAGTAGCTTAGATACCATCCAGTAAGATTCTGAGGAAATGCTCTGCCTTGTGCCGATTGGGAGTCACAAGTAAGAAGTCATCCTGTAGACGCATCATCAACTATGTAATATACAAAACCAATAAATCAATAGCAGTATCAACAATGATCAGTGCTCATGAATCGGTCATTGATAATCAATAACTAATCATCAATAACCATTGGTTAGGGATATTCAATAACCTAAAATCAATAATCATTGGTGATTGAAGTTCAATAACTAATAATCAATAACCATTGTAAGTGATACAAAACAACCTCAAATGAATTATCATTAATTAGTGACTGATGTGCAATAAATAATAATCAATAATCATTGGTAATTGATATCCATTAATCAATAATCAGTTATCACTGTAAATCATTAAGTGAAACAATAACCAGCCAAAGTGGCTAGCTATTATTCTGTGTAACTTTCCTCTGTTGAAAGCTAAGCCTATGTCACATTTACATACATTTATAGACAATAATGATATGGATGAAAGTCAACTTACATTAACGATTTGAAAGGATGGAATCAAATATGATTAATTTTTCACGATAATAAGCAAGAGCGCTGGTACGGTATTCTGGAGGTTGCTGGTCTGAATCCCTCTCCAGTTCGCTTTACAATGACTTAAAAATTAACCAGTCAGGTTCTCTTGTGGTTATTTCATGACTTAAATTTTTAGGTGTAAAGTATAGGTCTTGTTGCCATGACAGCACCTCTCTATAGCGCCCTCTCATGGTGGTCCATATATTATGAAATGTGTGCAACGACGACTGATTAATAATTAACAATCAAACTCAAATAACCTCTGACCTCATCTTGCTCTAGATGAGGCAAGCAGCTGGTTTCCATGGCAGCATAGAAGTAGTTACATAGCCAGGATGAGATGACTGAGCCTTGGGGAATCCCCTTCTGCCTCATGAAGTACTGATCATTGAACTGATGATTGATGAGCCAAAGAAATCAAACCCGAAAGTTTACGGTAAGACATTATCTCATGTGAATCCCTTCATTTCATTTTGTGGGCCTCAAATGCCGGTAGTGAAATAAGTACCAAGCCTAGCCTCAAGACAGGTTTCGTAAAGGCCCTTTTATTTTAATAATATCAGTGAAATGGAGAAAAGAAACAAATGAGTTTTCATTAACCAAATCACTTATTCGGATGCTTTTGTCAAACCATTCATACTAGCCATTATAACCCTCCCTCCATGAAAAACATTTCATGGCCATCGTAATCTATCTTACCTGCTCTGTACAGAATTATAGGAACTTCTAAATTTCAGATTTTTTTGTTGCTGATGTTTTTCCCTTGCCCGTTGCCAAGGGGATGAAAAGTAAGAAAAAAATGAATTTTTTGGTGGGTTTAGTCGTTACCTTGATAATATCACAGCTTATGTGTCTCTTCAGAGAAGACATAGCATGCTCTCCGAATAGCGTACGACTAGAAACCTGAATATTAGGAACAAAATTGGACTCTAAATTACAAACTGGACTTTGTATTAAATGTAATACATTATAATCCTTTGGTTTTTGTCAAAGAAATACAGATTCATGCACAAAAATATCAAGGAAGATACAGTAACAGTCATCTAAGAAATCTTACCAGACTCTTACGGTGCCCACTTTTTTGAGAAAACAGTGAAAAATGACCAAGGTATTTTACAAATCTTTTCACGTGAGTTTTCAGATCTTCCTGAGATCAAAATTATGTTTGGTCAATTGGGTAACTTACTCTTTTCTGGATGAATACAGCATTCAGGCAGAAACGTTTTAATGTTATGTTTCTACCATCAGTGGCGTCACCAGACTTTTGAGTCTGGGGGGGCACAAGGGGGGCACTAGCAATTGTTGGGGGGGCACTACAATAATATATATTATATTTTTTTTCACCAACCCAAATCTCAAATGGGGGGGGCACGCAGGGGGGCACAAGGTTTTCCAGGGGGGACACGAGCCCCCCCTGGCCCCCCTTGACGACGCCACTGTCTACCATCACTATCTTTATACCCTGTAAGTTATATGGTCACGAAATAGTTCACAGCATAACGGCTGAAACAACAATCTCATTCTTCCATGTCCGAGTATCTTATATTTACTTGGTTGACAAGAATGGTGTTCTTCCATGTTCCCTTGTGAGCCATCTGCAGTAGGGCCTCATGAAACGTGATGTGAGGTCCTCTGTGTGGATGCAGGTATCTGTGGAACATCCTTCTACCTTGAAAACTTCCTTTAGACACCGTGACGTAGCGGTACACTGTGAACCTCTGCTACTGGGCCAAGAAATCAAGAGTTTAGTGTATAGTTTGTAAGAGTTGGTTTCATACAGATAGTTTTCATTTCATTATTCCATTTTAATACATCGCATGTATTGATTTATGTTGAGATAGTGGACTATTGGGTGTAGGAATTTGCAGGGGAAAGAGACTTGAACCCCTTTCACACCGGGCCTACGTAGAGTTGCATAGTGTTGTGTATCGTGAACGCCAAAATAAGGCGGTGTACTCAAGGTGAGCCTGCGTAGATGCACGTAGTGTGATGGCGTATGGTTGCGTAGTCATTACGCAATGCTACGCAACTGTACGCAAGTCCCAATGAAAGGGCCTTTAAGGTCAAAAGGAAATAAGTATAGGGTCAGGGTCAACCCCATGTGATTGGCTATTGAACATAGGTCAGCAAAAATGTGTACAGCAAATTATTATCATGTAGATATTTAGTGTAAAACTAATGTCTAGTAGTCTGGCTATTTCCCACAAAGTCTCGCTTGATGCATACCATAAAGGCAAATAGGCGATGCAAGGAACAAAACGGCCAAATTTACACATTCTCGCCACTAGAGGGCCTATGGATCTTACCTCTGGTTTTATTATCTTGCAAATGACATCAAACATAGCACCGTGTGGGATGGAGTCAAAGCACTGAGTTATATCCACCTTGACAAAATACAGCGGTCTGTTGGTAGAGAAATAATATATCAATCAGTCTGACTGAATGTCTGAAATATTTCTGAAAGCAATAGGGCTCCGTGCTCGTGACGTCACATTAAGAAATTCAGACAAACAAGTCGCACATGGCCCCCATTAACTTACACGTAAATGTTGTGATGTTTGTCCGAACATCCGGGTAACTATAGCTGTCGATAACAAAGGGCGCATTCTATAAATAGCTCGAGCGCGGAGCCCTATTAAACAGCAAACTTACATGTAACTCAATAATTCCTTTGGTGTAATTAGCACATGAAGGCAGAGTACCAGTTTCATAAAGCTGCACTCTACACAAATTTGTAGAGTGCATCCAAATACTGGTTTATTATCAAAGGCAGGGCACCAACCAAACTTTCATGTACACTTCAGTGGAATGCCACTGTAACGGACACCGATATACCGATGATTAGCCTCCCAAATTATAATGCATCATAAGTTCTACGATTGATAGTAACTTAAGATGAGTTTGATGAAATTGACCCCTGATGTTTACCTTTGATCTGCCTTCTTCTTGGTCTGAGAAACAAATTGTCTCCACTTTTGGTGAGCTTCATTGACGCTGAAGATGGATGAGCCTAGATCAGAGGGTTTCTCACATCGATGGTGTTTCAAGATGTCATAGGCATCTTCAAGCAGAGTATTGATGGATATACCCTGAAATATGAACAACAGAGACATGCATTATGAGATAGGAACATGGCATCTGCAGGAGGTCATGGGTTCGAATCCCATCAAGTGCACTCAAAAAGCATTTTATATAATAAAAATTCGCATCTACGTCGGTGAAGGGTAATAAATCATTTGCATGAGATAGGAACATGGCATTTGCACTAGTAAAGCAGGACTGCAGGAGGTCCTGGGTTCGAATCCCAACCGAGCCAGCGCATGATTTTTTCATGTGCACTCAAAAAGCATTTTATATAGTGAAGTGCTCATCTACATCCTTGAAGGGCTATTGCATAATTCTATCTCCTCAACGAATAAATTAATAATGAAAGATTTATTACGGCGCCCGCCGATAAGGGATTCGATTCACTCCGCTAACCCCATCTAGCTCGGTGGCCTAGAGGTATGGCATCTGCACTAGTAAGCAGGAGGTCGTGGGTTCGAATTCGACCCGAGCCAGTGCATGATTTTTTTTCATGTGTGCTCAAAAAGTACTTTATATAGCGAAGTGCTCATCTACGTTGGTGAAGGGTAACACAAATCATTTGCATGAGGTAGGAATAATTTCCTAGCAACCAAATTAAAACAGAGCTGTACATTGACCAATCACAAACTAAAATTACGTACATTGTAGACTGACTTTTCAATTCAATTCAATTTAATTCACATTTATTTCCATTCTGTACAGGACCATTGAAATGCAAGAAACAACAATTAAAAAGAAGGAGATATCCAAAGAATCAATGCCGGCACATAAATGGAGGTATGTGCAAAGCTTGAATTTCGTGAACAAAATCACTGGACAGCAGGTGTAGTAACTCAATCATTTTACAAGACCTCAACTTTTTTCACTAGACCTGTGGCATTCATGTACCATACATAGGAAAACCGTAAATGTGTGCAAAAGTGTGTAAAATTTCATCAATTTAGGAACCTTTTTAATTGTGCAAGGAAAACAAAATAACTAGACAGCTGGACAAGTGCAGTACACACTTCACTAGACTGCCACTGAAATCACTAGACTCGGTCCACAGTCTAGTGGATATTTCAAGCCCTGATGTGCAAGAAGCCGGAGCTTGCATAGAGATGCCTTAAAGATAACTAGCTAATGAGGTACTTAGTGAAGTGGTAGGACAATACAAATAAGACAAACACAACAAACAAACAGACAGACAGAAGTACAAAATGTTGTAAAACGGAGGATTTCATTTTATCAATAATTTTGTTTTCATCAAACCTGCCTCTTGAACTTACCGGTTTCATTCCTACAAGTTGCTTTTTCTTCATATTTATGACTGATCTGAGTCCCGTGGTCTTGGGTACAAATCGCAGTCTTGAGAGGCCAAAGCACGCCTTTGATCCCAGAAGCGACTCTGCCATAGTCTAATGTGGTCCCGAGAGCAAAAGGAACAAAGGATGATACGGCCGATTCCTAATAGTGTGCCACCAAGAGTTTGCAACGCGTTGGCCAATCACAATGCGCAGAATCTGTCGACCCTTTCAAGATGCGCATTGGGTCGACACTTTCCGTGCATTGTGATTGGCCAACGCATTGCAAACTTTTTGGTGACGCACTTTTCGGAATGGCCTGTATTGACGAAACATTGGAGGAATTAAAGAAATTAAAACTCGCCAATTTAACAAGAACAAAAGCTGAGAGGAAAATTGATAGAAAAAAGCATTTCAAAGAGAAGAAATACTTTATATCACGCAAATTTTCATTGTTTCAGATGCAGTAGTAGATATTATGCACACAATTGATGTTCGTATACAGTGGAACGCCACTATAACAGACACACTGGGATGCACAGAAATTGTTTGTTATAGTGGTCGTTCGTTATAGTGAACAATGTTAGCATGCCTATACATTGTACATAAAAAATGGGAGTCGAGGATGATGTTCGGCATAGCCAAATATTTGGTATAGCGGTGTTTGTTATAGTGGTGTTCCACTGTAATTTGCATGATAAATTTCTAAAATTGAGAAGAAATTTCAACATTAGCAATCAATCATAAATAAATAAAAATGCAAAACTGTGAACTCATAGTTTTGATTGACCACGTGACTTTTATCAAAAATCGGAAATAAACTTAGCACATTTTATCAAACAAATTCCTACATGACAATCAATTGCAGTTTATGACAATTTTTTTCTGAAAAATGTACGTACCGATGATACAGGTTTCAAAATATCAGAGTCCAAACATTCTGTATAAAGAGTGAAATTGGAAAAGAAACAAGTACGTATCAAATAATGTGGCGTGGCTGTATGTCTCTTGGAGTTGGGGGTGGGGGAGGGGAGGCTTCACTCTTCTCAATTCTCACCTTTCAAGCCATATGCTTCCAGTCGATTCCACGTAGCTTTCCTGTAATACACGACTCCACCACGTGAAGAACTGGTCTCAGTGATGTAAAATGTAACCTGTATATCAAAAAGCAAAGAAAACAGAATTGAAAATATGAATTCTCCAGACTAAAGACACTGTTGCTATATCACATGATTCAGGACAAGCTTTTGCTTAGTCACATAACAAACGTCTTGCACCAATGCACTGTTTATATGGATAAGAATGTCACAAAGGAACCAGTCCATTCCAGAGATGGATATCGATATGCAAAAGCTTGCATGTGATATAGCAACAGAGTCTTTAGTCAAGTAAAATTCACACTAGGGTGTTTATATGCATTGAAAGAATCACGTGTACCAGATACTATTCAGATTTAACTCGCAAATGGCTCATTGCAAATAATTTCCTGACTAGGCTGACTTGTGTGAGATTGAGACAAAACAAAGTACTCCAAATGTATCCCATCACCAGTAGTAATATCCATTTAGGAATTACTTCACTTTCAACCCATTTTGTCTCAACTTTACTCTCACCTTGATCAACGCCATGACATATTCTGACATGAGCCATGACATGAGACAGGAGACCATCTGTATCTTCACCATATCATCTGAACGACAAGTAGAATGACCTTTGCGTATCTTTAACTGAGTCCACTCGCAATCAGCTACCTGGAAAAAATGAAGGACAAAAAAAAAATCAAAATTGGTTGTGCATAATCTATTGCTCTGTAGGCTGGTCCATTGTTACCGAGATTGTGGTTGTCATGGTAACAGGCATCATTAATTTCTGTTCCACCTTCTCTAGATAAAATTAATTTCATTCAAATTCTCCACCAAAAATCTAATTTATGTGTATCTTTACTTGCATGTTCTTGTCCTCTTGTCATTTAGCCTTTGATAAATATCCTGCTAGAATCAAAACTTCCTAACTCCAAGCATTTTATCAATTTCAGGTCATTATTGTGGCTGATGAGCAGTTTGCAGACATATATAACTTGTATTGAAGAAATTCATTTGCACGGATTGAAATAAATGGAGACATTCAGTAAAAAATGGTATTTGGAGGGAATTAACAATTAACTTATCTTAAAAAAAATTAATTGCGGAAATTTTATCCCAAAATCCTTTAGGTTTACCCTTATCTCCTCCATGAGCTCATTTAATTCCAGCTTCTCGTGCCTTCCTAGTTTGGTGAACTTCTCCACAAATTTGAAGAATGCACTCCGATTGTGCAAGGATCCCCACACTAGGAAAGGAACGGCCTTCAACAGACACCCTCTCAGGAACAGGTACACCCTCCAGGGCTCTATGGTGCTAACCAACAGGTCCTTTTGGGATGGCAGCGACATCGACATTTCACCTGTTGTGTCGGACTGTGAGATGGGGCAGTTACCGTCTAGGAGCGTTCTGAGGTTCATCGCTCTGGTAAAAAACAACAAAACATTTTGACGCACTTGTACTTTTTTATTTGTGTTCAATTCCAGACAGCAAGTGGAAGGCTCGGAGGTGGAGAGGGAGTGATGGAGAGGAATTGGAAGAGGATGACGGAGAAAGGTCGGGTGAGTTCTAGGAGGAAGACAGTAAGGGGCTCATGGAGGGAAGGGAATGGAGTACTGTGGCCTAGTGGTCTGGCGTGTTGAACTCGAAGTCTTGTGGTCAATCTACAGATTATGGGTTCGAATCCGGCCATGGGTTAATGGTGCTTGCATCCTTGGGCAAGGCGCTTTGTCACATATCGCTCCTCTTCACCCAGGTGTAAATGGGTACCTGTGATGAGGGTTGAGATGGCTTTGTGGTTTGATTAGCCTCTGTGCGCTACTAGCAGCCGGGGCTGTATACTCCCCAGGGAGTTGAGAGGGTTTTAGTAATGACCAGGGATAATAATTGATTTGCGCCATGAGCGTCATGCTTGCCAGATACCGGCGCATTATAAGTGTCTATTATTATTATTAATAATGTTGCTGGGGAAACGAGAAGAAGGGAGTTATTAAAGAAGGATGCAAAGAATGTAGGAGGATGCAGCAAAGGGTGTTGGTGCTAGGGGACAGGTCGAAGGGAGTGTTGGAGAGAAATAGAGAGAACCAGTTTTGTGGAGACGGTTCCTTACTTGTGAGCTTTCAACATTTCCTTCAGCAGTGTCTGCATTGGGATGAATCTTCTTCGCATCCGGTGAAACTTTGCAGACTAAAAATTAAAACAAGATGAAATTTTTGAAGACAAAATGATACGTCTTTCCTAATTTTGTGTGTAAATTGTCCAACACAAGACCACAGATTAATGGTATAGGCATATTTGACCCAATTATTTGATGAAAAGTGAACGAAGAAAAATTGACTGGAGCGGGATTCGAACCGGCGACCTCCTGAACACTGTACAGGCATCCAATGATTTTAATAATAATTCGGAATTTATTCCGCGCACACATCAGTCCAAGAATTGTTCATAATTGTACTGTCTGTATTTTTCGACTGTCCTCTTCTTGATAGTTTTGTCACTCTATCCTTGTACCTTAATGCTGCAGTGTTTTGTCGGCTTTTTGGATGTCTCTCCCGGGATCACTTGCGTAAGAAGCGCCCTGGCTCCAGTATTACTGGCACGTAAACGCTCCAGAGGGTCTAAGTAAATGTCGGATGAAAAAGAAGGAAGTTTGAAGAAGATTCAAGAAAATGTAAGAAGCTAGTGAGTTTATTTTTCATAGATACAAGTAATAAACTGCTCATCAGCCAAAAATGACCTGAAATATGAAATATGCTTTGAGTTAGGAGGGCCTGACGTGTTTCAATCCTAGCAGGATATTTAGCCTTTGAGAAAGATCCGGCTAGGATTGAAACACGTCAGGCCCTCCTAACTCCAAGTATTTTTAATTGTATAATTTTGGGGCTAATTAAAAGGTTTTTAATTTGGTTTTTATCAAAGAAATACAGATTCATGGGCAAAAATATCAAGACAGATACAGTAACAGTCATCTGTGAAAATTTCAGTTCCATACGTTGCCCACTTTTTGAGAAAAATGTGAAAAACAGCCACAGTATTTCTTATCAATCTTTTCTCTTTTATTTTTGATCTTTTAAAAGATCAAAAAGATTTTCTGTTTTACTAATTTCTGGATAAATACACCATTTCAGGCGGAAAAAATTTAACGGCATATGTTTCTACCACCACCATCTTCATACCCTGTAAGTTATACGTAAATCTGTGAACATTTCTGTTTTGGTTTCTTTCCAAAGTATGATACTACCTTTAAATCAGAACATTGACACCTGTTAAAGCCAGTTTTATTACCGACATCCTACCAACTGAGGTTTTCCTTTTCTTCTTCATTTTTCTTTTTAACCAAGGTTTAGGATACTCTAAGATGAGAGTGCATAGGATTGTATTGAGGCTCTTAATTACGTTTCTTAGGTAACTTGCTGCTTCCAACCCTTTTGTAGCAGACGCTCATCATAGAGAAAGCTGTTTGGGCAGGCTGGGGACCTGATGGTGACTGGCCCTTTTTTTCATTTCCAGGCTTCAAGGTTTGACTGGGGCTGGAGACTAGATCATACACAGGAAGACCTGAAATACCAAAATGAGCAAATTAATTTCTTATCATTTCCCAGTTCGGAGACCATTGTCTGTTGTTACCATAGAGCTATATAAAAATTACTAGAGCGCTAGCTCCGCGTTCTTTGTGCATAGACGATTTGAAGCCGTGCTGGGCGCAGTCATTTTGAATTTATGTGCGTGTCTGTGGAACAACAAAACTTTGCCTGGAATGCCTTTCGAAGAATGTACTCTAAAAGCAATGCGCATATGCATCAGATTTTTGGCGTACTGGGCTTCGATAACGCACCTGTATAGAACACAAACGCAGATATGCAAATAGACGTACAAAATTATGTGTTTTCCATAGGTTTGTGCACAAACATGGATGCGCCCAGCAGGCATCACTCTGTACACGGAGCTAGCGCTCTAGTAATTTTAATATATCTCTATGGTTGTAACTAGAAGCAAGTCTGAGGACAAAGTGGTGTTGACTTTTCATACTGTACTTGGTTTGGCTGATGACACCCTATAGTTATTATTATTTAATTACTATCATTTATTTCTGGTAATGACACCAAGGATTCCTCAAAAGTGCCCTTGGCACTGTAGCTCAAAAGCCTGATGAAACCTTTTATGGAAAGATGATGAGAAGAAGATACAGTTTTAAAGGTGGGAGGAAAACCCCAGAGTAATATTCTGGTTAAAACCCACAGAATCAGGTAGGGACTGAAAACCCAATCCACTTGTGGACCGAGCCGGACTTGAACTCGATCCACAGAGGTGATCAAAGGCGAAGAAAGAACCGCTACGCCAACCTGACTCCATAGTTAGGGACTTCTGATTTTGATCACAATTATTATAAAGTAAACCGCCCAGAGATGTTTAAAATATTGAACTGACCGCAGACTTGGATGTAGCAGGCCTGAGGAGCAGAGATAAACACCGACGTGCTGACCAACAAGCGAATGATGACCTCTTTCCTGACCCTGGTCAGTAGGAGATGCCATGGAGGCAAGTCCAGGAGTGACCGGTTAGTGGAGATGAAAGCACTGTCCACCTAATTGCAAAGAAAGACGACACAACAAAGACAAGTTGTATTCTCGGGGCAATACAAACAAATTTTCCCAGACAATTTTCTTCGTGCTCTGTTTGTACTTGATTTGTTTTGGCTTCTTTATTTAAAGTTTCTTCACAGTGGATAGATACAACTTTTAGGTTGTTTGTGCTTTTAAAGGTACTATCATACTTTGGTAGCACACCGAAACAGAAATCTTCACAGATTTACCTATTACTTACATGGTATAAAGATGGTAATGGTAGAAACATACTGTGAAAATCTTTCTGCCTGAAATGCTAAATTTATCCAGAGAAGAGTAAAACAAATGACCAAAAACAGTTTTGATCTTTTAGATATAAAAAAACAACTTTGAAAAGATTTTTAAAATACTGTGGGCGTTTTCCACACTGTTTTCTCAAAAAGTAGGCACCGAATGGGACGGAACTTTCCATTGATGACTGTTACTTTATTTTCCTTGATATTTTGCCCATGAATCTGTATTTCTTTGACAAAAAGTATGATATTACCTTTAAAACAAAAGAACAAAACAAAATACTCCCAAATAAAATGCTCACCTGATTATTACCAAAGAGAAGAACATTCCGCTTTTGATCACTGCAATTTGTCAGAATCTGAAAAAGTAACACAAAAACAGATTTTGTGTGTGCGAAATTGAGAATGAATCTTTGAGAGAAGTCATAGATGATGTGCTCTGTCTTCCCTAAGTTATGTAATCAGGGCCCTACTTAGCTGCCAACTCATACAGCAGAGCCCATCATCAGTGTCTTCATGTTATTGATGTATGTCAGAAAACCTTCACCAGGTTCCAATTTCATAGAGCTACTTAAGCACAAAATTTGCTTAAGCATGAAGTATCTTCCTTAATAAAACAGGATTGCCAACCAAAAGTTCATGCGATGTTTACTGCATTTGACTTGTATTAGGCCATTGTTTGCTGAGCATAACATTCACAAGGAGTTTTGGCTGGCATACTAATCTTATTTACCAAGGGTTTTGGTGCTTTAGCGAATTGTGGTGCTTTACCAGGGGGTAATTTCATAGAGCTGCTTCAACACAAAAATCTGCTTAAGCACCAATGTCCAAATACATCCGTAAACATCACATGGAAATTTTGCTGCCAATCCTGTTTGATCAAGGAAACATTTTCATGCTTAAGCAATTTTTGTGCTTAAGCAGCTCTATGAAATTGGCCCCAGCTCTATGAAATTGACCCAAGTTCTTGTTAACTCTACCTCTCACCTCTACAGCTTTGGCAACCACATCCTTTAGACGGGAACAACAGCTGGTATCTACTGGTCCGCTATTAAACTGCTGATTCTTCGGAATCTCGGCTACGATGGTGGTTTGGATGAAGGAACGAAATCTACAATCATCCCGAATAAATAAAGAAAATTACAATCAACAGTCAAGAAAAAACAGCCGTGAAAACAGTCAATAAAACATAAAAATCAATACAAAATTTGTAAATTATCAGAAGTTTCACTTTCTAGGGAGAGGCTGTGATGATATAGGCTCTTATTTATGAATAATTCAAAGTAAAAGCAAAAATACAAATTTAATTCTTTATTGAAAACAATATTGGGAGGGGGTTGGCTTATTTGTGGTGTCCATGCAATCAAGTCGCACTTAAACAGTTGGTGAAGTTTCTGTCCGTTGTTTGATTGCTAATGGATAAATGAATACACAAAACAAAAGGGAATAATTGTATCTATAAATAATTATTGTCGTTTTAGTATTTTTGACATCTCTGGCATCCCTGGGAACTTGTAAATGAATTCCTGCCCATATTTTGGTAGCATACCAAAATAAAAATCTCCACATACCTAATAATTACAGGGTATAAAACAGGGTATATTACAGGGTATAAAAATGGTGATGGCAGAAACATACCATTGAAGTTTTACAACCTGAATTGCTGTATTAATCCAGAAAAGAGTAAAAACCAATGACCAAAAAACAATTTTGATCTTTTGAAGATAAAAAATTCTGTAAAAATTTTTTTTTAAATACCGTGGGCATTTTTCACTGTTTCCTCTTTGACTGAGAATTTCACAGATGACTGTTACTGTATCTTTCTTGATATTTTTGCCCATGGATCTGCATTTCTTTGTCAAAAAAATACATCTTGATCATGTCATAATGGATAGAGCCATGAAGTGTTGAGATGCTCCAATGACAACAATACAGACTCTTTTCTATTGTTCCATTCAAAGTCCAATTGGCCACTGAGGAATCTGTGTTCACTGCCCAGGAGTAAGCTAGTTGATCTGCCACAAGTGTATTTAAAACTCTTTGTTCCATTATTGCCGTAAGTTCAGGAATTTAGTAGTGGAATTTGTGTCTTGTACATCCAATGCAGCCATTAGCATCACATTGATGTGGTCTACTTGTGGAATGTATATGAGAAAAGCACTGGGTCTCAGTATTGCCACAACACAAGCATACAGTGAGCACTCTGCCTGGGTGTGTTGGTAGAACTACATGAAGTAGTATGTCTACTTGAATCATTGATGAGGGTGTAAGCCACGATGCAGCTGAATTCAACTCCTTTGATCACTGTGGTCAGCAACACCATGATGAAATTGTAAGTAAATCACATGGAGGCAAATGCCATGGATCCTAAATATTTCGCTGTACAAATTGAATTTGCCAAACATTTTTATGTCACCCATAAGAGCAGTTGCGATAATCGTAACCCAATTAGGTCCAAGAGACCAAGGGTTATGATCATCATAAGCATTTAGGTTTATAGCAAATAGCATTTTCACCAAGAGAGGGCGCTATTGCTGAGCATTGTGGGATACATTAGGGTCGAACTGTACAAGTTCAGGAACACAGTAAACAAAAGGAATTCTAATTGGACTGTCCAAAAGTGAGCAGGTGGTGCTGCCCTATCGACCCTTGTGCATCCTGCAACCCTAGCACCACGGTCGCTAATAATAATATTTCCGATATTTTGTCAATTATTGCTACTGTATTAAGCACACTCTAGTGCATAAATTGTGCTATGCGTGCTTGTTTTCACTCCAACCACATTGTCAAACATTGTTCAGTGACAAAAAAATCCACGATGTTCGACCAAGAGAATACCTTATAACGTTAGGCTTATTTATACGAGATTTCCAGGGAGCCGCGCCGGCGCCGCAGCATGGGTATTTATTTACTCGTTTGGATCTTACTTTTTTCGCAAGACAGCTAGCTAGCTCCCGCCTTGCTACTCCTGTGCAGACTCTTTTGGGCCTGCTAGTAATGCTCCACTTCGAAATATATTAATACAAAACGGGGATTGTAGCTTTACGGGTCCTAAAACTATAAAGGAAAGGAAACTTCTTTTTGAAAAGTAACTTACCTACATATACTTTGTTGGTCTTCTCCTCTATATTACCAAGGTTAATTTTTTGGAAAGAGGGCAGGGCTTTGATTTTTGAGGGAAATTATGGGGTAAAAACGGTAACCAAGATTGTAACATTTCACCGCTGCACGGACGGCCGCACACGAGAATAGTCTGGTTTCCACTCTGACATTTTGAGGACTCTTGATATGTTGGGTCTGGGCACTAGACTAACCAGACCAGACAAAATGGCCTCACGCGTTCAGACGGCCTGTTTTAAAGTTTACAAGAAGCGCGTAAGAAAATTGAATTTTAACCCTGAAATGTTTAACAAATTTCTTCAATCTAGGCTTTTAAGGACCCAGGAACATTTGCTGGAAGTCAAAAGTATCATTTTTGAGGAGTAGAAGTTAGTTCAGAGCCAAAAAAATCAATGTGTTTTGGGATCCCGTAAACCCACAATCGCCTACAAAACAATTCTCAGAATTCGCCGAAAAATGGTAATTAATCAATCATCGGATAACATAACGTGGATCGATAGGCCTACGTAAGCCGGAAGTCACGGAAACTTACCCAGGTTTGTCTGTACTCAGCAGGACGTTCTGAAATCCTTCGGCCTCGAAATATTCACATAAAGTTGATGTTCGAGGATACAGAGTCTTCAATGCATCCATCGGTATTCCAGATCGGGGATTCCCCACAGAGCAAAGAATGTTTACAAAATTGTTTTCATGTGCGCCGCCATTTTTAAAAGGACTAAATACCGCCACGAGGTGGCGCCATACACACGCACGTACGTAGCTCCGTGCGTACGTATGGTCAGTGCGGTTCGAGTATCCACACCTTGAAGCATGACTACATCGAAAGGCGCGCGCGTAATGTTAGTGGTGCGGATTCGGAGTCTAGTGGTACGGATACGGAGCAGTGACGTAGTACCTGATGCATATTAATGCTCGGCAGAAGGTCGCAGTACCAACATAGGTTCACTAAGTTCCTGATTTTGCTTGTGATTGAAGTCCAGCACTTGACCCGTTCGTCTTTCGGCACAACAACTGCCAGCATGTCTCGCCGTGTTGCAGTGGTAAGTTGCAGTAAATGTGCAATTTTATTAATATCCTCAAGGCCTTACGTTCCAGTGAAAATAATGTTGTTTATTAAGTCTAGTCCACTGTCATTTATTTCTGGAAAACCAGGTCCAAGTTTGAGTGGTAAGTAAGAACTTAGTCAGTATCGATATAGGCCTAGGCCTATTTTTGTAGTGTGCAAGGAACATTCTACATTCAGGGTCGCTGAAATAGCACTGCGCACTGCGCACTTGCACTCAACCTCAGTCTCAGACAAACATTGCAACCGGCCATGCAAACGTGTGGTGAGTGGGTACTTCTAGATTTAGAAGGCTACTCCGTGAGCCTTCTAGCACTCTAACTTTTTGGGGTGCCGTTACGCTATGGTATGGGTTTTGAAAACAACAATTGATAGATGAAATTTTGGTGAAACATTGCAGCACCTACCGTAGTTGCGATGATCGTAACCCTAGGTCTATAATGCTAATAATACACCATTTCTTTCTCCATGAATCGTATTTTCGCATGTGTTCGATGTCGGCCTGTGTTGGATGTCGGAAAAAAATCACGCCGTATACGTTTTTCTTCGCCTGTCATATCAGAAGAGCGGCGGAAAATAAACTTAATTCGGCAGTTTCGGCACACGGGTCTGGTCAATTCAATAACCTGTGCACTGTATGCGATATGCCGTGTATAGCACTGTACAACGCACGTGATACGAGCCCTCCATGATCCATAGGGCTGCGAGTTTGAGTTTGAAAGGTGGAACAGCCAAAACGGCATTTCGCATGACGTGATTTGGTCGAGATGGCACACTGCGCACTATTCAAAATGGCCGACTGACGGCAAACGGAGGGAATCTCGACACCTTCGGTAAGTTTTGGGTGATTTTTTCTGAATATAATGATCTTTCGATATTCAAAGTGGTTTTATATGACTCATTGATAAGTACCAATCAGATCCATGTAGTCAGATTTTGTGTTTGGATTTTGGAAAGTGGAAAACTAAGTGGAAACGTACTTCAGGAGTTGGCCAAAAAGGTTGTACCCATTTTTTTTATCCAGTTTTGTCGTAACCCTAAGGTCCCAGTCCCCATGTCAGACCTAGGGTTACGATCATCGCAACTACACCTACCGCCACTCCTAGATCGTAAATTCCCCTGAATTATTTTTTTTCTTGATCCTCATACATCCGTTATGCTTGTGCAGTCTCATTTTTGCAATTGATCCACAACTCTTCGAGAAAAAAATTCGACTTTCTGGGCCACTCCACTTCGGGAAAGATTTCTAATTTTGAGTTCATTCATAAATTTGTTAGTATGGGCCAAAGCATTTTTGTATAGGGGTGTGCACATTGAAGGAGACATAAAAATCACGCATGCCACATGCACACCACACAGTAAGTGGGAGCCAGCCTCAATAAAAAAGATAAAGCTTGAACAACTGGTATCCACGCACATGCAGACCCATTTCAATGCATGCATCAACCAGGGAACCAGTGAAGTCAAGTTGCACCCCTTCAGAAAATGGTAGATTCAATAATGCGCATGCGGACTAGACCACTTCAAGCAGCAGGTAAACATCGGACATTTCGGCAAGCGGAGTGACACAGAAAATCATTTTTTTTCTAAAAAAGTTGAGGGTCAATTACAAAAATGAGACTGCACAAGCATAACCGATGTATGAGGATCAGGAAAAAAAATAATTCAGGGGAATTCACGATCTAGGAGTGGCGGTAGGTGCTGCAATGTTTCACCAAAATTTCATCTATCAATTGTTGTTTTCAAAACCCATAGCGTTACGGCAACCCAAAAAGTTAGAGTGCTAGAAGGCTCACGGAGTAGCCTTCTAAATCTAGAAGTAGTGAGTGGGGGTATATGGGTGCGCGTGCATGCATGGTGTGACGTCATTAGTGCGGAACGCTATTGAGATTGACAGCATTTCAAATTCAGAGGAAAATGTTGCACAGGAAGATTGGTAGGCCTAGTACTAATACTTATACACAAGGCTAGTCCCACACAATAGGGCTGTAAATGGCTCTCTTTTAAAATCTGTCTGTCACTTGTCAGTACTTTTATTGCATTTCGTACATATTATTTTATGTATTTTTAGGTAACAGGTTCAAACAAGGGCATTGGTTTAGCCATTGTGAGAGCTCTGTGCAAACAGCTAGACAATGGCATCGTGTATCTGACCTCCAGGAATGAAGAGAGGGGGAAGGAGGCCGTGGCCAGACTCAACCAGGAGGGTCTCCAGCCTAAATTTCACCAACTGGACATCAACAATGCTGCCAGTGTGAACAAGCTGAGAGATTACCTAAAGGAGACCTATGGTGGACTGGATATACTGGTCAACAATGCTGGAATCGCCTTCAAGGTATTATACTGCATTGTTGCCGCAATGGAGAAAACTGCTCACAAAATTGATCAAGATCACCTTCAACGGTAGAATTTATCGTCCTAAAATGTTCATTCACTTTTCTTCTTCTTTTTTATCATCAGGGAAATGCTCCGGATCCTTTTGGCCATCAAGCCACCGTGACCATGGCAACCAATTTCACTGCACTTTTGGAAGTCAGCCGTACCCTCATTCCACTTGTTCGTCCCCATGGAAGGTAAAGTCCAATGATATGGAGGATATTGGGAAGGTGCACATGAACAAATCATGTGCTGGCTCGGGTGGGATTCGAACCCACGACCTTCTTCTTACTAGTGCAGATGCCATACTACTATACTAGGCATGATTATTTGCTGTACATGTACCCGGTGCAGTATTGGATTTGATTCACCCCCGCTGAACCCAGCTAGCTTGGTGGCCTAGCAGTATCTGCACTAGTAAGCAGGAGGTCGTGGGTTCGAATCCCACCTGAGCCAGCGCATGTTTTTTTTCATGTGCACTCAACAAACACTGAGTATGCAGCTGGTTAAACAGCAGCCTTGAAGTATAGTTTAATAGATAAAACAATTAAAAAAAAAAAATTTTGCCCAATCCTTTGCCCATGTTTTGTTTCACGTGATTTGTTTGCCTGCAAGCACCACGATATTGGTTTTAGTCTGTTTGTCTGTTTTTTTTTTCTTCCTTATATTAAAGAATTGTGAACGTAGCCAGTATGAGTGGGCCGATGTCCTTCAAGAAATACAGTGCTGAGCTCCAGAGTCGTTTCAAAGCAGTAAGGACGGAGGAAGACGTCGTGCAGCTTATGAAAGAATTTGTGGAGTGAGTAAAATTAGCATATAGATCAGCGCGGACATCCGGGTACTTTCAATCTCATAACTTGACAACCGATGAAAACTAACGTGTAGATGGTACGGACAAATCACGCACAAACCGCCCGTCGTCGAGAATTGTTTTCCGAATATTTTTGTCAAGAAGCAGAAATCGTGTTCTGTGCGACTTTCATTGTTGAGTCCTAGTTTTTCCTCAGACAATATTTCTTCTTCGATGTACCGTATACTAAGATTAAACAATTCTGGCAGCTTTTTGTCTTTAAACCCATACAACTTAATGCATTGTTTTCATCAGCGCCTAGGACAGGCAAGGTCGGCGAGTTGGAATGACGTCACTCCGCGCTGATCTATAGGCTTAATAGGCTGTATTTGTTGTAACATATTGGGTGGAAAAGATACTGTTTTATGTACAATGCTGTATTTCAAGATGGCTGCCTCTTTGTCCAATTTCCCTGCTCCCAGGAGTGGTCAATAGAGGGCGCTTTAAGAGATTTTGTCCCAACACTAACACTTGTGACCCATTAAGACCCTTATTATACACGAATCCGATGATCGATTCATGTAGTTGGTCTTGCAGTGTATCCCCCACATTAATAGTGCTGCGGAGCGTAATTTTTTTTGTTCTTATACAAAAGGCGGACGGGGACACTGCATTAATGGCAGATGGTGTGTCGTGCCATTGGATCGGTGTATAGCATTTGTATGATTGATACGCCAATTGGTAGTAATAAACAAACGATATTGCCCGAGTTTCAACTAGACGGGTGAAGACTCAAGAGGTCGTGCGTTGTAAATACTGCATCCAATCATCTATTATAAGACGATAAAAGCTACATTTGGCCATGTCATTTCCCATTTCTGTCACTTCCAGTTTCAATACTGATTTCTTTCTGAAATATACTTCTCCTGGCTGTACTTTTAAGCATCCACAAGTTAAAACAAAAAATAATTAGCAATTTGGTTACAACGAAAACTTTCATCTGCTTACATTTCGGCCATCTTGAAACAATGCACTGTGGGATACTTACCGAAGTAACCCGCTCGACGGGTCGCTCTCTTGCGCCAGGCCCGAGTAAGCGCAAGATGTGACGTGACGTCAAAGTCAAATCAAACGCTTCCTGGAGTAACTATAAATCAAACACGGTAAAATTGGGAGCCAAGGATGATGTTCGATGGAGCTGAGTGTTCAGTAAAACAGTGTTCATTTTGAATGTACAGAATCAGAGGGCATGTAAAAACTAATTTTGTGCTGGGTTATTGAACATTTTGGTAAAAAAATTCTTACGATGATTTTGTTTCCTTTCTTTATCAGATTGGCCAATGCAGGTACTCATAACAGCAAGGGTTGGGTCAACACGGCCTACGGAACCACCAAAATGGGGGTCATCGCTCTCACCAGGGTCCAGGCTGCTGCCATTGCAAAGGATAACACCAAAGAAGACGTCCTATTGACCTGCGTAAGTTTCCATTTGAAAGATGAACTTCTGAGAAAATTGACTGGATTGGGATTCGAACCTGTGACCTCTGGAATACTGTACCGGGGCACTACCAACTGAGCTATCCAGTTATTTATGCTCGTAGTAAAGTATCCCAAATTGTGAATTATCAAAGGATCCCAGATTTAGGGATCCACCTCCTATACAGGGTCCGCTAAAAAATGGGATCCGGATCCCCAAGATTCGTGATTCTGTGCATTAAACAAACAGGCCCCTAGTTCTTTTGCCAATTTGGAACTATGAAACCACTCGCATATCGCACTTAGCCCAGATGTAGGCAGTTACAATAAAGGTTGGGCCATCAAAGGGTACTCGCCTCTAATACCAATGTGGCCCAGGTTCGATCCCTGCATCCAGCTTGAGTCATATGTGAGGAGAGTTGTGCGTTGGTTCTTTCTTATGCTACAAGGGTTTTTCTCTGAGTTCTCTAGTTTTCCTCCCTCCACAAAATCTAATACCCACAATTGAATTTGAAACATGTTCTTATATTTTACAGTGCTGCCCTGGGTATGTGGATACCGACATGTCAAGCCACAAGGGACATTTAACGGTGGACGAAGGGGCCATAACACCAGTCTATCTAGCTCTCCTACCCCCTGGTTCCGCGGATTTCAACGGCAAGATGTACTCCAAGAAAGAGGTGTGGAATTTCTGGTAGAGGCTCGATGGACGTCCATCATCCTTTATAGGCTGTAAACAATTGGTTTCGTTTTGTTATTGGTTTTGATTTGTTTTTTAGCGGAACCTACATTTCTTTATGTTCTTGAGTGCACACTTACTTCCAAATTGTAGCTGACGTACAGCCTCTGTTTTGATATCTGCTATTTCCAAATGGTTGTACACAATTTTCCAAATTTTCAAAAAAGGGATGAAAAACAAACAAAGGTCACAGAAAGATTTGTCAGGAATTGTGATTGTGCAATGGAAACAGTTACGTGATTGGAAATCGAGAAGAGATTTTTGTTACATCTCTTGTATTTACTTTAGCTTCTGGCACATTTTGAAGCTTAAAGGCAGCGTACAGGATTTGCAAGGCCTCCAAAACAAAATTATTGAGTTTGAGACAGAAAATGGACTCAACAGTTCGTAAACAGTGCAAACAGTCACCATGGGAAATCTTGGTTCATCAGATGCTGGGTTTTTCAAGGAAATCAAGGTTTAGTGTCTTTTAAAAAGTTTGTTCGTCCGAACTATTTAGAAGCATTTCGAAAGTGAGGTGTAACCGTGAAGGATTCGGAGGAAGGCACGATTATTTCGGCCGTATTTCTGCTATCCAGATGAACAAAGCGTAACAAGCTACATGAAACAACATCTGTAAGTTTAAGACCTCCACTTCTGTTTAAGTACCTAATTCAGCCAAAACGCTCATCTTTGCAAATCCTATATGCTCCTTTAACGGATAACATAATTGACTTCTCCTTTTATGATTTTCAGTAAAAATATTGTATTCAGCACCTTATATTCTTTTATCAATAAATGTTGTAGAACTATATTGTGTATGCCATTAGTTGATTATTTGTGCATTTTATCTTGGGCTACAACTTCTTAATGGCATAGGTGGAGGGCCGATGTTTGAATCGGTGTTTCTCACACTTAAATCTGTTATTTTTGCTGTGTGCATATAATGCAAAATCTTTTGATCTTTGGCCTAGGACTAGTGCCGAAAAGAATTATGTTCTTCCCCCTTAAAAAGGGTTATTTTAAATAAAAATAGATTATGGTCAAATGGAATTTGAAGATGTCCTTAATTTATGCGTTCATTTTAGTTCTAACCAATCATAGGTAGGATTTGAAGCTTTGCATGGTGGAAGTAATGTTATAAAGTAAGCTTGCGGAGACACCATGTAAAATCTCTTTTATAGATGTGTGGTTCTGAAAAGAACCGGTGAGAATAGTCTCGACATTCCAGCCAGTGTACTCTAGTCGTCCTCAGGAGAGTGAGTGCCGTGAAGCGAGACGACAGGTGGTTATAAAGGCATCTGGAAGTAAACCAAACCATAGTGATTGATTTTTTATCACTAAATTATTTATATTTTCTTCGGCAACTGGAAGCGTAATTAATCCAGTTGCAGAAGAAAATAAAAATCAGGCAAACAAATAAATGAAGTATAATTCTTTATTGTGAAGCCTTTCTTTCAAATTGAACAATCAGATAAAACTACACACACAAATTGTATACGCCTCGAATAACAACAAGTTAGGTGAATTGAACTATGGTTTAAACACACAATGGAGTATGTATCTGTGTACAGTTGGACATGATTTGTACTGCAGTGTACATGTACACTGTCGTGGTGTTACATAATACACAATAGACTTGGATTCAAGACGCCTTTCGCGGTGCTGGACCCGATCCTCATACAACAGCGCCCTCGCGATGTACATCCACATAGCGCACCCGGACATGGTTGCGGTTGGACTAGGACTGATCGCTAAGAACGTCTTGTTACCAAGACTAAATACACAACCGTGACATTCAGAGGTTGTTTACTTTCTGCGGGGTCTGTTTCTGCGGACCACGTTCGTCTGTCGGCAAAACTCCCACTCCCAGCATGTCTCGTCGTGTTGCAGTGGTAAGTTGCTGTAAAAGTGCAATAAATATCAAGACGTAGACTTAATAGGTCCCAGTCCCCATGTCAGACCTAGGGTTACGATCATCGCAACTACTAGCCCCCCTAAAATTTTGGCTCTAGAACCGCGCCTGCGATGGTCCCAGCAATTAAGACGTTTCATAGAAATTAAAACTGGTTGTAGGCTATTTCAACTTTTAAAATTAGCCTACAGGCTCCTCTGCCATAGAGGGGAAGGCTTTAGGGAAAGAAACTTTAATGCTGGTCAAGCCAAGCCACCAAAAAGCCAAGCCAGGCCTGGGCTTTGCCCTGGCTCTTGGGCTCCTATAATCCCCACCCTTGTACTATCAACTTTACCTGATAGACAGATTGATTTCACGTTGCTGAGCCTCTATTGTTGTGAAGTTCAGGACTGACATTAAGAGAAGGATTTCAGGCCTAAAGGCCAGGGCCTGGCCAGGCTATTCAGTGGCCAGGCCTGACCAGTACTAAAGTTTCTCTCCCTAAAGTGTAAAAGTAGTACTGTGCAGTGCGCAGTTTAATTGTTACAAACTGTATTTCATATTGTCATGTTTATGCATTATTTTTTTAGGTAACTGGTTCAAACAAGGGCATTGGTTTAGCCATCGTGAGAGCTTTGTGCAAACAGCTAGACAATGGCATCGTGTATCTGACATCCAGGAATGAAGAGAGGGGGAAGGAGGCCGTGGCCAGACTCAACCAGGAGGGTCTCCAACCTAAATTTCACCAATTGGACATCAACGATGCTGCCAGTGTGAACAAGCTGAGAGATTACCTAAAGGAGACCTATGGTGGACTGGATATACTGGTCAACAATGCTGGAATCGCCTTCAAGGTATTATACTGCATTGTTGCAATGGAGAAATCTGTATCAAAATCGCCTTCAAAATTCGAATTTATCATCCTATAAATGATAATGTTGAATACTTGAATGGGACATTCACTTTTCGTTGAAACTGTTTTTTTTTCGCCAGGAAAATGCCCCGGATCCCTTTGGCCATCAAGCCACCGTCACCATGGCAACCAATTTCACTGCACTCATGGAAGTCAGCCGTACCCTCATTCCACTCGTTCGTCCTCACGGGAGGTAAAGTTCACGATTAATTTTTTGATGATTTTGGAAGGATGGTGGATCACAACATGAATGAAATTTCTTTTGTAACAACTACAGAACACCTCCACATACCTTTCTTCAAAAATGTAACATTAGATATCAAATGATAATGATTTCAAGAATGTTTCCACTCTAACGAAAACGCACATGTGCAAATGTGCAAAAGAAAAATCATAAAAAAAACTCCTTTTCTGTGTTCTCATGTTAAGTAATTTCAGGATTATAGTTCGAACAAATAAAGCGATGTTTGTTGAGTGTTGAATATCCTCTTTAATAACCGGAGGGCATAACAGTGCTGTTTATGTATAGCAAGAAAAAAATGAGAGACAAATTGCAATATCTGTTTAAAAATGCCAGCTTCAATTCAAAGAATTGACATCAGTTTCCTGAACCAGAACTGCAGCCTCGAAGTATAGATAGACAAATCAATATTAGGCCCTATACATGGTGTCCTAGAAAGAAACGCAACACTGTGTCGGGACCCATTATGTTAAAATTAAACTGTGTATCATTTCATGATTCGGATATGTGATACAACCATGTCTTGGCTATCACCATGTACAATTTAAACATATTGGGGTTGAAATTGGCGAAAATATGACCAAATGAATGAGTACTCCGTAAAAACAAATTTGCAAGAATAACACGCATAGTGGACAATAATGTGTATGAAAGAAAGATGGAAATTGGGTTTTGAGATTGGGTAATTCAGGATTGTTGTTTTTTCACTCAATTTTAGTCCAATTTTCCTCAAATTCAACATGGTGATAGCCAAGACATAGCTGTATAACATAAGATATCTGAATCTTGAAGTGTTAAACAGTTGAACTTTTATATAATAGTTCTCGACACAAGTGTTGCGTTTCTTTCTGGGACACCCTGTATACCTAACCCCATCCTATGCCTATGATTTATTTCATATCATGTCTGCTGGTCTATGGATCTGTGTACCCTTGCAACTAGCAAGCATTATAGTCATACCTATTGGGTTATGTTGTTTAATCTGTTTGTTTTGGTTTTTTTTTTTTTTTTTTTCACGAAAGGATTGTAAATGTAGCAAGTCTGAGTGGGCCGATGACCTTCGAGAAATACAGTCCTGAGCTCCAGAGTCGTTTCCAAGCAGTCAGGACGGAGGAAGACGTCGTGCAGCTCATGAAAGAATTTGTTGAGTGAGTAAAAATTTATCATGATAGGCTCAATAAAGGCACATTATTTATATTAATAATAATAATAACCATCATCATTCGGGAGGCTAATCATCCTTACTGGCAGCTGGGGTGCAGAATTGCGGAGGATGCAGCTGCAATGTGATTGAGTTTGCAGCAGCGCCCATGGCTGCCGGCACACTTCAACCCATTATGATCACGGAGCACATGCTATACGATTATGCTATGACACAGCGAAATCCACAGAATTATAGCGCCCTCTTTGGACAAAAATCAAGAATCAAAAGGCCTTTGAATCCGGCACCATTTCGTGAATCCATTCTAAAATAATGGGTATCAAAATAGAGGTTTGCCTGAGCCTGAGCCTAAGCCTCCGTTTCAAAAAGGCCCTATGAATGCCTGTGTACAGAATGAGAGGACATATAAATACTTATTTTTATTTTTCTTGTATAGATTGGCCAATGCAGGTACTCATAACAGCAAGGGCTGGTCCGACTGGGCCTACGGAACCACCAAAATGGGGGTCATCGCCCTGAGCAGGGTCCAGGCTGCTGCCATTGCAAAGTATAACACCAATGAAGATGTCGTTTTGACCTGCGTAAGTTTTCATTTGAAAGAAATTAAAGAAAATTGACTAGATTGGGATTCGAACATGTGACCTCTGGAGGTATCCAGTCCCCTTATCCCATATGTTGGTATTTTCCCAAATTGTCAATTATCTTTGTTCATCTGCATAATGTATTTAATTTGTTTGATGATGAGCAGTTTTCCTGTTAACACCCGTATTTGTTCACAACTTGAACTTTGAACATTTCCTTGTACTCTACAGTGCTCCCCTGGGTATGTGGATACCGACATGACGAGCCACAAGGGACATTTAACGTTGGACGAAGGGGCCATAACACCAGTCTATCTAGCCCTCCTACCCCCTGGCTCTGCAGATTTCAACGGCAAGATGTACTCGAAGAAAGAGGTGTACAATTTCTGGTAGAGGCTCTGTAGAGTGTGCTACGACCAGACCTTATTAGAAAACGGGGCTTCGGATTCGGCTCATCATTCAAAGGCTGAAAACAATTGAGGTTTTCATGCTGAACATACAATTCTTTCTGTTCAAGAGTACATACTTACTTCCAAATTGTATCTTACATAAATGCAACCCTCTGTTTTGATACCTGCTACATGTTCTTCTAAAACAAAAAACAAAATGGTACAAAAACGGCCATAGATTTAAGAACAGAAAGAATTTGGCACATTTTTTAAGCTTACTGGTAATATAATATCTCCATTTATGAATTTCAGTATTTATAGTCAAAAGGCAGAGTATTCAGCACCTTAAATTCTTGGATCACAAAAATGATACGAGTTATTAGCTCACAAGTTCTTAATGGCATAGGTGCAGGGCCAATATGTTTAACTCGGTGTCTCTCACACTTTAATTCAGTGTTATTTTGCTGGGTGTAAAATGTTTTGATCGGCGAATCTATGTCCTAGATGGTACTTTTCAGACACTCCCGAAAACAATGTAAAAAGTGATGTTATTTCAAATAAAAATTTATGTAGAATGAATCAAACATTTTGGTCAAAAATGGAATTTGGAGACGTCCTTTACAAGTTTATGTGTTGGTTCATTAATTATTGTATAAAATGTATGTATGTATGTATACATTATCAGGTAATAATGTATTTTGTACTGAACTGGGCCCAGGTGTTGACATAAATACACGACCGTGACTTGCACAATGTTTATACCCTACTGTGACCTGCAAAAGTTGCTGTATGTTGCTGAAGCTGCTCGCCGTACGTACATGTAGTTATATATATTGGGCCACATTTACTTTCTGTGAGTAATTCCTGCACATGCACTAGACCGGTTCGTATGGTTGTGAAAATACCACCATGTCTCGTCGTGTTGCAGAGGTAAGTTGCAGTAAATGTGCATTTAGGGTAATATCAAGACATAGACCCACTGCATGCAGTGAGGCTGTGACTAAATGTTTTCATGTTTGGACACGATGGTCGTACTATGGTCGTACTTAGGCTTGTATATACTTGTAAGTACGACCGTCTATAAATGCAGCGCCACTGACTGGGCCAGTTGGCCTAATCATGCAAGGCGGTACGTTCCGGTGGAAAGTTGTAGGCTAGCCCACGTGTCGAAATAGTATCACGCCGCTTGTGGCGCCAAAATAGGCCTACATGGGTCGATTTGTGACGAAGCCATCATACAACCAATCGTAACTCGAGTTACGAAGGATAACCAACCGTATCCTGGGCTGAAATGCATCATAATTCCAACGATTGGTAGTAAATTACGATGGCGGCCGCACGACGTGCGAAGCTAGAGTCAGATCTTCGGCCTATAGCGCACGGTCAGCTGCGGAGTCACTTCTCGTCATGTTGGATCGACAATGACTGGCCGTAAACCAATCCCTTTTCTCGGTTCTCCTTGGTAGAAATAATGACGTCACTGAAGCATCTAGCCTAGCTTAGACCGCGTCCCAATTCTCTGGCTGCGGCTGCAAATTACACATGTAGGCCTACCTATGGCAGCCACTATAGCCAGTGACTGCAGCCATTTCCATAGACTTGTGTGTTATTTGCGGTCGCAGCCAGATAATTGGGACACGGCCTTATGGCCGGATTAATTGCCGGGCAAAACGCCGAACCAATAACCAAAGAATCTTATCTGAGCCAGCGCATGTTTTTTTTTTCATGTGCACTCAACAAACACTGAGTATGCAGCTGGTTACGCAGCATAGTTAGGTTAAACAGTACTAGTTAGATAAAACAATTTTTAAAAATACATTTTGCCCAATCCTTTGCCCATGATTTGTTTCATGTGATTTGTTTGCTTGCAAGCACCACGATATTGGTTTTAGTGTTTGTCTGTTTTGTTTTTCCTTTTCTTATTAGAAAATTGTGAACGTAGCCAGTATGAGTGGGCCGATGTCCTTCGAGAAATACAGTGCTGAGCTCCAGAGTCGTTTCAAAGCAGTAAGGACGGAGGAAGACGTCGTGCAGCTCATGAAAGAATTTGTCGAGTGAGTAAAAAATTAGCATATATTTGGCTGTATTTGTTGTAATAGCCGTTTTGGTACAAAGACAGAGGACCGTTGAGATACTGCCGTATACAATAATGCTTTATTTCAAGATGGCTGCCTCTTTGTCAAATTTCCATGCTCACAAGAGTGGTAAATAGAGGGCGCTTTAAGAGATGTTGTCCAAACATTGATCCAGTAGGGCCCTTATACTCCTTAATTTAATTTATGCGTTAATTTTAATTTTAACCAAATCATATTGATTAATTTTCTTATTTTTTTATCACTGAATCATTACGCTTCCAGTTGCCGAAGAAAATAGGCCTATATAACATGGAGGTCGGTGAACTATGGTTATAACACAATGGATTGTGTAAATAGCGGCTCTGCGTACAGTTATAATAATGCATGATCTTTACTGTACACTGACCAGGCATTACGTAATACACAACCATGACTTGCAATAGTTGCTGTTGCTGTCATATGCTGTAGGTTGGCCTACATGTAATTACTTTCTGCGAGGTCCTTTACTAGACCGGTTCGTCTGTCGGCAAAACTCCAAGCATGTCTCGCCGTGTTGCAGTGGTAAGTTGCAGTTAAAGTGCAATGAATCTCAAGACGTAGACTTATATAGTAATTGTGGCGCCGTGGCTTTTTGTTTTTATATTAGGACTCCGTCACTCGCGACGTTAGTACTACTTTAAGCTGTAGTAGTAGGCCTAGTACGTAGTAGGCCTACTGACTTGAATAGCTCCATGGTAATGTCTTACGGCTTATTTTGTAGACCGGTCGTACGTAGTCTAGACCGTCCGCCTCCTCGGCGGTCTAAGTTTTCGAAGATAGATCGTTTTAGCACCAAAAGAGTCTATCGTAGACCGTTCAGACACAAGTTGGTAGACGCTTTTCAGTTTAAACCGAAGATAGACTACTTTGAGTAGGGCCTACTGTTTCTGAACACCCATCCCCCACCCACCCAGTGTAGTAGTGATACAAATGATGACTGCTTCGAGTGCTACTTGGTTAAAGGTAGTATCATACATTGGTTTTTGTCAAAGAAATACAGATTCATGGGCATAAATATCAAGGACGATACAATAATAGTCATCTGTGAAAATTTCAGTCCCATTTTTTTTAGAAAACAGTGAAAAACGGCCACAGTATTTCTTAAGTCTTTTCTCTTTTATTTTTGATCTTCTAAAAGATCAAAAAGATTTTCGGTCGTTGTTTTACTCATTCCTGGATAAATACACAATTTCAGGCGGAAAGACTTACGTACGGTATGTTTCTTCCACCACCATCTTCATACCCTGTAAGTTATACACTCTGTGAACATTTCTGTGTTGGTGTCTTACCACAAGTATGATACTACCTTTAACTTTTCGTCATGTTGGTCAGATCAGACCGTTAAAACAATCCCATTTCTCTGTTTTCCTTTGGTATAATCAATGACGTCATTGAAGTTGGACCGAAGTCGCCCAAACGCCGAATCAATAACTAACGAAACACAACTCAGCTGAGGTCGCAGAAAAAGTGCACGTTTTATATTAGACGTGGTTTTGCATGTCGATGGTCACAGCGATTCAGAAGTTTCATAGAACTTCAAATTGGTTGTAGGCTATTTCAACTTTTAAAAGAGAAGTCTTCTAAGTGTATATAGAAGTAGTAGCTTAGGCCGTGTCCCAATTCTCTGGCTGCGGCCGCAAATAACACACAAGTCTATGGAAATGGCTGCAGTCATTTCATACAGTCATGATTATGCATTATTTTATTTTAGGTAACTGGTTCAAACAAGGGCATTGGTTTAGCCATCGTGAGAGCTCTGTGCAAACAGCTAGACAATGGCACCGTGTATCTGACATCCAGGAATGAAGAGAGGGGGAAGGAGGCCGTGGCCAGACTCAACCAGGAGGGTCTCCAGCCTAAATTTCACCAATTGGACATCAACGATGCTGCCAGTGTGAACAAGCTGAGAGATTACCTAAAGGAGACCTATGGTGGACTGGATATACTGGTCAACAATGCTGGAATCGCCTTCAAGGTATTATAATGCATTGTTGCAATGGAGAAATCTGCGAACAAAATTGATAGAAGTACCTTTAGTCAAAAGTAGAATTTATCCTTCTAACAACAAATTGTTGAATTCTTGAATGTTCCTTAATATTTTCACCTCAGGCAAATGCTCCGGATCCCTTTGGCCATCAAGCCACCGTCACCATGGCAACCAATTTCACTGCACTCATGGAAGTCAGCCGTACCCTCATTCCACTCGTTCGTCCTCACGGGAGGTAAAGTTCACGATAAATTTTTTGATGATTTTGGAAGGATGGTGTGGATCACAACATGAATGAAATTTCTTTTGTAACAACTACAGAACACCTCCACATAGGACTACTTTTCTTTAAAGGTTATATCATAATTTGGCTTTTGTCAACAAAATTGCAGATTCATGTGCAAAAAAATATCAAGGAAGATACAGTAACAGTCATCTGTGAAATTCCCAGTTCCGTACGGTGCTGACTTTTTGAGTAAACAGTGAAAAACGCCCACAGTATTTCTTAAATCTTTTCACCGTTATTCTTTTTATCTTTAAAAGTTCAAAATTGAATGACATGAGATTCCTGAACCAGAACTGCAGCCATGAAGTAAAGATAGACAAATCAACATTTAGTTTTACCCCATCCTATCCCCAAGATTTGTTTCATAATCATGATGTCTGCCCGCCCACACTTGCAACAGTTTGCCTGCTAACATTATTTGGTTGTTTTATTGTATGTTTGTTTGTTTGTTTTTATTATTTTGAAAGGATTGTAAATCTAGCCAGTATGACTGGGCCAATGGCCTTCAAGAAATTCAGTGATGAACTGCAGAAACGTTTCCAAGCAGTCAGGGCGGAGGAAGACGTCGTGCAGCTCATGAAAGAATTTGTCGAGTGAGTAAAACATTAGCATAATAGTCTGTATTTGTGGCCTAATAAAGGCACATTGTTTTGGATTATGTGATCTTTGCTAACGCTGCTATAGAGACACCGCGAAGTGCACATACATTTTCTGTTATAGATCTTTCTTTTTGCCAACCACGACGGCGAAAACTATGGAGAGCCATCAATGTCAGGCATACCAAAATAATCACAATTTGAACACAGTTTGTACACAACGTTTCATAAATATTGAAAGATATTGCTGAATGTAATGGAAACAACACAAGCAATGGTGGTACACATATGTATGTATTTTGTACATATGCTATTTGGAAAGTTTGTTAAAACGTTGAATTTGGTCACGCCATCTGTCGAGAAACGAAATGATTTGCAACATTATTTTTGCCGCCCATGCCTCTCTCTAGCTGCAAACCAGCAGCAAATGTTTGTAAACAAAAGAAAGGTCTATAACAGTTGTTCATTAGACTCATTATTTTAAACAACAATGTTTGGCATATTTTGTTAAAACAAAAATGGGAGCCAAGTACTATAATGATGTTCGGTATAGCGGAATATTTGTGCACGGTGTTTGTTATAGCAGAGCGTACACGTGGTACACAATTAATATTCTGGTTTCCAATAGAGCGCCCTCTCTAGACCAAAAATAAGAATCAAAAGAATGTAATGAGAGGATAAAAACTGTGTGTTTTTTTTCTCCCAACAGATTGGCCAATGCAGGTACTCATAAGAGCAAGGGCTGGGCCGACTGGGCCTACGCAACCACCAAAATGGGGGTCATCGCCCTGACCAGGGTCCAAGCTGCTGCCATTGCAAAGGATAAGTCTAAAGAAGATGTCCTATTGACCTGCGTAAGTTTCCATTTGAAAGATGAACAAAGAAAATTGACTGGATCGGGATTCGAACCTATGACCTCTGAAATACTGTACCAACTGAGGTATCCAGTCCCCTTATCCCATATGCTGGTATTTTTCAAAAAAATTTCAATTATGTTTGTTCGTCTGCAAAATGTATTTATTTTTGGTTGATGATGAGCAGTTTTGATATGAACACCTATTTGTTCACAACTTGAACTTTGAACATTTCCTTTTACTCTACAGTGCTGCCCTGGGTATGTGGATACAGACATGTCAAGCCACAAGGGACCTTTAACGGTGGACGAAGGGGCCATAACACCAGTCTATCTAGCCCTCCTACCCCCTGGCTCCGCAGATTGCAACGGCAAGATGTACTCAAAGAAAGAGGTGTGGAATTTCTGGTAGAGGCTCTACAGAGTGTGCTACGACCAGACCTTATTAGGAAACGGGGCTTTGGATTCGGCTCATCATTCAAAGGCTGAACAAAAATCTTTTGATCAGTGGATCTTTGGCGTACTATACTAGTACTGTTAGGACACTGCCGGAAAAATGTTCTGCCCCCTCAAAAAAAGTGATGTTATTTCAAATAAAAATACATGTAGAATGAATCAAACATTTTGGTCAAATGGAATTTCGAGTTGTCCTTTATTTATGTGTTGGTTCTTTTTATCGTATAAAATATATTGATTTTCTGTTCGTTTTTTATCACCGTTCATACGCTTTATCATTTGCCGAACAAAAGAAAAAAGCAGGCAGACATAAACATAGTTTTTACAATCAAAATAACACATGGGTGTTGTGTTAGTAATACATGTAGTAATACTTTTATTGTGAAGAATTCTTTCAAATGGAACAATCCAATGAAACGACGCAGTGTTGTACGCCTCACACATACTGCACAATAGAATATGTATTTTGTACTGTAGGCCTACCGTGCGGTGCCCAGGTGTTTACATTAATACACAATCGTGACTTGCACAAAGGTTATACACGACTATGACTTGCAAAAGTTGCTGTTGGGCTGAACATGCTGAAGTTGTAGGACGTATAGTTGGCCTACGTGTTGCTTTCTGTGAGGTTCTTTTATACTAGACCGGTTCAATCGTCTGTCGGCAAAATTCCCAGCATGTCTCGTCGTGTTGCAGTGGTAAGTAAAGTAAAGGCCAATATTAAGGCATAGACCCACGTACTGCAGTGAGGCTGTGTCGTTGTGACTACCTGTTTTAATATTTGGACTTGATGGTCGTACTCTAGCTTAGTATTAGTAGATAGCACTTGTAAGTACGACCACAGATTTCAAAAATGCAGTGACAGTGACATGGCCAGTTGGCCTAATCATGCCTGACGGGACGTTCCGGTGAAAAGTTGTATAAGGGTAACCCACGTGCCGGAAAACAATAGTATCATGCCGTGTCGCCAAATAGGCCTACACGGGGTCAATTTCAAAAGCCATATGATCAATCGTAACTCGAGTTCCGAAGGATAATCCATCGGGGTGCCCATCATAATTCAAACGATTGATAGTAAGTTACGATGGCGGCCGCAGGCCAGGACACACTAGGGCTAGGGAAGGAGACTATAGCTCAACTTCCTCCGCATTCAATGAACCTTCTTACATACCTTAAGTATATACAAGCCTTTGAGAGAGATCCTGCTAGGATCGAAACGCGTCAGGCCCTCCTAACTTTAAGCATACCTAATTAACTATGATAGCTCGGCCTAGGCCTAAACACACTGTGAGCAGTGTACAGTTTTGTTGTTCATACGTCATTTTTTCATTTTAGGTAACTGGTTCAAACAAGGGCATTGGTTTAGCCATCGTGAGAGCTTTGTGCAAACAGCTAGACGATGGCATCGTGTACCTGACCTCCAGGAATGAAGAGAGGGGGAAGGAGGCCGTGGCCAAACTCAACCAGGAGGGTCTCCAGCCTAAATTTCACCAATTGGACATCAACGATGCTGCCAGTGTGAACAAGCTGAGAGATTACCTAAAGGAGACCTATGGTGGACTGGATATACTGGTCAACAATGCTGGAATCGCCTTCAAGGTATTATAATGCATTGTTGCTGTGTGGAAATCTGAGCACAAAATTGATAGAAATCACCTTCAAATGTAGAATTTATCGTCCCAAAATGTTGCATGGGATATTATTCTTTCTTTTTTATACTTCAGGCAAATGCCCCGGAATCTTTTGGCCATCAAGCCACCGTCACCATGGCCACCAATTTCACTGCACTCATGGAAGTCAGCCGTACCCTCATTCCACTCATTCGTCCCCACGGGAGGTAAAGTTCACGATTAATTTATTGAGGATATTTGGGGAAGGGATAGGGAATGTAAAACAAAACAGCAACAAACAATTTTATTTTAGCATTCTGAAAAAGCTTAGCAACTAATACCTTGCCTGCAAGTATACCTCAATAATATTGGTTTTGTTTGTTTTGTTCTTAAACGAAAGAATTGTGAATGTAGCCAGTTTGGTTGGGCCGATGTCCTTCAAGAAATACAGTGCTGAGCTCCAGAGTCGTTTCCAAGCAGTCAGGACGGAGGAAGACGTCGTGCAGCTCATGAAAGAATTTGTTGAGTGAGTAAAATTAGGCCTATATTAGGCTGTATTTATAATTATTGGATGGAAAAGATACAAGCCATGGATGGCGGTGTAACCGAGGTTTTGGTAAAGCAGTGTTCATTATGAATGTACAGAATCAGAGGGAATATGGAAACTAGTTTTGTGCTTGTTTGTTGGGTATAGCACATTTTGGTAAAATTTCTTACGATTATTTCTTTTCTTGACTATAGATTGGCCAATGCAGGTACTCATAAGAGCAAGGGCTGGGCCGACTGGGCCTACGGAAACACCAAAATGGGGGTCATCGCCCTGACCAGGGTCCAGGCTGCTGCCATTGCAAAGTATAACACCAATGAAGATGTCGTTTTGACCTGCGTAAGTTTCCATTTGAAAGATGACTTGAGAAAATTGACTATAGAGCAAGATTCAAACATTTGACCCCTGGAATAATGTAATATCGCACTACCAACACCTTACTGAGATCATACATTTCTATAAAGTTGGTAATGTCCCAAATTATGAGTTGTTTTGGTTGATCAGCAGTTATTACTTGTAGATAAGGTTAATGTTATAGGAACATCTAACACCTATTTATCCCCAACTTGAACTTTTGAATATTGACCTTGTATTCTACAGTGTTGCCCTGGGATGGTCGATACAGACATGTCAAGCCACAAGGGATCTTTAACGGTGGATGAAGGGGCCATAACACCAGTCTATCTAGCCCTCCTACCCCCTGGCTCTGCAGATTGCAACGGCAAGATGTACTCGAAGAAAGAGGTGTACAATTTCTGGTAGATGCTCAACGGAACTCCATCATCCTATATGAGGGCGCCCCCATTTAATTCTATGGTTCTCATTTCTTTTTCACCTTGAGGGAGGGTCGGTCGGTCGAAAAAAAAAAAGTTTGTTAAAAAAAAAATCTGGCTGAATACACAAAAACATAAAGAATATGATGAGAAATGTTCACTGTATTCACTGTAAACTCGTTTGAATATTTATTTTTTTTAATTATTTCTGTGATAGAAAGTAAAAGAAAATAAAACTTATCTTTGGTCAAATGACCTCTGGTAGGCGCATAAATTCTAAGTCCTCAGACAAATCCTGCACCCAAGTTGGCCGAACGATGGTTTTTTGCTTCAACTTAATTTCCACCATACAACTCACGAATGTTTTGACAGTGAACAGTGTGTTTAGTAAGTACAAAATGTAACAGTTAGGCATTATTGGCAAAATTTGTCTCCCGAAATTCTCGAATTTTTTTTTTTTGATTTTTTTTTTTAATTTATATATCATTCTGGACAGGGTCAGCGGCAAATGTTTTTTTTTTTTTTCGGTCGGAGCCCAAAATATGGGTCGGTCGGAAATGAGAACCATAGAATTAAAAAGGGGCGCCCTAAGCTGAAAACAATTGGTGTCGTTTGTTTTTAAAGCTGAACCTACTTTTTCTTCATACTTAGTTCCAAAATGTAGCTGACGTATAAAGGCCTCTGTTTGCATATCTGCTACTTCCAAATGGACTGTATAAAAGAATGTCCAAGAAGGGCCGTATATATTAGAAGAACTTGTATTGAGTTTAGCTCTTAGCACATTTTAAGCTTGTGGCTAACATAATTAGGCCGAAAAAAATATTATTGTGTTGTCCTCAGCGACCGACCGTAAAATGCCAAAACTTTGGGTCGGGATTTTTTTTGTTTCTCCGAGTCCTAAAGTATAAAAACTCACCATTTTTGACAGAAAATATAAGATTTAGCAGTAAAAACGCGTGTCTCCTCAAAACGACCCAAGACCGTTGATTTACTGCCCTGGTGACCATACATCCTGTATTTATATTTAAATGTTTGAAAGTCGGCAAAAAAAAACAACAACAACAACAACAACAATCGACCGACCGACCCAAAATTTTAATTTTTCCACTTGAGGGCAACACAACAATTTTTTTTCAATGATGAATTTCAGTATAAAGAATGCATTGCATTTAGGACCTTAAAGGTACTATCATACTTTGGTAGCATAACCCCAAACCAGAAATCTTCACAGGTTTACCTATAACTTACAGGGTATAAAGATTGCGATGATAGAAACATTCCATTTACATATTCTGCCTGATATGCTGTATTTATCCAGGAAAGAATCAAGTCAAATACCTCAAAAACAATTTTGATCTCACGGAGATCAAAATTCCTATGAAAGGTTTTTAAACTGATATAAACATTTTTTTCCCACTGTTTTCTAAAAAGAAATACAAAAAAATGGGCACCTTAACGGTCTGGAAATGTCACAGATGGCTGTTATTGTACCTTTCATGATTTTTTTGCCAATGGATCTGCATGTGATAAAAACCAAAGTACTGATTAGCCTACCTTTTAATTCTTCGACCAAATTTGTAGAACTGTACCCCTGGTTGAATAATTATGCATCATAGGTACAGTTTGGCAAAGGTGCAGGGACAATGTTTGATTCGATACTTCTCCAAGTTTTAAACTTTGTTATACTCTTGCTGGGTGTAACATCTTTTAATCAGTAAATCTATATGTCAGTACTTTTGGGACACTGCCGAAAAGAATTAAACGCGCCTCCCCCCAAAAAGTGCTAATATTTTAAACAAACATGAATAAAATAATACATGGTAAAATGGAATTTGAAAACGTTGCCCTTAATTTGTGACTTCATTTTAATTCCAATCAAATGTTATTATTGATTGCTTAATTTTTATCAATAAATTCATGTAAGTGACTTTTGCCACGCCACAAGATGCCCCAGTTTTTGCGTCTTTTGTCGCCGATAGAGGGCGCTATAGACCCTTCTAAAAAAATCCGTCTTCCAGCGACCGGGGACACACGGTTTACGGAACGGAGGCTCAGGCTCGGGCTCCATTTCGCGAATCCAATTTAAAATGTTATGAAAATGTATCAAAACAAAGACTTTTGGCTGCAGTTCGAAAGTAGATTCTCTGGTTTGAAAGGAAAACAGAGCTTCAACTTCAGTGAAAACTACAACCTATATTTTTCAGCGTAATGGATGAAAGAGTCGGAGCCTTAGCCTGAGCCCTTCGAACCCCATATATAAAGTATGTTCGTCTTTCATGAAGATGTCGCATCATAGGTTACGATGAATTTAAATCGACTCCAATGATTATTTCACTGTCACCGTGACATAACGGACAGACTTTGATAAGTTGCCATGACTATTGCTAATTGGCTTTCTATAATTAGCCAGAGTAGACTAGTATGGCCTAATTGGCTCGGCAAATTCAGTCTTTGAGTCGTGAATTACGGCGGCTTCCAATTATCTTCTGCATATTTTAATAATCATCAGGATTTATACTCATTTCATCCCGTTGATAAATCTTTTAATTACCATTCCAGTTGCTGTTAACATTCATATTCTTTTTATATTAATGAAGATATAAAATAAACAGACTTATTTAATATTGACATCATCATTATAATAAATTTACTCAGAATAAATCCTTTTCTAGTTTGAATTGTTAATAAATTGGTGTAACTTGTATCATCTGAATATTTTTGAGCATTTTCCAATAATTTTTTTTTTGCTCAGAGAAAGTCCTCACATTGGTTTGTTCCTAATTCAATTCGTTATATTTGGCTTTTGTGATGCGCCGTGTCGATTTTATTAAATGTTGTAAGCTGATGTTTGTTTATAATGGTAGAAGCGTGATCGTGGTCGAACATTGTCAGTGCATATGGTTATACATTCGATCCTTCGCTTCGTGACTTCCGAGAGAAAAAAAAACATGTCCCCGAAAACTATAAAAGTCAGATAAATTATCAATTTGACTAATTTGTACCTATTAATAGATTTCTCTGTCATCATGCACTGTCGTCATTACTATTTTCAGCCTACATCACATATTGTTAAATTAAACTGTTTTACTGCAAGTCTTTTACTTTTTAAAATCCTAAATCATAATAATAATAATTTTCGCTTGTATAGCGCATAACAATCAAATAATTATTATCTATATGTGATGTTACATATTATTATCCCTGTATTATCATCAGGGCATAATTTACATTCCTGAAACCATCTTAACTCCCCGGGAGTATACAACCTATGCTAGAAGCGCGCATGGAGGTACCCATTTACACCTGGGTGAAGAGGAGCAATGTGACAAAGCGTCTTGCCCAAGAAGAACGCAAGCACCACTAGCCCATGGCTGGATTCAATTTTCATGTCATCATGATGAATAAATGAATTGAATTGAATTGAATTGGATTCGAACCCACATTCTGTATAGATTCGACACGCCAGACCATAGCCACAGCACATACACAGTGAGTACCACACATGCTTCATGCATCGCCCGCAGAAAAATAATTTAATTTTCAGAAAGAGAAAACAGTTGCCTCATTTTATGTCCCCATTGAATTACCAATAACAAAAAGCATTCATGTCTCTCTCGTGATCTGAAAACTACCTCTGCAGTTTTGATTATTATGAATATTAATAATATTATTGAATGGATATTATAAGGCCAGGGAAAGGGTGAGGGGTGGGGACTATGAGCCTCACTCAGTATGACGTCATATACTCAATTAATTATAGAACTACCTGCCACGGGATAGTGAGTGCACATCCCTCTATGTGTGTATGGTTATAATACAAAGCGGCTGTGCTGGTTTCTATGGGGAGCACATACACACACAGCCTACACGTAATACCGTATGGTCTATAACCACTAAACCACATGTCTTCATTCAATCGTGCATATAATGCTGTCAGGGGAAAAATAGCATCTTGTATCGTGCAACAAAAATGGCTTCTAGTACAGAAACGACGACAACAAGTAACGGAGATGAATCGTCCAAATTCGAGGGATTCTGATACCATCCTGACTCGCTAAATGTGCCTATGTGACACCCTAAGCATCGTCAGCACTGAGGGGTTTGCTATTGGCTGGCAATCCTACGTTTTTTCTTCTTCGGTGATTATCTGATTTCTTGTGAATGTGATTGCTAAATTTAGAAACGCACCAAAAAATGATACGTATGAACGAAATCTGAGTCGTTATGGTCGGCCGAGTGTCGCGGTAAGATCACGGTATGGTGAAGCCACAGGTACTCGCTTTTCGACCGTCGCTGATGAATGTAAGTTTATTTTGAGCGAAGATTTCCCTCATTTTTGTCGATTTTTAAAATTTGTGTGTCCATTGACTTCCTGTTTAAAAACTCCAAAATGACATTTCCTGGTTTTCTTCAAATGTTGCCATAGTGATCGTGACATTATTTATTTGTGGCCCGTGGCTGTTGTCACGTGTTTTTGGAATTGTAGTAATTCTTTAAACATGGTAACGTTACAGATTTTGCCTTATTTTTGTTCTTAAAGGGATTGCATACGTTTGGTAATTTGAGCCTACTGTTTGTTTCAAACCAATATAATTGAATATATATTAATTAATATATACCATAAAACTAACCTGTGAAAGTTTCAATTCAAAAGGTGGTAGCGTTTTTGAGATTTTGGCGACAAACTAGAGCGGTTATTTCACGCCAGAGAACAGTTAGTCAATAGCTGAGAAGCGTTACGGCCATAACGCTTCTCAGATTCATAATTTTTGGAGATAAAAAGTGACATATTTTTCCATAACCGCGGTACTTCAAATTGAACGTTTCTCAATATGCATTATACTATCCAAAGCAGCTGTACTTCTCACCAATTAAGTTTTTATTGCTATAAATTTTCAGAGTCATTACCAAACGTATGCAATGCCTTTAAATGTGTGGGTATTTTTTATTATGCCAACTCCTATGTCTCAGTCTCAATGACGTAAAATCTGATCGGACTGGACCTCATAATAATATTGGTTATTGCCGACCTTCCTCTAGCTGTTGTGGCTGGATTTATAATGACCTACTGCTTTCATGTTATGTACGCCAACCACCTTGTAGTTGTACATTATCTGACCATGTACATGTATACATTCACAGATGTCCTTCAAATTAGAAATGCAATTAATTTGGCAAATCGACGTCAATGGTTGTGAAGAGTTGTTGTTCAGGATAAGAAGTTAACAAGTCTTGGGCCGGATGGACGCTGTTTTTAATAGCCTCATTAAATTTTATGATATAGGCCTTTATTAGGCACGTTCACACACACTGAAAAAGCATGATTCGAACCGTAATTTGAATTGCGATTATTTTCTTACGTGTCCACACAGGCATAAAAATTGCGACCCAAATTATACTGGTTATATTTCTTAATAAAACTGCGCATGCAAGGTTCTAGAAGTTTGACCTGACATCCGATGCTACGCACGCGCGAATAACTGAATTGATATGGTACAATTTGCACTCAACGTGCTGTTTCAGGATGTTCGTATTATTTTGTACACCTTCAGGATATAATACAAAACCAGGGTTTGTCGCACACTGTTCAGACACACCTGCCGCGGCAAATAATCACGAGTATTTACAAAAAGACGGGATGTGCAAATCGCGATTTGAATCGCTCGCACTTATAATCGTGATTATTAGTGTGAACAGCCCAATGTAGGCACAAGTTCACAATTATCAATAATTGGTGTTCCCCCAACTTGGCGGAATGACCCATATATGATATTACAATTATAATAATGGTTACTTATATAGTGCAATATCCACAGAAATGCTCAAAGCGCTTTAATTAATTAATGAAGTGAATATGGAAAATGCAGGGGGCCGTTCGTTAACAATGTTCAGCAGGCATACATTATTATACAAATTGGGAGCCAAGGATGATGTTCGGTATAGCCAAATGTTCCGTATAGCGGTGTTTGTTATAGTGATGTTCCACTGTAATACAAAATAGAGAACAGTGCATATATCAAATGTCAGGTCAAGATTATGAAGACCAAATTACTTTTAAAAAATTCAGAGTAATATGCCTACAGTGTCTTTGTTATATACATGCTATATAGATTTGTGTTTACCAGGTCATATTTTCCCATTACTTGTTATTAGTTTTGCCCTTGAGTGATTCAGATTTCCAAGTAGTAAGCCTTTCTAGCTTCTGCATGTACTATGTAGGCCAGGGTTCGACTGAGTTTATATTTCAGAGGAAACAAATAAATAGGTAATTTCATACTTTGGTTTTTGTCAAAGAAATGCAGATTCATGGGTACAAATATCAAGAAAGATACAGTAACAGTCATCAGTGAAATTCCCAGTCCCCACTTTTTGAGAAAACGGTGAAAAATGCCCATGGTATTTTAAACATCTTTTCATAGAATTTGTTTCTTCAAAATATCAAAAATTGTTTTTTGGTCAATTGGTTTTACTCTTTTCAGGATAAATACAGCATTTCAGGCAGAAAAATATTTCCGGTATAATTCTACCCTCAATTCTTTAAATAGTTCTGTATTTGAAACAATAAGTTTCCATTACATCTGCCTTTCATGTACAATGTGACAACGCATCTTTAAACTGAGTACCGTAATCTTATTGACAGAGGTTGAACAAAAAAAACTGTTTTTACTAGGATTAATTTAAAGTCTCAGTTATTACATATGTTCCACTTTGTCGTCTGCCAACCCACATCAGTTTTGTTGAATTGAATAAATTAATTATCCCGATTTCAGCCCGACTCCGTGAAATTGTGTGGGCCAGCGACAGAATAAAATTACCCATTACTAACCCGGGTTGAGTGACTAAAGGCGTCAGTATTGCGCGTACCGTACACGTAAGAAACGGCTCAAATGTACACTTGAAATCTAATTTGTCGCCGTTCTGCACGCTGTTATTTTGTTATTTTATCACCTCGCCATTAATTATCAAATCGAATAATATTCCATTTTAAAAGAAATAAAAAAAATACTCCCTGAATTTTTTTGGAGACGGAATCGTAGACGTTAGATTTTATATTCTGTGCGTCTTTATTACATTGCTGAATTATACGGAATTGCATGTGGGGCAAGTGTTGTTTTATTTGTGTCTGTTGGGTCATGTTTGAAAGTGCTTATGTTTTCAGTAATGCCATCCAGGATGCACTAGCGCTGTCGGTTTTGTGTAGTTAGTCCTGAAATTTTAATCCAGTTTGATGCACCCGATGATATTTTGTTTTATTCCTTGCATTAAATATGCATCTTTTCTTTTGTTTGGACACGGCTGTGTGGAATAAGCCTCGGCTTTAGTTCAAAGCTGAAGAAAATATTGAAAGTGCCGGAGGGTATTGTACATATTGGGGTCAGGTTGGCTAGTAGATAAGCTATGTTATGTGGGCAGTATAGTGCCCTTGTTCTGCCATTGTGATGGATAATACAGTATTAATAGAACCTGTCAAACATGTTTGCCAATTTGTAGGTAGTCTATTTAAATATGAATTATAATCTTTCTTTTTTTTTCTGTGCCCAACTTCGGTGGATGTCATTATTAGATGTTGCCTCGAGTTCACAATTTCTCTTGTGTGTTTTGACTTGCCACAGGCCTCCAGTGGGTGATTGCCTCACATTAGCAAGTCAATGAATGAGAAGTGCTGCGTGCTGGTTGGTGACCGACCCTTCTGCTGTGTGCACAGATAGCAGTGACTGATGTCAGCGACGGACAGCCACTGTGCAGAGCACAGTCCCACTCAGTCAGCGCCAGGCTCCGCTGCAAGTGGGACCAGCCTACAGCGCTCTGCCTGGATCGAGGATGAAAAACAAGCCCTGTGCATCGATGACGATGCTCTAGACGGCCAGAAGAAGAAGAAGCACAAATTGCGACACAAGGCAGAGGTGGTGCCAGAAACAGGGGAGTTGGAACGGCCCGGCTCATCAGCGACAGTGGATATGAGCAGAGTGATGTCTCCCGGGGGGAAGGACACTAAGAAGGGCCACGGCCAGGCGCGGCAGGGGAGTGGGCAGTCCAGCAAAAGTCGCAAGTCGGCCTGGGATGTAGCCGACCTGAAGGACAAAGATGCGAGCCTGCCGCGGCAACCGGAGGAGAAGCACGGCAAAAAGCAGCCGGGGAAGATGGCGGCGGAGATGGGCAAAAACGGGGACGTTCAAGTGCGCTCTGTGGAATTGCAAGAAGTCAACAGCCGGCGGGACCGCGACGATACGCGTCGCGAGTCCTCCTGCATGGAGTCCATCAAGGGCATCTCCAAAGTGTTCCGCTCTAAAAAGTTTAAGTCACCGCAGCTGGAGCAACTCTACCAGCGGTACTTTTTCAGCCTGAACAAGAGTTCCCTGTCCAATCTACTCGTGCTCGTCGTGATCATCCTCGTGATCTCCATCATCTTTCACTACGTCGGCGGCCTGGTATTTCCCGTCAAGGGCATCTTGCTGGGATGCATAATCATCGCCTTCATCGTCATGTGCGTCCTGTGCAACCGGAGTTCTTTCAACCAGAAGCAGCTCGGCATCATCTGCTACGTCGTCCTGGTTTCCTTGGCTGCCGTGACAATAGTGGACGTTTTGGATGCGTATCCGCGCTCCGCCTCTGAAGGAGTATGGACAACGCTTTTCTTCATTTACATGGTGTACACACTGCTCCCTGTTAGAATGAGATTAGCTGTGTTCAGCGGCTGCACCTTCGCCCTCATTCACGTTATTTGCGCCGTCGCCAAGAACTATACGGACACGTTTCTATGGAAACAGGTGAGTAACTCACATTTGACAATGCTTTTTTCTTCTGTTTTATTTTCGTTATTAGTCCTCTGTTTATACTGTACAACTAACATAAAATGCAGCACGTGAAAATTTTCGAAAAAAAGTCCACTGACAGCCATTTCGAAAAAAAGGTTTCATCCTCTAAAGGTTAACTTACTGGATGCAAGTTATGATGAACTTAATCTCAGCAGTGTAACACTGGGGTAGCATATCTGAAAAGTGATTTTTACAGGTTTTTTTTCTACAGGATCTACAATGATATGCTTTGAACGCAGCAGCAGCCATATTTTGTTTTATCTCAAATAAATGCCCTCTTACAGTCCCATTCATACATGTAGCTTTTGTGTACAAGTGAAGGGCGTCAGTGGAATTCTTCCCAAATTGTGTACTATAGCCCTTTAATAATGTTGAGAAACAAATTGCAAATTACCAATAGTGAATCAGCAGACCAAATGAAAAAAAAAATCTTTTGCTGATTTTTTTTTTTTTTTTTACAACTTGTACCAATACCATTCGATGGGATTAATGCGAAGTCTTACTTAAAACAAACTGATATACACATCCTCTGTCCATATGGATCTACATGCATATAAGTTGAAAATCAATTCCCTGAATGTGAATTTAAAATCACTTTGACTACCAGCACAAAAAATGGTCTAGAATTAAAACAAATTTACAAAAAAAAACCCAAAAAACAAATACATTTCTCATACTTTGCATCCATCTTCGATCCATCAGGGCAAAAAACATTTAGGCAACAAACATTGATTTAACAATCTCTGTTTTGTCAGTTTGTGAAACAAAACAAGGTTAATTAAGATATTTCTTTGTACAGTACTAAATATTGGATTCCCTTTGAAATTGAAATGTCAGATCAAAGGTGATGTATGTGTTGAGAAAAATTGTCCTTTTTTTTTTATTAAACCACAGTCTTTGTAGACCAGTACCAGCTCTTTTTATAAATTTAAGCTTTCAATTTGTCAATGTTCTTTAATAATGAAACATGATTTATGGGGGGATAAAATTGAAAATGTTTTTTTCATCATAAATGCCATGCCATTTTAGGTTAAACCCAAAGTTATGTACGGTATGCATTCATGCAAAGTGTCAGTAGAGGTGTTTGGTCCAACTACAAATTTCGATTTCTAGCTTAGAAATCGCACACAAAAAAACAGGGACGTACAATTTACAGTTTACACATATTTACAATGTACATGTACATTTTATGTGTATTCTACAGTATACATTTTGGTTTTAAGCAAGTGCTACACAATTTTGTCTGGGTTCCTCATGTTAAATCCTTTCATTACTTCTCAGTAAACTATCCTTTACCACATACCAGTATATATATGTTTTGTTAATAACAATAAGGTTTGTAAACTATAAATTGAAATCCTGAATTTTAGTTTCATATTGATCTTATCATCTTTATTGCATGATGCAAATATTTTTCAAGAAATAGGCCTATGAATGTGGAAGTCGACATTCGACAGTTAGGCTGTAATTGTCCGAATCGGACAGAGGATTACTCCCCCGGGAGGGATTTTGAGGGACTGTCGGATCTGGTCGTTGCTCTCAGGGGCTTGTCGACCTAGGCACAAGTTAAACTCCCTGGCCCAATTCCAAGGCACGTGCCCAATTGAGCAAATTCCCTCATCTGGAAAAACGGCCCAGGGTATCGGGTTAATTCAACCTTTGTCAGGGTTCAGCTACACTTTTCTGTGACATTCCAATATCAAAACAAGTAGGCCCTAATAAACTGATGCAAACTGCTCATAATCATCCAAAACAATGACGTCAATACAAGTAATAGGCCTAAACTGCTCTTCAGCCAAAATGACCTGAAATTTTATAAAATGCTTGGAGGTAGGAGGACCTGACACGTTTTGATCCTAGCAGGATCTTTCTCAAAGGCTAAAGGTTTTAAAATAATGACCTGAAATGTAATAAAATCCTGACGTTTTGATCCTAGCAGGGTCTTTCTCAAAGGCTAAATGACAAAAGGACAAGAATATGCAAGTAAAGTACACGTTCTGATGGCATGAACTGTGCACAGCATCTTCCGTGTGAATGCGAGAAGAGCATTTTGTATCCAAGGACTTTGCTCCTAACCGTTTCCCTGGGATCTGTTTAATTGGGCCTTGGCATTTCTATTCAGAGTCTCCCCCATGTCAACAAGTTGGAGGGGGCCCGGTGGCAGCAGCGCGCGGCGGCGAATGTTAGCACTGCCTTCTCGGAATCAATAATAGTAACACTAACCGTGGTAGGGGCTTAACGCCTCTACCATGGAGACGATCAAGCACAAACTTCACAACAACTTTAAAGGGGGTGTAGGTGGGTGGAAGTTTTTGAAGTGTCTCTCTGAATGTCGTTCAGTACACAGACTGTAAGCAATTGAAAACTTCTCATTGTTAGTTGGGCATCAGAGTGTCTAAATTAAACAATACAATGTCTGTGATGCTGCGAGATACGGCTATACTCTCTGTGGTTATAGATTAAAATTTGTACTCTCGTCTAGATTTTTAGTTGGGTAGGACCTCTTTCATCAAGCTTCCAACTTTAATAATCCACTTGTCCCAGTATGAATTTATTTGAGCGTACAACGTGTATACATGTAGTTCAATATTGGTTTAACCTGTACTCTTGCGACCCAGTTTGCGCATTTTGAGCGATGTGCCCAGTAGTTTGCCTGTGTTTAGGGTCGTAGTATCTCAGGTACTTAACCTCTTTCAAAGTGTATCGTACCCTTGAGCCTGACGTTGTCCATCACAATTCAGAGTAACTGTACTACAGGGGCAGATTTCATGTTAAGCACAAACAAATTGCTTCTAAAGCACAACAATTTCTTTCCCAATAAAACAAGCCACCATTAAAAAATTTCATTTGATATTCATGGTCAGCGAACAACAGCCAAGGAACAATCACAAGTGAGACACAACACATGGAAATTTGGTTGTTAATCCTGTTTTTATTAAATGTTAGCAGTTAGGAGGGCCTGATGCATTTTGATCCTAGCAGGATTCTTTCTCAACTTGGTTAAAATATCCTGCTAGGATCGAAATGCGTCAGGCCTCCTAACTCCAAGCATTTTAAAAATTTCAGGATATTTTTGGCTGATGAGCAGTTTGCAACAGTTTATTAAATACTTATATTGACTGTTTTTATGAAGACAGAAATTTCATGGTTAGCAAATTTTTGTTGCTAAGCAGGGACGTGAAATTGGCCCCAGTGGCTCCAGACGGAGGCGTGTATATTTGAATTGTGTGAGACTCTGGCCATTGGACAAGAGAGAGTCAGAGAATAGAATCCTTGCTAAAGACCAGAAGCTGTAACAAGTAAACTGATACTGGTTTACACAGCAAACTCCCCTAAGGGGAGATTCTGTAACTGTATCGGGCTGTTGTTGTACCACATTGTGTCTCATTTTGCATTTAGTCATAGGATACCTACACCATTTATATACTCCCTGTGAACTGTGAAACACTTCCACACAAGTATAAGAGCAAAGGCCTATTTGATATCCGACAAAGTGTTGAATGGCAAGGCTCCAAAGTATGAACAAAATTACCTTTACAATTTTATTGAACCTGTCGGTTATGCATGGCTTATTATGCATGCGCCTATACAGTGCGTTTCTTTTTATAGATTTTTTTTTCCTTCAGGGAAAATCGTAGCCCTATTCATCACTGGCACAATTGATAATTGTAACCCCAATTTGTCAGACAGGATTAAAAGGCTTAAGTGTGTTGTTGGTTCTGTTGTCCTTAGAGTAGAGGATGATTATGTGGTTGCTAGGGTTTTAACTTTCAGTTCAGCCGGCGGAGGGGTGCCAAGACTTCTTTGAACATTCCTTGTCCTCCGGCAATGAACTAAGAAAAGCTCATGAGACATAAATTTTGCAGTCCTTTTTCCGTTTCAAATAGGGCTCCATGCTCGAGCTATGTATTTATAGAATACGCCCTTTATATCGACAGCTATATTTACCCGGATGTTCAGACAAACTTCACAACGTTTACATGTAAGTTAAGTTGGCAAAGTGCGACTTGTTTGTTCGAACATCTGAATGTGACGTCATGAGCGCGGAGCCCTATTTTGGCAGGAACTGTGGTAGTGCAACTGAAAACAAACAGGTTGTACTTCACAAGAATTCAAGACAATTGGACGTCAGAGCCCAAGTATTTGCAGTGGAATGTTCGTGCGTTTGAATTGGCTCAATTTGTCGTCAAATCTTGTGTCAGAGATTTGTAGTTTTTTTTGTTCATGGACAATCCTGCGCTGCACCTTTAAATTATTAAACCCTCCCTTTTCAGTTGAGGGGATAAATTGCTTTATAATCCGGCCATTGTCCAGGGCCCTTGGAATAGGTGCAGTTGAGCATGAATAAACTGCATGTGAGCCTGTTACTGTTACATACATCTGGATGTTCATCGCTTGATGACATTATCGATGGATCAGACATCTTTGTCATTGATTGACAAATGACAGTCATTGATTGACAAATGACACCCTACATGTCTAGATTTTTGTTATTGTTGCCACTCCCTTCTTTTTCTCTGGAGGATTAGAGGAATATGCATATGGAATGATGAATTATTTTATTGTTCAAGAGTTTTTCTTTTACTTTTCATGTTTTTTTTTTCATTTCCAACCTTTTATACGGAAAATCAGGTTAGCGTAGCAGTTCTTTCCTCGACTTTCACCTCTGGTGGACCGGGTTTATGTCCGGTTCGGTCCACAAGTGGATTGGGTTTTCAGTCCCTACCTGATTCTGTTGGTTTTACGATTACTCTGTGGTTTTTCTGCCACCTCTAAAACTGTATCTTCTTCTCATCATCTATTGATAAAAGGTTTCATCAGGCTTTCGAGCTACAGTGCCTAGGGCGCTTTTGAGGAATCCTTGGTTTCATTACCAGAAATAAATAATAATAATAATAATAATGTTCAAAAAGACTGAAACTATGAAATGAAAGTACATTATAAAAATGTATTCACAAAAATTGCACACTACTAAGTACTATACACAGGTCTCCTGATGAGGACTAGAGCAGACTACCGGTAGTCGAAACGTTGAGACCTAATTGCGAGAAGTGTGAACGATATAGAAGTGCGAAAGTACGAACGATTATTACATGGTGTTTCTGCAAACTGATCCACATACTATACACATGCTGGGCACTTATGTTAGACGGTAAAATGGTTTATAGACTTTGCTCATGCCATGAAGAGAAACTTTCCACTCAATTTATTTTCTCTGTGCTACTGCTACTCCACCGACTGGAAAATAATTCTGACAAATTTGTTGTGTCATGTCAAAAATGTCTGGTGAAAATAATGTCACCAACAAAAAAACCCTGCTTTCCTATAATATCTCAAGTTTTTGTGTGAATGCACATATTATTATACACTAATTGCCTTCCCTGGACCCAATTTCACGGATCTGTGCTAACCTGGTGTTTCCATAGTAACCATCAGTATTCATAGCAGTAGGCCCAGCGCACTTACATGTCTAAGACAAGAATCCCATTCCCGGGTTAATGTGAAGTGCGACGTGTGTGCAGCGACACGCTGCATTTGAAGCATATAAATTCTGACCAAGATGTGCTTACGGTCAGTGCATAATCTTAGCTGCATATTTTCTAATAATGTACATATTTTTGGCATACGGTATTCAGCGGAAACGCAAAGCCGGGTCTGGGTGCTCATTTCATAGATCTCAGAAGCATTGTTTTGCCCGATTTGCTAGCATACTGGTAACTGGTTACCAACCAAATATAGCATTAACATGTATCTACATGCAACTGGTTCTCGGCGGGTCAATTTTGCCAAGCAATATTTCCTGTAGAGTGAGCTCTATATGAAATTATATTTCAGCCGCAATCCGGAACAAAGATGGCATTTTGCCCGCTGCAATTCCGATCTCTCTCTCTCTCTCTCTCTACGTACATTCAATATTTCTTGTGAAAAATTGTTTGTACCTTTTTTCGTTGGTTCGTTGTCCGAAATCCCATTAATTTCAGGTCAAAAATGAAAACGAGAAAAAATTAGAGAACCTAGAAAGTGACCCGTTTTAATTTCCATTGGGGAGGGGAAAAAACTAAAAAGCAAAATAATTCTGCCCCAAGGATCCATGCCAATCTGCCCCTTAACCCGAGGGCTGTAATAAGCTGAGAGGAATTAAGTACGTTAACAGACTTCAGCCGTCGCCGTTGGTGCGGTTTATTGGCGCTGCTCGTTGTCGAGAACCCGATGGCTCTATCAATCAAGCTAGGGTGTCAGGAGTCACTCGTTAGGCGAGCAATGTGGCGTCGTCACCTTGTTTAAGATCCTTTATATATTCCTTTTAATACGCGACCCTCCAAAAAAATGAGTCATTTTGTGTATAAAGTCTGTATGTTGTCGGGCATTGTGTGGGTCATCTATCATTGGGGTTTGAAGATTTCACATTTTTTTGTATATGTCCCATTTGCATATTGGTCACATGACCAGAAAATGTCCAATCACCAGTGTTGAATGATCTTGGTATACACAAAATTCATGTAATATTAAAGTTTTAATGGTGTAGAGAGTCATTGCAGCTCGAGTTACCTGCACCTTTGTTTGTTTTTGCCTCTGTGAGGCACGCATTTGAAAAGTTCTGCATATTTATGATAACGAGCAATTAACCAATTATTACGGTACAGGCTTTTTTACACAGTTAATGGCTTACTGTCCATCTTAGAATACGTGTATTGCCTTCATGGCCTTACTGAATAATTCATGGCTGATGGGAAGTGGTCTGGTTGATGTAGTTGACCGTCCTTGTACAGAGTTTGAAGTTGTATTTTGGCCTCGAGTATAATTTACATACTGTATGAAGGAAAAATTTGTTCTAGATGCGAACCCTTTTGCAACGTCACAGCCCAAGTTTTTGCCAACCAAGATGGCGGAAACTATGGAGAGCCATGAAAGCCGGGCAAAAAAAATAACCACAATTTGTACACAACGTTTCATAAATATTGAAAGATATTGCTAAATGCAATGGAAGCAACACAAGCAATGATGGTATGTATTTTGTACAGCTACGCTACAGCATTTTGCAAAAACGTTGAACTATATCACACCATCTTTCGAGAAGGTAAATGATTTGCAACATTTGGTCACCCATGCCAACCACGTGCCAATGTTTGTAAATAAAAGAAAGGTCTATTAGGTATAATGCTATTCGTAGTGGACGTAACGCTGCTATAACAAACATGGCAGGATGCACAGATATTGTCTGTTATCGTGGTCGTTCGTTATAGTGAATTAAAGAACCATATTTGGTATGTTTCGCACACAAATATTGGGAGCTAAGAATTATTTTCTGTACGGCCAAATGTTTGGTAAAGTGGTGTTCACTTCATTATAACGGCGGTCCACTGTATTTCTAATGTTTTTACGACCATTAGACAATTTCTTGAGTTCGTAGTTTGAATCTCACCCACGTACCAAACCTTCTCCAGTCCTGTACTTTATTTTCATTACATTTACGAGCAAAAACACGACAAAATTTTTTCAATGAAGCACCTATTTGTTTGCTAGAGTAATTTTGAATTTGGTGATTGAAATTAATTTAAAAATTTGTTGGAGAAAAATAGCGTTGCCCTGACATTGGGGTCAAGAAAGTGCACCAATGATGAATCAACAATATTAATTTAGTCCCTTCCAAATTGGATTTCTCAAAAAGGGTGTGCCAGAGGAATTCTGAAAGATTTAATTTGCAAAACTCTGTAAAGATAGAGTGATAGAGAGATATATATTTTTCCATTTTAGTTATATCTTAGATCAACTATCGGGCATAGTCGTGGTGGTCAGAATGACCGCATTATAAGATCATTCCGCCATTTTGCATCCGACTGACCGAGCTTCTCCTAAAACCACAGGCCTAGCCCAGCCAGAGGGGACAGAATTGCCAGCAGCCAAAACTCTGCACTTTTTATTACACATGGGTTGGTTCCTAATATCTCCTTACTGTGGGGACGTTACTTGACTTGATGGGGGGTGGGGGTGATTGGGAGGGGCGCAAGGGGCAAGGCACTAGCCGTTGTCATCATATTCTAGAGATGTCATCAATTTATGGGGTACCAATTTATGGGCACACTAGGCCTTATTCATGCTGGGTGCATCCATCCTGCATTCGAAGCAGTGCAATCAAACCGGCGGCTTGGATTCAAAATAGTCTGGTTTGTTTTTAGAATTGGTATTATCTTTCTGAAGGGTATATTAGGAAGGTGACAAAATGGATGCGCCATGAATAAGGCCTATATAACTGTCAGTTATTGAAACATTTGAAAGCTAAAAACGTGTTTGTCCACTACCTGAAATTTAAGATCTGAATTTTAATTTTCCTGATTTTTTTATGTAGGCCTATCAATCAGTTCTTCTGGGACCACTTTCATGGAATTGTTACCATAAGCAAGAAATTCTTCGCTTACGATAGCAGGCTTTCTTGCTGTGCGTGGCCTACTGGATCGGTGTATTGAGTCATACACGAAAGCAGTCTCCCAATGGTCACTGAAAATGACTGCATTGTTCTTTTAATAACGACTCAAAATTTATGCCCATGATTGCATGTCAAACATTTGAATGCATTAGGGGATACCATCCCAAACCGTTAAAATCGTGGCCCAAACTTTATGTTCGATCCGTGAACACGCTCACGTGAACTATAAAATCCACTTCGGACGTCACCATGGGAGTGCTTTGTCCACCAGTCCATCCCCCCTGTGGTGCAACAGCGAGGCCAGGTTGCAGGTGGACTCTAATTGGTCGCTCTCCATAAAACTGACCACTTGTCTTCATTGAAATCGTAATGACTTTTACTGACGCCCACGTACGCGCGCATCATGGAGATGTTTGTGTGCATACCTCGAGGATAGTATTAAAATTCGATCCAAAACTTCATTTTTTTTTTCTGTGGGGTCGTGGATGACACAGGTGGGAAAACATGTTTTAATTTTGATGAGAAATTCTGATTGAGGATTCCTTTAACAACCCCTTCCCCCCTCTATCCAGCGTCCATCCCACGCCATATTTGGTCAAAGGGTCTTGCTCAGAGGTCAAAAATGGGCGTTGGCGGGAAAACACAATCTATTCCTAAGGCCTTTTCCAAACCTCGGCTCCGGCTCAGGCTCCGGCTTCGACTCCATTTCGTGACTCCATTTTTGAATAACAGGTATCAAAATAGAGGCTTTTGGCTACAGTTTGAAAGTAGATACTCTATTTTGAACAAGAAAACAGGGATTCAGCTTCAATGAAAAGCCACAACTTACATTTCCAGCATATGGATGACAGCGCCGAAGCCGGAGCCTGAGCTGAGGTTTGGAAAAGGGCCCAAGTCTGATCTTTATGCAGTTGCTGCTGTTTTTTAATACCTCGCAATGACTTGATTTTGCTGTCAAATCACAGAGGTCTTTCGTTTCTATAAACTGACTCCGCTTTTTGACAAACACTCCATGACGTCGGTCGAGAAAGTTTTTTTTTTTTTTTTCAATTTTCTTCTCCTCTCCCTGTGAGAAATTTGATCTGTCCTTTCTGATATGAGCAGTTTTGTGTTGTGTGCGTTTATACTCCACAAGAGATACTTGAACTTTTTTGGCTGGGTGATGTAAAGTAGAAAGCTCGCTTCCATGTGGGTAAGATGATCATGCTTTCATCGGCTCCAGAAAACAAGAGGCTGAATTTTTTTTTTTTTAAATGCAGTCTAATGGGGATGATTTCTTGTTGGTTTTGTTTCATTTTGTGGTTTCTTTTTTTTTTTTTGGGGGGGGGGCGAGGAATTCCCAAAGTTGTCCATTCACTGTTTGCAATTTGCTTTTTAAAGGTAGTATCATACTTTGGTAAGAAAACCAAAACAGAAATGTTCACAGATTTACGTATAACTTACAGGGTATGAAGATGGTGGTGCTAGGAACATACCGTTCACATTTTTCTGCCTGAAATTAATAAAACAACAACCGAAAATAAAAGAGAAAAGACTTAAGAAATACTGTGGCTGTTTTCTCAAAAAGTGGGCACCGTATGGGACTGAAATTTTCACAGATGACTGTTACTGTATCTGTTTTGATATTTTTGCCAATGAATCTGTACATATTTTTTTTTATAAAAACCAAAGTATGATACTACCTTTAAGTGTGCCTGCTGCAGTCTCTTACAAAGCAATGCTTGTTGCTATGCAGAAGGCTACGTGGCCACTTCTGAGCGAGAGCTACTTTGTACATGTACGTGGCAGGGGTGTGATTTGTCAGGAAAAATCCTGATTTCAGGATTTTTTTTCCTCACTTTTCCTGTACAAAAGTATAGGAGACACGTGATTTTCAGGATTTTTTACTATGTTTTCAGGATTTTTTCACGCAGTACAATCACAGCCCTGACGTGGGGAACATGCTTCATATTAAAGTTCAATCCTATCCTTTATTAAATTAACATTTTGTAGGCCTGCTGCTGTGTATTTTTTGTGTACATTACAACCTTGAACACAATTTTAACACAAGAAAAGGATTGCACGTTTACATTGAAAAATGAGGAGAAATATACATGAAGTTGGCTCCACCACTTCCCCCCCTCAACCTCCCCCTCCCCCCCTCCCACCCCCATTACTCAAGGGAAAAACAAGGTGTAAAGGGGTTTTACAAAGTAGATGTGATACGAAGCAATGAAATTTAATTTGGAGCAAGTATCATGACAGCAGTAAAATGCACCACGATTTGTTATTGAGGAAGCATTTTACGGTGGTACACATTGTGTGCTGTTGACATTTCTTAGTCATTTTGATCAATATTACACCGATCAAAAGACAGCGCTTATTTTGCTTCTCAATGCACACGCATGTGTTCGGTATAAAATGGCTTTTGTTCACCAAGTTGTTAACAGACAATATTCAGAGACAATTCAAGAATTGAAAGGAGTTTAGGGGGATGCAGATAATGGACGTGTGCTTATCACCATGGGAACTGATTTTTGTTCAACGGTGGAAATTGAAGTCTTTCCCCAGACCGCTGTTTATCCTTACATGTAGGTACATGTGCACACAAACCACATGACATTTGCATTCTGAAAATCCAAGGGTCGCCCCCCCCCCCCCAACAAAAAAAAATACCCAAAACTTTTCAACAAACAACCCATTGCATTTACATTACAGAATGTACACGTAGGCCCTAATCAATTTTGTTAATAACATAATTAATGTATTCCGATACAAATTAGATTTTTGCTAAAAACAGGTGCATATTTAAAAGTAATATCATACTTTGGCTTTTGTCAAAGAAATACAGATTCATGGGCAAAAATATCAAGACTGATACAGTAACAGTCGGCTATGAAAATTTCAGTCCCATACGGTGCCCACTTTTTGAGAAAACAGTGAAAAACAGCCACGGTATTTCTTAAGTCTTTTCTCTTTTATTTTTGATCTTTTAAAAGATGTTGTTTTACTAATTTCTGGATAAATACACCATTTCAGGCGGAAACAAATTTAACGGTATGTTTCTACCACCACAATCTTCATACCCTGTAAGTTATACGTAAATCTGTGAACATTTTGTTTTGGTTTCTTACCAAAGTATGATACTACCTACATGTATAAAGTGAAACCGAAAAACAAAATTTTTGTCATTTTCAAGCCTATTTTATAACATTCTTGCAGCGAGGTCCTGTCCCAAGTTATGTCTAGCTGGTAACTCATTTGAATGCCTTGAAAGTCTTGAAAACAAATACTTGTAGTTAACATAATTGTTGATTTCAATTATATGTATTCATTGTCTTGTATATCCTAATCTATATCTATAGATCCATAGATCCATTCCTCGCTTCATCAACAGCAAGGACATTTTGTAATTAACTCTTCAAACCATAATGCACAATATGACTGCATATATATGTGAATCATGGAGCTGTAGCTCCATGAAATTATTGACTCATAAATGCCCAGGTATAGCCTTTGCATAACAGTGAACAGCAAACAAATAGACTCTCATTCTCAATCTCAAGGCATATTGCATGGAATACGTTTTATTGTACAGTGAAACGCCACTAGACCGAACATCGCTATACCGAACATCATCCTTGGCTCCCAATAGAGCTCCACACTTGCACTGAAAATAGCAGGCTAAATGCTGTGACGTCACACCGGATCTCAGACAAACATTGCAACCATGCAAACGTGGGGTGGGTTTTGCTTGTGTGCTTGCATGTTCATGCATGAAAAGTTTGTCTGACATCCGGGGATTTTGTACATGGGCACGCTGGCCAAATCACTTGTGTGACGTCATTAGTGCGGAGCGCTATTATTGTTTACAATACATACCGAATATGGTTTTTTAAATCACTTTAACGAATAACCAGTATAATGGACAATATCTGTTCATGCATCCCGCCATGTTTGTTATAGCGGCGTTCCACTGTAACCTAAACCTGCTTTAGAACTTTTCAGAAAATCAAGCCAATGCTCTAGCTTCAGCTCTAGCTTCGGCTCTGGCTTAGGTTCCACTCTGTACATGTACCTTAATTTTGAAGACAATTGATCACAATTCAGGCTTGGGCTTCAAAAGAGATTCTTTGTTTTGGGTTTTTTTTTACAAGAAACTAGAGCGTCAATTCCAGTGAAACAAAAATACACCAGTATTAATAACACCTGAAGCTATGCATGGTGGATGTAGTAAAATATTAGGTAGGTTTGCAGTTACACCATGTAATCTCTTCTGTGAGAGTGTGTGGTTCTGAGAAGAACCGGTGGTATTTTCTCGGCGTTCTGTCGTTTTGAAGAGTGTGCTCTGTTCGTCTTCAGGAGAGAAACTGGTTCCTTATTTTGCATCCAGTATTTTCATTGTTTCTGATAGATGATGAATTTAACCCTTTATACCCAAAGTCAAAGCCTAAATGGAGGTTTGAGAAGACCCTGTGTCTAGCTGGCAATCTTCAGATAAATAACCCCCAAAAACTCCCAACCCATCTGCTGTTATTGTTATCAGCTATACCAGTATGCTGGTGTACAACTTGATTGGCATGGATGTTTGTACACATGTAGTACTATGTATGTAGGATTATCACAGATATCCTGGTTACTAACGATATCCTGTACTGTTCAAATTAATTTTACAAACACCTAGACCCCCCGTGGGACCAATCCCATTGGCTTCTTCTGCTGACTTGACCCCTGTACATTGTGCATGTATGTACATGTATACACACGCGTTTGTCAAATTAATTGTGTAAACACGAGTGTAGATGAATCTCCTATATTTCCCTCGTGGCTTTGTCGGTGATAGCCCTACATGTTTATGAATTCCGTATTGCTGTCTTGCTTAGTATAAATCCCCGATATGCCGTTTCTCGGGTTTGCGGTGCTGCTAGCTCCGCACTGGTATTACTAGTAGATCTATTCGGCATTCAGTATCTCACCGTTTTTGGCTTTTCAATAAGCCGCACAAGGATTTTCTATTGCATGAAGTATATACACCATCAACATCGTGTGTTGCTTTTAAAGCTTGGGTTTTCTTTTTTATTTGATTGGGTTTGATTTTGTTTTCAATACTGCAAATCCCCCAGGCATATTTGAGATCTTTTTTTTTTGTTTTTTGGGGGTTTTTTTTGGTCCATCCTTCGTGTCTGTGCATACTAAAGCATTGTGTATCATTCTTAACCCGTTTCCATGGTTTCCACAGTGAAAACTCTGTTTATATTGCCAGATCCATAATTATAGCCCCCCGGCTTTCTATTCCTTGTTTACTTTGGCCTGCTAGTGAGATGAAGAAGAAGAAGAAAAAAAAGCCGCATTTATGTTTCTTGCTTTCATCTTGAGCAGCCGGGCCTGCGCAAGCACAGGGAACATTTTGTTTTTCTATTTACTCTTATTTTCATATTTGTTTTTTTTTGGAGGGAAAATCATTATCTTGCTTTGTTGACTTGCCGAGATTGGAGATTTACAGCAAATGATGTAGAAAGAAGAGAAATTAATACAAAGAAGACAAATCGGGGATTGTAAGTTGCCTCCCCCTGAAACAACAAATAGGGAGATTGTCAAGGCCTGGTGCGTGGTTGTTCTTGAATCGGGCACGTCCGTTGGAAAATCCAGCGGCCAATTTCATAGAGCTGCTAAGCACAAAAATTTGCTAACCATGAAATTTCTGTCTTAATTTCAAACAGAATTAACAACCAAATCTCCATGTGTTGTGTATCACTAGCAATTGTTCTTTGGCTGTTGTTCACTGACGATGAATATCAAATGGAAATTTTATTGGCGGTTTGTTTTTTATATATTGGGCAAGACATTTTTGTGCTTAGCAATTTTGTTGTGCTTAGCAGCTCTATGAAATTGGCCCAGGTACTTCTGAGAACATCTGCAGTGGACATCAAGGCCAAGATCTGAACAGTGAAGACAATATTTAATGTGAAAGACCAGCCATATACAGGCTTCATACGGGTTGAAGCACCAACCGGGCACATGCAACCCAACACACAACCCAATGTGAAAGACCAGCCATACACAGGCTTCATATGGGTTTAAGCACCAACCAGGCACACACAACCCAACACACAACCCAATGCGAAAGACCAGCCATACACAGGCTTCATATGGGTTTAAGCACCAACCAGGCACACACAACCCAACACATAACCTAATGTGAAAGACCAGCCATACACAGGCTTCATACGGGTCGAAGCACCAACCGGGCACACACAACCCAACATACAACCCAATGTGAAAGACCAACCATACACAGGCTTCATACGGGTTGAAGCACCAACCGGGCACACACAACCCAACATACAACCCAATGTGAAAGACCAACCATACACAGGCTTCATAGGAGTTGAAGCACCAACTGGGCACACATAACCCAACACACAACCCAATGTGAAAGACCAACCATACACAGGCTTCATACGGGTTGAAGCACCAACCGGGCACACACAACCCAACATACAACCCAATGTGAAAGACCAACCATACACAGGCTTCATAGGAGTTGAAGCACCAACTGGGCACACATAACCCAACACACAACCCAATGTGAAAGACCAACGATACAGAGGCTTCATACAGGTTGAAGTACCAACCGGGCACACATAACCCAACACACAACCCAATGTGAAAGACCAACCATACACAGGCTTCATACGGGTTGAAGCACCAACCGGGCACATGCAACCCAACACCCAACCCAATGTGAAAGACCAACCATACACGGGCTTCATACAGGTTGAAGCACCAACCACACACGTACAAACTGATTGAGCTGGTTACCAACCACTAGGAAGTGGGAACCAGGAATCTGTTAAAAAAAACACATAAAGCTGGTTGGTCTTCAGCCCATTTTGTAACAATTCTGTATAAGAAGACATAGAACCAGGAACTAGAGTTCTTGTGTGCTTTGCAGGGACAAACTGATTTATTGGGTACCGCTTTTGCCAATTTGCAAGTCAGGAGATAGTCTGAGTATCACCTATTCTACTCCGTGTCACTACGTACGAACGTCTGATACATACGTGCATGCAAATGTTATGCAACGCGGCACATCAGTCAATCAGATCTGTTTTGAGAACATTTCCATCAGGATCGTGACGGAGGATGTTGATAGGTCAATTTCACGCGTCCGTGCGGCAGCAGCTATCTTCGTGATTGACGCGCTCGTTGTAGATGCCCCTTGATTGGTCAAAACTTAGAGAGGTCAGTGATGGGTTGGCTTGCATATAATTAATCAGGAAATCTGCACGCATGCGATAGAAGCTTGCTCACGTTATTGCGAGTGCGTCTATCACCTATAGACTAGTCACGAGACTGATACGGCAACATTTTTTTTCAAATTTTACGTTGTTCTGCCCTATAGATACATACGTGTGTACCTTTGCACTCAAAAACAAACTCTCTATAACCCCACCCCTATTGCCACACAATTAGTAATGACCATATTACGCACAGCGAGACATTCTCACGCAAGGATTTAATCGGATTTTGTCAATGGAATTTCCAAATTTGGCTTTCGCTGAATAAAAGGTTGTCCAAATAATTAGATTTGGAATGATTTTACGTCTGCGGTGATTTTTAATTTCATAATGGAAAAAAAAATGAGCTGTCCAAAAACAACAACCGTGGTTTCCAAAATGCTGTTCTGACGCATCTTCGGTATTAAAAAAAAAAAACCTTCGTCGGATTTAATTTATATATGCACAGATGCGGTATGATTTCACATTATTATACAAAACAAACAAACACCTCATTCATTCTCGTTGTTATGGAAGCAAAGTTGAGCGGATTGCTGTCGTTAGGCAAAAAAAAAAATTGTTGTGTTGCCCTCAAGTGGAAAAATTAATATTTTGGGTCGGTCGGTCGATTATTATTATTATTATTTTTTTTTTGGCCAACTTTCAAACATTTAAGAATTAATACAGGATATATGGTCACCAATGCTTATAAATCAACGGTCTTGGGTCGTTTTGAGGAGACACGCTTTTTTTACTGCTAAATCTTATATTTTCTGTCAAAAATGGTGAGTTTTTATACTTTAGGACTCGGAGAAAAAAAAAAATCCCAACCCAAAGTTTTGGCATTTTACGGTCGGTCGCTGAGGGCAACACAACAATTTTTTTTCCAGCCTAATAGAGTAAGTTTGTGGAGACACCATGTATAATCTCTTCCATAGATGTGTGGTTCTGAAAAGAACCGATGAGAAAAGTCTCGACATTCCGGCCAGTGTACTCTGGCCGTCCTCGGGAGAGTGAACGGTGACACTGGCCGGAACGTCAAGATTTTTCTCACCGGTTCTTTTCAGAACCACACATCTTTGGAAGAGATTATAAATGGTGTCTCCGCAAACTTACTCTATTACGTTATTTCCACCATGCAAAGCTTCAAATCCTACCTAGGATTTTATAGCTAGCAGTCACACACAAATAGCTTTCTAATTCTGTACCTAATCTCACTCATCCTGGATGTAGATTTAGCTCCATTTCCCCCAAAATAGCCATAACTTTTTTGTTTAAAAAGGCAGAATCATATTATTTTTGTTAGTAAAAAATCTACCGTAAAAAGTACCGGTAATCATTTCACTGGCTTTTGTTCAACCATGTCAGGAAAACATTGTGAATTTCTGAATTTGATTCAAGGAAAATTCTGTTGTGTATTTTTTATTTTTTTATTTTAAGCAATAATTGAGGCTGCCTACATTTTAAATATGCTTATTTTAAGACAATTTGCCATTTTGTGTCTGTTTCTGTTTTTCCCCGACAGAATTGTAAATTTGTAATTCCTATTTGTGATGAGCTTAAGTGATCTAAAAATATAATCTTAATTCGTCGTGGCTTAATGTGAATTTCACAAGCCTCGAGCACAAATTTCATTAGAGTGCTTTTTTTTTAGATTCAAAACAGTTTCTTTCATTTTGTAGAAAGGCAATTTAAACTGCTGCTTCTGTCTTCACTTAAAAAAAACCCAAGATATCGGTATTGCATTTGGAATTGTGCCGAGGTAACCGGCTAAAATGTCCAAGTGGTCATTTGCTTTAGGGTAGAAGGATGGTCTGTGTAGCCAACTGGGTACCGGTATGCTTGGTGAACATGGAGCACTAGTACATACAGGGGCCAATTTCATGGAGCAGCTCAGCACAAAATTTGCTTTAATAGCATAAAAATGTCTCACCCAATAAAACAAACTACCATTTAAGATTCCATTTGATATTCATGGTCAGCAAACAACAGCCGAAGAACAATCACAAGCGATACACAACACATGGACATTTGGTTGTTAACCCTGTTTTTATTATTTAAGATAGAAATTTTTGTGCTGAAATTGGCCCCAGTACATACATAGGCCTACAGTACACATAGGCCTACAGTACATATGTATCTTTACTTTGTACTATCGTCTATCTTTAAAAAGAAACCCCACCCCACCCTCCTCGACCAGTGTGTAGAGCACTTTGTTGTACTCAATCATTTCCTAGGACTTTGGGTCGCTGTTTAGAAGAGAGGGGGGGGGGGATGGTGGTTAGGACGGTAAAGAACCCTTGATTGAAATCGTAAATGTCAGAAGCCGTCAATCTTTATTATGCATTGCCGTAATGGTTTGAAGTTGGTTTGGAAGGTTCATGAGGGAAGGGGGGGGGGATTTAATGACTTGGAGCTGTCCTAACTGCTGTTATACGCCGGACAAAATCTGCATCCTGGAGAACACCGTACATGGTCCGAATCTCCGGTCGGTCGGGGGTGAAATTACCACTTCACCCCGGATCGTCCGGGGCTAAAAATATATATTTAATAAGGTCGTTTTTTTTTTCGTTTTTTTTTCCCTGGGTCCCTTTCTCTCTCTCTCTCTCTCTCTGATCGAGAGAAGTATGGGATTGCATACGGGAGACAGGTGGCTTGTGTGCGCAGCATTGGAAAAAATATCAAGTGCCATGTATATAGCATGGCGCCTCTGATCCATTGCGCCCTGCAGCTGTTTCATGTCTCATGTTTGGTTTGGTGCATGCAGCCGTTTCATGTTTACGGTTTGCGAAGGTGGCTTGTCACCTGCTTGGATTCTGTAGTAGATCAGTGCATAGTGACGTGATACAAACTCGTTGACCTTGGAGCGATGAAAATAAAGCAGCGAGTCATATGGTTTTTAAGACAAAAAGCTGTCAGGATTGTTTAATCTTAGTATGTACGATACTTCAAATAAGGATTATTTGTCTGAGGACAAACTATCAACCTGGCATATATGCCAACGAACGCTGTCAATTTTAGAGTGTATACACACTGTACACTGGTACTGTACGGTACGGTATCATTATGTTTGCAACAGAATAAATGTAATATAAGCCTAAACTACAAATGTAAATATGAGTACATGACACAATCAATATCAGAATGTTTATCCCTGGGCAATACTGAAAGGAGTTAATTTGCAGAATCGGTCGTGCTGGGGTTTTGTTTGTTTTTATTTGTTAGTTTAGTTTGTTTCATTTTGTAAAAATCTTCTTCAAACTGCCATTCTTAAACTAACCAGTGTAATAAAAATCCTGGGGTTTTATTTAAGTGAATTTATACTTATTCCCAAAATCATTTGTTACAATGTGTTTTTTACATTTTCTTAGATTATCAGATCAGCTATATTTCTCAAATAAGGCTGCAATTTGGTGGGAAAATACTGACCCAAAATTGAAATATTGGTTTTTGGGTGAACTTTTATGCAAAAATGTATGTTTTCTTACTGAAACAAGATTTTGATGTTTTGACCCTACCAATCCTATAGAAAAAAAAGTGGCCGTTAAAAAATATTGAATTAATAAGTTATTAAAGGTAGTATCATACTTTGGTAGCATACTGAAATAGAAATATTCTCAAATTTACCTATAACTTACAGTTTAAAGATGGTGATGGTAGAAACGTACCGTTAAAAATCTTCTGCCTGAAACGTTCCTCTGATCCAATTGACCCAAAAAAATCTTGATCTTTAGAAAATAAAAAATCCTGTGAAAAGATTTTTAAATACTGCACACTTGGTCATTTGTCTCTGTTATCTCAAAAAGTGGGCACCGTATGGTACTGGGATTTTCACAGATGACTATTACTGTATCTTCCTTGATAGTGTTTTGCCTACGAATCTGTAATTTTTTCGATAAAAACTTAAGTATTGAATTACCTTAAAAGCAAAATATCCAGTGTGGGAATTGTTGATTTGATGTGAAACTAATAAAACAAAGCAATATGATGTTTGGTGAATAGTTTAGTACATTATGTAGCAGCAGTATTACTCAGTCTAGGGTCTGCGGAGCCTGACTATAGTCTGGTAAAATTCACAGCACGCTCCTTTTGCTCTGAAAAAAAAAGAAGAAGAAGAAGAAGACGATGTGTTTTCCCTTTGGGAAGCTGAGTGCCCCCTACAGAATGATCCTAATGGGGTTGACATGCGGAATGCCTAAATGGAGTGTTCCACGCACGCCAGGAGAAAAGGATATGCTACAAATGATTGGACTCCCTTGAACATCGTCTTTTTTTTTGTCCTCTCGGAAAGAATTTAGCATTCAAGTTTCTTAACAAGAAGGAAAATAAGCAATACATATGGGTCGTTTCACCTTGTTGGAAATAACTTGTGACATGTCCAGAGTTTGTTAAAGGAAAAGACTTACAAAATGTCTTCTTGAATGAATTAACTGCATGTTGGCGTTGTTTTTTCTAGAGATTGCCACGACGTTTTCCTGATTGTTTTAGTAATGAAAAAGAAACATCAGAAGTTAAATGAACTGCATGAATGAATTGGGAATTGCTATAAAACGGCTAGCATAAAAAATGCGTTGTATCTTTATCATCATGTACAGGGTGTCCCAGAAAAAATGCAACACTGTGTTGGGACCCATTATGCTAAAATTAAAGTGTTTATCACTTCATGATTCAGATATGTGATACAGCCATGTCTTGGCTATCACCATGTAGAATTTAAGCAAAATCAGGCTGAAATTGGCGAACATAATGATCAATTGAAAGAGTACTCCTTAAAAACAAATTTGCAAGGATAACACACACAGTGGTCAACACACATAATGTGTATGAAAGAAAGATGAAAATCGGGTTTTGAGGTTAGGTAATTCAGTCTTAGTTTTTTTCACTCAATTTTAGTCCAATTTTGCTCAAATTCTACATGGTGATAGCCAAGACATAGCTGTACCACATATCTAAATCTTGAAGTGATAAACAGTTTAATTTTTATATAATAGTTCTCGACACAAGTGTTGCGTTTTTTTCTGGGACACCCTGTATAGCATGTTTTGTTTTAGAAAGGGAATGCTTATTGAAGGGGAGAATTTCATCGAATCTACCTGTTGTTGTCGTTCCTCGTCTTTAAATTTAGCGGAAGATCGATAGTCTCTAAGTTCTCGATAGTCAAGTGATCCACTGAGGTAATGATCCCGAGTTCTTGCGGCATCTTGGCAAAGTGTGAATTACCTGTGCTGTAAAAAAAATCCCTCTCTCTTATGTGCAACGGTACACCAGTTCCCGGGTTTATTACCTGACCCAGTAAAAGAGTAAGGTTCTCTTTTTTTATCAACCCCGGTTTCTTAATAACCTAGACACGAGGAGCTTGTCAGGTATATCATCAGCCATGGGCTGAATTCCAGGGTCCCTAACCTGCTATAGCTGCATATATTTTTCCATGGCTCGATTTCACGAACGGCTAAAGACAGATCGCAACATGCGTATAAATCTTAATTGCTAAGCAAAGTGTGATGTCACAATACTAGCTGCTATGGAAACATGAAACAACTCATAAAAAGATGAATCGCAAATCTTTGTGAAATCGACCACATGCTTTGTACATGTGTACTATAAGTATACCGGAATCGTTATCCCTGCGGAGACATGGCTTTGTTCTTGTGTACTTATTAAATGAACACTCTCCGAAGAGCAGAATTGAAATCATTTCCATTTGAACAAGAATCACTTTGCTGGGTTGAAATTTTCAGGGAACGTCCCTTATGTGGAATACTTCTCTGTGCGATGGATTTAAGTACAGTACATGTATACATGTACCTTGGAAATTCCTCCTTTTTGTGCTAAGCAGCTTGATGAAATAGCGCTCCGCACTTGAGCTAAAAATAGCACACCGTCTCAGACAAATTCCATTGCAACCATGCAAACGCGTGGTATGTGCGCGTGCATGCATGGTGTACACTACGTGCGTGAGTCAATGTTTGTCTGACATCCGGGGACTTGTGTGACGTCATTACTGCGGAGCGCTATTGTCCCCAGTATGTGGTAATACTGCTTGCTGTGTCACCCATATGGTACATGTGTAGGATGTACGACGCTTCCAATTTCTTATTGATTCTCCTCGGTACGAGCAAATATCTGCCGAAGCACTTATAGCGCTGAACAAGTGTGTGCACTTGCTCTGCATCACTGCATCGTCCTCCGCTCTCAGGTCGTTTGACCGATTAAAACGCTTGCGCTTGTTTTCGTTCGATTTCGGCTGCGTAGAAGTTCCTGCTGGGTCGTCCATTAATTTTGGCCTGCGTTTCGAGCTGAGGCCTCGGTGGCCCTGACGCCGGTTGCTATGGTGCTCGGTTATAGCCCTGAATTGCCCTGATCATTGAGTGCTTGGTGCTTCCTTTTTGGCCTTCACCGGCCTCTTCTGAGTTCATGGTGCCTTTGAAAGCTCAGAAGGTTCGCATAGACATTTCAATTTCTTCATTTCCTTCCAAAACAACAGTGCAATAAACTGCTGCAAACTGCTCATTTGCCAAAATGATGACCTGAAATATAGACCTTTCTTTTGCATCGCCACAGACCGAGTTTTTGTCAACCAGCATGGCGGAAACTATGGCAAGCCATCAAAGCCAGGCATAACAAATAACCACATATTTTACATGTTTCATAAACATTAAAAGATATTGCTGAATGTAATGGAAACAACACAAGCAATGCTGGTATGTATTTTGTACAGGTATGGAAAGTTTACAAAAACGTTGAAGTTGGTCACGCCGTCTGTCAAGAAGACGAAATGATTTGCAACCTTTGGCCGCCCATGCCAACCATGGGCCAGTGTTTGTAAATAAAAGAAAGGTCTATAAAAAATGTCTGACGCATTTCGATCCTAGCAGGATCTTTATCATATTAAACAACAATAACTATGGCTGATGGCTGAAGAAAATGGCTGATTCAATTTTTTTATCTCAACTGTAATTGTTGAACATGACATGTTCACATTTACATACATGTAATTTACAGGGTATAAAGATAGACCTGGTACAAACATACCGTTAACATTTTCTTGCCTGAAATGCTTTATTTATCCAGAAGTGAGAAAAACAAAATACCAAAAACAGTTTTGATCTCCGAGATCAAAACCTCACAATTACAATTACCTCACAATTTTGCATATTAACCAATTGCAAAGGTTTTGGGCTGTTTTCTACTGTTTCCCATGATCAATTGAGCTGAAAATTTCACAGGTTATTAATCAAATTATGGTTGAACCACAGCTGTCCTAGGAAAGGAAACTTTACCTTTTGAAGTACATGTATGATAGAACCTTTAAATGGGAAGAGAAGAAAAAAAGGTAACACAGTATGACAAGCACAGAGGCCATTTTCATAAAACTGTTAAGCACAAAAATTTGCTAAGCATGACATTTCTGTCTTAATAAAAACAGGGTTAACAACCAAATGTCCATGTGTTGTGTATCACTTGTGATTGTTCTTCAGCTGTTCTTTGGTTTGTTTTATTGGGCGAGACATTTCTGTGCTAAGCAAATGTTTGAGCTTAACAGTTTTATGAAATTGGCCCCTGGCCGGATCGGTTTGGTCATTGCAATCTTCCCAGCTGCCTCCCTCCTCCCCCCTCCCCCGTCAGGCCTTGCTCTGTTGGTCACTCGTGAAACTGACGACATCATTAAGTAAGAATCGTAGCAGGGTTGGCTACTCTCAGTTAAAGTCATTTAGTTATTAAAAAAAAGGTGCACAGGATTGGAAACACAGTGAAAGAACACGGCTCATTTCACTTACATTAAAGAAATCGGATAGGCACGGTCAGTCATGTATGAAAAGAGATCCGGGTAATGCTTTAACACATGCTTTTTATCTCTAGGTTCTGTTCGGACATGGGGTGGACAATGGACTCCATCGGGCACTGTATGGAAAGGATAAAATGACCGGTCATTAGGAGCGGATCCAGTATTTTCCAAAGCGGGAGGGGGGGGATAAAATGTGGAAATAAAATGCGCCAATAGCGTTCCGCGCTAATGACGTCACACCATGCATGCGTGCTCACACATACCCCCACTCACCACACGTTTGCATGGCCGGTTGCAATGTTTGTCTGAGGTTCGGTGCTATTTTTAGCGCAAGTGCGCAGTGCTATTCAATAGCGACGGATCCATTTCGGGGTGATCAAAGCTAGCTAATTTTGTCTGTCCCCCCCCTCTTTTTATTTTCTTTTGGAGTCTTCCTCCCTACCTATATATTGTTTTTGTTCTCTTTTTTTTTTTTTTTTTTGCTGGAAGAAAAGGGGGAGGCGTGTGCCCCCCATGCCCCCCTGGATCCGACCCTGGTCGTCAATTCTGATATTTTCTGTCACTGTCCCCATGGCTGCTAATTGATCCCTCTGCCACCCCCCACTTCTTCATCTATCCTAAGTTCTTACAAGATAATCCAATTACTGTTGGGTCAATCCCACCCGGTCATAATCTCCACCGGTCACAATTTTCAAAAAATTTTTCTGTGTATTATATTTAAAGGTACACTTACAGGATTAATATTAAAACATACTCAAACAGAAATGTTCACAGATTTACGTTTAACTTTCAGGGTATTAAGATGGTGCTGGTAGAAACATACCGTTAAAATATTTTCGCCTGAAATGGTGTATTTATCCAGAAATTATTAAAACAAAGACCGAAAACAGTTTCAATCTCAGGGTTAAGATCAAACCCATTCTTTATGTTTTATAAGAAAAATTGAGGCGGGTTTTCCGCTATTTTCTCGTGACTCAGATGTCCCGATTGAGCTCAAATGTTTAGATTCATGTACATATTGGATCAGACAAAGTATGAGTTATGTGCTGTGACCTTTACCAATCATGTATTACACCTTTAATATCTGATGCATCTGATGAAGGAGTTGTTGGTACGAAAGCTTAATGCACATTTTAAACTCTAGTTCAAAGTCAATAAAGTGCTACTAGTATTTTTCTATTTTATACCTTTAATATCATAATTCGTGCCTATGTACGTAGATGCACAAATTATGCCATATGTTCTGATTGGGTTTATCTTTTTTTTTTTGGTTCCCGGAGTCAGCGACCCTGTTAATAATTTATATCGTGTCCTGTACGACCACGCACATCATTTGTCAGATTGGGGTCGACGTAATTATGTATTGCAATTTCCTACATGCAGTTTCGCTCACGGCTTGTTCAAGAAGGCCAACGAAACCGATATATTACCACCCGATCTAGTTTCTATGACCCTCCTACACATGTATGCATTTATTAACATGTGCTTTTAAATTTTTGTATAAATGCTTCAGCTTTTTTACACAAAAGAGTTTTTTCCAGGAATTTTGTATTTTATAGATGATTTGTGAGAGAAATTGTGGTATGAATTTGTACTTTTTAATGTAACTTGTACAGACTGCTGAGATGCATAGTCTTAAAACAATAAATAATATTATTATTATTAAATTATTTCATTCAACATTTTGATGAATATTAGTTGGCTTCATCAGTTACCCAGTCATGAAGTTCCCCATTTTCTTATTTACTGTGATAGTTAATATATTTTCCCTCTGTTTTTGTCCCAAATTGAGGCTCGTGTCGAAAATTGAGGCTTTTTGTTCAAATTTGAGGCTTTTGTTCAAAATTGAGGCTCGTGCATGTCTCCCACACATGCATCATGTATTTATTAAAAAGACAAGTAGCAGTGTTGTATGCGTTGTTGCATTCACTAAAAGCTTGCGTGATACTCGACCAAAGTCTGACATTTAACATTCTGTAATACATCTTTGATGGTTACTGATAATTCCTCGGAGGTTGCTCGGCTCGATTTAACTTACAATCGAGATTAAATGAACCGTACATACACATATTTTTATCCCTTTTTATTGCATCAATTTCAATTTAACTCCGACCGCTGACACTAGTAGATACTAGTAGTAGTGTGTGGGAACCCGGAGGAAATTAAAAGTGACAGGCATCCCAAGACCCTTTTTGGCAATGATCTTTTGATCTGGATGGTTTTTGTTTGGTTGTTTTGGTGTGTTTTTATTTTTTTTTTACCATTTGTGAAATTGTGATGGTAAAAGGGATCAACACTAAAATGACGAAGGTGTCCTTAAAGGTAATATCATGCTTTGGTTTTTGCCAAAGGAATACAGATTCATGGACAAAAATATCAAGGAAGATACAGTAACAGTCATCTGTGAAAATTTCAGTCCCATACGGTGCCCACTTTTTGAGAAAACAGTGAAAAACGGCCACAGTATTTCTTAAGTCTTTTCTCTTATCTTATCTTTTTGATCTTTAAAAGATCAAAAATAATTTTGGTCTCTGGTTTTACTCTTTTCTGGATTAATACACCATTTCAGGCAGAAAAAAATGCCTCAGTGCCCATGGTCATATCCCTGGTCACTGCCTTGCTGGCCCTTTAAATGAACAAGTAGACAATTATTCCTTCTCATACTTGCCAAAAACAACATTGTGCCATGAACCTTTCTTTGAGAACAAATTTCCTTCCTTAGGATTGTGTCCTCCAGTTGTTGGTGTGTTTGTGAAGAGGTGGTGAGGTAATATCAAGCATCAAAAGATCATTAAGTCTCAGACTAATGTGACAGAGAAAAACTTAACGTAGGACGTTCTCGAGTTCTCCAGAAATCCTGCCGTCGCCGGATCCTGGGGTGACATTTATATCCATCCACAAAAGTCAAGAAGTTCCAGGGATGGTTCATCCGTCATACTTCAGCATGATGAAGGAGACTTGAGTCGCGGATTGCAACTCCAGCTATCATTTTACACGCACAAGAACGTCAACTGTTAGTCTTTATTTAATGCACAACCATATTATTGCTCACTTTAACGTGAATTCTACTTCAGGTATTACAATACACATCCTTGAGTGTTTGCCTGCACATTTGCGCAGTTTTCTAAATCATCGCACTTCCACCATAAAGGTATAATACATGATTGGTAAAGGTCACAGAACAGCGCTCAAACTTTGTCTGATCCAACATGTACATGAAATAATAAACCCGTAAAAATTTGAGCTCAATCGGACATCTGAGTCACAAGAAAATAGCGAAAACCCAACTCAATTGTTCTCATAAAACATAAAGAATGGTTTTGATCCAACCCCGAGATCAAAACTGTTTTGGTCTTTGTTTGACTTATTTCTGGATAAATACACCATTTCAGTCGGAAATATTTTAACGGTATGTTTCTACCAGTACCATCTTTGTATCCTGAAAGTAAATCTGTGAACATTTCTGTTTGGGTATGTTATTAATCCTGTACTGTGCCTTTAATACTGGCTGAAAAGCGGAATTAAACGCAACACTGTGTACTCAATTTATGAACAGAACGACATTTCCAGTCCAAGATATTGAAATTGACGTCACTGGGGGATATAGTCAACGCATGTTTTTGTTGTCGCTGTATAAGAAAATTGCTTTTAAGAGACTTGTATGGGTACAATTTACTCTCTTGTATGATGTACAATAACATTTTACACAGTGTGTAAACTGCATAATGTATGGATGTTTTTACAATCTGCATGCGTACGTGCAGATTTCGGATTTTTTTTTCCATCTCCACCTTTCCTCAACAGATGTGAGTAGTACTTTGCTCTCCCGGGCCCGACCTAAAACAATACACACATGTTCGTGCCGTGTACCAGTGTATTCTGTGCAGGGGCAAATTTCATGGCGCTGCTTAGCACAAAAATTTGCTAAGCATGACATTTCTGTCTTAATAAAAACAGAGTTAACAACCAAATTTCCATGTGTTGTGCATCACTTGTGATTGTTCTTTGGCTGTTTGCTAACCATGAATATCAAATGAAATTTCTAACGGTGGTTTGTTTTATTGGGCAAGACATTTTTTTTGCTAAGCAATTTTTTGTGCTAAGCAGCGCCATGAAATTGGCCCCTGATCTCTTGTATAATAGGAGAAGGGTTGCCATGTCGTTGAAGTGTGCCTGTAACTGTTTTTCATGGTTACGTGTATGTGATTTTATGATGTGAGTGTTCTTGACATTTTCAATGTGCTTTCAAAAGTGGTTGCGACATCTTAAGTCGGGGCCTTTATGAAATGAAGCGAAAATAAGAGCTGAAGCATATAAGTATAATACATGATTGATAAAGGTCACCTAACAGCACTCACACTTTGTCTGATCAAGCATGTACATTAAATAATGAACCTGTGAAAATTTGAGCTCAATCAGACATCTGATGTCACGAGAAATAGCCACAAAACCTGACTCAACTTTTATTATAAAACATAAAGAATGGTTTTGATCTTATCCCGAGATCAAAACTGTTTTTGGTCTTTGTTTGACTAATTTCTGGATAAATACACCATTTCAGGCGGAAATATTTTAACGGTATGTTTCTACTAGCCCCATCTTCATACCCTGAAATTATTATGTAAATCTGTGAACAGTTCTGGGTATGTTACCAATCCTGCACAAATTTCAAATTTTGTACATGTTTTTCCAATTCCTATTGATTTAATATCATTAACATGGCAATTGAATTCACTGGCTTTTATATATTTTGTCTTGTAGTACAAAGACGTATTGTGGCCGATTTCTTATTATAAGGACACATTTTATAGCTGCTCGTGTACATGTACAATCCATTAGGGGCCGGTAGGGGAGTACCGTAATTTTCGTGGGCCTATAATTCGAGTAATTGAAACACTGTGCAACTTGATGCTGTAGCCAATGAATCAACGTACATAAGCTACATGCAGCCCGCATTGTAATTGATTTTTGCTTTCTCTCTCTCTCTCAAGAAGATTACATATTTGGGAGCCTGGAGCAAAATGGTTCCACGCTCGTGACGTCACATTCAGAAGTTCGGACAAACTAAGTCGCACGTTGCCCAATTAACTTACACTTAAACGTTGTGAAGTTTGTCCGAACATCCTGGTAACCATAGCTGTCAATACAAAAGGTGTATTCTAGCTCGAGTGCAGAGCCCTATTTATACCTCATTTTGGTTTCTTTTTGCTTGTTTGTTTGGTTTTATTTTGTCTTTTGGTCAATGTTTTTGTGGATTGGGGTCAATCTTCGGTATTGCTATTATAAGAGCCAGTGTATTAAAATGTGTCTTTATTTAGGCCTATTTTGTGGCTGTCAACTTGTACATGTGTACTTGAGAGGTTCAATTTAAACGGGAAAATTATTGCTGCTATGCAGAAAGTCTGTAATTCCAGGGTTGAGTCTGCAATAGAGAGGGATCTTTCGACATTTTAGAATTGTAAGGCTGTGTTCCTTTTATCTCTGGCTATGGCTGCATTAAACACAGGCACCTATGGCAGCCCTAGCCAATAATTGCAGCTCTTTCCATGACTCATACTTGGCACGGACCGCATCGTGCTTGCAGCTTCGTCTGTTTGATCAGAAACCGATGCATAAAGAGGTTTAATAATAATATACCAAGGATGTACTTGTATGTATACCAGGTACATAGGCATATAGCGTGATCTCCTCATTGTTGACCTACACCAATTTAAACCAACAGCGTAATCAATATGGAGTCCCTGGGCCACAGTGGTTCAACTGCCCATAATTTATAAAACACGCCGCACGACACGCGGCCATCGTAATATTTCCACGGAGCGAGTCTCGTGTACACGCAATGTTTGATTATTTCATTCATTATTACATATGAAGCTCAATTTACAATTTAGGAGAGTTTGGCATTTTGATCCTAATCTGAAATCGGTCATCGGTTTAAAGGTAATATCATACTTTGGTTTTTGTCAAAGAAATGCAGATTCATGGACAAAAATATCAAGGAAGATACAGTAACAGTCATCTGTGAAATTTTCAGTCCCACACGGTGCCCACTTTTTGAGAAAAGAGTGAAAAATTATATTTTCAAATCTGTTCACATGAGTTCCGAGATTAAAACTTTTTTTTTTTTTTTTTTTTCATTTAAGGCAAAGTTCACGCACGCGCACTGCAACCTAGGATAGATGCGCAGTGAGATATTCCATGCGCAGTGAGATATTGCATGTGTATTGTGTAACAGTTCCTCGCTGGTGATCAGCAAATATATCCACTGGCATGTGATAGTGAATTGACCAATTGGGATTCGGCTCTAGGTCATGAATATTTATGACACCTATAATAATACCTTTAATCACAGACAGTGAACATGGCTTCTAACTATCAGTCCCATGCTATACAATGTGTACATTCTTACTGTATAGATCAGCGCGGACATCCGGGTACTTTCATTCTCATGAAGTTGACAACCGACGAAAAACCAACATGTGGATGGCCAAGCTATGGACAAATCACGCACAAAAACGCACAAAAACGGTCCATCATCGAGAATTGTTTTCCGAATATTTTTGTCAAGAAGCAGAAATTGTGTTCTGTACGACTTTCATTGTCGTGTCCTAGTTTTTCCTCAGACAATTAACCTTCTTTGAAGTACCGTATACCAAGATTAAACAATTCTGGCAGCTTTTTGTCTTAAAAACCATACAACTTAAAATAATGCTTTGTTTTCATCGCTTCAAGGTCGGTGAGTTGGAATGACGCCACTCCACGCTGAGCTATAGTATAAAAAATATATATGCACACAAAACTGCATTTAAATGATCCTTTTAGGAGAGTTGAGTGGCCCACTTCTCCTTAATAATCCCCCCCCCCTAAATTGCTACGTGCCTATCCACACGAATGCAACCTTTTAAAATAATATTAGTATCATTATTAAAGGTCCTTTTTTCATTAGCGTTGAAGCCTTTTATTATGATACTGTACTGTATAAGGCCTATCCCACACACACAGGATTTCGGGAGCCAATACTACTGGAGCCACCCACGTTCTCCAACCGCTCTTGCTTTCAAATCGGCGCCCAGGGTTGATTAAGGACATATACTACGGTTTTTCATAAAACCGTCCAACCATTACATTATGCAGAAAAAAAAAATTGATTTTGTGGAAAAAAAAATTTTTTTCTTTTTTTTTTTGCTTGGATGTATAGTACATAATAGCCTTGAGACAGAAATGAGTTCTTACTTCCACACACGCAACCACATTCATGCTTCTGCGTATCAGCAGGTGTTTATGGGTAAAGCGGATTCGCAGCCTCCACAAAGAAAAACAAATATATTCTGAGTTTTATGTGTCTAGCCTAGATTTCCTGAATTTGTCAAAGGGCAGTCAGATTAATATCCACGTTTGGAGAGAATGTAGTCTAGAATGGCGTGGCTTCTGTGGTGTTTTTTTTTTTTTTGCAGTACAGAATTATGAGCGTCTCGGAGCAATCCATGCAACAGCATTTGACGTGATGTTTATAGGCACTGGCAAGTTTGTTGATTTCCCTCATTCTGGAGAGGACGCTAAGCCGTTCCAAGGGACTCGGAGTGGTTTATCTTTCTGTGAATGTCAAAGACAAGAAGAAGAAGACGCTTTTATGTAATTATGTGTCCCACTTTTCAGCTTCCAAAGCCTCTGGCTTTGTTTATCCCCTGGGTCTGTTTAGTTTTGAAATGATGTGATTGAGTGGTAACCTTTAACCAGAATAACAGGATTGAGGATCTGGCGACTGGTACCCACCCTGAGGCACTGTGCTTCCCCCCGCCCGCCTCCAACACACACATGCAACACACAAAATACTCCAGTAACACAGTTAACGCCATTACGGACCGCAGAGTTTTTAAAAAACAAAATTGGAATATTTCCAGGATTCCTTGATTTTATGCCACAGCTTCTGTCTTTAGCCAGAGGGCGCGTGGGCCGAAGATGAGCATGATTGATAGAGTTCCAAGCTAACTCACTTGCATCTCGAAGACGAAAATGAAATGAACGCCCTGCAGCCAGTCTCGCATCATCTGCCTCAAATAGGAGGGTTTATGGTATCTGGAAGAGTCGATGATGGATCGGATTTGAAGTTTTAGAGAGGTTCGTTGGATGGACCCCTGAAGGGGCTCTGAATATGTCACCTCCACCTGTCAATTGTTGTGTTGATACTCCAAGTGGATTATTCACCCCCATCCTCCGCCCTCCCTCCCCGCCCACCTCCTACCCTACTCTCATCCAAACAAGTGTTTTTATTTTTCACAATTTTGCTGCCAGATATAGATGGGGTCAAGCTAGATCATATAAAGATCAACCTCAAGTGATTTTGCTGACTTGAGAGTTCACAGAATCCTTTTTTTGCAGAGCTTCTCCTTCTGATTTCGAAGAGGCATCTGTGTTGAGATCCTTTTCTCCCCGCGGCAATGCAATGCAAGCCCACTCCTGATCGGCCCTCCGCCACCTCCCACCTCCTGAAAATTCCTCCACGTTTCTCGCTCACTCGACTGAAGTGCTCCCCCAACCCTAACCATCAGTAAGTCTCCCCTCCTTCAGTGAAGCAGATCCAGCCTGCATAAATACGTTGCCGTCGTTGTTGGTGGAGTGTTTATGCTGTCAGACAAACGTTCTAAAGCTGAAGGATAACCGTAGACTCCGAGAGTTTCTCACCCGACATGAACACTCAAAGAAAGATTCACTGTCATCCTCTTCATCTTGGCAGTCTTCTTCCTCCGTTCCTCCTCCCTTTAAAGTTGTTGACACGCTGACAGGAAAGGTCAGTGTCCTTCTGGACGTTCGTGGAAGGTCATTATCCTATTGAACAAGGCAACAACTTGAGAGAAGTGTCCCGGCATGCACCAATTTCAAGAGGATATTTGGTGGGAACCTTGCTGTCAATATTAGCCAAGTGCGGAAGCTGGAGATCGAGAAGGAAGAAGAAAATCCACAGATGTACTTTAACACTGGACTTCAACACTAGAGGCCTCGTCCATCCGGTTACAAGAGTTCTTAATTGCAAATATCCCCTGTGGAGATGTTTGACTCTTGCCGTCACCAATGATAGGCCCGACGGGGAATCCTCAAGGGACACCACCTGCTGTCGTAGAACGAGAGACGAAAAGATCTGCCAATATTGTTGTCGGTTCTTTTTTTTGTTATTCATCAGGAAGGCTCACAGATTGGACCTAAGGAGCTCAAATGGGCTGAAAATCTGTTGCACTGGTGGATTTTGAAGGACTTTGGATAGTTACAGCCTTAAGGGCACCACCATAACTTTTTAAACAGAGGTTTGTTCGCCTGACTTGGGCCAAGTCCGAAAATTCCAAAGGGATACCAGAATGTGATGGTTTTTTGACAGATTCAGAGAGATTCTTCGTGATTCTATCAGTTCCTTTTTGATCCGAATAGTGAGCAATAAGACTATAGCCTATAGTGGATGCTTCTTTTTCAACAACCAGCAGGCTTCATCTTTTGCCCCTTTAGATATTCTGGCGCCGATTCAGACTTCTACCTTCATTGTATAGCAACAGGTATCGAAAAAGAGGTATTCGGCTACAGCTCTGTCAAATTAGATAATCTGTTTTTGAACAAGAAAACAGAGCTCCAGCCGCAACAAAAATCCACAAAGTGGTTGGAAGCTTCGTGGATGACATAGTTATGCCGTTGACACCCCCACCCTCACACAAAAAAATTGTAATAAGCGGAAAATAATCAATGACATGTATTGTCATTAAACAAACAAATAAGAGCATGTATGCATTTAATTATATTTTTTCCCACTTTATTGTTTCTTTCCAGTGTTAAATATTCATGATATTTTAATAACGTATCTTCTGCAAATTTGATTTGGAAAAGATTGCTTTATACATGTTAAAGGCTTTTTCATCAATCTTTTAAACAAACCCCCCCCCCCCCCTAAAAAAACCAAAACAAAACAACACCAGGAGTCGATTTCACAAAGCCCTACGATCGATCATAACTCAAGTTACAAAGGATAACCCATCATATCCTACGTTGGGCTGCAATACATCATAAGTCCTACGGTTGATAGTAAGTTGGTGAAATCGAACCCTGGAAATTTAATGCAACCAGTTGTCTGAAAATTATTGCTCCATTCAGCGTGCATCGAGTCGGTACATGTACTTCACAATTTTCGATTTTTCTGTTTAGCTTGATGGGATCATTTATACTTGAACCGTACATCTCCTTAGTCCATGCCAAAGAAATAAATAGATGACTTCTATTTTGATGATGTTGTGGGGGGGGGGGGGTGGCTGGTACACGTTTATTGTGTTCTTTTGTCTTGCTTTGAATACCATAATTGGTATTGAGGCGGGCGTGTACGCACAAACCCTCCTTTGTGCTCTGTTTGGAGGGGGGGTGGAATGGCTTCCTAGCAACACGTTGGTACGGCGTCGCCATGGCAACCCAGCTCCGTTGTCATGCGCCAGTGCTTTTGTTTGTTACGGCCGAATTCAACTTTCAATTATTAAATTTCCGAAGGGTTTTAGAAATGAAGAGAGGGAAAAAAAATTCAGCAATGCAAAAGTGAGTTACAGTGTAAAAAATTGAAAATTCAATTTTCGGGATGATGATATTCTCCATTCTTTTTTTTTCTTTTTGATAAAAGTGAATTTAAAATTGGACACATTCATTCATTTTTTTTTTCTTTACTGCATGTAAATGTCATTTATGCATTTCATGATAACCTCAAAATGCAACATTTTCTGTTTTAACCAAATACTGAAATAATGAAATATGTTAATGAATTTTAAAAGAAATACTAAAAGTCTGAATAGTTCTATATTTACTGTCGTTATTGACTGAAATAGCTTTGAATTTTTCAAAAAAAAAATCTTTTTTTAGGGTTTGGGGCTTGATGAAAACATGCAATTTCTTCTGTCATCAGTCCTTGCATGAAATTTATTGACAATTGATACATTGTTCGCACTTCTATATCGTTCGCACTTCTCGCAATTAGGTCTCAACGTTTCGACTAGTCTGCTCTAGTCCTCATCAGGAGACCAGTATGATGATTGGTCTCCTGATGAGGACTAGAGCAGGCTAGTCGAAATGTTGAGACCTAATTGTGAGAAGTGCGAACGATATAGAAGTGCGAAAGTACGAACGATTATTACATGGTGTTTCCGCAAACCGATCCACATACCTATTATCACCATGCAAAGCCTCAAATCTTTCTTAATTTATACATTGTGCTTATTAGCAGCCTTTTTCAAACCTCGGCCCCGGCTCAGGCTCCATTTTTCTAATCCATTCTTAAATAACCATGTATCAAAACAGAGGTTTTTGGTTGTGGTTCGGAATTTGATTTTTCTAATTTGAAAAAGAAAACCGAGCTTCAGCTTCAATGAAAAACCACAACCTATATTTTCAGCATAATTATGGATGACAGAGACAAAGCTGAGGTTTGAAAAAGGCCCAAGGAGTGCCGTTGATGGTAGTGGAATGGTGGTCTTGGGAGCCATGTTGACTCATTGGAGTCTCTTATTACTCACCGAATGGCATTGTCAAACATATTGGAAAAAATAGCGGATCCATTCTGGTGTCCATGCAAACGAGATGCCTGTTTGTTCAGCCATATACAAACATGCTCTAAGCCGGAATGATGGGGTTGGGATTCCGTGGTTGTTAAAGGGGCAGAGACCTTCGAAGATCGAGGGCACAATGAGAGAAACTGAAGTGTTTCTTTAAGAACAGCAAGGCAATGACTACAGGGGGCTCCAAGGCAGTGACCAGCTACCCCAAGACAAAAAGCTACTTATTATGAAAAATATTCCTTGATATGAACCGGATTACCGACCAAATATCTACGTCCTGTTTGCTGCTTTTAAAGGTAGTATCATACTTTGGTAAGATTTACGTATAACTTTCAGGGTATGAAGATGATGCTGGTAGAAACCTACTGTTAAAATTTTTCCGCCTGAAATGGTGTATTTATCCAGAAATTAGTAAAACAACGACCGAAAATCTTTTTGATCTTTTAAAAGATCAAAAATAAAAGAGGAAAGACTTAAGAAATACTATGGCCGTTTTTCACGATTTTCTAAAAAAGTGGGCACTGCATGGGACTGAAATTTTCACAGATGACTGTGACTGTATCGTCCTTGATATTTTTGCCCATGAATCTGTACTTCTTTGACAAAAACCAAAGTATGATACTACCTTTAACTTGCGTCCGGCTGTCTTTTCGTGCTGCCTTACTTTTTTTTGCCTAAAATGTACTATTGTTGCCTCAACGTTGCCTTTTCTTAGGGCATGTTTGTTTCACCCATAGGATCACAAATCCTGCTGATCCGGATCCCATTTTAGCGTATCCTGCATGGGACGTGGATCTGCAAGATCACTGATCACGTGCCGAAACAAACAGGCCCTTTAAAAATTGCCTTGCGCGACTGTCTCTAATTAATGATCCAGAAGACGAAGTCCACACGGATGGTTTTAACGGCACCGGGGAGCACCTCTTTCTTCTGTTGTCGAAAAGTCAGGATGTTTTTCCAACTGTGTCCTGACAGCTGGGTTGTTGCTATGGAAACGAGTACAAATAAAGTACAGATGTGTAATATTGACTCGTCAAACAGTACAGGCGCGGATCCAGGATTTTTCAAGACGGGGGGCACACTCAAAGTGAAACATCTGAATGTCAATCTTTCCTACCTACATGGTACATGGACGAAGATCCAATGTAGGCCTATACATACATGTATTGTATTGTCACAAAAATGCATTGGTATCCTATCGGTCGAAGTTTGACGATATATCCTTTGAAGCATTAATAACTGTCATGACATAATATTTGTTATGCGTGTCATACTGGGGAGCAGTGGCGTACACAGGATTTTTCAAAGGGTGTGTTTATAAAAAAAAAACCTTGCGAAGCCACGGCGTGGGGTGCGAAAATGTTTTGGATATTAGATGTTCTCTGATGAATTCTAGAGTATTTCCGGGCCCTTTTTGATAGCTTTTTGCCATGGAAATAGGATGGAATTTTTTCGTTTCATTTTTAATTTAGGAGTTTAGAGACAAAGGATTTTTATATTTTGGGTTGGCAAATTTGTTTTCATACAGTTTTCAGTTTGACGAAGGATCAAAAGGAAATAATCATTCAGCCACAAAATTCCTTTTAACAATATTAAGAAATATGAAATATGATTATTAAACCATTTGCACCCGTTTTGAAGAAACACGGCCAATTATTTTGTACCAGTTATCTGGCGGCCGATACAAAAAAAATTCACACCCCAGGAAAAGAAATGTTTTTATACGCAACCGCGAAACTTTATAATATTCACACCCGTCAAATGTCAAATAAATATATTCATCTGGCACTAATGGGCTTCCGTACAAAGCTGTGTAGTCGACATTTTGAAAATGTTTTATTTCTAATAATTCAAATGAATTGCTTTTCAATAAACATGGAATTTCCACAAAAATCTAAATGAAATCCAGACAGAACGAAGTCTCGGACTTCCTTTCAAAAGTAAGAACAGTGTCCATTTATTTAGTGGAGTAGCGTTACCATGGACTAGGGGAAGGAAATACAAGTATTAAATGTTGGGATCACTGCTTATAAAGTGATCGACAAGATTAGGAGGATCGGACTGTGCCGCCCATCCGTACCGTACTCTGCTTCGTGGCCACGTCAGCTGTGTACAGTGCAAAGGAGTTTTTGTTACCGTGCGCACTGGCAAAAAGGCGAGCCGAGACATTTGCCTGTTGTCAGTTTTTCTTTGTGTGGCCGACAGAATGAACTGACGAATGATGATTTTCTGGTCCTCTTCCTTCTTTCTCCTTTTATTTTTTATTTCGTCAGATTTTACCGGGGGCACAATTTTTTTTCACCTCGTCAAATTTGACCGGGGGGCACGTGCCCCCGCGGCCCACCCCTGGATCCGCGCGTGCAGTACATGACGCTTTGCTATTGTTTCTATGGGTGGTAGGTGTGTGCTTATGTGTGTGTCTATTACAAACATGATTAACATATGTAAACCTACAAGATGTACATGTATATTGTGTATGGTACACTATTCAGAGGACAATTTCACGACCCTGCTTAGCACAAAAACTAGCTAACAATAACATTTCTGCTTGAATAAAAACAGGATCAGCAACAAAATGTGCATGTGTTGTGTGTCGCTTGTGATTGTTCCTTGGCTGTTGTTTGCTGACCATGAATGTCAAATGTCAAAACCACCATTTTTTTATGGTGGTTTGTTTTATTGAGCAAGACATTTTGTGCTAAGCAATTTTTTTGTGCTTAATAGCTCCATGAAATTGGCCCCTGGTCATCAAGAATGGAAATTACCAACAGGACCTAAACTAGTAATTCAGGCATTTTGTTCATGTACACCGGCCAATTAGATTTATTGCATATGGCCACTTTTTATTAAATATGCAGGCCACTTTTGTGGCCATCAAGTTGTTCCAATTTCATCTCTTTTAACAAAATTATTAGTCAATGCAAGTAATAAACTGCTGCAAACTACTCATCAACCAAAATATTGACCTGAAAAGTGCTTGGAGTTAGGAAGGCCTGACATTTTGATCCTAGCAGGATGTTTCTCAAAGGCTATTAAAAAATATATATCTGAAACCTTCACATGCAATTTTTACCACTGGTAACTGCATTTGTCTTAAATACATTTTCAATTTGTTAATACATGGTCTTGATTTTATGATTTTGGTTTTGGAATTGATGCAAATTATTAAATCCATATCTTGATCACTGTGTGTGCCGGTCAGTCCAGTCCAGTCCAAAATGCCGCCACAATTATGTGCACGAGAAAAAACAAAGACATTGCTTGAGTACACTAGTGCTGGGATTTTTATCGGGTCAAAGGTTAACCGACCCGGATTTAATTATCCGGTTACAAATTTCCGCTAACCGTTAACCGAACCTGAAAAGATTTAAAAAACGGACCTTTGGCTCATGCTCAACAACCCAAAAAGTGTAAACTGTAGAATTTCAGTCAGTTTTTTGTCCATTTTGCCAAGTAGAAACACGCTTTTCACATACTGGATCTAAAAGAAACATTGTGTACATTGTGATCTAAATACTTGATCTAAAGAATAACATTTTAAAAAGCATTCTGAAAGCGACAATCACATTGAAGAAGATGTATCATACCATAAATCGCACACGTTGCATTTGATTACATAGGTTAACCGTTAACCTATTTTTTATTTTTTTTTTGCAATCAGTAACCGGATATAAAATTACCCGATTTTTCCCAGCACTAGAGTACACACGTACATATGCCCATTACCTTGCAAGGATAAAAAGGATAGAAAAGAAATGGAGAAACAGCCGTATACAGTACACGGCACGCAAAGGGACTGTGTATGTCCCCAAATTAACAATCACATGCATACATTGATCCCTTACGGGTGAAGAGATAAAAATAGAATATGGATTCCTTCGATCGGTATGGAAACCGCATATAGAGATAGGCCTTGAGTAACATTAGCCGCGGCATTTTTTTTTTTTTTTTTTTTCCCCCGTCCTTTTGGCTTTTACTTCTTGGTATCGCTTGGTGGTTTTAGTAGGCTATGGACGGTCGTGCTGCTTTCGGCGGTGGACATTTCGGTGAGGGACTGCCTTGGCCTAGGGGTAGGAGGGAGGGTGGATCTGGATTCTGGATCAACAACTAGAGGGATGTTCTGATGGAGGAATGGTCCACGGATGCGACGGAGGGGAGTTTGGGCAAATAGGGGATGTCGAGAAGGGAACACCCGGATTCTTTTGCCTTGTGGCAAGAGGAAATCCATCCGCCCGATAACGGATCTAGAATAAATCTACTTGTCGGGCCTAAAGGGATCCTGTCCGATTCTTAATGGGTGTGACAGTGATGAAGAGGCAATTTTTATGTCTCTTTATTTCTTTTAATAAGCAATGGCTGTTTAATCTGTGGCTTGTGGAACATATAGATTTGACATATTGTAGAGACTCAACAAAAACATATGCAAAAATACATGCACTTGAAGGGTTGGGTGAATAATTGTTTCCTTTTTATGAAATTGCATCACTGTGTATTTATTCCTCAATTAATGCATGAAACCATTACATTTTGGCAGTCGTGAGCTTTTTGAGGAATAAAATGACCTGGTAGTTGCCGGGATTTTGGGGGATAATTTGGTGAAACGGAGGAAAATGAACAGAAATACAGATTAAATGGGAGACTTTGGAGAACCGGTCTTTAAGTCAACAGCGCACGCAATTGTGAGCATGCGCGCGTTGTTTTGCACCTGCGCTGTTGTGCGTGGGCTGTTGACTTGAAGACCGGTTTTCCAAAGTCTCCCATTGTATTGGCCAGGGACGTTATTTGAGTAAAGTATTAAATTATGGAATTATTAAATTTACATCGAGCACATAATATTCATTTCCACCGATATCAAGTAATGTACACTGCCTGTCAATCATAGAGATATAAATTTGAATTGAGTCGTAAAGTTTCATATTTATACCGTGCTATTGATTTTATAATTTCCTGAAAATACGCGGAGTTCGGAATGGCCGTACATTATGTGACCGTTCCCAGGACTATTACAGAAAAAACAAAAAACAAAACGGTCGAAACTAATAGTAACCAGTATCCATTGCCCGAGATGATATTTCAAACGGGCCAACCGATCCACTCAACATACAGTTAATTTATCCTTATACCGTAGAGGCAATCAGGAGAAAGGAAAAAAGGCTCTGTATTGGGTTTTGCAGCATTAATACTCAAACATGTCTGAAACTAGAGCAAGTCTTTTTTGAATCGTAATCTCGGAGCTTATATGCCCAAATGAAGACGGCTTCTTTCGTAGATGTTTTAAAGGTAATATCATACTTTGGTTTTTGTCAAAGAAATACAGATTCATGGGCAAAAATATCAAGACAGATACAGTAACAGTTATTTGTGAACATTTTACATCCAAAACGGTGTCCACTTTTTGAGAAAACGGTGAAAATCGCCCACAGTATTTCTTAAGTCTTTTCTCTTTTATTTTTGATCTTCAAAAGATCAAAAATGATTTTAGTCACTGATTTTACTCTGTTTCTGGATAAATACAGTATTTCAGGCAGAACAATTTTAATGGTATCTTTCTACCATCACCATCTTTATACCCTGTAAGTTGTAGGTAAATCTGTGAAGATTTCTGTTTTGGTTTGCTACCAAAGTATGATACTACCGATAGTCTGATACCTTTAATGTGCATCGTTGTATAGAACAGTTTGTGATAGAACCATGTGTCTTCCGAGTCTCGTATTTCTGACAAGAGCCAGGGTTTTGAACTTGAGGTTTCAATCATTGTGCCAGATCTGTCTGTATGTCATGATGTGGTTCAAATAATCAGCCAGGTTTTTTTTTTGTCGTGGACAGTCCCCGCAAATTGTGACATGTTTATATTTCACGCTGATGAAGAGCGTCTTAATAACGAGCCAACCCATACATCACTATTAATAGCATGTAGACAGACATCTTCATTGCCAAGACAACATGGCATAAATTTGTTGTGAAGGAGCTAGGGATCTGTCCAGGGGCCAATTTCATGGAGCTGCTAAGCACACAAATATTGCTTAGCACAAAATGTCTTGCTCAATATTAAAACAAACCACCGTTAAAAATTCAATTTGATAAATGGTCAGCGAACAACAGCCAAAGAACAATTGCCAGTGATACACAACACATGGAAATTTGGTTGTTAAAGGTTTTTAATCAAAGAAATAGAGATTCATGGGCAAAAATATTAAGACAAATACAATAACAGTCATCTGTGAAAATTTAAGTCCCATAAACAGTCAAAACAGCCACAGTATTTCTTAAGTCTTTTCTCTTTTATTTTTTATCTTTTAAAAGATCAAAAAGATTTTCTGTCGTTGTTTGACTATTTTTTGGATAAATACACAATTTCAGGCGAAAAAAAATTAACAGTATGTTTCTACCACCACCATCTTCATACCCTAAGTTATACGTAAATCTGTGAACATTTCTGTTTTGGTCTCTTACCAAAGTATGATACTACCTTTAATCCTGTTTTTATTATTTAAGACAGAAATTTCAAGGTTAGCTAATTTTTGTGCTAAGCAAGACCGTGAAATTGGCTCCTGTTCTTTAGATAAGGAAAAATACCACCTTCATCTGAGACCTTTTGAAAACAAAATTGTCGGCAGTATATTTGATGGATATATCCTCATTGTCAACTGCCAACTTTCACATTCATATTCTGGCTTTTATAATGGTAAAGAAAATATTCCTACTCAATAGGTGGTGTTAAAAGCGGCTCCTAAAAGCTGTGAATTGAGCGACTGATGGGATTGTCAGGACGTGTCCGCTTGGTTGCCATGGTAATCGCATCTGTTGCCGTGCGCTATTTAAAGTATTAATTAGGCCATTTTCATGGTGATGGCTTTAAATTGTGGTATGGAGTCGGGTTACTGTTACCTTTTCTCAACCTCATTTTAATAAAATCTGTCAAAAAATGAACCATCATTGTGCAGTTTTTTTTAGACCAGTACACCCTAAACACTGTAGCTTAAGGGATTTTTGATGGCTTACCTGGGTATCAAATTATTTTTTTACTTTGAAGAGCGTTTCTGCACAATATAGATTTTGGAAGTTCCTGTGATTTTTAAGATGGTATATACTGAACTGAAAATGCCCAAACTAAGACCAATTTTCAAAGAGCTGCTTAAGTATCAAATTTGCTTAGGCACCAAAAAACCTTGGTAAATATAAAATTTGTAAATAATGCCAGCCAAAATTCCTTGTGAATGTTATGCTCAGCAAACAATGGCTGAATCAAAAGTCAAAAGCTGTAAACATCACATGGAAATTTGGTTGGTAATCCTGTTTGATCAAGGAAGACTTTTCATACTTTAACACCAAATTTTGTGCTTAAGCAGCTCTATGAAATTGGCCCCAGAATGGAGTGATGTCTTGGAACACCATAATTACTACATCAAAGAATTGTTTGTTTTCACTGGTTTTTAAAAAGAACTTATGGTCTGTTTTTCTTTCCTAAAGTTGATAGTAAGAACGAGAAGCAATGTCTCTGACATGGCATTCCCTATCAAAGCCATGGCAATTAGGTCTGGGTAAGGTTGAGTCTCTTCCGAGAGGTTGAGTGTCTTCCCTCACTTTCATCTTTAACCACCGTTACTTTTGGTACAAAAGTGTGTATCATTGAAACGATCCTTGGGGTATGGTGGTGTGTGCTTGGTTTCATGGCTTCTGACTGCCAAACGAACAAGGATAGTTTACTATTGGGGTCACCACCAACGTAGGGCTGGATGGCTCAGTTGGTAGAGCGCCTGTACGGTTTTCAGGAGGTCGCCGGTTCAAATTCTGCTCCAGTAAAACAAATTTTGGTCACTTTTCAATGACTTTAAATTCAGTCAGTTTCCCTTGTTGTTATTTGATGAGTAAGTTATTAATCAAAAAGCACTTCTCCTTGTTTTTTTTCTCAAACCCTCCGTAGATTCTTGCCAATTTGTTTATCTTCATCTGTGCTAACCTGGCTGGCGTCTTCACCCACTATCCGACGGAAGCTGCTCAGAGACAGGCCTTCCTAGAGACACGGCGATGCATCGAAGCTCGCCTCACCACGCAACGGGAAAACCAGGAACAGGTAAGAGCATGGACTTTATTCCTTGCATCAGAATATTTTTTTTTAATGGAAAATGCTTGCATAAAAATCAGAATTATATTTGAGAAATGCTGGAAAGTAGGGGAAAGAAACTATGTCCAGAAGTGTGTGGGATGCTTGATTAGGGGCCTTTCTCATAGCTCGGCTCCAGCTCAGGCTCTGCTTTCATTTTGTGAATCCATTTTAAAGTTAGGGGTATCAAAATAGAGGCTTTTGGCTGCGGTTCGGAAGTAGATTCTCTGGTTTGAAAAAGAAAACAAAGCTTCAGCTTCTATGAAAGCCTGCAACCTTTATTTAGGTTGCCAGAACCGGAGTCAAGCTTTGAGAAAGGCCCCTGGGGTCGATTTCACCAAACTCATCCTCACTTACTATCAGTCGTTGGACTTGTGATGCATTGCAGCTCTACGTAGGATATGATGGGTTTATATCCTTCATAACTTGAGTTACGATTGATCATAGGGTTTTGTGAAATCGACGCCAGAGGTGTCCCAGACATAATTTATGCTACACTGGTATTACTGGAAAAAGCATTATTCGAAAGAAATTTTGGAAAATGCTGGACGATGTATGAATAAACCTTAGGATTGCTTAGACTTTGGACAAAATCCCGTCCTCAATTATTTCCTGGAACTTGGTTCCGATGTGGCGGTCTCAGCTGTCTCCCAGTCTCAGCTGTCCCTCTTAATACCAAATATGGTAAAATACGGCATGTTATCTCTGTGCACAACAATTGATCAAGTGGCGTGCTATGTTTGGCTACGTCAAGGTGGACGACTCAGACCAGGACACAGCTGAGACCACCACTCCGGTACCAAGCCTTGACTCCTGTAGGTTCATCATGTTCTTGGGGGTTAGTTTAATCTGGAAAAAAAGAATCAAAAAGGCTGGCGAAAGTCTGATTTGATCTGCATGATCCAAGCGGGTATGCCAAGAGCTCTGACATTTCTCGTAGAAGCACACCACCCCCTCCCCCTTCTCATGTTCTCGGCATCCGTCTAGAAATCCCAGACTCCTCATCCTGCTTAATCCTTTGCCCCCCAAATCCGATCCGAGCAGGTCATTTGATGCGAGGCCTGCAGCGTGCCTAGACCCAGCTCATGTTTTGTCAACTTACATATGTACAGGTCTCCCCCCCTCCAAGAAAAACCCCACACCAAACGTAAAAGAAACGGCAGCAAAGAATCTGCAAGCCGAAAATGGCGCCAGCCGTCGAGCAGTGGAGGGTAACCCGATGACAGCCGTAGACATTTTGTCCACCATCCTTCTCCCCTCTTAGCCTTTGGGAAGTAATTTGAGCAAATGTCAGCGTGCTCATTATGTTCCCCTTAAGAGCTGATGCACTCGCGGGATGTAAAGACCAAAACAAAAATGTCCGATGTTTGATGACTTTTGCTCAGAAAATGACCTGCAACTGTTTGCTCATTGCAGTTTTACTGACAGTGTTTTGTATAGAATGATCCGACGGCACGATATACTGTACGCCATTACTGCAGTGTCCCCACCTGCATTTTGTCCAGCAACAAAATGATTTATGCTCAACCGCACTCTATGATTGTAGGGTGTACGTCCCATGATTGCAATTATTCCACCAAATTGTGTGGGAATCATTTTTGTTATTTCCAAGATCAAAAATGTTTTGGTGAACATTGGTTTTTATACTCTTTTCTGGATAAATACGGCATTTCAGCCAGAAACATTTCGTTTCTACCATTACTGTCTTAAGACCCTGTAAATCTGTGAACATGTCTATTTTGGTTCGTGTTATATACCAATGTTGTATATGCCCTTTAAAGGTACTAGCATACTTTGGTAGTAAACCAAATCAGACTTTTTCCCAGATTTACTTTACTTACAGGGTGTAAAGATAGACCTGGTAGATACATACCGTTAAAATGAAATGCTGTATTTTTCCAAAAATGAGTAAAACAAAAGACCGAAAACCATTTTGATCAAAACCTATACCACTTACAATGACCTACAATTTTGCAAATTTTTTTCGTTGTTTCCAATGATCAATTGAGCTAAAAAAAATTCACAGGTTTGTGTTCAACCCATGACAAAATCAAATTATGAACAGACCACAGCTGTTCTATCACCTTTTTATACCAAAGTATGATAGTACCTTTAAAAGCAACAGTGTCAGGGGAAATTCAAATGTGTGATCATTTCAGTCCAGTTTGCAGACATGATCCCAAGCCCTCTCACTTTCTGGCTGGCTCCTTGATTCCATTATCTCAGTGTAGTGATGATTTTTTCAACAATCGTTGGACCCAGCCATATATATCGGATAATGGGTTGTCCTTTTCACGGTACTCAGGCCGTCTATTGTCCGTTATATTAAGTTAACGTGGATACCACACGTCTGGGGAGAGGGTGGGAGTCATGGCAACAAACGAGAGGCCTTTATATTTGGTTGCCATGTCAACTCGTGATGAAATAACAAGCTCCCGTTTCTATGGCAACTGTGTCATTTGCCACGTACATATCGTGTGTACATGAAGCTGCGTTGGGTTGGCAACGCTGGTAATATTCGGTATGATAACATTAGGTAGGCCGTGTTAATGTTGGGTTATATGCCACGCACGGCAGGCTTGTGCTACTTTCAATTGACCCAAAGCCTCCATTTCATATAGATGTAATTAATGTAAAAAAACCTCTGAAACCATGAACTATGATTATGAAACAATCCTACACATGTATGAAAGAATATAGCAGAGGAACAAAGTATAATTTTATATTGTTTTCTCCTGATTTTGTTTGGGGCCATATTACCCTTACATGAATGCAGTATGGAATTTTTGTAATTAAAAAAAAATATGTACTGGTTGGTTTATTTTAAAAAAAACATTTGGGGGTTACATTTCCTTCCGTTACACAAACGCACAACTGTCTATGGGCCTATCCAGTCCTCGGCTCTGGCTCAGGCTACGACTCCATTTCCATTCTGTGCATTTCATTTTAAAATAGAGGCTTTTGGCTACGGCTTGGAAGTAGATACTCTTTTGTTTTTTGAAATAGAAAACGGAGCTTCAGCTTCTATGAAAATCCACAACCTATAGCTTCAGCATATGGGTCACAGAGCTGAAGCCGGAGCCAGAGTCGGAGCCGGTATTGATTTCCAAATCAAACGAACAATCTTTTAAAAAAAGACACTATATCTTGATTTTCTTGAAAAATCTAGCATCTGATGAACCAAGATTTCCCATGGTGACTGTTTGCACTGTTTACGAACTGTTGAGTCCATTTTCTGTCTCAAACTCAATAAATTTCTTTTGGAGGCCTTGCAAATCCTGTACCCTGCCTTTAAGAATCTCAAGAAAAGGATCTTCATGTGCCGTGATCCTACTCCCCCCTCCCCTCCAGTTGAAGAAGATGGGAGTGGAGGACAATGCCACTGGCCCATCAATATCCCCACCCCCATAAACCCACCCCCTCCCCTCCCCTCCTGTCTTCTTGACTGTAGATGGCCTAATAAATTCCATTATCATTATTAAAAAAGCGATTATTGGGTCTAATACTAATAGGGCGTCTTTTTGCAGTAGTTGCAATTATTTGCTGTATTAACGGTGCACCAAAAAATTCCATTTTGTTTATATCCCATCATGCAAGGCTCATTCATCCCATGCATTACACATTAGAATTGTGCATTGATTAAGAAATCGTACCGGTGCGATTTGGGTCGCGCTTTTTCTGCCTGTGTGGATTTAAATCACGCCGTAAATAGTCAAGCTTTTTGGTGTGTGTGTGAACGTGCCTAATCTTGTGTAATGTCATGTTGATGATTACCCCCCTGTACAATGTGTAAATATACTGAGCCACAAAGGAAATGCAAACGATGGGTCCATTCAATTTATTGTCATATGTTTGACATTTGGAGTGTTCATCTTGTTGTCGTAATTTTGTTGAATTTGATTAATTTAAACAGCTGCAATGAATTGTCAAAAACATGACAATAAATTGAATGGACCCCTCATTTGTGTTTCTTTTGTGGCTTTGTATACATGTCATCTGTTGACAAATGTTCTCCATTTCAACGGTCTACTTCCATTAAAAGGCAAATTTTTTTCGTTCTTGCAATTGCTAACATTTCGTTCCATGATATGAGTTTATGACATCACATTATGCCACTAATGCAAATGTCGCATTTGATGTTCAATAGCGCTCCGCACTTACGCTAAAAATAGCACTGGATCTCCGACAAACATTGCAACCATGCACGTGTGTGCGTGTGCGTGTCCATGTACGCTACGCGTGTTAGACAATGTTTGTCTGACAGCCGGGGATTTTGCGACGTCATTAGTGCGGAGCGCTATTGTTCATACTCTGCCATCTTTCAAGTCTCTGCTGCAATTTGGTGTGCACTTTTTTTTCATTTTCAGATGCTTTGCACAAAGATAAGCACTTTCAGTACGCAGTGCGTGTTCTTACATCTTGGCAGACACTTTGAAATGGAATACCGCACTGCGTATGCAGTGAATATGCAGCGAGTATGAATCGGGCTTCAGTCATATCAATGGCAGCAGTATCAATCGCAAATTGCATTTAAGCAACATGTTTAGAAATGATTTAAGAAAACACGATAAGATCCTGAAAGTGAAAGCTTTTTATAGTAGAATCAATTTGGCTTTCTTGCTTGCTTGGGCATGTTGATAGAATCCTATTCAATGATTGTGTGTGCATTCAAGCATATCCATTGAGCATATTAACAGAAGCTCCATTCAAAACCGCTCAAGCATCACTTGAATTTAACAGAGTTTAATATAATGAACAGAATTTATCGCTTAACTGGCCTCAAAATTCTGATGTGTTTTTTTTTTTTTCTTTTTGTGTGCGTGTGCGCTTTCCGTCCTTGACTACCACACTGCCACTCATTGCAGGAGAGACTTCTTTTGTCTGTGTTGCCACGGCACGTCGCCATGGAGATGAAAGCCGACATTGCCAGCAAGAAGGAGGATATTCAGTTCCACAAGATCTACATCCAACGGCATAGCAATGTCAGGTATGGAGTTTGATAGCCCCCATGATCTGATATACGAAATAAACCATCATTGAAAAATCAATCTAACATCCTTGACGTCTTTTCTTAAAGGTAATTTCATACTTTGGCTTTTGTCAAAGAAATGCAGATTCGTGAGCAAAATTGTCAAGAAAGAGTTAAGTTGGCGTAGTGGTTCTTTCCTCGCCTTTCACCTCTGTGGACCGGGTTCAGGTCCGGCTCGGTTCACAAGTGGATTGGGTTTTCAGTCCATGCCTGATTCTGTGGGTTTTACCCAGAATATTACTCTGGGGTTTTCCTCCCACCTCTAAAACTGTATCTTCTTCTCATCATCTTTTCATAAAAGGTTTCATCAGGCTTTTGAGCTACAGTGCCTTGGGTGCTTTTGAGGAATCCTTGGTTTCATTACCAGAAATAAATAATAATAATAATACAGTAACAGCCATCTTTGAAATTTCAGTCCCATACGATGCCCACTTTTTGAGAAAACAGTGAAAAATGCCCACTGTATTTATAAAAAATCTTTTTACAGGCTTTTTGATCTTCCGAAGATCAAAATTGTTTTGGGTCAATCGGATTTACTCTTTTCTGGATAAAAACAGCATTTGTGGCGGACAAATGTTAACAATAAGTTTCTAGCATCACCATATTCATACCCTGTATTAAAGTTATAAGTAAATCTGTGACGATTTCTGTTTAGGTACGCTACCAAAGTATGATAGTACCTTTAACCCTGCAATAAAGTTTTTTCATGTATCATTTCTTTCTGTTTTGTGTGTGTGTTCTTTGTATCTCTAGTATTTTGTTTGCCGACATCGAAGGATTTACCAAGCTGTCCTCAACGTGTACTGCTCAGGAGTTGGTCAAGATTCTTAACGAGCTCTTCGCTCGCTTCGATAAACTTGCGCAGGTTTGTATAATACGTTGTACAATGTTCATTTTATATACTTCATGTAGATTCAACAGGTGGATCTGATAGCTACAGAGCTATGATTTAATTTTCTTTCGGCCTCCCATTACTGGTATTGCAGTTTATTGTACCTGATATTTTTGCTCTCTAAATTATCAGAATTTTACCTCATATAGTTAAGAGGCACTCACCACTCTGTCCCAGCTGCAGTTTTACGGGAGGGGGGATTACATTAATAAAATGCACACAGTTTATCAATTACCCACGTTCCGTCTCAAGGGAGGCTTGCGAAATGTTACATTGTGCCGTGTAAAAGGACGCAAAAGCGGCCAGCATAAAACCGTTATGTAAGATTTTGCAACCATGAGAAAATTTCTTTGTGGTTGAGTTTTTTTTAGCGTCGTGTGAAAAGGCCTTTAAACTACGTGCTTGTAGTTTGAAGAGAAACAAACTTTAATACCCGATGGCCACAAGAGGTCATGGAAATTGTGTTTTTAGAGTAAACACGGCTTTTAAGTTGATGAGCAGAATGTTCAGAGAGACCAAAGCAAAAAAAACAACAAGAAGACGAAGAAGTAGAAGGGGGAAATGTCCATCAATTTGTGACGCAGTCTCTGTGATAACACTTCCCCTCTTGTCCTGCTTGTGTACCAGTGCGTAATCTGAGAAGGATGTGCTTTCTCCGCGGTCCTGTCAAATATTAAACCTGATATTATTGAAACAAGGCATTATACAAGACGGTTCTGCCATGGGACCCCCTTCCTTTCAATGCTTGAGGGTGTGCTCGAGTGCGTCGTCGTTTGCATGCGTCATTTTGGGCCTGGCATGAATTCAGGATGTCTGTGTCAACGAAAAGATGACGTTGATCGTGGACATTTTTTACTTGTTTTTGTTTTTCCATTTATAATACAAACCAGAGTTCCTTTATACAGACGGCAATAGCGCTCCACACTTGCGCTAAAAATAGCAGGCTAAATGCTGTGATGTCACACCGGATCTCAGACAAACATTGCAACCATGTAAACGTGTGGTGGGTGTGCTTGTGCATGCATCGTGTGTAAACTACATGTGTGAGTCAACGTTTGTCTGACATCCAGGAATTTTGTACATGCACGCGCTGGCCAAATCACTCGTGTGACGTCATTAGTGCGGAGCGCTATTGGTAATTGTTTAATTATTTGCCGTTGTTATGCATGTGCAGTCTTGCTACAAAATTTTCTTGGGATATTGCATTTCGTGGAGGTTTGGGGAGGGAGGTTAAAGATGGAAGTTCAAGTTTCTATGGACTGTATTGAGAGGTTTTTTTTTTTGAATTTGGCATCATAGCTTGACGTCTGCCATTTACTTCAGGACTCAGCCAAGGTCAAGCTTTTATTGTAATTATCATTGTAAATGCCGCCAAATACAATTCTGGATTTATACAGCCAGTCAGTATTTCCCCAGCGGGCTGTTTCGCATGTCCATGGAAATAGAAAATACTGACCCCAGAACATAAATCCACGTATTCCTTCTTTAGATGAGAGCTGGGATGAATTATTGGTCAGGAGGGTACAAGGAAAGCAAATTTTAGAACAACCGTTTGGAAAGCTTTCTGAGATAAATAACACTGACCCCAGACATTGTATATAATATTCATGTATTCCTTCTTTGGACGAGAGCTCGGATGAATTATTGGCCAATTGGGGAAAGGGAAAGCAAATGGAAATTTCTGAAAACCTGTTTAGAAAAGCTTTCCGAAAGAGAAAAGTCTGCCCCTCGACGTTGTCGTAAATCCCCGTATTCCTCTTCTGGAGAAGAGCTGATGAGAAGTATTGGTCTAAAGGGAAATAGGGAAAGCAAATGGAAAATCTTTTGAATTGCTCCCATGTGAAAGAATAGTGGGTTAAAAGGGAAAAAAGCAGGCCAGGTATAAACTTCTTTTAAAGGGTAATTTCATACTTTGGTTTTTATTAAAGAAATACAGATTCATAGGCAAAAATATCAAGACAGATACAGTAACAGTCATCTGTGAAAATTTCAGTCCCATACGGTGCCCACTTCTTGAGAAAACAGTGAACAACGGCCACAGTATTTCTTAAGTCTTTTCTCTTTTATTTTTGATCTTTTAAAAGATCAAAAAGATTTTCGGTTGTTGTTTTACTAATTTCTGGATAAATACACAATTTCAGGCGGGAAAAAATTTAACGGTATGTTTTTACCACCACCATCTTCATATCCTGTAAGTTATACGTAAATCTGTGAACAATTCTGTTTTGGACTCCAAAGTATAATACTACCTTTAAAGCCATCTTGCTGATTGTAGATATACCTCACCGTACGAACTGACCACGGTATCCCATTTATTTCCACCTGCCGATGTTTGTTTCCAATCTGTGCAAGTGAGCAGAATCCTTGACTGGTTTTCCTTTCATTATTTTCGTCCCGCGACTGCCTTTTTTATTTGCCTCTTTTTCCTCCTCTTTACTCCCTGTACCCCCCCCCCCTCCTGCCCAACCTCCTACCTGGGATTAGTCACGTACACCGTAGCACGGCTATCAGCCCTGTTTAATCTAATCAGATCAGACCCCCCACGGTCGTTTAGTCCAGAAATTATTACCCGCTTTTCCTTCCTTCCCGCTTTTTTTTATTTTGGCCGCCTTCTTTTTTTTTTAGTTCAGTGTTTGCATGATGCGAAATAACAGGCCTTATATGAAATTGCTACGAAGATTTTTTTGTGTCAGAGTTCTGTGGATAAAATGTTTTCATAAGGGTGACCCTTTTTATATTTGTGGTTCTCATTTCCTTTTCATCTTGAGGGAGGGTCGGTCAGTCGGTCGAAAAAAAAAAGTTTGGTGGAAAAAAAAAATCTGGCTGAATACACACAAACCTCAAGAAAATGATGAGAAATGTTCATTGTATTCACTGTAATCTCGTTTGAATATTTTTGTAAATATTTCTGTGATAGAAAGAATAAAAGTTTAGGCCTATTGGCAAAATTTGTCTCCAGAAACTCTGGAATTTTATAATTTTTTTCTTGAATTTATATTATGCCATTCTGACAGGGTCGGCAGCAAAAAAAAGGTTTCTTTTTCTTCGGTCGGAGCCCAAAATATGGGTCGGTCGGGAAATGAGAACCACAGTAATAAAAAGGGGCGCCCTAAACAGCTGCCTCAGAAAACATCTTTTTAGATGGCAGCATTGTTTCAAGTCATGCTGGCAGCTTTGTTTTTGGTTTTCTCCATGCATCATAAACAGTGCTGGGTCCAATTTCATGGAATCCGTAACAGCCTAGTTTTGTGCTAACGGGTACTGCTACGCGTGAAATCTATTTCATGGAATCCGTAAGCAAGACTCTCGGTTAGCGAAGAATTTCTAGGGTAACCGTGATCATTTTCTTCTAACGGGCTGTCGTATGCATTCTGCACAAATTCCTTACTTACCGTTACCAAAAAGGAAGCTCTTCCGTGAAATACGCTAACCGTAACCAAAAAAAGTCTGCTACCGTTAGCGAAGAATTTTTGCTAACGGTAACGGATTCCATGAAATTGAACCCAGGGGCCAATTTCACGGCGCTGCTTAGCACAAAAATTTGCTAAGCATGACATTTCTGTCTTAATAAAAATAGGGTTAACAACCAAATTTCCATGTGTTGTGTATCGCTTGTGATTGTTCTTTGACTGTTGTTCACTGACCATGAATATCAAATGAAATTTTTAACGGTGGTTTGTTTTATTGGGCAAGACATTTTTGTGCTAAGCAAATTTTTGTGCTAAGCAGCGCCGTGAAATTGGCCCCAGGTTGGCTTGTCGATGTTTCACATTCGAAACGGTGACCCACTAGCCACCAATTCCTGTTGAAACAATTTCAAAATCTGCGTCCAATGTGCCTTTGCTACAGTATCACTGCCTGTTCACATGAATTCAAGAACATGTAAGCCTGGTACATACCTCATGTGAATGCTTTGTTCAAAGCGAATCTGACATCACAACTAGATATTCGCTATGAAATGTTTGCAAGAAGTTAAGTCCTTACATTTCAACTTTATACTGCTGCAGCCAAAATAATCACCTGAAATTTATAATTTCTTGTCCTCTTGTCATTTAGCCTTCAATAAAGATCCTGCTAGGATCAAAACGCATCAAGCCCTCCTAACCCTATACATCTCTACTTGTGAGGATTGTTTTCGCTGTAGATTTTATTACAACAAATTCATTTCACTTGGCAATTTGCATAAAGTACGAATCAGACGTTAGTCCAGTATAAAAAACACTAAATATGCTACATTCACGTTCTTCAAGGAACATTGCAAAACAGGAGCTCATAAAGGTGAAGAAGTTAATGTTAGGAGTAGCCCAAATATAGCCCAAATGTAGCCCAATTCACCGTAGCAACCTCGCCATGGAGACTTCTCTCATGCATTGGGCCCTTTGTTAAGCAAAGTCACGGTGCACTTCAGAAATATAGAAAAATCATACTTCACCGAGACGAAAAGAACAAAACTAAATCGGAAGGGAAATGTTATTTAAACAGCATGCCGCATTGTTTGGCCTTCCCATAGAAAAACAAAACTGAAGCTGGACAAAGGTTTACACATAAGGCTGCAATCCACATCAACAAAGTGGGGAAATTATAGAAATTATTGGATTGTTCTCGCTCAAAGCGGTCGATAAATAAGGGACACAATGGGGCTCCACGTTGTCGTGGTGATTCGTCTCCATCACGTAAAAAGCGCTGTTAACTAGCCGTGAGAAATTCTTTTTCTCTGAAAAAATGATGGGCCTTGCCTGAAATAACTTGACAATGGCGTCATTGAATGCATCTAGTCAAGAAAATTTGTCTTTGAAGAAGGGAAGAGAGATGTGTTTTGATTCAATCAGAAGAACTGAAATGGCAGAGAATTGCCGGAATGCTTTTGTTGTTGTATTTTCTGCTCGTTTTGCTCCCGTAATCCCATTGAAATCGTGTCCCAAGCCAGGCAGGGGTCTGAAGACCCTCATCGGTTCGGGTTGCCGTGGCAACGGCTATTGCTTCCGATGAAGTGCTGACGCCATATTTGGCAGGAGAAAATAGGATAAGAAGTGCTTTTCTTAAAACATTATTATCAAATTTTATTTTAAAAAATAAACTTTTATCATACATTTCAGAAACGACAAAGCAAATGTTTGTGATGTTTTTGCCTGTCGAATCCTTTTGATATTAATCAACTCGGTCCAGATGCCATACTGCTATTGGGGGCATCCAAAATACATTTTACCAGTTTTTAAATGTTCCCAACTCAGAACACGGGTCTAATTTCTATGTATAGTATACACCTGGATCGGACCTTAGGGAGACAGGTTTTGCTATAAACTTTTCCTTATGAAGACATCAGACATGAAGGATCGAGACTTTTCGGCGTCTCCCTAATAGCGTACCTTTTTATAGACACTTTTTTGCTGTCCAAATTTTGTATAGAAGATAAAGAATGCTCTCAATAGGAACATAATTGTCAGTTTCAATGGGAGACTTTTGAGAACCGGTCTTCAAGTCAACAGTGCATGCAATTGTGAGCATGCGCGCGTTGTTTTGCGCCTGCGCTGTTGTGCGTGCACGTGCACTGTTGACTTGAAGACTGGTTCTCAAAAGTCTCCCATTGTTTAAAGAGGATGACTTTTCTCTCAACATTCTCAACCTGCAAGCTCCCCAAAATTCAGATTCTCTGAATTTTGTCAATAGGGGCAGCAAAAAAATCTGTGTGATTTTATGACGTCAGATATGGGAGCACAATATTCTGTGCATCCCGCCATATTCGTTATATTATAGATGCACTCACCGTACAGCGAGCGAGCGTCTATCACATGCGTGCAGATTTCCTGATTAATTATGCAAGCCAACCCAGTTTTGACCAATCAGGGGGCATCTACTATCGTACCATTTGGCGAGCACGTGTATCAGACGTTCTTACGTAGTGGCACGGAGTAGAATGGGTGATACTCAGACTACTGTATATAGTCATATGAACCAAGAAAACTGGCTAAAGCACTGAAAAAGAAAAAGGTTTGTTTGTTTGTTTGTTTTTTCATAAAATTGACATGACATGGAAAGCGTCACTCCTATTAATGCACATGTTTGGTCTCGGGATTAGATACGTAATTGCACGCTCAGCCTCCGTTAACCGGTCAGTTGTCTCTGCTCGCCCAAGGATGCCCAGAGTGCAGCCAACCGCGTAATCCTAACAAGATATGGTCAGTTGCCATTGGTTACGAATGAGCGGAGCTATCGCTGAGCCGGTTCGCCTTGACGACCGAGACGGGCGGAAAGGCATGTTTTTCATTATAGCTGAACATATGCATGGTTCTGATGAAATGTAAATGCGTCTGAATCTGTCGCCCGAATCCACGGTGTATGGATTTGTTGGCTTGTTTTCATTTTCTTTAAAATCAATTGGAGAGTTAGTTGGCTATATGTTTTTCAATGGCGGAAGGGTATTGACTTGAACGTTTTTGATGAGGTGTGTGAAACGTTTATGTTATCTAGTGGGTGCATTGCTGGTGCCTTGTGAAGGCCAAGCATGATAGGTTGAATACTTGGTATGTCTCTAAAGGGAAATTCTAAAGCTGTATACCGGTAGGTCTCCACAAGGTTCTCAGGAAACCAGGAGCGGATCCATGATTTTCCAGGGGGGGGGGGGAATAAAATGCGCCAATTCAATAGCAACAGATGAATTTCGGGGTGATCAAAGTTAGGTAATTTTGTCTCCCCCTTCTTTTTCTTCTCTTTTTGAGTCTTTCTCCCTCCCTACATATTGTTTTTTATAAGGGACGTTCGTTAGAAATTTCAGTCCAGGAAAGTGAATCTGGTTCAAATTGGGGCGATTTTAATTCTGCTCATCGGAGAGTATTCATTTTATTACACGAGAACTAAGCCATGGATATGTTTTCACCTGATTTGTTATTTTTTCCAGAGCCATGCATTTATTTTTGGTTGACTCTTTTTCCTTTTCTCTGGATTTTTAAATGTTCTTTTTGATATGTGTAGAATCCTTTTAATGATTTTTTTTTATTTCTCTGGGAATCTTGAAGGACCCAATGAACAGACGTCTTGTAGGTTTAATCAATTCACAATAGTCATTGAAAAGTAAACAAAGAAAAATTAACTGGAGTGGGATTCGAACCAGTGACCTGTGAAATAACGAAACCGGCGTGCTTACCAACTGAGTTACCCAGCCCCTATGTTGGTGGTGTCCCTCATGAAAACCACTGACATATCAGAAATTGTGAATTCACATTAATAGTGTTAAAAAGAGCTCCGTGCTCGATCTATTTATAGTTTACGCCCTTTATTATCGACAGCTATAGTTACCCGGATGGCCAAAAAAATTTCACGTTTACGTGTACGTTAATTGGGCAACGTGCGACTTGTTTGTCCGAACATCCGAATGTGACGTCACGAGCGCGGAGCCCTATCGAATCAACCCTGCACGCGTGAAGCTCATTTAAAATGCCAGAGAGAGAGAGAGAGAGGGGGGGGGAGATGAACGGAAAGCTGGAGAATTGAGTTGTGGAGTTTCGTCTTACGAGAGAGGACTGATTAGTGCGATCGGAGCACATTAGGCCGAATCAATATTAACTCAATCTTGAGAAGCTGTATACTCGTCAATCTTTTGCGAGTTTTACTTATTTGTTTTCCTATTAATAGAGTAGGGTCCCAGTGCAAGCAGTGTGTGAAGGATAATTTGATTATAAAGCTTGTCTTTTATACCTGACAAATTACTTGCACTGTTTGCTCATTTTTCTTTTGAGCGCTGCCCAATTAGGAATGAATTTCACATGCACTTGCTCTGGCTTGGTGGTCTACAGGTGATATTAGGGAGCTTTAGATTTTCACGTTGACTACGTCGACTGATACATGGTTGCGTCATGCAGAGTCTTTGCGCATGCGTCAAGTCGTCACCAATGTTGTCTGAGTGAGTCGAGGACGCACAAAGTATAGTTTTGACGTTCAGCACGACGTTCTCAGGTTTGTGGTCGACGTGAACGAGGTCCACGTTCACACCAATCTAAAGCTCCCTAGTGAAGACCTCTGATCTAGTAAAGCAGGAGGTCGCATGCTCGAATCCCACTTTGGCAAGCTTTTTTTTTTTCCTGAGTAAAAATGGCTACTGCTCCTTTCGAACGAGGTGGAAAATGTTCCGTAGGGCATTTACGAAACGGAGGCTTGGGCTCAGGCTCAGGCTCCAACTCTCTCATCCATATGCTGAAAATACAAGTTGTGGTTTTTCATTGAAGCTGAAACTCTGTTTTCCTTTTCAAACCACAGATTCTACTTTTGATGTGCACTTGCGCAGCCAAAAGCCTCTATTTTGATACCCGTTATTTCAGAATGGATTCATGAAAATGGAGCCTAAGACAGAGCCTGAGCCTCCGTAAACGCCCACAGACTTGGAACCTGTGACCTTAAGATTTTCAATATGTCCTACTATAAAGACCGTACGTGATCAACTTCCAGATTTGAATCCTGTAAAAATTGCAGATTCTGCAATTTAACATATCGATGGAAGATTGTGCTGGCAGGTGAGATCATAAATCATACGTTACCCTAATTTTACAAACTGCACAACTATCATTCTCCCCAAATTCCGCCAAGTGAAACTCGAAACTCAAAGATTTTAACAGAGAATTAATTTTGCTTGTAGTTAGGAAGACATGTTTTCAGATTTTATTCAAAGGTGTTATTGCCCTGCTATGATAAAAACACGTCAGTCCCTCCTAACTTAATTTCAGGTCATTCCAGGTCATTATTTTGGCTGATGAGCAGTTTCCAGTAGTTTATTACTTATATTGAGAATAATTTTTATGATTTCAGAACGAGAATGTCTTTAGAATAGTCAATCCACTTGAGATTTAAGTGAAAATTCTATCCGCTGGGCTGAATGTATTTAACTCAATTAAAATGCCCCCCAGTTTCAGTATGTGAGGGTAAACAGGCACTCGACAAGATTAAATGTCGTCATTTAGCCTTTGAGAAAGATCCTGCTGAGATCGAAACAAGTCAGGTTCTCCTAACACCAAGATTAAATGTTCACTCTTTGGAAAATGAGACAATTTAATAGTGCTGCATATCCAATATTCCCTCATTTTGTAATGTATTTATAGCTACAACATTGCAAAATATATTAATTCATAAAACTCATCAATGCAAAGAATGCTGAAGCAGTTTCTAAAATTAAACAATTATAAACATGGCTGACTGTTTTTTGATTCCAAGTCGAATGTTATAAAACCAAATGACGGGTAAAGACAGTAAGCACGCAAGCATGAAACACACGGACAAATGGGTATACAAGAAGGACAAAACAAAATGGAGGGAACTTCAACTGCCATGAAAGCCATTTGAGAGAACAAAAGTGAAGCGGAAATGAGGAGCAAAAATAGAGACAAAAAAGGGGGAAAAAAGAACAAAAGATTAGCAAGGGAGATCAAAGGGAGTGTGGAGTTTCAGAAATGTTCTTGGCTGACAGAACACCAAAAGACTGGGCTTTGTACTAGATTGTGTTTTTGCAAATCACCCGTTACAAGATCTTTTTGCCGAGTTGGGGACTACAGTGTGTGTTGAGAACATGTGGAAAAGCCAGGCATACCTATTAACAAATACTGGTGGTCGTTTTACAGTACAACTTTAGGTCCGGAGGGGGTGCCTTGTCTACCATAGGATGTTAATGCTAGCACACTTTATATGGCATCGAGAAACTAGTCCCTCATTCTGAATCAGGACCGTTGGTCTTTTTACAGTACAAATAGGTCTGGAGGGAGTGCATGCGCAAATTTACAAGGGGCGGGGGAGCTGTGTCAAGCCCCTCCCCCCAAACAAAAATGCAATTGAAAAGAAAACATGCTGGAAAATACTGGGTACTGGATCTTTTAAGTTATTACGCACCAGTTTACTTAAAAACACGCTGTGTAGCTATAGGTGGTTTTTCTACTCCTAATAAGACTTAGGAGAAGCAAATCTTCGAAGATGACGTCAACTGCGAAGGGTCTAGCCCCCAAATATTGGCTCTTCTAGCCCCCAAAAAATTGGCTCTTCTAGCCCCCTTAACAAATATTGGCCCGCGCCTAGTCTACAGCAAGGCATTTCATGCCTCCATCCCTATGTTGTGGAGCAACCAGTCCCTCACAGCCTAAATGCCTAAATGTCCTCCCAACTCTGGGCATTATACCAGGTCAATATTGTGGTTCTTGACCAGTTAGCAGCAGTTTGTAACTCAATCTTTCATGATCTTTCCCAGTTGAACAGCATTAAGAGCAGATGTCTGTCTCAGATGCATGTCTTTTGTGCTCTCACCAATTCATTCCTCCAGTGGCCTTTTTGTGCCACACATTAAGCAATCTTTGTTAAAAATCTGAAAAACATTGTGTCCTTGACCTTATTCTTATGAATAGAAAATCTAATTTTCCGTCTAGCTGCTAAAATTTTGTATGCTTCTTTCTTCTTCTTTTTTTTGTGGTAATGGCTGATATTTTTGTATCCAGGTCAGACGCAAAATGTGTAAATTGACATGCTTTCTGCTCGGAAAGTGGAATGTTTTTTCAACCATTTTAAAATGGGTCCGTGGACAGCCGTTAAATGTCAGGACAGTATACAGCAATTGTGTTATGATGGATAGCGTGTAATTTTTGTGAATAATGCCTACAAATCCATATTTTACACACATTGCAAAAAATGCCTTGTTAAAACGCAGTTGAAATTATCGCAGAGCCAAGTTTTTTATTTTTGCAGGCCAAAGTGTGATTTGTCATTACAGTTGTTGCATTTGTTTAAAATACAAATGAAGCTGAGAGAAAGAGGAAAATCGTACCCCAATGTACCCGTAAAATTTAAAACAGATACAATCCACAGGCAGGCTTTAAGATGGTTTGACCTCTGACCCTCACCCAATTCACAGTGCCATCCGGGGCCAATAAGCCATTTGCGAGTTAAATCTGAATAGTATCTGGTACACAGACTTCTTTCATTGCATATAAACACCCCAATTTGAATTTCCCAGACTAAAGACTGTTGCTACATCACATGATTCGGGGCAAGCTTTTGCATAGTGATAACCATCTCTGGAATGGACTGGTTCCTTTGTGCCATTCTTATCCATTATGAACAGTGCACTGGTGCAAGACGTCTGTTATGTAACTAACCAAAAGCTTGCCCCGAATCATGTGATATAGCAATAGAGTCTTTAGTCTGGGAAATTCAAACTGAGGTGTTTCTATGCAATGAAAGAAGCCTGTGTACCAGATACTATTCAGATTTATCTCGCAAATGGCTTATTTCATGGACCTGTTAAGCACAAACAAATTGCTTAGCACAAAAATGTCTTGCTCAATAAAACAAACCACCATTAAAAATTCCATTTGATATTCATGGTCAGTGAACAACCGCCAAAGAACAATGACAAGTGATACACAACACATACAAATTTGGTTGCTAATCATGTTTTTATTATAATCATCAAATAACCACAAGGGAATCTGACAGAAATTTCATGGTTAGCAAATTTTTGTGCTAAGCAGGGCCGTGAAATTGGCCCCTGGTCGCCAATTTTGTTTGAAGGTAAATAAAAATCTAAAGTTTGACTGAAGGCGAACTACCTTCTTGCATGAAATAGTAACTGTAATCCTAATCTTGCCTTTGGCTCCACTTAGTTTGGTTTTTTATTCTTTATTTGTTTTTCTAGCCTATCACTAGTGGCAAATAATAACGTATGTAAAACTTATCAGTATTGCGCCCTCGTGTGTTTTTGTGCTCCCACGAAGTAAGTCCAGAGATTTGAATTTCAGTTGGTGTTGGAAAATGTTTCCTTCCCGGTAGAATTTATTTTTTTCCATTGCCAAAGAAATTAATTTGGTATTAAAATCTCTCTCTCTTTTCTTTTTTGGTCATCTGCCAGGAAAACCACTGTTTGAGGATCAAGATTTTGGGCGATTGCTACTACTGTGTGTCGGGCCTGCCCGATCCCCGCCCGGACCACGCCCATTGCTGCGTCGAGATGGGACTGGACATGATCGAAGCTATATCGTAAGTCTCTGTCTTCCTTTGTTTTTAATACACAATGATTTTTAAAAATTTTGATGAATGTGAAGTGTTCCTATGATGACCGCTCACCCTATTCACGGCTGGTCCAGATCTGAGGGCCTGATAGGGGTCTCGCTGATATTTAGGTCCACTTTGGGTTGGCAACCGACTCAATAGATCAGCGCTGAGTGACGTCATTCCAACTCACCGACCTTGGAGCCGATGAAAACAAAGCATCAATTTGTACAGGTTTTAAGACAAAAAGCTGCCAGAATTGTTTAATCTTATTATAGGGTACTTCAAAGAAGGATTATTGTCTAAGGAAAAACTATGACTTGATGATGAAAGTCGTACAGAACACGACTTTTGTTTCTTGACAAAAATATTCGGAAACAATTCTCGACGACGGGCGGTTTGTGCGTGATTTGTCCATAGCTTGCGCCATGTACACGTTAGTTTTCATCGGTTGTCAAGTTATGAGATTGAAATTACCCGGATGTCCGCGCTGATATATACTTCGTCTGCTCCGAGCTGGTAAAGTACTGTCAAGTAGCCATGTTGTATCTGTAGTCACGTCGGAGTACTGGTTTTTTGGGGCCCTGGGGCAAGAAGACTTGCGCATGCGCGCCGACCCCCCAACCTCATGAAATTTTGGTGCTTTAAGCAGCTCTATGAAATTGGCCCCAGGTCAGCCTATAAAGGCCTTTCATTGTCACATGAGGCAATCTCCAAGATGAAACAGCATCCATCTTTCAATTTTCATATACTGGTAATTTTCTTGGGGACAGTGATAAACTATCAGTAAATGACTTGTCTACCTGCAACATTTTCCTCTCACGTATTGTGTATTTGGTTGCCTTCAAGTTGCCTATGGCATGGTCCTTAAATTGGGTGGATGCTCGAGAGGAGTAGTATTATGCACATTACGCTGGGTCGTGTATTCAATCAGTAAATTCCTGTCAGTGATCATTATCTAGTGTTGGACGTAGACTTCAATTCTAATTTTTTCTCCCTCTTCCCTACAAATGTGCCTTACAGCATCTTTTCTGGCAACCTTGTTGTATTGGGATATTATTACAATTATTACCGGTATTATTTTTATAAATAGGGTTTTAGGTAGACAGGTTAGTATCTGAAAGTGAACACTTGGGAGACATCAGGATTCGGGAATTAGGGAGACATTTCGATGTCTCCCTAAGGTACCAGCTACCTTTTCAAGACATTATTTTATAGTTCATATCTTAATAGAAGGCAGAGAATGCTTTCAGTATAAACATATGTCACTTTTAAGTTCATTGGTGTGGATGATGTTTAGAATTAGGTTAAGTAAAGTTTTGTGCACAAGCCTATGGGAATCCTCGGTTATAATTAAAAAAAGACATTCTTATTGTATTTTATTCATTATTTATTTATTTTTTTTTTTTTTTTGGGGGGTGGTCATCCAAACTTGCTCTACAGATTCATATTCAAGTGCTTACAACCAATAATCTTTGTCAAGTCAGAACCCCCCTCCCTTTAATAGTATCACCCTCCATCCATGCCCCTCCCCCCTTTTTACCTCTCTCTCTCTCTCTCTCTCTCTCTCGCTCTTGCTGCTCGAAGAAAAAGTAATCAACCCCCTTCCCCTCCCCCCCCCCTTCCATCTTGCCTGTGCCAATGAGGTATATAAACCAATATTTATACTCCATGCAATAAATTAATAGCATTTGGCCTGCCGGCGCCAAGTATATGTTGTGTTTTTTTCTGGAAACTAAGCAGAAAGGAAAAGATAGAGAGAGAATGGGATGGTTACAGGGGTTCGGCCGTATGTTCATTTTTATTTTTTTCTTGGTCTCCTTATTTGACTTGAAGTGTTTTTGGAGACATGGCGGCATGGCCTTTTTCCTGTTTGTGTTGGCTGTGTGAGGTAACAGTTCAAGCAGAGCCTGGTAGTCTGGTGCGCATACATTTTCTTGGGTGTTTTTCCCCGCGTAATGGTCCAAAGTACCTTTCTCCTTTTTTTAAAACATCATTTTTGTCTTTGTCACATTGTCACACTGGTGTTGTCTGTGTTGCTAGTGTGTGCTCTTACTTATACACTGTCATTGCATCCATTCTAACAAGCTACTAAACTCCAGAATATTCATCTTCGCCGTGGATTCGTGTTCATCATTTTCCAATTGCTGGCTTTTTTTAGGATGGCCGCTTATTTTAATAAGCATTGGCTTTGTACTAATAGTACCCTTGGCTAAACCTCGGGTGCAGTTTGTCCCCTCAGAAGTGCAGCAGGGTATGAGCGACCGCACAGGATCCAATATATGTCTCCTTTAGCATATCAGTGCAAATGTTCAGAGTCCAATGGTTTCATTACGTCCCTGGGTGGTTTTCAGAGCCGAAGCTTTTTCCGTGCCGGGCAGCAAATTAGCAGCTTAGTTGCCCAGCGCCTCTGGTTCCGTCGGTCGGAAGACGAGGCCTGAATTCAAACACGGGAAACCAGAATCGCATATTACCGATTTTTCCACCGTGCCAAAGAGCACAATTTCAAGGTGTTCTGTGGTGATATGATCATCACGGCAAAGAAATTCCAATATTTATCGGCCCCATTTTCACGTGTTTATGATTTCAATCATTACATGCAGGGTTAGGGTTATGTTTCTGCACTAGGCTTATTATTAAAGGTAGTATCATACTTTGGTTGCATACCCAAAACAGAAATCTTCACAGATTTACCTATAACTTACAGGAAATAAAGATGGTGATGATAGAAACATATTTTTAAATGTAATTTATTATATGTTTTTAGACAGATAATGCTGAAATTAATATTTCGTGTAACTTATTACCTGGCCTTTTACCTAGTATTTTTAACATAGACCATTTTCCCATAGGATTGTCGTGTATGTTAGTCGTATATAGTCATACTCTTTTCAGTCTTATATGCCCTGTCCTTCTAAGTTTGGTTGTAGTTTAATTCTCTGAAATATCTTAACTTGTCCTATAATTCCTATTTTGGGGGGTTCTAGTTTTACCGTGATCATTTTATTTATTAATTTTATACTGTGCTTTTAGCTCTGTATTTTTAATCGTTCTTATTTTTACTATGGTGTCAAGCGCTTTGAGACTTTTGTATAAAGCGCTATATAAGCATTTTTATTATTATTAAACATACCGTAAACAAAATTTTTTTTGCATTTAAATATGTAATGCTGTATTTATCCTGAAAAGAGTAAAACCAGTGCCCAAAATTATTTTTGACCTTTTAAAGATCAAAAATAAAAGAGAAAAGACTTAAGAAATACTGTGGTCGTTTTTCATTGTTTTCTCAAAAAGTGGGCACCTTATGGGACCAAAATTTTCACAGATGACTGTTACTGTATCTTTCTTGATATTTTTGCCCATGAATATGTATTTCTTTGACAAAAACCAAAGTATGATATTACCTTAAAAGGCATAACATAGGATTGGTGAAGGTGATAGACTTGAACAGCTGCAGACTGTTCATAATTTGATTTGTCATGGAATAAAAGCTCATATCATCATCAGAAATTGTAGAAAAACAGTGAAATAAGCTTAAGGTATTTTCAAATCTATTCACAGGAGTCTCACCCCAGGATCAAAACTGTTTTCGGTTGTTGTTGGACTAATTTCTGGATAATTTCAGATTTTTAATTGTATGTTTCTACCAGCACCATCTTCATACCCTGAAAGTTATACATAAATCTGTGAACATTTCTGTTTGTGTATGCTACCAATCCTGTACTGTACCTTTAAAAAGGATAGTCTTTAGGTTTGCAAGGTATACCCACGTCCACAAATGAAAATTCCTGGTAAATCATTAAAGTTTAATGCCTGAGGCACAGGAGAATGGCTTTTGGCTGATTCTGCTCTTGTATTTTGGTCCCAAAGCCCTTATTATTACTCCTTGAGTCCTTGTAAATACGTGTTGCACTACAAGTCCTTTTCATTCTCCTAGGCCCTGTAGAAAGTAATTCTTATACACTGGGGGCCTTATGAATATATTCGTCATATTATATTGAAGCACTGCTTGGTCACGCATTTCACTTCAGATACAAAGATTACTTCACAAATAAAGATATTGAATCTCCGAGGGTTGACCAAAAAAAAAAACCCACCAGAAACCTGAACCGTGTATGCCTGGTAATTTCCACATTTCTGTCCATACGCACGCATACACGACCCTCCCCGTTTTAAGAGCCGGTAACGTAAAACCAGATTTGCCAAATGGCGTCTCATTTATCAATATTGAGTGTAGTATGAAGACGCCGCGATTGAAAAAAAAGAAAAAAAGAAAGAAAAGCATGCTCTTTAGTTGAGAGGGCGCCGCGCACTCGTGTTTGTATTGGAGATAGAATTACATGCACGACAATAAAGTGCATGTTCATGAATGAGTTGGAGTGACGCGAGATGAACTTGATCTTTGCGCGGGTTTTGCGATGCAGGGCCGGGCGTGCTCAGCCTCTAACTGAGTGAGAAAACTGCATCCCCAGAGCATTAAGGTCGTGCACATAAATGCGTGTTCTGGCAAGACTATACGTTATAATCCCCCTCCCCCCCCCCCCCCAAAAAAAAATGTGTACAGTTAACAGTCGTGCCGAGAGAGGTGGGTATGTTTTAAACGGGGACATTTTTCAGCAGTTCCTCAAATGGCATAGCGGGACAGTATTATAAACGTGTCGATTGCTGCTCGGTGTGCCCTTCAATAGATTGTATTGCACCGCCATTATTTTAGCGCTAGCACACGCATAGTTTGGGCCAATTTCATAGAGCTGCTTAGTACAAAAATACGCTAAGCATGACATTTCTGTCTTTAATAGTAAAAACAGAATTAACAACCAAATTTCTGTGTGTTGTGTATCACTTGCAATTGTTCTTTGGATGTTGTTCGCAGACCATGAATATGAAATGTAATTTTCAGTGGTGGTTTGTTTTATTGGGCAAGCTATTTTTGTGCTAAGCAATGTTTTGTGCTAAGCAGCTCTATGAAATTGGCCCCAGGTGTTTGATGACAAGAAATCTAGGACTGGCGGTGGGCGGGGCTTGATGGAAAGAGGGGGGTTATACTGTCAAGTTCTTCCTTGGCATATGAGAGAAAAATGAGATTCAATACCAGGTCAGCCATGTCATCTGACTTGACAGGTAGAGATTGTGCTAAAGGAAGATGGGTGTTGTGTTGATGTGTTGATGATGGCCGTTGTGACTGGGTTCACTGTCCTGAGGCTGAAAAGGAAGAACCAAAAGATAGATGTCTTTCCCCATTTCAATCTTTCGTGTCTTTTTTCTTTTCGTGTGAGGGGGTTTGTATAAAAAATAAGTACATCAGTGCATTAGCTTACTGATATGGGGCCAATTTCATAGAGATGCTTTAATAGCACAAACAATTGCTTAGCACAAAATGGCTTGCCCAATAAAGCTGGTAGAAACACACCGTTAAAATATTTCTGGTTTACTTGAAATGCTGTATTTTTCTGCTTTTTAAAACTGAATTTTTTTTATATGAAAGTTTTTCTTGAAAATGTAGCCCTGGTCATTTCACCAGCATAGGTTGTAATATGTATTAAAGGGTGTTTTTACTGGCCACACACTCTGTGGAAATGTAAATCAACAAAGGCACATGAGCAGTCTCATTGCCTCATTGAATGGATCTAGAATGAGTGAACATGGGCCGCATAGTGTGCGAACGAACATGCTTTAGCAACGGCCAGTCTCTTCCCCGGCCATGCAGTCTTTTCAAGGCACCTCTAAGAAATTTTGTCTGATCCATCACGTACATGAAATGATGAACCTGTGAACATTTGAGCTCAATCGGACATCTGAATCATGAGAAAATAGCTCAAACTCGACTCAATTTATTTTTTTTTGGCCTAAAACATAAAGAATGGTTTTGATCTTATCCTGAGATCAAAACTGTTTTTGGTCTTTGTTTTACTCATTTCTGAATGAATACACCATTGCAAGCAGAAATATTTCAACGGTATGTTTCTACCAGCACCGTCTTCATACCCTGAAAGTTATACGTAAATCTGTGAACATTTCTGTTTGAGTATGTTACCAATCCTGTACTGTACCTTTAATGTAAACATAATGTTCAATATCTTAGGTTCCGTGCTGTGAAATTGATCGGAGCCAGAATTTACACAGCTGCGGCTGTGTACTCCTAACAAGACAGATTTTCATGGTTTAATGCGAGACACGCTCTCAGATCATCGCCTTAAATGTGATGAAATCGAACGGCATGAATTGAAAGCACCAGTGCACATGTACACATCTACATTTGTCATGTTGTGCTAGCAATCATCAAAGCCTGTGACCCATGGCATTAGAATGTCCCCTCTGCTTGCGAATTGCGGTAGTTAATACACAATGTTTGCACGACATTTAAGACACTTATAAGAATTAATAATAATTCTAAATTTATTCTGCGCACACATCTGTCCAAAGACACTCGTGGCGCGCATATTATTATCCCTGGTCATTGGGCCATAATTTACATTCCTGAAACCATCTCAACTCCCTGGGGAGTATACAACCCCCCGGCTATACTTAAAAGCGCACAGAGGCTAATCAAACCACAAAGCCATCTCTACCCTCACAGGTACCCACATTACACCTGGGTGAAGAGGAGCAATATGTGACAAAACGTCTTGCCCAAGGACGCAAGCACTACTAAGGGCCTGTTTGTTTCAGACAAATCCTCGGATCCGGATCCCATTTTTCGGATCCACCTCCTATGCAGGGTACGCTAAAATGGGATCCGGATCCGAAGAATTCATGATCCTTTGCGTGAAACAAACAGGCCCTAACCCATGGCTGGTTTTGAACCCACAATCTGTAGATTGACCACAAGACTGAGTTCGACATGCCAGACCACTAGGCCACAGCACCCCACCATTCTTTTCCTGCTTCCAGACACAGACCAAAAGAAAAACAAATCTGTCATTCCTTTTGTGGTGACTAAGTCATACATTTTATATTTTAAATGCTCTGAAGTTAGTAATTGACTGATGCTTTGATCATAGCAGGATCTTTGTCAAACTCCAAATGACACAAGAACATATGTGTTCGAATCGCAACGTGAGGCCCTCCTATTAACTCTGAGCATTTTATGTATTTCAGGTCATTATATTGGTCGATGAGCAGTTTGCAGCGGTTTATTACTTGAATTGATATTTTTTATAGAATGACCAATCATGTTCCATAGGGGTTATGTGTTCGCTGAAAGTTATTTGGACGACAGGGGCCAATTTTAACTATTAAAACGCTTTGCGATCATCACTAAAGCCCAAATCCATTGCTAACCTGAAAATTGCTATGCAAAGTAGCAAGCAATTTTCCATTCAATAGCGATGGATTTGGGCTTTAGCGATGATTGCAAAGCGTTAGTGAAATTGTCTCCAGAATTAGAAATGTGACTTTTTACAATTTTTTTTTTAGCTTTGTCAGTATTTAGCCAGTAATAACTACAAACATTGTCACTCAACCATCCTCACTGTTTAAACAAATCAATAGTAATTGTCGCCTTGTACAAATTTCACCCACGCTGTTTTGGTGAGGTTTTTATTGATTTCAAGTTGGACCACTCTAGAAAAAAAAACATCGATTCAATTTACACTTGATAAGTTCCTGTCAACAACAAATGTATCAATTCAAGGGGGAAAAAAGGCGGGAAAAAACAGGCATTGACATAATGCAGATTGTCTTCGTCTCTCGTCATTTACATTTTTATTGCATTTACATGTTTGCGCAGCATGGGTATTGTTTGTCCGGCTATCATTTGCGGCAAATGACCAGAAAATCTGTCACTGAAGTATTAACAAGACGTGTAAGTTTAATATATGAGCGTCGCAGACTTGGGGTTTGATGATGTTTGGGTTTCGAGAAAGCAGTTGCTGGGTGAGTGAAACTGATGTTCTGTTTTATGGTGAGGGGCGGAGGCCAAGGGTAAATTTGACGAAGGACTAAGGGCTTGTTTGTTTTACGCACAGGATCCCAGATTTAGGGATCCACGTTCTATGCAGTGTATACGCTAAAATGGGATCCGGATCCGCAAGATTCGTGATCCTGTGCATTAAACAAACAGGCCCTAAGACTGATCTTAAAATCGTCAATCAATGTGAAATGCTAAGCAAAGTGTGATGTCACAATGGAAATTATTATGGTGATCCTTACAACTCGTGTTAAGATTATTCTTAATGTTTGATGAAATTGGCCACAGGTCTTGTTGACAATCATGCCCCTCCAAAACAGCCCCCGAGAAAAAACAAAACAAAGCAAAACAACAATCTTGTGTTAATGTGTGATGTGCTAGTCACGACATAAATGTTGACCCATGAATAAGCAGAGCAGATTATTGAAAGGTTTAAAAAACTGTCGCTTTGGGCAGATTTGCGTTGCCTGGCAACTTTCCAAAACACTTTGTGAGTATACTAGGGTAGGATTTCACAAAACACTGTAAAGAGTAATCTTAAGATGTGTTTACGGTTATCATCAAATTACCACAAGGGAAACTGACTGAATTTTAAGTCATTGAAAGGTGAACAAAGAAAAAATTGACTGGAGGGGGATTAAGATGAGTTGTTAGTATTACCGTAGTGATTTGTATTTAAATGACATCACACTTTGCTTAGAAACTAATATTAGTTCACACTTAAGATCAATCTTAGTGCTTTTTGAATTCAACCCCTGTATAACCCCTGTACATGTGCTGGGAGTCAGGTTGGCATAACGGTTCTTTCCTTGCCTTTCACCTCTGGCGGCTCGGTTTGGAGTCCCGCTCGGTCCACACATGGATTGGGTTTTCAGTCCCTACCTGATTCTGTGGGTTTTACCCAGAATATTACTCTGGGGTTTTTCTCCCACCTCTAAAATTGTATCTTCTTCTCATCATCTTTCCACAAAAGGTTTCTTCAGGCTTTCGAGCTACAGTGCCTAGGACGCTTTTGAGGAATCCTTGGTGTCATTACCAGAAATAAATAATAATAATAATAACATAGGTCTTGTGAGCACAAAGCTTCTCAAAAATGTGAGCGTATGCTTTGAAAATATCAAATGATAATGAGTGTGGGAGTCATTAGGGAGAAGAGGGGGAGATTTTTCAATTTTGTGACAGTCTGGCACCCCCAGGGGAGATCCACCTGGTGCCGGACTCTTCCTTAAGTAATCAATGACTCTTTAATGAGACGGATTCAGGCTCCGTCACGTTCAGTATTCTGCATGCTGATAGAATGCCCTGTGGAGCGTTGACTGCAGGTTACGGGCATGCCTTGGCCATTGGGAAATCTGAAATCTCTCTCAACCTCTCTTTGTCTGTTCCCTTCTCTCAAAAAAGTCTTCCTTGAGATGATTCTTCTTTCTTTGCTTGCAAGCATCTCTGCTTCACAACTGCAACTCGGTTGAGGAAGGCCATGTCCTTGTGTCGTCATCCAGGACAGCAATGCCGTGTTTGCCATAGGGTGGGCTGGTGTTGAGGGCATAATGAAGGAGGACTTTTTCTGTTGATTATTAGCCTGTATAAAGGTACCATCTTCTTCTTCTTTCGTTTGCTCGTAAGTGTCTCCTTGTCACAACTGCAACTCGGTTGAGGAAAGCCATGTCCTTGTGTCGTAATCCAGGACAGCGATGCCATGTTTGCCGTTGGATGGCCAGTGTTGAGGGAAAGACTCAGTGATGTGGCCTACTGGATCAGTGTATTACTGAGTTCTTCTTCTTCCGTTTGCTCGTGGGCTTCCCATCTTCACAACTGCAACTCGGTTGAGGAAAGCCATGTCCTTGTATATCGTTGTCCAGGACTACAATGCCGTGTTCGCTGTTGGGTGGCCGGTGTTGAGGGCAGGACTCGGTGATGTGATCCACTGACTGTTCTGGGTAGCCGTAGTCGCAGGAGGCAGTCTTTCAGTCCCCTGTCTTTGGCGATAATGGCAAGAGTGAAGAAAGGGGTACCAAGGAATTGTTTTTGCAAAATCAATCACCGACCTAAAGCCGTCTTTTGATGATCAGCACCTCAGAAATGAGTTGTGTTCTGAGTATAAAAGTAAAGTTCTCCTGCCGTGTGATTAATGCATTTACAAGTAGTTGTTGCATCTGATGAAGTAGTAGTTGTTGCTACGAAAGCTCATGATCTTTTTAAACTCTAGTTAGTCAATAAAGTGCTACTTTTTTTTTATATTGTTGTCTGACTGACATGGCTACCCACCATTATAATCATGGAAAGTACACGCTGCAATTATAGAGTGCGGCGACGCATAAATTCTTTTTGTTGCCGGACAAAAGGCAGACAGGGACACTCCGGTAATGGCTGACAGTATATTATGCCGTAGGATCGGTCTACAGGGTCAATCATTTCACAAAGTCAGGGCACAATTTTTTGAAAGGCATCCCTGTTGAATTGCACCATCTATCATCCTTAACTATGACATCTAAATTGTGTGTATCTCCCTGTTCAAGGAGTAGATTGACTTCATTCTCATTTTGTGAAGAGCAGCGAACGTGTAATAAACGGATAATGAATGGTGTGAGTTCACTGATGTAACAGGGACGCCATTAACAAGTCATGCCTCATCTCGTTGGAATGACCCAATATGCCTCACACACAAACACACACACACAAGCATCAACAGTGGATGAGACATTAATTTCTTATAACAGATCCTGTTTGGAGTTCATCGCACCCCTCAAAAAAAAAATGTGAATATTAAAAATCTAATCGGAGGATGTAATATGTTCCACTTCTGTTTTCATAAACCCCCGGATGACTAGTCGCATTAACCTGTCGCGTTGAGCCAAGATGAGTCTGTCCTTGCCTGCAGTAACAGAATAAGGATGACTTATTAGAAAAAGAAGCAAAAATTTCCCCATTTTGCCAAAGACAAGACAGAGGAAATCGCAGAGAGACAAGTGATGCGATTTGACGAACGAAATACCCAATGGACCTGTAACACACAAGACAAGGATTATCACTGCAGATCAGACTGTTTTTGTACTGTTTTTTTTTTCCCTTCATATTTTTTTGGCCAGGAGAACAACTATCTATCTGCCGGGGACGGTAGCGTCGATTCATCGTTCATTCGGCCGACGAAGCCGGGTTTCGGAAACAAGACTCCCCGTAATCCAACACCGAAAACTTTATACCCGAGAAGCCAGAAATTACCAATTGGACAAAACCATCTGCCCGGCTTCGATAAATTTGGCTCTAGAATCAGGACTATTTATTACTGTTGAAAGTACTGACAGGGAATAGATTGGAAAAAAATACAATTAATAACCTTGGTCTTAAACCTAGGCCATATTTATATATTGGTGCTACTTATGAGCAGAAAATAATGCTGCAGTCAGTTTTTGTGCAACTGTCAGCAGAGTACCAGTCACAGATAATGCACATCCTATGATTATTTGGCTGGTAACCTGTAATATTTTAAAGTGCAATGCAAATGTGAAGTCTGAACAAAGTCCCCGCATCGACCTTTGGCAGTGGTTGGGTTTATTGTTAACAAAATCAAAAAAGACATGTTCACAGATTTATGTATAACTTACAGGGTATAAGGACAGTAAAGGTAGAAACATACTTTAAAAATGTTTCTGCCTGAAATACTGTATTTTTATCCAGAAAAGAGTAAAACCAAACACCAAAAAATTTTTGATCTTCGGAAGATCAAAACTGAGACAGCTATTCCCTCGCAATTTGGCATAACAATTGCAAAAGTTTTTCATCGTTTTCGACTGTTTTTGATGATAAAATGAGCTGAAAATTTCACAGATTAATTTTTATTCCATGACAAATCAAATTATGAGCAGCCTGCAGCTGCTCTGTCACCTTTTACCAATGTTGTATGTTCCCCTTTTTAAAGGCAGTGTACAGGATTTGCAAGGCCTCCCCCCCCCCCAAAAAAAAATTAATTGAGTTTTGAGACAGAAAATGGACTCAACAGTCCGTAAACTTTACAAACAGTCACCATGGGAAACTTTGGTTCATCAGATGCTGGGTTTTTCAAGAAAATGAAGATTTAGTGTCTTTTAAAAAGATAGTTCATCCAACCGATTTAGTAGCATTTCGACGTTTAAGACCTTCATTTCTGTTTAAGTATAAAATTCAGCCAAAGCGGATATGTTTGCAAATCCTATATGCTCCCTTAATGCGTCAAATGATAGCAAGTTTCTCAACGCATCACTCACATACCACATTATTAGTGAGATGCTCGCAAGAAAGTCATTATCGTACCATATATACAGCACTCTTTGCACAGCAATCCGACGCTCGACATCGTACTTCAAACGGCCAAAATAATGGAATGGCTCGATATCGTATCAAGTTTCAAGTAGGATAGCTTTTCCGTTGAGTAAATCTGATACCCTTGTAGGGTATTTGTTAAAAAACAATCACTCTTGCCGTCTACTTTGGACCGCATTCATATTTTTTTTCCTCAAGCCGTCTTTCTTTTTAAAAACATGTTTAGACATTTGGTTCTTGGATGGCAAAGCCACTTGCCGTCTGCATTAAGGAGCACATCCATTAGAAAATGAAAATGTCAGGGGCAACATTTGGAGAGAGTACCGAGACATAACCCAGGGAAACCAAACACAAGGCATCTGAAGATTTCAACATCCGTCCTTCGAGATGAAAAGTAGCCAGTTTCTTTCATCTGCCTCCTCATTTTGATATTTTATAGGTTTCTCAGGGGGCGATACCAATGTTTAGTGGATTTTCTCACAAACCTTTACCATCTTGTTGATCAGTTCACACTCACCATACAAAAGCTCAGATCTGGGGCCAATTTCATGGAGCTGTTAAGCACAACAAAAATGCTTTAATAGCACTAGATGCCTTGCTTATATAATAAAATAAACCACCATTAAAACTTCCATTTGATAATCATGGTTAGCGAACAACAGCCAAAGAACAAACACCAGCAATACACAACACATGGAAATTTGGTTGTTAATCCTGTTTTTTCATGCAGAAATTTCATGCTAAGCAAATGTTTGTGCTAAGCAGGGCCATGAAATTGGCCTTAGGCCATCTCTGAGGCCAAATGATGATAAAATGCAGCTCTGTGCTTTGCGTTGTTCCATCTTCATTTCGCGTCCAAGATGGCGTCATAAAACTCTATTTGACAGAAATTTCATGCTTAGCAAATGTTTGTGCTATTAAAGCTAGGCCGTGAAATTGGCCCCTTGTCAGTTAACATCCAGTATGTAGTTTTTTCATTTATGATGTTCAGCTTGATACCTCACCTTCATCCCGATACCTCCAGGATGCTTCGGTCTGCTGTGCCCCCTCCAGCTACCTCACCAGAGGTTATCTTGTCTATCCAAATGCTTCTCCTATATGAATAGGCATTAACACCTGATCCCCACTGCTAAAACTCTTCATCAATTACACACCCTCAATGTAAAAAGATGATGCTTGATACCTCACCTTCATCCCGATACCTCCAGGATGCTTCGGTCTGCTGTGCCCCCTCCAGCAACCTCACCAGAGATTCTCTTGTCTATCCAGATGTTCCTCCTATAGGAATAGGCATTAACACCTGATCCCTACTGCTAAGACTCTTCCATTTACATATCCTCAATGTAAAAAGATGATGCTTGATGCCTCACCCTCATCTCGATACCTCCAGGGGCCAATTTCATAGAGATGCTTAGCACAACAAATTGCTTAGCACAAAAATGGCTTGCCCAATAAAACAAACCACCATTGAATATTTGATTTGATATTCATGATCAGCGAACAACAGCCAAAGAACAATTGCAAGTGATACACAACACATGGAAGTTTGGTTGTTAATCCTGTTTTTATTATAAAGGCAGAAATGTCATGCTTAGCGATTTTTTGTGTTAAGCAGCTCTATGAAATTGGCCCCTGGATGGTGCGGTCTGCTTGCCCCCTCCAGCAACCTCACCAGAGATTCTCTTGTCTATCCAAATGCTTCTCCTATATGAATAGGCATTAACACCTGATCCCCACTGCTAAAACTCTTCATCAATTACACACCCTCAATGTAAAAAGATGATGGTTGGTACCTCACCTTCATCCCGATACCTCCAAGATGGTTCGGTCTGCTGTGCCCCCTCCAGCAACCTCACCAGAGATTCTCTTGTCTATCCAGATGTTCCTCCTATAGGAATAGGCATTAACACCTGATCCCTACTGCTAAGACGCTTCACCATTACACATCCTCAATGTAAAAAGATGATTGATAACAGTCATCTTTCAGACAGACATTGTGATCCTTCTAATCCTGAAATTTGGCTTCAGGATTTTTTTCTTCCTTATACCAGGGCCTGACTGTGACTGCTTGGGAAATTCCGGAAAAAAAAAGCAAGATCTAAACTCCGGTTTTGAATTTTGATATTCTGACACAAATACGTATTTTCAGCCTATCGTCAATAGGGCTCTGCGGTCGAGCTATTTATAGAATGGGGCTATAGTTATCCGGATGTGCGGATAAATTGCACATTGTTTACGTGTAAGTTGGGTACAATTTGTTTGTCCGAACATCTTAATGTACAGAGCCCTATTTGCTCTGTGCATTTTTCTGTTATTTTAAGATTTTTTTTTATAAAACCAGAATTGAATGAAAACTGATTGCATTAAAATCTGAGTCATTTAAAATGTGAATAGAGAAAATTGGCTGGAGGCTCCATGGAGCGGGATTCGAACCTTTCGACCAACATCTCTCTACCAACTGAGCTATCCAGGCCTATGTTGTCCGTGTCCGAAATTGTCAAATACACCGATCCAGTAGGCCACGCCCACCATAGCAACATCCTAGCAACAACGCACACGCGCACGCACATCAAATGTCACGATCGCCCACACGCGACGAATCGCATACACCCAACCACATAAAAAAAACACTTCTCTCCGAAATGTACATTTCCTCTCAGCCAGGGCATCGAGAGTGGGCAATATAATGAAAATATAAACACCGCTGACCATGGTGAAGAATAAAAACTCAGGTTTGTAAAAGAATAGCCTTGTACATACTAAAACAAAAGTAAAATCAACGAAAAGTGTGTAGTAAAGAATACAAAATTCATGCCGTTATGTCGGACAAAATGGCGGCAATTTGTCGGACCTTAAATAACGTGTTGTGATTGGCCAAATTGTTAAGGGGCGTGGCCTACTGGATCGGTGTATTGTTGTTTTGGTCAGAAGACATGAAACCACTCGCATACTGCTATATCCCATGGACCATTTATTAAATACACGCAGCATTAGCAATGCTGCAACCTGAGAAATGGCCACTCAAAGAGGACGCAGCTTTAAAAAAAAAAAATCATTTATCAAATTTGTGTGATTCTGTTGGTTTGTTAGTAGATTGGGGTGTTTGCCTGCTTGCTTGTTTGCCTTGTTTGTGGAAAAAATGTAGAACTTGTATGTACAAAACAATCAAAAGAGGGCGCACGTCATTGTACAAGAGGGCGCTTTATAAAAATGGCCACCGGCGGCTGAAAATCACTATACACGAATCCGACTTGCGATTCATGTAATTGGCCCTGTGGAGCGTAAATTCGGTTGTTGCCACACAAAAGGCGGGCAGGGACACCGCAGTAATGGCGTATGGTATGTCGTGCCATTGGATCGGTCTATACCGATCAACCACTATACTGAACTTGTTTTGTGCATCCCACAGTGTTATTGCACAAGTTTGCAAATTAGGCTTGCCCTTCACCGACGAGGATGAGCACTGTATACTCATTGTTTGTGAGTGCACGTGAAAAAATCATATGCTGGCTCAGGTGGGATTCGAACCCATGATATCCTGCTTACTAGTGCAGATGCCATACTAATAGGCTACCGAGCTAGCTGGGGTCAGCAGGGTGAATCAAAGTTAAATTGTCTTTATTTGTTTGCCAATCAGAAACCATGGAACCCAGGCGCGGTTCTAGAGCCAACATTTTTGGGGGGCTAGAAGAGCCATTATTTTTTGGGGGGGCTAGAAGACCCAATATTTTGGGTTCTTCTAACACTCGCTTCTGCTATGTCTTATTAGGGGTCGAAAAACATGCACATTATAGGCCACACAACGCGTTTTTTATGTAATTGGCGCTTAATAACTGAAAAAATCCAGTATTTTCAATAATTTTTTTTTTTTTCACTTGCATTTTGGGGGGGGGGGCTAGACAAAATTTTGGGGGGGCTAGAGCCCCCCCTAGCCCCCCAACCCCCCACCCCCCGTAGAACCGCGCCTGATGGAACCACTCCACTCCACAAGTGATTTACAAAGTGTCACTGCAAACCTACATTATTTATTTGTTTTTGTTTTGTTTCTTGCAGATTGGTGCGAGAGGTAACCCAGGTGGAGGTGAACATGAGAGTTGGTATTCACTCTGGGAAGGTGCATTGTGGGGTGCTGGGCATGAGGAAATGGCAGTTTGATGTCTGGTCTAATGATGTCACCTTAGCCAACACCATGGAGGCTGGTGGTATGCCTGGGTAAGTTCCTAGTCTTCACTGATAAGTAATCTTTAGCTTTAAGGTTCAACACTGACTCCACTGGCTGGCTGAGGGATGTAACAAGCTCAAATCCTTAGGCTAGGGTCTTAACATGACCTAGCATTTGTTGTCTTTGTTCAATCAAACATTGGACAATGAATACTGACTGCAGGATTCATCCTACAGAGTATACCGTACTTGCACTTTACCAATATTATGCTATCCCGTCATTTGTTGGCAAAATTGTCAGTTATTTTGTTATTTGGTGGCCTTTTGTTGGGTGGGTTTGGTTGTGCTGGGCTTTGTTTGGTTGTGCTGCATGGGCTTTGCCGGGCTGGGCTGGGCTGGGCCTTGCTGGGCTAGGTTTGGCTTGGATTTTGGGGGCTTTGCTGGGTTTGGTTGGGCTAGGCTTTGCTGGGCTTTGCTGGGCAGGGCAGGGCTGGGCTGGGTGTGGCTGGGCTGGACAGGGCATGGCTGGGCTGGGCCATCCCATCCCATCTTTAAAAGATCACCACTCTGACCTCTTTGCCCTTGGTTGCTGTTTGCTTGGCAACACATGATGTAATAACGAGCTGCAGAGTGTGCTATCATGCCACTTTTAAAAGTGAGATGCTCACCGCCTTGCGACATTAAGAAATAAACTGTCATCCTGTCATACAGCACTCCCATACATCTCTCTTCACGGCCACAATAATGGACTAGCAACATGTACATATCATATCAAATTTCAAGTTTCCAATAGAGAAAATCTGATACCCATACAAACTAAAAGTAATTTAATAAAAAAAAACACATTCTTCATTGTCGTCTTTCTTGGAAGTCAATCCTCTTTGAGGTTTGAGAGGTTTTTTTTGTATACCTGTTGTGACATATAGGGTTCAGGACAGTTTTCATTGCGCGACCCATTTCCATTATTCAGTCCGTCTGTTGGAATATTTCAAGGTAGGAACTGAGGCCATGACCAGGGCAACAAACTGCAGGGGTATTTTCCGTTGATACTAGATCCGAGGCTTTCATGGACTATCAAGATTTGACATTTTCATCAGGTAGAGTCCTTGAATTATGCATGGAGCGCCCTCCATTAGGAAATGAAATGGAGAAAAGTTCAAATGAAATGGGGTATAAACCGATGCGACGTTAGTGTCCCCGCCTGCCTTTTGTCCGGCAACAAAAGAAATTACGCTCCGCCGCACGCTTTAATTACAGGGTGTATATATGTTCCATGATTAGGTGACATACACCCTGCAGTATAGAGTGCGGCGGACGTAAATTATTTTGTTTCCGGACAAAATACGGGCGGGGACACTGCAGTAATGGCGGGTGTTTCCTACCTCCATGGTCGAGCCATCGGATCGGTGTATATGGAAGCAAACTAACAAACGGGAAAAAAACAAAGCTAGTTCAGAATGTGCGCTTGATTCATTTGTGGATTTTTTTCTATTTTTAGAGAAGGACGACCCAAATAGGGCCATAGTTTGTGGTGTTCTGGGGGGTTGGGAGGGGGGACAGGAGATGGGACTCGGAAGTAGTGACTGGTGACTGGTGACTTGTTTAAACGATGCGGCACTTTTCTCGATGAAATTCACAATAACCTTTCAACAGTCCTTCATGGCATTTAAAAAAAAAATGTGGACAACAACATTGTAATACTTAAAACCTCTCTCCCCAAAGGTAGAAATGATTTTTTAACAGAAACCTGAGTCTGTGTCGGAGTCACCGGTAACTATGGTGATATTCTTGCAGATGGTTTAGAAGGAGTTGTAAGATGAATCTACTGCTTGAAAAAAAACACCAGCCAAAAACAAACGAGGCAACCTGATTGGTCCCTTGGGCCTCATTGGCATGCTGCAGGGAACTGTGTAATGCTTGTGTGCAAGGGGCAGAATAAATTTAACGGCAAATTTGTCAAGATTAATTGAGCGTGACTGACAGTCTGTGTGTTAGTCAAAATGTCTTTTTATTGTCAACACTTCAACCCCTCCATAGGTGATTGACTTTGCTTTTATAGGAATTTATTCTGGACATTGAGGGTTAACATAGGTTCAAATGGTCGCCTTCAACAATTTATATGACCTTAAACACCCAAGTCTTTCAGTATAAATACCAGCAAAAGTGAAGTCAATTCGAAGTGAAGCTGCACTTACATTCCAACATACTGTGTGGTTTGTACTTGAAGGTAATATCATACTTGGGATTTTGTCAAAATGCAGAATCATGGACAAAAATAACAAGGAAGAAACAGGAACTACAGCCATCCGTGAAAGTTCCAGTCCCATAAGGTGCCTGCTTTTTGAGAAAATAGTGAAAAAAGCCCACGGTATTCTTTAAATCTGTTCACCGCTATTTTCGATCTTTTAAAGATCAAAATTGTTTTTGGTCATTGCTACAGTATCACTCTTTTCTTGATAAATAAAGCATTTCAGGCAGAAAAACTTTAACAATATGTTTCTACCATCGCCATTTGTCTACCCTGTAAGTTATAGGTAAATCTGTGAAGATTTCTGTTGCCGTATGCTACCAAAGTATGATAGTACCTTTATTGCAGATAACTCCTAGCCCTTTGTAGAGTTGACTGAGAAGAAGCAAGGAAGAAAAAAAAAATAACACCCCAAAAAACAATTCTATGAAAAAAACATGGTCGGCGTGATCTCGCTGGAAGATCAAAGCACGAAATCAGGTCAAAATATACTCAATTCCTCCTCTGTTGCATTTCATCTTAAGTGCTCTTGACCCAAATTAGTTTTTGCTACATATGAAAAACATGCCCTGTAAATGCAGTTAGTCCTTTAGGGCTTTCCCGAGTGACATCGCCGAAGACAACGTGTAAATATGAGCACACTTCAGACTCGGGAGGATTTTCTTTTTTTTTGAATAGTCGACTTGGTTTAGATCAATTTTGTTTTCTAAGGATGGGTTTTTTGCTTTGAAAGCATTTTCTTGAGGATCAACTGGGAAAATGAATTTTTCATTTTGAATTTGGATGGTGGGCAGGACTTTGATGTTTGTGTTGTTGTTTCATTCGTGGAATCGGCAGAATCAAACTTGCTTATTCAGATCCTGACCTGCTTCCGAAAAACAGGTCGGGCTGTCAAGATGAGGGGGAGAGGATAAATGTCATCTGCCCTAAGTTCCTGAATATTTTCAGCTAGTATGATGCATATCTATGCACCTTTAAGTAGGGAAGTATTAAGGGGATGGTACAGAATTGGTAAGACAAAATACACTTCAAGATCACAGATTCACATAAAACTTACACAGTATAATTGTGATGATAGGAGAAAACATCCCATGAAATGTTTTTGTCTGAAATGCCATATTCGTTGAGAAATAAATGAAACTATTTTCCGATTGGAATAAATCGTTTCGAAGTGTTTTATTATGAACGCTGAATATCGTTGAAATGTGTAAACAGGTTTTCACTATTTTCTCCTGACCCAGATGGCTGATTGACCTCAATTTTCTACAGGTTTGTCAGTTAAGGTATATGATGGATTACATACATGTGCTTTCACTGTCAGCAATGGTTTTGTCGCAAAACCCAGTTCTGTACCATCCCTTATAAGGCAATGCATTTTAAAATTAGTGATAATGAAATATATACCGGTAATAGAGTGCACCATTATCTATAGGGTATTTTATTGCTGGGGCATGCTGCATGCATTCAACAGGCAGACTTCACGCTGAATAAGGACCGGTCTTATACCAAATTTATGGACTGTATGATGCCACGTTGTCGGCTTAATGCAATGAATAATGTTATCCAGTCAGCTGCAGTGTACAGACTACGTAATGTAGATCCACCTACTACTATCTGTTTCCTTGTCACAATTCCCATTCTGTCTTTCCCTTCTGCTCCTAACTTATCTCGCAATTAATAATCCTCCTCCCTCTTCAGCTAAAACTTACCAGAAAAATATATTTGATGTGACAGCTGAAAAAAGAAAAAGAATTCCTTTTAATGAAAATGAAGAGTTCTTTTTATATTAAAGGTACTATCATACTTTGGTAGCGTACCGAAGCAGAAATCTTCACAGATATACCTATAACTTACAGGGTATAGAGATGGTGATGGTAGAAACATACAATTAAAATTGTTCTGCCTGAAATGCTGTATTTATCCAGGAAAGAGTGAAACCAGTGACCAAAATTATGTTTGATCTTTTAAAGATCATAAATAAAAGAGAAAATACTTAAGAAATACTGTGCCTGTTTTTCACTGTTTTCTAAAAAAAAATGGGCACCGTATCAGACTGAAATTTTCACAGATGACTGTTACTGTATCTTCCTTGATATTTTTACCCATGAATCTGCATTTCTTTGACAAAAACCAAAGTATGATACTACCTTTAAATGTGCTCTAGTAAATCGTGTTCCTATCCCAGACACATGCTGCAGTACATATTTTGCTCCTTCTTCTTTTTCATTTTTTTTTCATTTTGAAGAATTTTTCCCCAGAGTGGTTCATCTGAATCCATTCAATATTCCGGGAACCGAGAGGAATTCTCAAATGAAATATCTCCTGTCATATGCTCCTATTACAATAAATACAGGGATACAATAACCAGAGGGCAGGTTGTTGAATTTAAGTCAAAGACCTGGCGAACGCTGGATCAAGTTGGGATTAACAAGAAATCCTTCTCAGTTTTTCCATTTCCTGTCCCAATGAAAAAACTATCACAAGTATCGACTTCAACGGTAGAAATACAGGGCAACCCAGAAAAAAAGAAATCGAGATTTAACAATGTTTAATCATACTTTGATATAATTTTTGAATAATAACAAATGGCACATATCTGAAAAACTTAGTTCCTCAGCTTTCATTTGATACCATTCATATGATTCATACTTCACGCATGAGTGAATAAAGACAATTTGAAGCAAGGCTATGATAAAGTCGTCAGGGTGAGATAATTTAATTATTGATGAAACCAAATGTCCTTTCTTCTGTTTGTCCACTTTGAATAATTGTTGTTTGTAAATGACTGTCAGTCTCAGCAGCGTATCTAGGGAAAACAGCGCCCGGGAGCAAGTGCTAAAATTGCGCCTCAAATTCTGATGCCAATGAACAAAAAATTTGACAATTTGAAATTGGAATCTTTCTTTGTTTGCTCATTGGATTCTATTTCCAATAACTTGTACACTACAGGTACCCTTGTTTTTCCCCCTTTTTTCTGCCCTTGTATTTTTGTGCCCTCTAAAAAGTGGTACCCGGGCTGCCCCCCAGATACGTCACTGGTCACTAGTGGTCAGTCTTCTCTTTCAAACCACATGGCAACTTTTGTTTTTGGACTCGTGTCGGGAAAACAAAATGATTTCCGAGAAGGATGCATTCCTCTTACATGACCTTCTGCTGGTCTGATTTTCATTCTGAATGGCTCGTCTGTAGTTTAAAAAATCAGCTGTCAGGAAATTGGAAATTCTATTTCAATTTATAGCGAAGGTGAATCATAGTCACCATGCAGTCGGGACACCATTTCACCTGTTCGCCTATCTGGCTCTCCTGGTTAGGTCAGGAGAATACCTGGGCATCTAAGAGGCCAAATGATGATAAAATGATAAAAAATGGATAATGTGTTCCATGCAGAATGGCCCATTGATCTGTGGAGGTACAGACAGCTATTACTGACTATTACAAATAGCTGTTCAGTGAAGGACTTTTGCAAAGCACAATACTTGAAATATATGGGCCACGTGTGCCGCATAAAAAATTATGCCCTGCAAAAGCAGGTGTTTTTTGGTTAACGTACACAAAACAAGACCTGGTTAAATGTTGAAAGGCAAATGGGTGTGGATTGGGTTGCAAGCGATGTGAACAATGCTAGAAGGAATGAAGCTGAAATGACTTCTAGAAGTTCAATTCTGTCTAGAGTCACACCCAAAAGGCCAAGCACGGGCCAAAAGGGAAAAACATGATGATGTTGAGCTCTGTGCTTAGCGTTGTTGTTCCATCATCGTTTCGTGGCCAAGATGGCAGCGTAAAACCCCATTTGAATTGGGTCTGTAAATTGATCAGTCCACAAGCCACCTGGGGCCAATTTCACGGCACTACTTAGCACAAAAATTTGCTAAGCATGACATTTCTGTCTTATGCATGAATATCAAATGGAATTTTGAATGGTGGTTTGTTTTATTGGGCAAGACATTTTGGTGCTAAGCAACTTTTTGTGCTAAGCAGCTCTATGAAATTGGCCCCTGGTACTTTGATCAACACATTGAGAAAATAAAACCCAGAATACACCGACCTAGAACAAACAGATTTATACTCTGACTCTATCTATTATTAAACACTTGACACAAAATCAGCAACAGATCTGTAAATATCAGGACCATGCTACCTCTGTATGTAGTGTGGTCCTATTGAACACCTCCAACTAATCAATTTCAAATGGGATAACATTTGAAGAGGGAAAAAAAATACCAGAAATGTAAAATTGTGGGTGGATTTTATACAGTAATCCGAACACACGTTTTTGAGTGCCGCCCCCTTTTGATTAAAAAAGAAATTGTGGTGGTGACAATGTATTATTTTGTACACTGCCAAATCATCTTTTATTGAAATCTGGGAAGCTGGAAAGCTAATCATGACCAAAAGATCAATGAGGACATCATGGAGATGTTGTCCATGTTGAATATTCTTCTAACTCTGTGTCCTTTCAGGAATAAGTTACTCGCCACGTACTGAGCCGGAGTTGTAGTGCATGTAAACCAAAAAACATCACTACATTTTCTTTTTTAATCAAAAGAGGGCGCCCCTCAAAAGCTTGTGTTTGGATTTAATATGTAAGGCTCTAGCTCTTCTTCGTGAATGTCAATAGAAGCTCTACGTGGGTCAATACCCATCCCGGGTGCCTCTCGTTCTTAAATAGCTACGGCTCTTCAATCGTTGCATCATCATTTTTCCCCGCAAGATGGCAGCAAAACGCTCAAAATCTAGGGGACTTTACGAAACCTGTCTTGAGGCTAGGCTTACATTCGCTACTGCCATTTAAGGCCCACAATACAAAACGAAGGGATTGAGCCACATGACGAAGCCGAAGAAAGGCTCCAGCTTCGTCATGGTATCTCAAGCCCTTCATTTCATTTAGGACTCAACATGGCGGTTGCAAAATAAATCCCAAGCCTATCTTCAAGCTTTATTTTGTAAACAGTCTATGTATTGCAGAGAGCTTGAGGAATTCCCATTCCTTCTAAAACAAAATTCTGGTGGAATCTGAGGATGTACGTGTTATACGTGCATCATGCGGTTAGCAACAGGCTATAAATACCATTGGCAATCTCCACTCATCCTCAGCTAAATTTATCTTCCCATAAGCCTGCTTCAAAAGCATAATGAACATGGGTGATTATTCATCATCTTGAGTCACCATGTGATGAGGAGGATTTGTACAATTAGTATAAAGTAGCATTTTTTTGCTTAAAAGGTACTACCATACTTTGATAGTATACCGAAACAGAAATCTTCACAGATTTACCTATAACTTACAGGGTATAAAGATGGTTATAATAGTAACATACCGTTTATATTCTTCTGCCTGAAATGCTGTATTTATCCAGAAAGAGTAAAACCAATTGACCAAAAACAATTTTGATCTTCGGAACATCAAAAATGCTGTGAAAATGTTTTGAAATATAATGGGCGTTTTTCACATCTTTTTTTTTTTTTCAAAAAGTGGGCACCGTATGGGACTGGGAATTTCACAGATGACTGTTACTGTATCTGTCTTGATATTTGTTCCCATGAATCTGGATTTAGTTTTATTGGAGCGCACAAGTCAATGGAATCTCCACCCTATGATCATAAGCATCCAGAAAAAGTAATAAAAATAGTTGTTTAATATTTCATACTGATATAAATTCCTCCTATTTTGAGCACTTTCACTGATGTACATTTCAGGTACACTGTAGCATTTTGATCTGAACCTGTCCGCATAGATATGGTATGCAAAAACTAACGTACATAAACCTGTGACGTTACAAATTGGGTTTGACGGCTGAACTTGTGACCTACATCTTCAACCTAGTTTCCAAAAAGATTTTGTCGACCTTTAGGCTTTTCAACAATAAGGATCTAAGAGTAAACATGAATACGGGGAAAAAAGATATTGGATCTTTCCTCGGTACCTTGAAAATTGTCAAAAGTAGGCGTATAGTCTTTCATTGGAGATTGAATATTATTTTATAAAGGAAATAACCACAAAGTTGTCTGTTTTCTTTGCTTGGAAGTGTAATTGCTTTTTTGTGGGGGAGGAGTGGTGTAGTTTTTGTGGGCGAGCATCATAGAGCTACATTAAAATTACTAGAGCGCTAGTTCCGCGTTCTCCGCGCGTAGACGCTTTGAAGCCGTCCTGGGCGCAGTCATTTTGAATTTGTGTGCGTGTCTATAGAACAAGAAAACTTTGACTGGAATGCCTTTCGAAGAGTATACTCTATATATGCAACGTGCAAGTATGCGCGAACGGTACCGATAGCGCATCTTGATGACTCTTGCAATTATTGCATGACTGAAGTGCAGAGCAATTTATGGACAGTGTGTAGGATTTTGGGCGTATTGGGCTTCGATAACGCACCTGTATAGAAGACAAACGCAGATATGCAAATAGACGTACAAAAGACGTACAAATTTGTGTGTTTTCCATAGGTTTTGTGCACAAACATGGATGCGCCCAGCAGGCATCACTTTGTACACAGAGCTAGCGTTGTAGTAATTTTAATATAGCTCTATGGTGAGCATCCACTGAGATCGGAAGGGAATTCCTGAAGAGATAAGAATCAGATTTGCTCATAGAATTAGTGGGTAATTGCGGTCAAATCCTGAAGGGATCTTGTTTCTGCTGCTTTTGCTGATTGTAGAAAATATCATATTCTATAATTATCCAAATCCAGAATTCCAAAAAGTTTTCCTGTATTAAATATTTGCTAATTTTAAAGATCAACTCAATCCGTAGTTTGATACAAGTGCTGAAAATAATTGACAGTTTTGTTGTGAAACTTTGGACGCATTCAGTTACCATGGTTACTTGACAAAGATTCGTTGTTATTGATCATGCCCATTATTTTATATTTTCCAAACATGAAAAGAAGATCTTGACTGATAAATGTTGAGAATATTTTTATGATTATAAAATGACTTTGAGCCGATATCTACTATCAAGTTCTTAGTATACTCTTCTTCATACAAATTTAGATTGTACAAATTCAAATGAGTTGCGATCATCATCGTATTCCCATTGCATTGTGGGAATCAAATATGGCCAGATGCTTTTCCTTTTTCATCATATTTCATCCATTTAATTTTGCAGTTGAGTCTTGTATTTTCCCAAATCTGGGACTATAATCTAGGAGATGTCGCATTTCTGAAACTATATTGAATTACACCTTACACATGACGCGCAACCTGACATATATATATTTTCTGTCTGTTTTGTAATGGTCCCATTTTGATATTTCCTCATAGGTTATTTATTTCAGGTTGTGCAAATAGTCCCAAATGCTGGGATTTCAAACCGTTGATTGACATTTTTATCCGTCTTTTCCTGTGTCACGTTTTTGGCCTTCGTCGAGTTGCGTACTCGCATCGAATGCCTTCCAATTACAGTTGCCGTGGTGATAGTTTTGAAAGGAAGGGGGACAAAAATAGCATGATTTTGATTTTGAGCTATCCGTGGTTGTTCTGGCTTTAATTGGCATAAAATAATGCTATTTGTGGCTCAGCATGTACAGAATGCATTTTATTTTTAGGTGCTTTTGCTTTTGAATAAATCATCTGTGAAAATGCTGCTCATGAAACTTGTATGTATAGAAATGTCAAGAATTCAGAGAAAATGTCAATTTGTGAAAAAAATTCCTAGTTATGTAGCTCTGTTTTCTGATTCAGTCCAGTTTTCAGATTTTCTTTCCCACCTTTCAACCGTTCAAATTTTTCTGCCTGAAATGCTGTATTTATCCAGAAAAGAGTAAAACCAGTGACCAAAATGATTTTTGATCTTCAGAAATAAAAGAGAAAAGACTTTATAAGAAATACTGTGGCTGTTTTTCACTGTTTTCTCAGAAAGTGGGCACCGAATGGGACTGTAATTTTCACAGATGCCCATGAATCTGTATTTCTTTGACAAAAACCAAAGTATGATACTACCTTTAAACAATAACTGGAGATTGGCTGTAACACAAGAAGGAATAGAGGTGTACAATGTCCACTGTACTTAATGTCTCCTGTAAAGAATGAAAGCCAGCACATTGAGTTTGCCCCGTGGAAAAATTATCTTGCGTGTTACCATGGGAACTTGGGAGTACCCGTAATTACAAACCTGCTCCGTCCATTTTAAAAGAAGGAGGGCTTCTCAGAGTGATTTATCAGAGAGAAAGTGACATCCAGAAGAAGGGTTCTCTTTGATCTCTCGAACCTTTTTAAGGTTAATTAGTCTTCTTCTTCTCGAGTCACTACACTGAATAGTTACAGAGTCACTAGATAAGTCCACTACAGTGTTGGGTGCATTGCATGGCAGCGGCAGGGGGAGTAAGTGCCATCAGGTCATCAGCACTTATTCTAAGGTCTTGTTACTTGACCATAGTTACTAGATAAGTCTACTCCAGTGTTGGGTGCATTGCACGGCAGGGGGAGTAAGTGTCATCAGGTCATCAGCACTTATTCTAAGGTCTTGTTGAGACATGATGGATAAGACTTGGTGAATAACAAGTAACGTATAACGTAGGGCAAGGTATATTTAGAAAGAAACATTTCACGGTTGCTAACCATGGTCTCTCCACACTTGATAATTGAAATTTATTCGAGATCCTTTTTTTTTTTCTGTCGTGCAGGAGGGTACACATAACAAAGGCTACCCTGAAGTTTCTAAACGGCGACTACGAGGTTGAACCCGGCAACGGCATGGACCGCAACGCATATCTCCGAGACCACAACATCGACTCGTATCTCATCGTGGCCAATCGACGTAAAAAGGTATACAACCAAAAAATACACACATCGTTGTCGACATTTATCCTGACACAACCCTAGCACCTGTCTCAACTCTCATTTGTATCCTTGGGAGATTTGCGAGTGGTTCCCATCCCAAACATGAGGGAGCTTTGGATCACTTCGAAAATCGGTTATGGACAGACTTGGGAGGGGGGGAGGGGGTCGGCGGGATGTTGTTCACATCCACACTGAAAAAACGCTATCGATTCACTGACATCTTGAACCAAGATTACCCCCTTGGGCCTTGAATTTTCATCTTGGGGAGCTGCGCCCGGGGCAATTTCGGTGCCGGGATTGGCGCCGTCAGTGAAATCAAGTAAGAATGAGTTGTACTCGATTGTAAAAGAGGTGGGGAGGATGGCGTGACGTGACGTGACGGGAATACCGAGCCGCACATTTTGTTATGGAGATCGTTGATGAGCTCTTTATTTCCAAAAGATGGTGGGGGAGGGGGTGTTATTCCAGAATCAATCTCAGAATGACTCAAGGACAATATCAAGAAGCATTGGAGGCGAAAATCGGGGATGAATTGTGAAGTTCACATCCCTGAAACCTCCCCCATTAAATAATGGATTGGTCCACAGGGAACTTCATGGAGCTGTTGTGCACAAAATAATTGCCTAGCACAAAAATTTCTCGCCCAATAAAACAAACCATCATTAAAACATTCCATTTGATGTTCATGGTCAGCGAACAACAGCCAAAAAAACAATCACAAGCGATACACAACACGTGGACATTTTGTTGTTAACCCTGTTTTTATTAAGACTGATATTTCATGGTTAGCAAATGTTTGTGCTAAGTAGGACCGTGAAATTAGCCCCAGGGCCAGATTCATCTTAAATCGTGAACCAATCTTTATAATTGCTAAGCAAAGTGTGATGTCATAATACAAATCACTATGGCGATACTGACAACTCAAGAAGATTACTCTTAGTATTTTTTGAAATCTATTTAAATCTAATTAAATGGTCTATAAAAAAAAGTTTCTGTCAGAGCTCATAAATATTCATAAGTTTGGAACATTAGCTTCATATAATATATTCAGGAAGCTCATGTATTATTCATGACCATATCTAGACAGCAAAAAAACAACAAAAAACATTACCTTTAAATAGTAAACTTCTCTAAACATTTCCCGACCACAAGCGTTGTAATGTTTGTCCCTGTATGCCAAAAAATGCATGCAGTGCTAAAACCAACATCCATTAGTAGAAAAACTACCGTTGTTTTATCGATTTATCTTTTTTGCTTGTTTAATGGTTTTATTATTCTATTATTGTTATCATTTCTGGGGGGCACACATGCAATAACTCATTGGCCCCATTTGCTAACCCCCGAACCCCCCCCCCCCCCCATAAAATAACATCCATTAGTCTATAAAAAAAGATAACATCCCATCATTTTTTCAATTTTGGTGACCGGTCAACAGGGCGACGACCTGAATAACTCGCCGCTGACGTCCAATGGGGAGCACCGCGGCCGTTCGTCCTCCGTGGCACAGATGGAGAGCTGGGGGGCGGAGAAGCCCTTTTCCAACTACCTCAGTACGGCGGCCCCTCGCAGAGGCAAGGACTTGAGGAAGCATTTTGAGGGCGGGGAAACGCGCCACAAGGGCCAGGCCAACCTGGAAAACAAGTACGTGTCACTGTCTTAATTTTTGTGTAAATTGTTTGAACCTTATTCCATAATTAGTGGATTGAAAGTTGGTATGGCCCGCTTCTATGTCAGCCTCCATTGAAACCTGGTTAGTTGTATTATAACCTTCCCACTCCTTTTTGTACTGAAATGACTCGATCAGGGGCCAATTTCATAGAGCTGCTTTCCACAAAATTTGCTTAAGCATGAAAAGTCTTCCTTGATCAAGCAGGATTGCCATCCAAATCTTCATGTGATGTTTACTGCTTTTGACTTGTATTCGGCCATTGTTTGCTGAGCATAGCATTGACAAGGAGTTTTGGCTGGCATACTGGTTTTATTTACTGGTACCAAGGTTTTTGGTGCTTCAGCAGCTCTATGAAATTGCCCACAATCTTGTTTGTCTGAGGGACAGGATTCTCCACATTCTAGGAGTGGAGACATCAGTTGTTGACTTGCTGTGGGTCTAGGCACCCCATCCAGTTTTGATCTCTGCCGTAACGGGAATCCTCAGTTTCCTTGTATGGGGTATTCCACACATGAGAAGTTGAGGCATCAATTGCCTTGATGCAGGCAAGGTACCTCTTGTGAAGAGACTATAGGGGTTTACAAAACGGAGGCTCAGACTCAGGCTCTGGCTCTGGCTCTGGCTCTGGCTCTGGCTCAGGCTCCGGCTCTGGCTCCGGCTCCGGCTCCATTTTCATGAATCCATTCTAAAATGACAGTTATCAAAATAGAGGCTTTTGGCTGCGGTTCGGAAGTAGATTCTCTGGTTTGAAAATGAAAACAGAGCTTCAGCTTCAATGAGAAACCACAACCTGTATTTTCAGCATATGGATGACAGAGCCTGAGCCTATGCCTGAGCCTCCATTTTCATGAATCCATTCTGAAGTAACGGGTATCAAAACAGAGCTTCAGCTTCAATGAAAATCCACAACCTATATTTTCAGCATTTGGATGACAGAGCCCGAGCCTGAGCCTGTGCCTGAGCCTCTGTTTCGTAAGCACCTAGGTACCCTCTTCTAGTCCTCTTTGTCCTGTGTTCAGATTAGGAACAAATGCAACACGTTTGGAATGCTTGCGGACTGCGCCCACGCACTTGATGCCCTATAATCCTCGACCCTGTAATTTGACTACCAAATGACACCGCTCCAATAAGGTCCTTAGGGGCTCGGTCTCAACCATCGATTTTTCAATAACTCGTGGCGTTGCTTTGAAACCGTAAACTCCCATCGCAGCCGAAAATAAACAGATCCAGCATTATAATCCTCCGACCTTTGCTTTTTGCATTAAAGCTTGAATCCTAACTTATTTTGTTTAATTAGCGCGGTCTCAGTCCCTAAAGGTCCTTATCAGAATTTAAAAGAAAATCAAAATTTTAAATCTTAATAGCTTGTGGAACGTGTCAAGTTGGCCTCCTATATACCGTGGAAACAGAGGCCCTTGCCTTCATTGAAATACCCACCCACTCACTCGCTCATTCACTCACTCAGGTCGGTTTTTGTTAAGCACCAAAAAAATTGCTTAGCACAAAATGTCTTGCTCAATAAAACAAACCTCCATTGAAAATTTGATATTTATCATCGGCAAACAACATCCAAAGAACAATCACAATTTATACACAACTTGTGAAAATTTGGTTGTTAATCTTGTTTTTATTAAGAGAGAAATTGTATGGTTAGCAAATTTGTGTGCTAAGCAGGGTTGTGAAATTAGCCCCAGGTTTGGTGATTCAAATTATCCAGTATATGGAAAGTATGCATTGCTATTGCAGCATCGTTGTGCAACCCCTGACTCTGGTTTGCTATGCTATGCTTTGTTGTGGAGAGCAAGTTACATGTACCTGACCATAGCCGTCCTTTTGGTTAATGTAATCATCAAATAACCACAAGGGAAACTGAGTCAATGACTTTTGGTTATTGCTCAGCTGTATGAACCAATTTTCAAAAAACTAAATAAAAATAGGCCAGGGACCAATTAAACTAATGCTTTGCGATCATCGCAAAAGCCCAAATCCATCGCTAAATGGAAAATTGCTACGCAAAGTAGCGATCGATTCTCCATTTAGTGATGATCGCAAAGCGTTAGTGAAATTGGCCCCAGATGTGGCCCAATTTTTTAAAATTAAACATAACCAGAACACTGTTTACTTTTTAAATTGGTCAAACTATATGGTAAAGTTCGAAATTTCATTTTTGGGTTTCACTTTAAAATATAGGCCCCATCTCTCTCAATCCCATGATCATCCTTCTTTTCTCAGCTCCGCTATGAAACGGACGTGCCCTTTGCGGGCTCTTTCGATTTTCGAGTTTCCGTTTCCCGCTGCTCACCTAAACTGTATAGACTATCAAAGTAAAAAAGGCAAAGCTTGAAGTTTGGCCTAAAATGTTGCCCACATTTTTGTTTGTTCAATCTTGCACTTGATACTCAAAATGTAGGCCTATAGGACAGAGGCAGTTGTCACCCAGGTGGGACAAACAAAATGTACCTCCAAAATTGAAGAAGATGCTAAGGCATTATTTATTTAGGAAATATTTCACAAGCAAATTTGGGCGATGGGGGGGGGGGGGGGGGCTGTTGAACGTACCTTGATCAAATTTATATTGCGGAGGCCATGGGAATATTATCGGCCCCAGCCACCCCCCACGATATAAACGTTCAATATTTTCCTGTCTGGCCTTAGTACATTGCTATAAAACGGCCCATTTATTTGTCATATTTGTGGGATGAATTACAGCCTCCGCAGAAAATGATCAAATTCCCTCCACGCCCCCCCCCCCCTTCCTCCCCCAGTTGCCACGGCAATGCCTCTGCAAGGCAGTGAAATATTATCGGCCCTTTTTTTTTGCAGAACCGTGCCAATAAATGTAAGTTTTTTATCCCAGGGGCTAAGTTAATAACTGGCTACGATGAGCAATACCCCGTCGTAAACATTCAATTTACGGAGGGCATGTTTCCTAGATGCATTTATGATCATTGCCCTAGTAAACTGGCTTGCAATTTATAGTCATCTAAACAAATTTATTATTAAAAAGAAACGAGAGAAGAGAGAGAAGACAACGAACTTGTCGTGAGGGCAAAACATGTCAAATCGTTTGGTAAAATGCGGCTGCCGACAGCACACTGTCTGCTGAAGGGAGACAGCGCATTACCGGTGATGTACTCTGAACGGTAACATTATCCTCCCGGAATATGGGCGCCAGTGGCAAAATAAGACAAGAGAAAAGAAAAAAACCTTGGTACATGCTGAAGTGCATGTCTATGTAATTTTCACGAGTTGCAAAGTAAATTACATTTAGACAGGAAAATTGAGATCACTGGTTTTTTTTTCATATTATCGGATTTTATTCGAGGGTATCCTCATTGTTTGTATTTGTGACGGCCTGATAGCATTTGCAGAATGCCGTGTCCCCCCTCCCTCCCCCCTGTTGCGTGGGTGAGGGAAAGGGATCTTGTTCCTTTGATTAAAGGTTGTATCATACTTTGGTAGCATACCGAAACAGATATTTTCACAGATTTACCTATAACTTAATAATACAGGGTATAAAGATGGTGATGGTAGAAACATACCATTCAAGTTTTTCTGCCTGAAATGCTGTACCTGTTCACAAAAGAGTAAAACCAGTGACCAAAATTATTTTTGATCTTTTAAAGATCAAAAATAAAAGAGAAAAGACTGTGGCCGTTTTTCACTGTTTTCTCAAAAAGTGAGCAACGTATGGGACTGAAATGTTCACAGATTACTGTTTATACTGTATCTGTCTTGGTATTTGTGCCCATGAATCTGTATTTCTTTGACAAAAACCAAAGTATGATATTAACTTCAACACCCAATTCTGGGGATTTTCGCCCCCTCCCTCTCAACAAGCCACCTAAAGATCAACTTCAGCTGTCAGACTTATTGATCCAGTCCTCAGTGCATAATGCATCAACTTCCGACCACACTCTTCTCCCAAGACACTCGATACAGTCTTAAAGTCCTAGATATCGAGCACTCCATTACATCCCCATGTGTTTGCACCTCCATCAGTCAGCGAAACAGTAAACCCGTGTCAACACGGTGGTAAGCACAGTTTCAATTACGGCGTGTTATTAAAAAAAAATTGAACAAATTCGCAAAAAAAATTCCTGGGCGTCGGATGCAGCTCGTATACATGCACTGTGTGTGTTGTTGTAACCTTACCAGGGACAATATGGGTCTGTGTGTGGTAGGGTAGCTGGGAGTGGGAAGGTGGTTTTTTTTTCGCCAGTCTGCTGAAATCGTTTAATTGCCAGATGCCCTGCGACAGGTAGAAGATGAGTGAAGGATTGGTTTGGGATGAAGAGAACATCCATTCCAATCACTTAGTTTTCAAAATACATCATCTGTTAAAGGTATTTATATAGGATTGGTAAAGGTCACCTGTGAAAGGAAACCTGTGAAAATCAGAGCTCAATCGGACATCTGAGTCACAAAAAAATAGCGAAAAACCGACTTACATGTAATTCTTCTTATAATACGTAAAGTTTTGTGGAAACACCATGTAATATTCGTTCGTACTTTCGCACTTGTTATTTCATTGCATAGTCTTGTAAGGTCTCAATGTTTCAACTAGCCTGCTCTAGTCATCATCAGGAGACCTGACGATGACCTGAGGCCGATTTTATAAAACTTACGACGCGTCGCAGAGTTAAGACGCATCCTTTCTCTATGGACTCACCGCATAGATGCGACGCGTCACAGCTAGGACGCGTAGCAAATCGAGTTGCGACGCGTCGCAGAGCTTTATGAAATCGGCCCCTGATGATGTCACCATTGTCACCATGCAAAGCCTCAAATCTTCCTTCCAAAAATTCCTTGCTAATCCATGAAATAGGATCTCATAAGCACATAATTTTCTGTGTATCTCCGATTCCCTCAATCATATTTGATTATCAAAGGCAGCGTACAGGATTTGCAAGGCCTCCAAAAATAAATTAAAGAGTTTGAGACAGAAAATGGACTCAACAGTTCGTAAACAGTGCAAACGGTCACCATGGGAAAGCTTGATTCATCAGATGCTGGGTTTTTCAAGGAAATCAAGATTCAGTGTCTTTAAAAACGATTTTTGAGCATTTGCGAAAGCGTGGTGTAACTGTGAAGGATTCGGAGGGGGGCAGGATTATTTCGGCCGTATTTCTGCTATCCAGATGAACAAAGCGTAAAAAGGTACATGAAACAATGTCTGTAAGGATGTTTAATACCTTCACTTTTGTTTAAAGTACCAAATTCAGCCAAAACGCATATCTTTGCAAATCGTATATGCTCTCTTTAGTGGATTGTGAAACTGCTCTCCCCATCTGAGAGGAGTTGGCTACAGCCATGGCCCTGTCTCCAGTAGGTCTGGAACCACTTCGTAAGGTGCCAGAGCTATCCCTTACAACTTGTGCTTGTGAGAGTAGTAAAACTTTTTGTCTACATTTTGGGGAATTGTCATGAATTGATGAATGGCGCTTTCCAATCCAGCACACACACACACTCACCAAAGATTGAGTTATTTTGAGGATTCACTATTAGCTTTCCCCTTGATTTTCCAATCACAATTCCAGACACATTTTGCAGACTGCTAACCTTTAACCAACCCCCCCCCCCCCCCCCCCCCCCCCGCCCTCCTGTAGGCAAATATCCGCTCAGCACAGTCCAGCCCAATTCCAGCTACGCAATTTACTCAAGAATATCCCCTTTGCCATCAAAAGTGCCTGCGACTGTATTACGCCTGTTAAGAAAGAGTTTCCTTTCTGAGTTCGCTCTCTGAATGCAGTTGTCCTAATTGATTTGTCGCCGGTTCGTATGGATGTCCACGTCTGCACTTTTGGCACCAAAGAATCACAAGACCTTTTTCGTTCTGTTTTTTTTTTTTTTTTTAAATGGGTGGTATTAACTAAAGTAGGGGATTCGTATTATGACTGGGTAATTGGTATGATTCGGAGGTCTGCACGGTGGACGTACGTGAGACAGGAGGGGGTCGAGTGGATTTTTTTTTTTTACTGCTTGAAATTGCAGGAACGTGTGGCAGGGAGAAGAGTCTTTTGCAAAAGACTTCATTCCAAAATGTTTTTTTTTTGTTTAGTCAAAAAATCAGTAAGGACTTAAGAAGCTTTTCAGAAGATACACTGAAATCTTTACTGTCAAAATTGCTCCTTCTGACAAACAATGTCCTTTTTAGTGCTGGGCAAAATCGGGTAATTTCATATCCAGTTACTGATTGCAAAAAACAAAAATCAGGTTAACGGTTAACCTATGTGATCGTCGCTGTGATCAGAATGTGATCAGAATGCTTTTTATAACATTATTCTTTAGATCAAGCATTTAGATCAAGTACACAATGTTTCTTTTACATCATGTATATGAAAAGCGTGTTTCTACTACTTGGCAAAATGGACAAAACAACTGACTGAAATTCTACAGTTACACTTTTTGGGTTGTTGAGCATGAGCTCAAAGGTTCGTCCCTTTTTATTCCTTTCAGTTTTGGTTTAATGGTTAGTGAAAAATTGTAACCAGATAATTAAATCCGGGTCGGTTAACCTTTAACCGGATAAAAATCCCAGCACTGGTCCTTCTTGCCTGCAAATAAACAAAGTCATCACAATGGCTTACGGGTGCACCCAAGTAAATAGGGCCAAAATCCGTCCGCCGAGCTCATTAATAAAAGTTAAGCACTCAATATATTTTAAATAAGAGAGTTGTGAGAGCTATGAAAATGAAGGATTGAAGAAATATGGCACTGGACCTCCTGCCTGGACTCTGGGCTTCCATTTGTGACCATTTTTGATGCAATTGGGTGAGAAAGTGGGTCTATTTCAGCCGCTTTGCAGAGGGATGTTTTTTTGAAAATGGCTTCTTTGACTGGAGTGATCCATACCTTGTTTTAGGGGTGTTCAGCTGAGAATGAGTATATCTCAAAAATTCAATGGTCACCCTACCATAAATTGAAAAGAAAATGAAAGGTGACATGTTGGTCATCATTTTTCTGTGTAACTTGAACAGCTGTGAGAGTTCTGTATATTTTTAAATGATTTTTGAAGTTTGATGATTTATCACTGTTGTCTATGGGAGTTTATTTACTTGGGTGCAACCTATAGTGCAGAATGGTGGCGTCCATTTTGTTTTGGATGGTGATATGTAAAAATGTGTTTTTTTTGCTGCTGTCTCTCTATAACAGGCTCCAAAAAGACATAAAACTGGAAATGACATGAAAAACAGGCTTTTGGCATGTTGTATCTCTGGGTTTTCAGTGTTTTATTTAAAAAAAGCACAATGGAGTAAACATTTTGTCAGAAGTGTCAACGACTGCACAAAGTAAACACAGGGTACATGTGTAAGGCAATTGGATGGAATCAAAACATGGTATGTAATGCACAGAAAATGGTGTGTTTTTTCTGTAGTTTTGATATTTTCTGTGGGTGGAAATAATCTTGGACTGTAGTACACCTAGGGTGTGTTACTTCATACATGTATTTCACTACTAGGCTGTCTAAAAGAGATCACCTTGTGCATTAAATGAGTGTGTGTCCTCAAAATCTTTGACAAGCCCCCCCCCCCCCTTCCATCCTTTATCCACCCCCAAAGTGGGACCCCAAAGTGGCTATGTCCACTGCAAAATGATCCCAGATGAACACATGAAGCAAGAAAGTTGTGTAACAGAGAGGATTTACACCAGATTTGGTGCTGTGGAATGGAGAATTCTCATGTTCAAAATCTTAGCATGTTAATAAGCTATATGCTTTCCAATATACAACTGTACAAAAAACATGGCCGCCACCCCAGATGCGAACCCCTGCCATTTCGCAGAGGAGCAATATTTTTCAATTTTCTTTTCAAATAAGTGACCTTTGGAATATTCTGCTTCCCCTCAGTGTGGTATGGTGTCAAAATATGGACACTATCTGCTCTTATAGGGTGCACCCAAGTAAATAGGGCCAAAATCCGTCCGCCGAGCTCATTAATAAAAGTTAAGCACTCAATATATTTTAAATAAGAGAGTTGTGAGAGCTATGAAAATGAAGGATTGAAGAAATATGGCACTGGACCTCCTGCCTGGACTCTGGGCTTCCATTTGTGACCATTTTTGATGCAATTGGGTGAGAAAGTGGGTCTATTTCAGCCGCTTTGCAGAGGGATGTTTTTTTGAAAATGGCTTCTTTGACTGGAGTGATCCATACCTTGTTTTAGGGGTGTTCAGCTGAGAATGAGTATATCTCAAAAATTCAATGGTCACCCTACCATAAATTGAAAAGAAAATGAAAGGTGACATGTTGGTCATCATTTTTCTGTGTAACTTGAACAGCTGTGAGAGTTCTGTATATTTTTAAATGATTTTTGAAGTTTGATGATTTATCACTGTTGTCTATGGGAGTTTATTTACTTGGGTGCAACCTTACATGTTCATACATTTGAAAGTATTAAAGCAAGAAAAGAGGAATACATTCCTCATTATGTTGTGGTGGGTCATACACATTGTGGCAGGCTTTGAAAGCCACAAGTGGCTTTGTTTATGAACTGCTGCAGAACCAAACAGAGCCACAAACCAAGTATGAAACTATTCTACAATTTTGAAAAATGTATACAGGTATATATTTATAAAAAAATCCAAAATACATTTATGTCTTTATATGATTTTTTCAGATATTTTGTTGGATTTGATACCAATCTGCATGAAATCAAGTCCATGATGTGGGTATACTTAAAACACCAAAGTTCCTAACCTGCATTACGTGCACTTTCATACCTGTGCAGTTAAAGATCATCATACAATTTTGTTTGCAAAAAGATGAATTGGAAAGACAGATGTAGTGAAAGGTTCATAAAAGTTTAAACAATCAGAAGGAAAGGAAAATTTAATTCATTTTTGTCAAAAAATTTTCATCGCATATGGGAACAAAATGAAGAAATGCTTAGTGAATGATCAGGTCTAAGGAATAAAAACCAGAGAGGAAAAATGCTGAGTACCAATGACAAGCAATACACATCACATTAAGCTGTGGTTGGTAACCAATAAGTTAATTTTTGGTGGACAATTCTATGTGCTTAGGAGGGCAGCCGTTACACTCCTTGTTGGATAACATGGTGTCCTACAATTATTGCACTTTGCGGTGGTTACTAAAACTGCTTGAAATCGAAATTGCTCTCATGAAAATTTGGCATTTTCGTGAAAGTTGTGAAGTTGTCATTGTTGATGTGGTGTCACACGAACACACATGAAGCAATCAAGGTTGTATTTTGTCTTTAACTGCATACCAGCACAGAACTAACAAACCATTCCCGATTCTCAGGTTGCAGCATTGCTGTGTGTATCAGTGAAATGATCCCTGGGATATGGCGGTGTGTGCGTGGTTTCATGGCTTCTGACTGCCAAACGAACAAAGATAATTGACTATTTGGGACAACGCCAACGTAGGGCTGGATGGCTCAGTTGGTAGACGGAGCACCGGTACGGTATTCAGGAGGTCGCCGGTTCGAATCCCGCTCCAGTCAATTTTTCTTTGTTCACTTTCCAAACCATTCCCTAAGTTTGATAAGAGCCTTTTGCAAGTTGATCTTGAGGTACTGCTTGGACTCTAAAATCAGAAGTTGGGCCCAATTTCATGGCAGAATTCTGCACTTATAATCTCCATTTCTAAGCCAGCCCAGTAAGCAAGGAAACCTTTTATATAGTTATACTGAAGATTCTTCCCTAATTCATAAAATAGGATCTGGTAAGCACGGAAGTGTTTACCACGGTAAGCACTGATTCTACGCTTACTATATGAAGAAAAGCCATGGAGTCAGGGCCTGGGGACGATTTCACTAACACTTTGCGATCATCACTATTAAAGCCCAAATCCATCGCTAAACGGAGAATCGATCGTTAAGTTGCCATCTCATATCAAGTGTGATAGCGATGATCGCAAAAATGGGGTCATTTTAGTGAAATCGACCCCTGACCTCTCATACATATCAAACTTTCTAAAATTCTCTGAAAAAATTCTCTGAATACTGAAAAGATGGCAGCACAATGAAGCCAGTGTATAGACTGATCCGATGGCACGATATAGTGTCCGGCATTACTGTCCGCCTGCCTTTTGTCCAGCAACAAAAGAATGTACGCTCTATATAATTGCAGGGTGCATGTCCCATGATTAGGGGAAGTACACCCTGCAGTATAGAGTGTGGCAGACATAAATTCTTTTTTTTTTGCGGGACAAAATACGGGCGGAGACACTGAAGTAATGGCGGGTGTTTCCTACCTCCATGGTCACGCCGTCGGATCAGTGAATAGACTTTTTTGGAGAAACAATACATTTGGCGTGGAGAATGCAAACTTCAGTATGTGCAAATGCAAATGGAATTGGCTCATGTGTACCAAGCATAAATCAAACTTGATTTGCAAGAGACTCGTTGTGGATCAATCATCACTTTGCCAATTGCAGTGTCAGTTTTACATCTCATAACATCACATCCTTATCATTCACCACCAATACTTGGTACTACTGTACGTAGACTCCTCATTAGCCTTTTCGAAGTATGGCGGACACAATAGGAGGGCACTGTTTGAAGTGGGTATTTTTAGTCAAACACAAAGGATTTGACCCAAACCAAACTGAGCCCTCCTATTGTGTCCGCCATTCTTCGAAAGGGCTAATGCTATCAATTTTTCTATCAGTTTCGGATCTACCAACTTCATCTCAGAAGTGCTGTGCAGTTTTCCTGTTTTTCTGGGGAAGTTAACTTATACATAATAAAACAAGTTTTTGAAGTTTACTTCTCACTTGAAAAAGTTTTCAAGTTAAGTTGCAGATGATACAGTTCTTTAACATGCACTACTGTCACACCATGAGTGGATCACAAATTCATCACTGACACCATGAAAGGTTTAACATTGAAACCATGAATAGTTAAGAATAACATCCTGTCTTCTTCTTTAGACCTGGGCCCAATTTCATAGAGCTGCTTAGCACGAAAATTTGCTAAGCATGACATTTCTGTCTTAATAAAAACAGGATTAACAACTAAATTTTCACGTGTTGTGTATCACTTGTGATTGTTCTTTGGCTGTTGTTCGCTGACCATGAATATCAAATGGATTTTTTCAATGGTGGTTTGTTTTATTGGGCGAGATATTTTTGTGCTAAGCAAATTGTTGTGCTTAACAGTTTTATGAAATTGGCCCCTGGGCCCAATTTCATGGCTATACTTACCACAGGATTATCTGCTTATGACCCTCATTCTCTGCTTACAGGGCTAGCTCTGATTTTCTATACACTTGCCTACAGATCCTTATTTATGCAAACTTTGCACGCTTACAACTGAAAATCTCCTTGCTAATCCAAGAAAAAAGATCTTGTAAGCACAGAATTGTTTGCTTCGGTAAGCGTCGATTCTAAGTTTATGGTAAGCAGAGCTATGAAATAGGGTCCTGGTGAGGGGTTGGAGTTTGTGGGATGGTCAGTGCCTGGTGCCAGCTTCAGAGAGCTGCTATAAGCAGAAAATAATTGCTTAGCAGATTATTATGCTGAGCAAAATTCACTTTTGAAATCATAAATAGAGTTTTTGTGAATTTCCAGAAATTTTTTCAGTGTTTTTCTTCTTTTTTTGTGTAATCCCTTTCATTTCCTTTTGTTTTAAAAATCCAATCATTTATATTATTTTTATATTTTTTCTCTTGCCCCTTCTCTAGACTTGGTTTGCAAGATATCAAACGGCCGGCTGACCCTGACGAAGAGGTGAACGAGTTTCTGGGTCGCGCCATCGACGCCCGCAGCATCGACCGATTACGCTCGGAGCACGTCAAGCGTCTGACGCTGACCTTCCGCAAACCGGAGTTGGAGGAAAAGGTAACGAAGCTGTTTTCCTATTTTAAATAGCTTTCCATTTATGTACCCTGAATGAAAAACAATCTGAAGCTGAATTCGTACTTCTTGCAAATGCTTCCCTTGAAGTGAATCTGATATTATTGTAAAGATGAAGTGTGCTCAACCTCTTGGGGTCATTCGTTGCAAATATCCAGTTGTGGCATGAGTTTCATTTCACACGATTTAAACTCAGATACCTTTGAATAATAATTGGGCTCTGCGCTTGTGACGTCACATTCAGAAGTTCGGACAAACAAGTCGCACGTTGCCCAATTAACTTACACGTAAAACGTTGTTTGTCCGAACATCTGGGTAACTATAGCTGTCGATATAAAGGGCGTATTCTATAAATAGCTTGAGCGCAGAGCGCTATTGAAAGAATTGCCACTATGAACTCAATGGAGTCTGCATTTCAATAGTTTCATCCTCCCCTCGACTTCTTATGCCCCATTTTGATGTCTTCATTACTTGTACCAAAGTAGCACAACCCTACTCCATAGCACATAATACAGTGTATGAAGACTTTAACAGAATGAGTCTTTTCTGTGTTTCCGCAGTACTCCAAAGTGAGGGATCACATGTTCAGCTCCTACCTGGTGTTCTCGTTCCTGGTCCTGCTCTCCATCTGTGCGGTCCAGCTCTTTATTTTCCCAAAGTGAGTAAATGCAAAACAGAAGAATTACCTCACCGTGCAGCATATCTTTCTAATCACTGATCCTTCATTGTTTTAGGACCTGTTTGTGTATTACGCATGGGATCCCAGATTTGTGAATCCACATCATATGCAGGGTACGCTAAAATGGGATCCGGATCAGTAGAATCCATGATCCTGAGCGTTATTCCTAAGTCTCTGCAAAATGATCACCCTCCTGCCTCCCGTATTGACCCCACCCCCTCACCCCTCCTCTTTCCCATCCCCCCACCTCTCCCCACCCCCCCAACACCAAAGCAATCAAGCTTATTAGCAGATTACCAGGGCAATATTTTTGATATGTCGGATCAGCAGTAGCCTCGGGTATAAAAACAGCGGATAAGGTGACAAGCGTTTGTTTGACAAAGTCCCCCTTCCCCTGGGAAATGACTTCTAAAGGGGTTACAAAGCGAATGCTCAGGCTCAGGCTCAGGCTTCGTCTCTGTAATCCGTGTGCTGAAAATATGATTGGTGCTCAATATAAAGAAATAAGAAGTGCGAAAGTACGAATGATTCTTACATGGTGTTTCCGCTAGCCAATCCACATACCAATTGTCACCATGCAAAGCCTCAAATCTTTCAGTCTACGTGAATCGTTTTGATGCACACAAGTTTGATAGCATGTGTATTATTATGAACCAGTCTCAAGCTGTGCACGTTTTAGTTTGTTACCTGCATTTGCTATTCAATTTCGTTAAAGGTAGTATCATACTTTGGTAAGAAACCAAAAGAGAAATATTCACAGATAAACGTATAACTTTCAGGGTATGAAGATGGTGCTGGTAGAAACCTTCAGTTAAAGTTTTTCCGCCTGAAATAGTGTATTTATCCAGAAATTAGTAAGCGAGCACCGTATGGGACTGAAATTTTCACAGATGACTGTGACTGTATCTTTCTTGATATTTTTGCCCATGAATCTGTACTTCTTTGACAAAAACCAAAGTATGATACTACCTTTAAAGCTAACAACAAATAGTTAGTGCCTGAAAAGGTTCCTATCCTAAAAACGGTTTTTGAAGTTAAAATGTCATTGCATTGTTCCTTAAGTGGCTTCTTTGTCAGATTTGAAATGATTTTTGTTTTTAATTTTTCCTTCTTTGCAGGACCCTTATCATGATGGCAGTGTTTGTCAGTATTATCGTTGTACTGGCCTTCACTCTCTTCATAGTTCTTGCAGAAAAGTGTTTTGTAAGTATTCCTTCTTCCATTTGTTTTTCATTTATACAAAATGGGGGACTAACATCGCATTCAGACTAGTGCCCAATTTCATGGAATCCGTTACGGCCTATTTTTGTGCTTACGGGCACTGCTACGCGTGAAATCTATTTCATCGAATCCTTAAGCAAGTCTTTTCAGAATAGCGAAGAATTTCTAGGGTAACCGTGATCATTTTCTGCTAACGGGCTGTCATATGCATTCTGCACAAATTCCTTGCTTACCGTTACCAAAAAGGAAACTCTTCCGTGAAATACGCTAATCGTAACCAAAAAAAGTCTGCTCCGTAAGCAAAGAATTTTTGCTAACGGTAAGAGATTCCATGAAATCGGGCCCTGGTCCGATTATCGGGGTAAGTCCCGATAACCATTCGATCCAGCAAGTCCTAGAATACTATACTGGGGGTCATTGAATCTGGCTCCAGGAAATTTTTCACTTTTCAATGACTTGAACAAATTGATCAGTTTCCCTTGTGGTTATTTGATGAAGTATATTAGTTAATTAAAAATATCAAAACAAAGTCTTGTTATTGACTCAATGTAGTCAAATCTTGGACAGTGTTGTGAATCGTCGATGTTGTTTGATCTTGTCTTGGAGTCGATGGGCTGCTTGCCAAAAAAGATGGCCGCTAGTGTCTTCTGGCTTCAGCTCACACAGGAAGCCTGTTAAAGAGTATCGCCTTGGGTAAAAGGCTAAAAATGTTCCTGCTTTTATCCCTCCCCTTTTTTATTTAAGAGAGTGTCCTTCATAGCAGAATTAGCTGCAATCAATGTCTTTAATACCCATGAGGGTACATGATGGACTTCTGTCCGTCTCAAGACACCTTTAGGGAAGAATCAAAATTACTCTCGTCTCTCAGACGTCTCTCTTTTTTTGTTTGGGCTGTTTACCATCTTTGTATATCCCAGGAAGACTCTTCATTTCAATCTTTTTTGTTTTTTTCTGCGGCATTAAAGGTATTGTCATACTTTTGTAGGAAACCAAAACAGAAATGTTCGCAGATTTTCATATAACTTACAGGGAATAAAGGCGGTGATGGTAGAAACATACCATTAAAATTGTTCTGCCTGAAATGCTGTATTTTTCCAGAAATGAGTAAAACAAAAAAAGTTTTGATCTCTGCGATCAAAACCTCACAAATGAAATTACATTACACTTTGGCGTAACAATTGGAACTGTTTTTTGCTGTTTTCTACTGTTTCCAATTATTTGAGCTGAAATGTCATAGGTTTGTTTTTATTCCATGACAAATCAAATTATAAACAGACCGCAGCTGTTCTATCATCGTCACCAAAGTATGATACTACCTTTAAATTTGTGTTTTAAAATAGAAAGAAGGAAAAAAGAGAAATGTTGAGGCTTGTTGCGAGAAGCCAGTTAAATAGAATTTAAAAGCTCTAATGGGTGGAAGCAGAGAGCAAGATGAATCCTTTTGGGAATGCCTTGACAATCAATTAGAGTTATTTCGGGAGAAGTTGAGGCAAAAAATCAATCTGTAAATCCCGTAGCGATAAGCAATTTTGCCCAAAAACAGGGAAAATAAAAAGCCTTCATTCCTATAATTTTGCTGAACCTTTCAACCCTTTTGTCCTGTGCGTGTGTGGTCGTGCCTCCAAGTGCAGTTCATGTTAAAAGTCATGAGGTTGTTTACTGTTTGGCCGTCGATGTCCGAATTATGCAGCTGCGGCTTGAATCCGCACACGTTTTTATGAAATGTGCTGCAGCTGCTTCCCATTGTGTTTAATGTCATGTTGAAGTCACGTCCTTTTATTCAGCACCCCAGCTGCGAGTAAGGATGATTAGCCTCCCAAATTATTATACATGTATATTATAATGATGTTAAGCATTTAAGCATTTTCTTGATGAAACAGATCAACAGGTATGGAGACTTCGGCACTCAGTTCTCCTTTTTTGTTGGAGTTGGCATTTGTTGTTATTGTTGTTGATGTTTGGCAGTTATGCATTTATCTTTCATATTGTTTTTTTCTCCCTCGGATTCACCTGCAGTGCATACCCAACCAGTTTGCCAGAATATCCCACGGAATCCTGGAAAGCAGAAGCCTGAGTTCGGCCATCGCTGTGGCAACGCTCATCATCATCTTCGTATCATCCTTCTGCTCCATGGTGAGTTTTCCTGTTGGGAGTTGATGGCACGGCATCATCCAACCACTATGTCTGCAACACTACAGCTGTTTTTATGTAACATCTGGGGCCTTTCTCAAAGCTCGGCTCCTGCTCCGGCTCAGGCTCCGCCTCCATTTCAAAATTATAGCTATCAAAATAAAGGCTTTTGGCTGCAGTTATTAAGTAGATTCTCTGGTTTGAAAAGGACAACAGAGCTTCAGCTTCAATGACAAACCAGGTCTATATTTTCAGCGTATGAAAACAGAGACGTAGCCGGAGCCGAGCTTTGAGAAAGGCCACTAGACTCTACTGGACTCTTATATTGGGTTCAGGCCATATCTAATTTATTACGCTTCTTCTCAACAAGCAAAATACATTTTTTCCAGCATTTCAGAGGTCTTGGGTTTACCCTCATTCTGTCAATTTATTTTGGTTTCTCCCCTCCAATTGTGATCTCATTCTGACTTTGTTTCCTTCTTTTGGGGCATTTTCAGTTTGCCTATGACACCACGGACCTACGGGGTTGCCTAGCCGAACAGTGGAACGTCAGCGCGGATGACGTCGGCAAGCTAGAGGTGGACTGGAGCGGACTGAAGCTGGGCGAGGAGTACAACTTGAATACCACCTGTCAGGGAGATCTACCGGCCTGCCACTTCCCACAGGTACGAACAATACACCGATCCAGTAGGCCATGCCCTTTGACAAATTTACCAATCACAACGCATTATTTATGGTCTGACAAATTGCCGCCATTTTGTCCAACAAAATGTTCACAAATTTTGTATTCTTTGCTACACACTTTTCCTTGAATTTACTTTTGTTTCGTATGTACAAGGCAATTGTTTTACAAATTCGAGTTTTATTCTTAACCATGGTCAAGCGGTGTTTATATTTTTATTGTACGTCTGACTCTCGATGCCCTAGCTGAGAGGAAATGTACATTTGTGGCCTTTTCCAAAACCAAAGTCCTACGGAGAAAGGTGCTTTCGGTGGTTGCAGAGTGTGCAATATTTTGTGTGTGGGACGATTGTGACAAGTTGCGTACTTGCGCTTGTGCGTTGTCAAGATATCAATTTCAAAACTGGCCAATGATCCTGACACTTTTTGAACATTGTGCCTACAACTTGGTTGGCAAGACACTTGTTACTCTACCTTCATGTTGAATTCTTCATGGCATTGGTTGATTGTGTTCTTTGATACCTGGGGCCAATTATTTTCATGGAGGTGTTAAGCACCTAAATATTGCTTAGCACAAAATGTCTTGCACAATAAAACAAACCACCATTCAAACATTCCATTTGATGTTCATGGTCAGCGTCAGGTCCTCCTAAATCCAAGCATTTTCATTTCAGGTCAATTTTTGGCTGGTGAGCAGTTTGCAGCAGTTTGTTACTTGTACTGTTTTTATTCAGACAGAAATTTCATGGTTAGCAATATTTGTGCTATAAAGCAGGGCCGTGAAATAGGGCTCCTTGCTCGAGCTATTTATAGAATGCGTCCTTTGTTATCGACGGCTATAGTTACCCGGATGTTGGGAACTTCTAAATGTGACGTCACGAGCGCGGAGCCCTATTGGTGCCAGTTGCTTTCTTCTCATTGGCCCTTCTGTTTACCGTCACTTTCTTCTCTTCCTGTCTCCAGTACTTCACCTTCTGCGTCATGCTGGTGATGATCGGCTGCGCCGTGTTCCAGCAGCTGGGTAGCATGACCAAGTTCTGTCTGCTCTTTCTCATTGGTGCCGTCTTCACGGCCTGCATCGAGACCATGGAGGTCAACCTCTTCAACAACAGCGACCTCCTGCACGAGGCCCATGTCGAGTGAGTACATTGTCTCACCACGCTCTACGAGGGCGCTGTTTCTCTCAATCAAGACAAGATCTGTACAGTTTAGGGGGTTTACAAAATTGTTGTTTCTCAGGCTCCGGTCCTGTCATCCATATGCTGAAAATTTTGTTTGCGGTTTTTCATTGAAGCTGAAACTCTGTTTTCCTTTTCAAACCAGAGAATCTACTTCCGAACCACAGCCAAATGCATCTATTTTGATGCCCGTTATTTCAGAATGGATTCACAAAATGGAGCCAAAGCCTGAGCTTAAGCCTGAGCTTCCGTTTCGAAACGATGTGTCGTTCGGCAATGGCCAAACTCAGGCTTCTGCTTTCCAGGATTCCGTGGGATATTACTTGTAGGAAATAGTCCTGTATCAACATGCATTAATTGTCCTGTATACTCAGTTAATTGGAGTACCTTTAAAGCCAAAAATTAATTTGTTGGCTCGGGTGAGGCTCGAACCCATGACATTTAGGCATCTAACCTAAATGGACCACAACCCTAGCTGGTTAGAGTAGGTTAATTTATAGTGGGTACCACATTTAATCAGCCCAGTTATTTTGTCTTCAGTTTTGAAAAATTGTTCCAAAAAAGAATAATTATTGAGGTTTTCTTCGGTTAATAACACCTTAAGGCTTAGGGTTGGGGCCTAAGTGCAAAAATACAAATGCTGACAATTTGTGGACTAGATTATAATGTGTAATTGGTGCATTCAGAAGCATAATTGAAGTATTTTGTTTTGTTTTTCATTTTCTGTCAGTTTGCAAATAAATGTCATTTCCCTGAAGATTACCGGTCCGGTTCTCATCCTGGTCTACATCTTTGCCCTGTGGATGCATGGACTGCAGGTAGAGTCCACGGCCAGACTTGACTTCCTTTGGAAACTTCAGGTATAAAGTGTTTAAAAAACTGCCAGTCCTGCCACGGATTGGCGCTTACTTGGTGTTCTTTACCGAAATTGATTGCTTTTTTTCCAAAATTATCCTTCATAGTTATCTCAACAAAGATCTTGAATAAAGAAAGTTTGCAGAGACATTATGGAAATCTTTTCTTGAAGTGTGGTTCTGACAAGAACCGGTGAGATTTATCTCAACGTTCTGGCCGGAATATTATCTGGCCGTCCACACTCACACTCTGAGTATACTGGCCGGAATGTTGAGATAATTCTCATTGGTTCTTTTCAGAATCACACTTCTAGAAAAGAGTTCCATGGCGTCTCTGCAAATCGTCTTTATACGTTACCTCCATCATGCAAAGCTTCAAATCTTTACCGTAATACGTAAAGATCTTGAAATTAAAGCATCAGAGAAGCCAGCCATGATACTCCATCCATTGATCACATCTGCTGCCATCTTGGTTTCCTAGGCAACCGAGGAGAAGGATGAAATGAAGGATCTGCAGGCCTACAACAAGCGTCTGCTCAATAACATCCTGCCCTCCTTTGTGGCCGAGCACTTCCTCAAGAATGCCACCAAGGACATGGACCTCTACTACCGGGCCAACGACTTTGTGGCCGTCATGTTCGCCAGCATCACCAACTTCTCAGACTTCTACGTGGAGCTGGAAGCCAACAATGAGGGCGTGGAGTGCCTGAGACTCTTGAACGAGATTCTCCACGATTTTGATGAGGTCAGTCAAAGAATCTTATATGCTGGAGTTATTCAAGCAATCTGTAGCATTAAGCCATTTGCGAGTTATTCTGAATAGTATCTGGTACACAGGCTTCTTTCATTGAATATAAACACCCCAGTATGAATTTCCCAGTCTAAAGATTGTTGCTATATTACATGATTTGGGGCAAGCTTTTGCATAGCAATACCCATCTCTGGAATGGACTGGTTCCTTCGTGCCATCCATTGTAAACATTGTGAAAGACATCTGCAGCTGATTTCACGAAACTTCAAATGTTGCATAACTTATGCAACATTTTGTTGCGTAACTTATGCAACATTTCCTGCCTTTGGTTGAAACATTTGTACGTTGCGTAAGTTACACAACGTTTCATGATATCGGCTGCTGTTATTTAACTAAGCAAAAGCTTGCCCTGAATGACGTGATATAGCAACAGAGTCTTTAGTCTAGGAAATTCAAACTGGGGTGTTTATATGCAATGAAAGAAGCCTGTGTACCAGATACTATCTGGGTTCAAGGGTCTAATATAAAAAGTACCACCTACATACAGGCAAATCTGTGGAAGCTGCCATACCTGGGGGCCATTGTATAGACACATAGGCTGCGTTCGAGCGGTTACTCCCGATAACACGAGTGTGATGCGCGCGCAATACTCTCCGGTGCAGGAGTATACTCCCCATATCTGGAGAGTATACTCTCGCTGACCCGAGTGTCGTACTCTGGCCGTTCCAGCACTCAGGAGTATACTCGTGTTAACACGAGTAGCTCGCTCGAACGCAGCCATATGGAAGGAAAGCTCAGTGATTGATGGCCCCCAGGTATGGCTGCCTTCATGAGCATTTCTGTACTTGTCTTTACTGTTTGAAAGCTGGCATATATATTGTAGGGCGTTTACGAAACGGAGGCTCAGGCTCCATCTCAGGCTCCGGATCCATTTTCATGAACCCATTCTACAATAACAGGTATCAAAATAGAGGAAGTAGATTCTCTGGTTTGAAAAGGAAAACAGAGCTTCAGCTTCAATGCAAAACCACAACCTATATTTTCAGCATAGGATGTCAGAGCTGGAGTCTGAGCCTGAGCCTCTAGCTGTTTCGTAAACGCCCATAGTATCTCTTTAAACTGGTCACTCATTCCTGTTGTTTTTCTTGTCTTTGCACCAGGTCATCGGGGCTGACAAATTCTCTCAGATTGAGAAGATCAAGACCATCGGTAGCACCTACATGGCAGCCTCAGGGCTGACGGAGGAGACGTTTGATCGAGAGGGAAACACCCACGTTATTGCCTTGGCCGACCTGGCCTTCCACCTGCTAGCCTCACTCCGATATGTCAATGAACACTCCTTCAACAGCTTTAAGATGAGAGTGGGTAAGTAACTGCATCAAATGTTTAATACCTTGGGCCATTTTCATAGAGCTGCTTAAGCACAAAATTTGCTTAAGCATGAAAAGTGTTCCTTGATCAAATAGGATTGCCAACCCAATTATCATTTATTGCTTTTCACTTGTATTCAGCCATTGTTTGCTGAGCTTAATTGGCTCAAGAGGGAACCTGTTGGAGACTTGTTGCACCAAGCAGAGTTTGGTTGGTAACCTGTCTCATCTGATGATGGCTACATCACCCAGTGTTTCTGTGTATTAAAATGGAGTATTATTGGTGTGTGTTTTCCCAATAGGACTGAACGTCGGGCCTGTGGTCTCGGGCGTGATCGGTGCCCGCAAGCCCCAGTACGATATCTGGGGCAACACGGTCAATGTTTCCAGCCGGATGGACAGTACGGGGGTCCCCGATAAAATACAGGTAGGTGCTGGACTGACCATACGTACATATTGTGGTCTATGTATAAGATGTCAAAAGATGTCGTATCCGCATCAGGTATTTCCAACCGGTGCTCCGCAGATGTTTAAACCTTCTAGATTAATTAATTGACTTTCCGTTGCAGGTCACGCAAGAGATGGCCAACATCCTTCTGCCTGTCGGCTACACCCTGGTGGAGAGGGGCTACGTCACCGTCAAGGGCAAAGGGGAAATGCTCACCTACTTTCTAGAAGCAAGCCCCAACAAGATTGAGATACGGTGACCGGTGTTATCAGCAAACCTCCACATCACATACCCACATTTCACTATTAAGCTTCTCTCTTAAAGCAGGACAATTATTCGCTCTGCAATTGTTTTCGTGCTAAGCTGAAAACAATCGCTAAGCAGTTATTTCCATGTTTAATAAGCAAAAACAAAAAATCATCATTGCATTTTATAGGCAGAAAATAATAAAAGTTAGTATTGATTTCATTTTTATTTGTAAATGGAAAATTATAGTGTTCAGCAATAATTTTCACGCTTAGCCGGAAAATTCTGCTAAGCTGAATAAATATTGCTATGCCATTATTACGTAATTTAGAAATAAGCTGCGCACCAGTCAAAAGCAATATAAACATCACATGAAATGTTGGCTGGTAACCTTTTTTTGGCTAAGCAATTTGTTTTTATTTCCCAATACAAAATAAGTTATGAATTAATTTTTTTTAAATGTAAGCAACACATCTGGCAACACTGAGTAATGCATGACCCTATGGACATGATGGAAGGCCATCACAATTCAGGGACTCCACCCGATTCAAGTCAAGTAAATACATAAGTCAAAATCAGTCACTTCTAACGTCTGACATGAAAGTATAGATAGAAGGCATTCAAATCATTTTTCTCAGAAATTGCAGCCTGGCAAGTGCATTCGTAAATATTCATAGTAAAACATCTAACTGCATTATATATCCTCCAAAAATTTCATTTTATCATCCTTATTAGCCAATACAAAACTTATTCATAAAATGCAAATTTTGAAAAAAAGTTTGCCCATTTTTCAGGCCAGTGCATAAAGGGCTTGGCTGCTGTAGATCTATGCACTGGTTAAAATTACCAGTCTACTGCATTCAACCTACCCCAGAGGAAAGAGCCCACGAAGGGCACGTCCGTTTCATATCGGCGCTGAGAAAAGAAGGACGATCATGGCGGCTATGTCAGAATGCATTGTGGGAGGTCAGGGTGCACCACGGTTGATCAAGTCTTTTCAGCGAAGCAGCAAATTGGCGCAGGGGAATTTGCATATATTAGTAACCGTCTTGGGTAGGTATGAACTAGTAGACTCAACCCACAACAGGTGGGGGGAGTTTGCCACATTTGATACACAACAGTTATCATATTTTGATTCTCTTTATTAATATTATTATATACAACCAGTATTAATATGGCCAAGCTGGGTCCGTGTTTATCAGAAACCATAAAGCATTTCAAAGTCAATATTTATGATGTGATATTATTTATTGAGCCCCTGGTATGCCTATGAGAGTACACCTAATACAAACCTTGACACATTAAAACAAAATCCAATGAATGGGAAGTATTTTTGATAAAAGTAACACCTTGAATTTTATGCAGCATTTTAACAACAGAATTTATTCTAACAGCCAATCTGTAATGTAAAACGAACAAAGTGATATCAATGACAACCTTGACAAATGACAAAACAGTTTATTTTTTCACTATAAGGATCTTTATTACTTCATAAAAAAAAATGAAATTGCTTTGTATGGTGTGTGCTACTTTTCGGCTCCATTTTAGACTGGATTTTGTTTTATAGATTCAATATATAGGGCCTACATGCCTTTAACAGGACTGTTACAAAGGAAAACAATTATACTTGCCTTTAAGTAGAGTTACCTTTGGTTTAAGATAACATCATTTGAGGCTCGCAGACAAAGAAAGTAGACACAACTTGGGGCAAGTTTGATAAGCAGACATTTATGAACCATTGTAGGATTTTGCTTGGTAACATCCACACAAAAAGTACACCCAGGGTACCAGGGAAATCATCCTATGATTGACACATAGGGCCTTTAGCACGAAAATTCAGCTTGGGCTCCGGCTCCGGCTTCAGCTCCATTTCTTACATCTTAAAAGTAACAGGTATCAAAAGAGAGGTTTTGGGGTACGGTTTCAAAGTAGATACTCTGCTTCAAACAAGAAAACAGAGCTTCAACCTCAGAGAAAAACCACAACCTGTATTTTCAGCTTTTAGATGACGGAGCCTAAGCCCAAGCCATTGGGCCATAGTTGGCCATATACAACAGGCTAATGGGGTAATCTCTGAGAAATTCTTCTCGGAAAAATTGTGGCTCTTTGCCCTGGCTGTCTCAGGCATGCAAATGCCGCCAAGTCCAAGTCTGTTGCTTTCAAGCTTTACGTCACTAAAACACGTTAACTATACTGAGCCTTGCAGAGCGTAAGCTCTGGTTTTTTCAAATATTTAAGCATTAAAATATCAAATTTAACAAAACGGTGCAACATGTATATAGATAGCAGAAAAATATTACTTTCATATCAATATTGTAAAGAAAGATATAGCTATACCAAATGATCATTTGCAGCATTTTGAAAGAAGCTAGAAACTATTTCTAAAAACAATGCGAAAGAAACATATTCAGTGTGCTATGATTATTTTAATTGCATATTTTATATTGTGTATTAAGAAATGGCTATCAAAATAATGCAACCAAAAAACACAGACGAGAAGAAGTATTTTTTATGGGAATTAGTGATGGTATTTGTCTCTTGCAATCTATTCAGAATAGCAACGAGATATCGTAATAGTGTGCTACATTATACTAACTGTGTGCTACTTATTGTACGTAGGCCATGCATAAGTTTCTCTTCTTTTTTTTTAGAAATGCTTGATTTTTGCAAGCGTTATGTCTAATTTGAAAAAAAGAAAGAATTTCGTCATGGGATTCATGTACATGTACATATTTGCAGATGAAATGTAAGTATTAAATGTATATAGGTTGTGTGTTGTATGTTGTGTAAATAACTGTTAACAAAGATTGTAAATATGTATCGTAAAACTATGAGATCATGATTGTAGTCCACTATGGAGAACAGAAGAAAAAAATGTGAAGAACTAACTTATTAGTATTGTAGATGCCTGCATTCTAGATATAGATTTATTATATTTTTTTAGGAGTGGTATATACAAAGTTTGATGAGTGTTGAATCTATACAACTTTGGATTCAACATGAATATTCATCAGGGTATTGAATATTTAAATGTTCATCCTGATATGAATATTGACGGTATATACAGTGAATATTAATTATTATTTGTGTTTTTATAGAGCAAGTTATAGTTGTAATGCCCTGATTTATTCTGTATACAACTGGTATACTGGATTTTCGTGCAGTTTTACCCATAGTAGTATGATGCCTGTTCTGGTCATAATGCTACATCACGCTGGTGTACAATTTTTGTTTCCTAGTAAAAACCAACCTATGTTTCTATGGTATTTTAACTGGCCATTAGAAAGACAAATGTACTTATCTTTCTTGAACTGTCACCCAGCTGCCCAACTTAAATTTGCCTTATACTTAAGCAAAACTAAAACCATTGGTGTAAGGATGGCCCCGCCCTACTGACTCCATACATTTTATATATATTTCGGGTCATTATTTTGGTTGATTAGCTCTTCTGCAGCATTTAGCAGTGCAAAAGATATACTCAACGACCCTGAAACAAAATTGCACTCAACACTAATGCTAAAACTATACAAGCTCGGCTTAAGTCACCCAAGTACCTGGATTCAATACATTATGTGTACGGGTCTGACTTTTCAAAATATTGGGTTTGGCTTCGGCTTTGGCTACGGCTCCGGCTCAGCCTCCATTTCGTCCATTCATTTTTAAGTAACGTGTACACTGTAGTTCAAAACATGCCCAAGCTACAGTACTTTTGTCCTATAAGTACGATATCATTCTGAATTCATACAAATAATTAAGTCTCGTATGATTCAACGACGTAGTCATAATTATACCCACAGAATAATATGGACTTTTGTTATCTTTATGTAGGCCTATTGTAAGTTAAAATGTTAGGCCAGGGTATACATTTACTTACTTAAGGCCTACCATTGGTTTTTTCAGTCCTGTTAAAAAAAATTCCAAAAGATCAAAACAGTGACAGTACTTTTTTACAGCTTGTTCATAGCATTTTGTTCGATAGACTGTACAATAATTATTATGGTTCCAATGATAAATTTCCAACCGAGTGGTACATTTCGGATGTGCCACAATCGTATAATTATTGCATTCAAGTTGAATTAAGCCTACTGAGTATATCTCTCTGTTTAACATTCCGCTGTTGAAAATGTACTGTCTGACAATATTATTATTGTTATTTATTTGTATTATTATTTGAATTTGTTCTTATATTTAAAAGATGTGTGCCGTTAGGTGCAACCTTTATTTATATGTATAAATGCACGCATGGCGTCACTTTAATAGTAAAAGTACTTTCTGATGTGAAAAAGTTGGCAGCGGACAGATCCATTTTGATTCTCTTTGGCTAATTGCTTGGAGAACTTCGAAAATGCAAATGATGAGGAATTATAACCCTTTTTGAAACTACGGTTTGCTGTATCGGCTTTGGCTAGTGCCACAAACCTGTTATGGTCAGTAAAAGATGTGCACGTAGTGTCAAAGACTAAGCCCGAAGGCACAATGCGTGAGCGCTCGGTGCAAACCCAGATCCACCCAATGCCTGGTCGAGGCCCACGTCCAGTCACTATACTTATTCCTGACACAAGCCCTAAAGTTCAAGCCCCAATCTCCCTAAGACTTGTCCTATCCCATGTCCAAGCGCTAGACAAACCTTTGCCTATATAAGCCCTATTGAAGCCCAATCCAATCCCAGCAAAATCCCATTTGCTAGGGCCAAGCCCTAGCCTAAGGTCAATCCCAAGCCGTGGTTTCTTAAAGGTGACCGGTAAATGGTTTATGGTTCTGCACGGATCTATCTTTTATTTGCTTATACCACAGAGATTGTGTAAAAAACAGGAATTGTGAGTTCATCAGCATTGAATGTGTGTGCAATAATTAATGGAAGAAACGGGATTTTACCTTGTAAACCCCTATTTTCGTTCGTTACTTTACTTAAACTTAAAAGTATTGGCGTACTTCGTAACTTCAATAGGAAATGTAAGCCTTTGTTATTTCAAGTGTGCATAATAATAATATTATCAAAGGGGTTTGCATTTATTTTATTTTTATCTCTGCATATTGACAGTTTTATTTTTGATGTGTTTACTGAGCCAAACTGACATAGCGCAATTCACACATTATTTTATTGGGACGGGTTATTGAGAGCAGACGATAAGTGTGGATTTGGGAGCCGGAGAAATGTTTAGGCGGGAAACGGGCCTACATTTACAAAGTGTGTGCTTAATGAGTGGATTTCTTACACAAAATCTTACTTGCTCTTTGGTTAGATAAGCTAGCCGTGGACACCTTTTTATCCGTTACAAAAACTATCATATAATTTAAAGCTTGTATAAATATACTTTATATTTTGCTAGAAATCTTTATCAAATTTCAGTATTTCTCGGCATAAACTTGAGTGCACATTGTGCTTCAGTAACTGATCGAACTGTATAACGGGCTGTGAGTTTTGTTTTTATTTTGAAAATAAATTACCGATGTACAGAGAAATAAGGGTAACGGTGAATATGTGTGGTTTCAGTATAATTCACTTTATGCTTCTTTTTTTATACGTTCTGGTCCGTTCTTTGGCGTCTGTCCATTTAATTATGAGTCCATAACTTTCTGTCATTTAGGGGCCTACAAATGCGATATCAGCATATGGTGCAAAACTTCATCGTTTTTTATTATTCTACATTTCAGGCTGTGCATGTCATTGTAATGAGTATGATAGTACCGCCATCTTGAAAGCTCATAAAGCATAAAAAAAAAAGAGTTGCTGATTTGAGTGATTTCTTCTATAATTGTTGTCTTGTGCGAATAATTTATGCGGCAGTACCTGAGCCTAATATTTTAGGAGAATTTTCAAATTTGCATTTTGAGGCTAAACACATTCTTGTGACATTTTTGCATTTTGTTATCATCGCCATCTTGGGTAGCTGTGTGCCTGTATTGACCAATCACGGAACACAGAACTCAGTGATGGAATTTACCAGACGACTATTGTGCCAGACTCTATTGTGTGGAACCATTGTTTGAAAAACAGCTGCCGTGTTGAGTGAAGAAAACTTCATTCTAGGGTAAAGTCGTTTGCGGCAAACGTTCAGTATCGACTACTCTAGCTCTAGGTCTACATCACCGGCCAAGTTTGTTGGTGTTTCTACCCAAATTCCACGCCCGAAATTGAGACATTTTTACTCTGGAGAGTTCCTGGAGCTACCTGGGTCATGATGGATGATTGCCAGTCGTGTTTGCCGTCCGAGAGTGATGGTGGTTGTCTTGGGAAGGAATTAGACGACAAGGAGGAAGTGCCAGGCCTTGCACATGGCGCCAGAATCAACCGTTATTCATCAACGAACTCCCCACGAGGCGATGTGGAGACGGCACGGTGCGACTCGGCAGGTTGTGTTTGCGGCGATGAGACTGTTAAGGTAGGTCTTTTCATATCTTCTCGACAAGGAGAACGAGTGGTCGTTTGGAAGTTTCTTTGAGAACGGAGGAAGGGTTGAAGGGAATAATGTGTGTTTTTATGGGATCGGGAACCCAGCTATGACAGTTGATCGAGGACAAGATTTGGAACCAAGTTAGAATTCCACTGAAGTTACGGAAAAGGGTTATATCCCCTTAGAGATAGGCCTAATTACCTACTGGATACAAATTATGATGAACTTCAATCTCAGCTGTGTAACACTGGGGTAGCATATCTGAAAAGTGAGTACTATGTAAGTAGGCCTACGGGTTTTTATTTTTTTACCTACACCAATGATACACTTCGAAGGCAGCGGTAGCCATTTTTTAAACGCCCCCTGTCTGTCCCATATGGTTTGTGCTCAAGTGATGGTCGTCAGTGGAATTCTTCCCACAATGATAATTATACAGAACACAGCAGGCACATTGTAGCCTATGAATATATCTATTCTAAGTATTCTTCTTGGTATTCCTGAATTGTACTTGTATCCCCCAATCCAATGTTTTCCCCACAAGTCTGATTATACAGTTATGGTGAAAAACATGTTAGGTAATTGTGGACAAGTGGTTCCTAAAACTTTGGCTCCAAGCAGGTATTAAGACAATTGTACTTTTTCACAGAATTATTGAAGAAATTTCTTTAATCTAGGAACATTTCCTGAAAGTCAAAAATATCGTTTGAGAGCAGTAGAAGCTATAAAAGTTGATTTCCTTTCCTATAACTTTATAGCTTTGGGAACAACTTGTCCACAATTACCAACATGTTTTTTCCCAGTGATGACTGTTATAATTTTGAAAGTAAAAGGTAGCAACAATGTTACACCTTTAACTGCAGGGTCACCAATCAGAAATAAAATGTTTTACAGTTGATGAAATTTTTCTTTTCTTGTTACAATAGCACCAACTGAATCAGCTTGAGATGCACGAGACAGAGGCAGATACCAGACTCCAAGAAGTGGAGCACAGACTCACCATGTCTGAGAACAAACTGCGCACCTGCGACGACATCCTGGAACTGGTCCAGCAGCTGAAGAACCGGATCCAACTGGTCTACGAGGTCGGGGCGGGGCAGGATGCGTTGCTAGGCAATGATGCCCCGTCTGCATCAGAGGTCCACGCTGGTCCTGGACACTTGCCACACATGTCGCCAATCAGGTCACCCAGCTCCCCGATCAGGACACCCAAATCACCCAGAGCCAACTAATTACAGGTATGTGGACATTCACTTCCAGTGATGACCATTACAGAAGTTAACTTATTATGAGATCTGAGATTGATGAACTTCAATCTCAGATGTGGAAAACTTGAGTAGCATATCTGAAAAGTGAGTTTTACAGGGTTTTTTACCTACAAATTGTACACTTCCAATACAGCGGCAGCCATTTTGCTAAGAACGCCCTCTGTTGGTTCCATAGAGTTGTGCACAAATTATGGTCACCAGTGGAATTCTTTCCTTAACTTCTACTTATAAGGCCTTTTCACATGACGCTAAAAAAACTCTCAACCATTGAGAAATTCTCTCATGGGTCTGGACCTCGGTCAAAATCTCTCAAGGATTCACCAGGGACGTTGGTCACTCTCAAGCACATTGGTGTACTTTCACAGGATTACACATTTGTACGATTTTGCAACCATGAGAGATTTTCTCAATGGTTGAGATTTGTTTAGCGTCGTGTGAAAATACCTTCTTCTTGTGTGATCACCAGAAGTAGGTATGCATTATATAAGATCTGGGTCAATTTCACGAAGCCCTTCGATCGATCATAACTTGATTTACAAAGGGTAACCCATCGTAGGGGGCCTATCCTACATATGGCTGCAATTGTATCACAAGTCCTATGATTGATAGTAAGTTACAATGAAATCAACCCCTAGCCTTTATCTTGTTAGTAACCATTTAACAAAGCCACAAGAACTAGCCAATGACAAATTAGACTGGGCCTTTAATAATTTAGGGCATCTATAGCTGAGGCAATCACCTAGACACATTTCAATGTTTTATCTACCTGGCGAATTGTATTTAGTTACCTTGACATAGGTAGGTGAAATATTGGCACAAGATGACTCCCAACTATCGCCACCTTCATGGGTCTGGCTGGAAATGGTTTTTTTCCATACATACACACACATTAACAGTCTCTGACTTTGCATAGGGTCCAAATGTTCAACCTGTAGACCCTTACAACTAGAGGTATTCACAAATTGTCAATATCCAAATGCGGAATGTTGATAAAAAAAAGGGTAATTGGGTATTTAAACGCTATCTTTGGTGAATTTAATCACATTTCACTTTACTTCCACTAGGAACAACGTTCACCCAAACCCTGTCAGTGCCTCAAGGGTAGAAAATCTGGGGTTGATTTCAAACCGAACTCATCGTAACTTACTATCAATCATAGGACTTAGGACGCATTGCAGCCCTACACAAGGTAGGCCCCCTACTATGGGTTATCCTCCGTAACTCAAGTTACTTCGAGAAATTGACCCCAGATCTCTGTAAAGTTACAAAAGACTGACAACACAGCTAGATTGAATGAAATAAATGAGACAGTGTGATGAACTTTACTTACTTTGGCTTTTTATTTACATTATAATACATTGATTACAATTTAAATCCTGATGATGACTAGAGCAGAGCTAGTCAAAACATAAAAGTGCAAAAAGTATGAACCGAAAATCATAGGTGTGAATACAGCAAGCCGATCCACAACTGTCACCTTGCAAAGCCTCAGACCTTCCTTCAAATTCAACTCTCAAAAAGCTACAAATCCCAGGCAGTGGTGTGGGGGGGGGGGGCAAGTACCCTAGGCGCCACTTTTTAGAAGGCACAAAAAATGCAGAAGAAAAAAAAAACAGGTGGCTTTACTGTTGAAGTTATACACTGTATTGGGAATCAAATCCAATGAACAAAGAAAGATTCCAATCTCAAATTGTCTGTTTTTTTTTTCATTTGCATCACAAGTTGCAATTAGGAGCACAATTTTAGTGTTTGCCACAGGCGTCATTTTCCCTAGATGAGTAGATATGCCGCTTATCCCAGGTGAAAAGGGGTTCATAGGTGATGCAATGCTTGTTTACGTAAACTATTTTTTTCTATGTAAATAAGTTTTGCTATATTTCCAGGGGTCAATTTCACAAAACTTGTCTCAACTTGCTATCAATCGTAGGATTTATGATGCATTGCAGTCCTACGTAGGATAAGACATCTACCATGGGTTATCCTTTGTAACTCGAGTTACGATCGATCGTAGGGGTTCATGAAATTCGACCCCAGATGCCTGTTATTAAAGTCAGTCCCGTGTGTTCTTGCGAAAATTATCCCCACGGTCCAGGGCCACTATTAGTACCGGTATCCTGCACTGGATCATGATGTATCAGGGAAGAGGCCCGGGAACCAGTATAATCGCTCTCCTTTATTCTGGTCGTCTACCCACACCAGTCCTTCTTGCACCATCCGATCCTAAAATGTACATATGAAAATACACAAACAAGATTAATTAAACTTTAATAATCCATTGTTAAGTTGATAGATTTCGGCATTCTCTATACTGGCCGGAACGTCAAATTAAAGGTTATATCATACTTTGGTTTTTGTCAAAGAAATACTAGTTCATGGGCAAAAATATCAAGAAAGATACAGTATCAGTCATCTGTGAAAATTTCAGTCCCATACGGTGCCCACTTTTTGAGAAAACAGTGAAAAACGACCACAGTATTTCTTAAGTCTTATCTGTTTTATTTTGTATCTTTAAAAGATCAAAAATAATTTGGGTCACTGCTTTTACTCTTTTTTTGATAAATACAGCATTTCAGGCAGAAAATTGTTAACAGTATGTTTCTACTGGCACCATCTTTATACCCTGTACGTTATAGGTAAATCTGTGAATACTTCTTTTTCAGTATGCTACCAAAGTGTGATAGTACCTTTAACCACACCAAACAACTCAAGAAAGTGTGTGTCTTATGGGCCTAGGCATAATCAATTATCCTATAAACCACTGTTAATTTGCAAAACAAGACTTTTGAATTTCAGAGTTATACATCTGTCATATTTGGGTCAACTTAAAAAGAACATTAGAAAAGAAATAAAAAAATTATATTATGTTGTCAGGAATATTTAAGAAATAACTCAAGTTGTCATAAGCAATTTTCATCATAGCAATTCAGCTAGTCAATATGAATTTACAATGGATTTTTGTGAGGAAACAAAAAGTTAAAAGAATGTACACCTACATGTAGGCACAAACAGTTTCCTTTTCTTACCATGACCAGCTGAGCTCTGTCTTCATCCCATTTTAACTCCTGCTTCAACTTGCTAAATGACACACAACCAGTCCCCTGAAGAAAGAAATCATTACAAAAATCAAGGCTTTTTCTCTCTCATAATGTTTTGGTTGATGAAGGTGTTAACTATAGGGTTTTTGCTGCGAGTACGAGTATGAGTAAATTTTTATGAATACTAGTACTACAACACTGCAGAGGATTTTACATCATAATTATTATTGTCTCCATCACGAAAAAGCTTCAGAATGTATAAAAATGTATGTAAGACAATGGTATCTGTCGGATAATAATAAATGAAGATGATAGCAATGACACCTAGGCAAGATGTAAGACTCTGTGGTAGAACAATAATAAACAATAATAATATTTGAAAAGTGAACAAAGGAAAATTGACTGGAGCGGGATTTGAACCGGCGAACTCCTGAACAGACGCTCTACCAACTGAGCTATCCAGCCGTACGTTGGTGGTGACCCCAATAGTCAATTATCTTTGTTGGTTTGGCAGTCGGAAGCCATGAAACCGTGCACACACCGCCATATCCCAAGGACCGTTTCAATGATACACGGAACAATGCTGCAACCTGGGAACGGTACATGGGGGATCACTCAAAGAGGATACAGCTTTTTATTTTATATAATAATAAAATAACCATAATGATATTTCTACGAAGAGAAACCGAAAAACCATTTTTTGTTTGACTTTTTCTTTTTCTTACCTCTGCTAGATTCAGCACACTGGTGTGATCCATGTTGAGCTCAGCGGGCACCGACTGCACGATGTACCGACCATCTTGGAGTCTGTGAAGGGCAAAGCCATCACCGAGGATACGCAACTTCTTAATGGCTCGCATGAGATCATCACTGGGATAAAATACAGAGAAATTTCAAAATATAATCACCCTTTGGCGTCATCCAACAGCCATTTTAGAGGCAAATTGATCTTGAGATGTTGCCAAACAGACAGACTACTTTCTTGGACCTAGGGAGCACCCTGTGCAAATGATGATGAGGTTTACTTTCGAGCAGGATCTTACTTCAAGGCTTTGAGAAAGATCCTGCTAGGATTGAAATGTCAGGCCCTCCTATAACTCCAAGCATTTTATGTATTGCAGGTCATTATTTTGGTTGATGAGCAGTTTGCAGCAGTTGATTACTTGTAAAAAGTACTAAAATGATTGATTATTTCATTCTATTCAATCACAAAACTCTGACTAATGTTTCCATGAGCCAAGATCAGTGCTTCCCTGTTCATCATAGCTCATGCAATTTTGTCCTACTTGGATCCCCTTTGTCCCTCGGCCCCGGCCGTAGGCCTACTCACAGGCTGACGTCCTGAGCCTGTTTGGATCGTCCGCGGGTAGCTCGCACTTTCTTCAGGAGTTCATCCATGCTAAGCAGCCCTCCATTGCGGTGCTGTGTGGCCAGACAAACCTCAATGATTTGGACTCCGAGCTCATAGTAGAAGTCCCCGACACCGAGCATCTCGGACCAGAAGCCTTTTCCAGCTGCAAGATGTTACAAAAATAGCAAGTCAACCCAAGATATAGCAGAATTGTCCTTTTGAGACAGAATCTAGCTTTTGAAAGCAAACTTTATAATCAGCAAGGCAGGAAATTCACAGAGGCCATTGCCTTGGTGCCCCTTGGATTGTCCCATGAAATATTTTAGTAGACCTGTCAGCTTCTATCACAGGTTACCTTTGCCAGGGGAAAAAACTATCAAGGGCAACTTTTCTCAATTTATGTACAAAAAGAGACTAATAAAAAAATGTTCTTTACATCATTTACAGTCTGAAATGGCTTTTTCTTTCACAGTCTTGTGTCTACTGATTTTAGCTACTTTCGTCCAAGAATCAAATTGTGGAGTCATTAATAATCGCAGTCTTGCAAAAACATTACTCAATCTGAATATTTAGCATGTGACTTAATGAACAATTCTGATAAGGAGACAGTCGCTATTGGGCAGGGGCCAAGATTGTTGCGATGACTGAACTGGAACTTAGGCCATGTCCGAAATGGGCTTCCCAAGGTACAACTAGGTCTATTGTCTTGGTGTCTCTGCATATTTTCAATTGAGTAAAGACCTAACCCTAGCTCCAGACAACAGATTCGGATGCAGCCATAGACTCTTCAGGGGTCGATTTCACCAAAGTCATCATAACTCACTTGCTATCAATTGTAGGACTTATGATGCATTGCAGCCCTTCGTTGGATACGATGAGTTATCCTTTGTAACTCGAGTTGCGATCAATCGTAGGGCTTTGTGAAATCGACCCCTGGTTTTAAGGTCTTCAGGTCCTTAGGTCATTGTCACCATGACCAACCGAGGGTTATGATCATCGCAACTAGGGCCATGAGGGGACTCAATGATCAAGAGAATGGGTGAAACTAGGACATTGAGAAGGGTCAATATTTGGGCCTTTCTCACATGCCAGTGGATCCACTCCAATCGTGGCACACATCTCCTGGAACTGCATCCTGAACTCCGGATTGCGACGGATGTCGTTCTTGTGACTGGCTGCAAACTCCTCCAAGTTGGTGCGGAAGGCTTCCAGCATCTTGGACATCTGGCTGAGCTGGTCTTCAGCTATCTCGCTGCCTTTGTCTCTGTACTTGGCCTGACAAGTCACAAGATAAAATGTAATGTTCTTAAAAATATAAAATCGCAGGGAAGGGATTCTCAACTCCCCTTCCAAATATCTTCTGTATGTTTATACCTTGTAATACAACTATCACGATGAACTAGGCATAAACATCGATTCGTATTAAACCTTGGTCTGACATGGGGACTTGTCAGACCAAGAGTTATGATTATCTTATTTTTCAAGTTTGCAAGAAGCGCGTAAGAAAATTGCATTTTTAGTTTTACAATGAAATGTTGCACAAATTTCTTCAATCTAGGCTTTTAAGGACCCAGGAACATTTGCTGAAAGTTAAAAGTATCATTTTTGTGGAGAAGAAGCTATTTAAGAGGTAAAATAATCAAGTGTTTCGGGGATCCCTTCTTATCACAATCCCCAACACATTGACAAGACATTCACAACACAATTCAGATAGACTTTGCAGTTTGCAATAAAAATGTTTTCCAGTTTACTTACTTGTGCAAGCTTCTGTTTATTAATTGCTCCTATTCCTTTCGCTCGCCTCATTTTTAGTTGGTTCTAATATTGGCCAAACTGCCACAGCCTTTCACAGATGAAAATCCTATTCCTAACCATCAACACAAAATTAATTCGATTCTTAATGGGGAGACCTGAAAATATTGTTCCGGGTATATTATCTACGGACGACTGTTTCATGTACCTACTATCGATCTTTAAAAAAATGATTGACCCCCGAATTATCTTGGATGAAACACTTCAGTAATGTAAATTGTTAAGCAGAATCTTTTCACAGTGAAAGTGGAAAATAATTCGAATTGAGTATTAATAAAACAAACTTAAAGGGATGGTACAGAATTTTATTGGTTTTTGCGACAAACCAACAAAAGTGTTCAAAATCATAAAACAGTCACAGTGTTTATGTCTCGCAGTCAGTCTGAACATGCCCTCGAACAAAGAGGGCGCTGTTGTACAAACAGCTAATGTGCATTTTGTATTCATGCACGACTGATTGAAAAGTAAGTAGGCCCTACAACTACAAATCTTGTTATTTTCGGGGATTTGGAATATTTATCTTGCCCTAGGAAGCGGAGAAAAGCAAGGTCAGCAATCAAGTCTAGGTTGTGTGTTAGATTTTCTTTTGATATGAATTCTTTAGCATCATTTTAATAATACAACTTAAGAAACGAATCAATCTGAAGTTGACCATCTTGACTGCACTCGATCTGACTCAGGCCGTGTAGGCCTACTTTCCAAATTCTCTGGCTGTGACCGCAAATAACACGCAAGTCGGCTGCAGTGGCTGCCATAGGTGCATGCGTAATTTGCAGCCGCAGCCAGAGAATTGGGAAACGGCCTCAGTCTCAGTCAGACTCTGTCTCTGCAGTCACAGCATTAGTTAGCCTGGATCTGGTACCCAGACCCCCAACAGATGAAGAGTTGTATTCAGGTGACTTAGTTTACCAATACTATAGAAGCTGGGTACCAGCTTACCGGAGTGGACTACTTATGTATAGGAATGCCTAACAAACTATTGTTTGTGCATTTGTACAACAAGTGTTAGTATTCCAAATTAACTCTCAGTTTTACTGCTACTTGCTAGTATCTGGCTTTGAAGTTTGATGTAAATGCTGTGCACGCTTTCTTCTTGGTCCGAAGGTAGAAGTAGACATGGAGTTTCAACCCTCGGCTGGGGAACAACAGTACACGCCCAATGACTACCTGGAAGGTGCCATTCCTGTGGAGGGATACGTGGGCGAGGATGGGCATGCTCCGATCGTTGAGGAATACGTAGAAGGTGATTCCCACTCTGAACCTTGTTCTGACCAATCAGTTTCAGTCATAAAATGTCAGTTAAATATCCTGAGAGACATATTTCGGAGTCCAAATAAAAAGCCCCCCCCCCCTAAAAAAAAAGGGTACAAATTTGGCACTTGGACTTAAGTGTATGAATCTATTATTATTAATGTGGAATTTTTTTTTCCAATTATCAACTTTAAATGACTTAAACCTTGAACTCCAACTGGGCAAGTCCATGGTAATGTGTTAGTTACCTGTTAAAGAGACTATGACTTATTCCTTGATCAATCATTCTTGAAAGACTCGAATTTAAAAATGTTTGATTGGAATCAGCAAGTGTATATATATCACCATTACCACTGATAATTCCTTGTAATGCTTGCAAATAGGCAAAAAAAAGAGGTGACTTACATTACAAAAAAGAATGTCCCTAACCATGGAAATACCATAGAGATACATTCTAATAAACTAGAGGGTGGGCTCGGCGAAATTTCTGTGACAACATGGGGATCGATCCGCCATTACTGAAATGGGCACTGCGCCGGCGCTTTACTATCTTTGCTGTGTACGTACGGCGTAGGCCTTTGTACTGTAGTTTACGCAAGTGCTCCGTCAGCACAGCATTCCCTGGTACGCATGAATATACTTAATTCGTGCCCATAATAGTAATGGCTGCACAGGCCCATGCGATCACAGCGCCACAGTACAGGGGAGTATTGTGCGTCCGCCCTCTAGTTTATTAATATGTATCTCTATGGGAAATACCCACCTGCATTTTCCTTAATAACTTTTCTTGATTTATATGATTTTGGACAGGCCCTCCGTTGCCCATGCACGGCTCTTACCGGGAGTTGCACAGCTTGATGGCTGATGGAGGTGACCACTTCGGAGTGTCTGCGGTGGCATTCGATCGGCAGGAAGAGTTTCTCTGGATGGGTAACCAAGGGGTAAGATGACCACCCTCCTGGCCGGGGCCACTTTCATAGAGCTTCTTAGCACAAAAATTCGCTAAGCATGACTACTTTTCTGTCTTAGTAAAAACAGGATTAACACCCAATTTTCCGTTTGTTGTGTATCACTTGCAATTGTTCTTTGGCTGTTGTTCGCTGACCATGAATATCAAATGGAATTTTCAATGGTGGTTTGTGTTATTTGGCAAGCTATTTTTGTGCTAAGCAATTTATTGTGCTAAGCAGCTCTATGAAATTGGCCCCTGGTGGAATATTTGGCCTTAGCGTCCATTGGGGAGATGTTTATATTTAGTCTTGCCGGTTCCGGAAAATCGGTTGTCAAATTTAAAGGAACTACATGGATGTCATGGGGCCAATTTCATGGAGCTGTTAATCACAAAAAACAAATGCTTAGCACAAAATGTCTTGCTCAATCAAACAAACCACCATTAAAACTTCCATTTGATATTCATGGTCAGCAACGGCCAAAGAACAATCACAAGTGATACACAACACATGGAAATTTTGTTGTTAATCCTGTTTTTTATTAAATTTCATGGTTAGCAAATGTTTGTGCTAAAGAAGGGCCCCTGGCTTCTGACCCTTTGGTTTTGGCCTCATTTGCCTCTTAAAATGCATCCAATGGCAGTTTGAGACTTAAGAATAATGAAATTGCCCTTTTGCTCAGAAAGTGTGGCCTTGTACCTCGAGCAACAAAATCTGAAATCTGGGTCCACTTTCATAAAGCTGCTTTAGCACCAAAATTTGCTTTAGCACCAAAAACCTTGTTAAATGAAATCACTCAAATCAGTATGCCAGCCAAATACTCCTTGTGAATATTATGCTCAGCAAACAATGGCCAAATACAACAAAAGCAGCAGCAGTAAACATCACATGAATTTTTGGTTGGTAATTCTGTTTGATCCAAGAAGACTTTTCATGCTTATTAAACAAATCGTTGTGCTTAAGCAGCTCTATGAAGCCTGGCTTGTGGATTTTCATGAACCTGTTACCTTTGAATGTCAATGAGACCAAAATCTGTAGACTTTATAATTGGACAGGGTTCGAATCCACTGCCTCCTGATGTCATACAGAGTCGACTGCCAACCTTGTAGTGTAGCAGTAGGCAAGCCATCTTATGGATCCGTTACCTCATCATAGTAAATCCCCATGCACAAGAGTTAGGAGGGCTTTGGCGTTTGGATCCTTACGGGATCTCTCCCAGAGGCTTAGGGCCTGTTTGTTTCAGTGTCAGTTCTTTCGTGCTTAATAATCCAATTTTTGTGCTTAAGCAGCTCTATGAAATATGCCCCTGATTTGCAATAGCTGATGGAATAAATTCTCAGAAATCGTCCGTAGCTGAAACAAATTTCATCATTGCCTTGTGGCTGGTGCACGTTGTATTGAAACAAGCATGTCATGCTGAAGTTTCTCTTGTTCTGTTGTCGATGTAGGGACATGTGACCTCGTACTACGGCACGCAGATGCAGAAATACACCTCCTTCCAGATGCACGCCACCAGAGAAATCCGTCAGATTACGTCGTTTGACGGCGGGGTCTTGGGCCTGACGAGCAACAGCCTTCACTGCCATGCCAGGCAGGGACTCAGGGTCTTCGACTACAGGTTTGTGTCGGACATTTTTGAGTTTGTAAAAGTATTCAAACCGTGGACTAATGACAAAAGGGATTGTGTGGTCCACGATTAGGAAAATGTCCACGATTGGACTTGAAAATTTCTATTCCAAGTCCAGACAGGCTTACATCAGAACAGCGACCCCCCCCCGGAATACCGTACTGGCGCCCTTACCAACTGTCTGAGCTATCCAGCCCTATGTTGCCAATGTCCCTAATAATAGTCAATTATCTTTGTTCGTTTGGCAGTCAGAAGCCATCAAACCTCTCACATTTTTTTTCATTGAAAAGTGAACAAAGAAAAATTGACTGGAGCGGGATTCAAATCGGCGACCTCCTGGACACTGAACAGGCGCTCTACCAACTGAGCCATCCAGCACTACGTTGGTGCTGTCCCAATAGTCAATTATCTTTGTTTGTTTGACAGTCAAAAGCCATGAAACCACGCACACACCGGCAAACTCCCAATGATCATTTTCACCGATATGCGCATTTTTTTTTTTTTCAGCGGAGAATCTCTTCAAGACATGCAGTGCATGCTGATCTACAACGGTACCCACCTGCTGATGGGAGGCCACCAGAACACCCTGGTGGAGTTTGACCTGATCGAGGGCCGGGAGGTAGCCACATTCACCGCACAGGACCCCGGCGTGGCCATCATGCGACACGGGACCAACTTCATTTGCTGCGGCGATACCAGCGGGAAGGTGAGAGGAGTACAGGGAATCGCAGTGGATGGAATGTTGTTGGGAACCAGTTTAATAAGAGAGAGAAGCTAATATTGGTCGGGCCCAGCTACCAAAAAGGCAGGCCAGACATTGGCTTTACCTGGGGTCTTGGCTTCTGTGATCCCCAGCCTTGAATTCTGAATTTCAAACCCCTGCTTTATCCTGGATCATCTAGTTGGCATCAACCTGATTGACAGATTGAGTCCACATTGATCACAGACATTATTCAGAAGCCAGGCTTTATTGAATATAAGCAGCTCTATTGTAGTGAAGTTCAGGGATGACAAAACAGCACTCACACTTTGTCTGATCCAGCATGTACATGAAATGACATAAACCTGTGAACATTTTAGCTCAATCGGACATCTGAGTCACGAGAAAATAGAGAAAACCTGGCTCAAATTGTCTTATAAAACATAAAGAATGGTTTTGATCTTTAATACTCCTTGATCAAAACTGTTTTTGGTCTTTGTTTTACCAATTTCTGGATAAATACACCATTTCAGGTGGAAATATTTTGACAGTATGTTTCTACAATCTTCACACCATCTTCATACCCTGAAAGTTGTATGTAATTCTGTGAACATTTCTGTTTGGGTATGTTACCAATCCTGGTAGCAGACCGAAACAGAAATGTTCACAGATGTATGTATAACTTACAGGGTATGAAGATGGTGGTGGTAGAAACATACCGTCAAAATATTTCCGCCTGAAATGGTGTATTCATCCAGAAATATTAAAGTAAAACAACGACCACAATTTTGTTTTTTAAAGATCAAAAATAAAAGAGAAAAGACTTAAGAAATACTGTGGTCGTTTTCCACGATTTTCTCAAAAAGTGGGCACCGTATGGGACTGAAATTTTCACAGATGACTGTTACTGTATCTGTCTTGGTATTTTTGCCCATGAATCTGTATTTCTTTGACAAAAACCAAAGTATGATATAACCTTTAAGAGATCAAACTCCTCCGGGCAGTAATTCCTCCGATGACCCTCCTGATGACCCTCAACTGATTCATTTGCCTTTGGATAGGTTCACTTGAGAGATCTGAGGAGTCTGAAGGTGGATCACGTCCTTGATCCTCACTCGGGGACCCTGTCCGATTTTGACGTCCACGGTAATCAGCTCGTCACTTGCGGCTATGGAGAAAGGTACGTGTGGGGAAGAAATTGGATCATCTGCTCGGGTTTCTAGAATCACGACCTTCCCAAAGGTCCTGGTGGTATGGAAGCACAGCTTCATGAAACTCTCAACTACAGGATGTTTGTTATCAAAGTTATCATCAACAGTGACTTAGATTTGACAGTTTGCGTGGTGAAGGTACAATGGGGTGGAGATCTTATGGCACCATCATCACCATCAACTCAAATAACCACAATAGAAACTGATTGGATTTTAATTTATGTCATTGAAGAGTGAACAAAGAAAAATTTACTGGAGTGGGATTCGAACCATCGATCACCAGTAGACGGTCGGTACGGTACAGTATTCTGGTGGTCGCTGGTTCAAATCCTGCTCCAGTCAATTTGTCTTTGTTCACTCTTCAATGATCAGCAGTAACTGTTAAGGATACTAATCAAATGGATTTCACTTGAGTTTTGGGATCTCCCAAGTATTAAATGCATTGTTGTCAGACATCTAGGAATTCAACAACAAGACAAACTGATTATTTTTATCATATTCTGTTACCAGGAATGGTGGGCTGTCTCTGGATCGGTTCCTGATGGTGTATGACCTCCGGACAATGCGACCAATGAACCCACTGCACATTCCCATTGAGCCATGGTACCTCCGCTATGTACCGACATACTCCAATAGAGTCGTCGTTGTCAGTCAGGTGACTTCCTCCCCCTCCCCCACCCCTCGCCCCATTGAATTCCTGACCTACTTCAGCATTGTGAGATTTGAAGTTATGCATGGTGGAAGTACTAGAAAGATATGATTTGTTTAACACCAAGTATAGGCCTTTTCACACTTTCTCCTTTTTGATCCTTATTGAAACCAACCTGGATCCGCCCTGGTTCAGCCCGACAAGTTTTTGAACTGGATTTAAGAGACAACGTTCACACTACATTTTTGGGGAACCGGTTCATATGACACGCATCACGGAGAAAAATATAGTTTGGAACCGGTTTGAGATTTTCAACCATGGCTCCTACCAGGGTTGATTTTGATCCTGTTAATAGGCTGTCCTACCCGGGTTGGCTCGGGGTTGAAACTTATCAAGTGTGAAAATGGTTGAAAAAAGTCTCGATCCGGTTCTAATTTCCGAGATTTTGGATAATGTGAAAAGTCCTTATACTCTTTTGGAAGTGTGTTTGTTTCGGAGAAGATGTTTCGAAAAGTGTCTTATTAAGGAGGACGAACAGAGCATACTGTTCATTTGGTCTTTCTGGTCTATCCACATAGCTTGAGGTCCAACAAGTTTTGTGGTAATTATTTGTTTCGTTTCATTCTCTCACCAGACCGGTCAGTTTCAGCTGCTTGACCCTGGTGGTCTGGTGACCGCTGAGGCCATGCTGCTATACCAGGTCAACATTGCCGGTGACATGACCTTAGCTCTGGACGTGTCAAGCAACTACAAGGCCATTGCATTCGGAGACTCTGGCGGTAAGACAATGAGACTTCTTACGAAAACAATTCTAAAACCACTCCCAACTTGTTCTTCCCATTCTTTTCTTTTGTAGGATGTGGAAAGTTTCACTTTAATGTGTAGGGGTGTAGTTCTCGAGACCACTTTATGTGCTGGTCTTGGTCTTGGTCTTGGTCTTGATTTCATCAGCTATGGTCTTGGTCTTGGTCCAACCGGGCCCAATTTCATGAAATGCATTATCGTATTAAGCAAAAATTCTTCGCTTACAGTAGTAAAGTTTTTTTTTTTTTGCTTATAGTTAGCGTATTTCACAGGAGAGTTTTCTTTTTTGATATGGTAAGCAAGGACTTTCTGCAGAATGCATATGACAAATCATTAGCAGAAAAATAAAATAAGTTTAACCTAGAAATTCTTTGCTAACCGATTAAGCACCGAAAGTCTTGCTTATGGATTCCATGAAATGGATTTCACACAAGGCAGTACCCGTGAGCACAAAGATAGGCTGTAACGGATTCCGTGAAATTGGTCCCTGGTCTGGGCTACAACACTGTTTACAAGTTTCACCACTATAAACAACTTTCTTTTGTCATTTTGTTTCTTTCCCACAGGTTATGTGCACCAGTGGACCGATTCAGAAGAGGTGACTTTCAATGCTTTTCCGAGGGAGACGGAATTTGCTCACCCCGTAAGTCGCAAAATTCTGAATTTGAAATATTGAGGTTTGGCTGGATTAATTAGATTTAAAGATACTTTGGTAACTGTTGATAGAACAGCTGCGGTCTGTTCATGATTGGATTTGTCATTGAATAAAAACAAACCTTTGAAATGTTCAGCTCATTTGATCATTGGAAACAATAGAAAACACCACAAAACTGTTGTAATTGTTACGCTAAATTGTAAAGGTAATTGTAATTGTGAGGTTTTGATCTCGGAGATCAAAACTGTTTTCGACCTTTTGTTTTTTAATACTCATTTCTGGATAAATTAGGCATTGCAACTTTTCCTCGGATCAGGTGATTTCCTCTTTTTTCACTTCACTCTTATGCCATTGATTAGTGGAAAACACTGTACAAAATATTGTAAAGATTGGAATTTCCTCTTTTTTAGAATGTCCAAGTTGCATGCCTGATAAATACAGCATTTATTAATGTTAACGATATGTTTGTATATTTGTGCCCTGTAAGTTATACCGGGTAGGTAAATCTGTGAATGTCTGTTTTGGTTTCCTACCAAAGTGTAATTGTACCTTTATGGCTTTGCATGGCGGAAGCACATATTGTGGTAACGCCATGAGACATATGTTATACTCTCGTATGACTTCTGGCAAGTATACTCAGGCTGTCTTTAGAAGAAACCACCCGAATTCTCCTGAGGACGGCCAGAGCATACTGGCCAGAACGTCAAGTTACCTGGCTCTTTTCAGATCCACCCAAACTCATAAAAAGAGTATTACATAATGTCCCATGGTGTTACTACAAAACCAATTACTTTCAGCTAGATTAAGCCGTGTCCCAATTCTCTGGCTGCAGCTGCAAATTACGCATGGCAGCCACTAGCCAGTGACTGCAGCCATTTCCATAGACTTGTGTGTTATTTACGGTCGCATTAAGAGAATTGGGACACAGCCTCAGTTTTTAGTTCGGTACCTAATAAAGCACTCTGAGATATTTTAGAAATAGTGACCGTTAATTTGTTTGTTTTTGTTTATCTCATTAGCCGGACCACCACCCTCCACTGTCCATTAGTAACGAGTTTGCGTCGTACTCCTCCATCCCAATGCCCTACGGCGAGGGACCGCTCCTCTCTGATTGGCCAGCTGAATACTGTCACCCCGTGGTCAGGTGGGTACTGATTAAAGGTATAATACATGATTGGTTAAGGTCACAGAACAGCCCTCACACTTTGTCTGATCAAACATGTACGTATGAAATAATAAACCTGTAAAAATTTGACCTCAATTGCCTATATGCTCCCTTTAAGATTAATCCAGTCAGTTTCTTTCGTTGTTTTTCGATGAAAATTCCAATAATTTAAAGATTGGTACCAAAGTCTGCTTCTCTAAAAAGACCCCTTGATCGATAAGCTCTTGGCTAATTCAAGAAATGATGTATCTCGCAGACAAGCCCCGCCCATCGACCCAGAGATCCTGCGCTCCATGAAGGTGGTACAGTTCATAGGCTACGCCCCCAACCCCGGCAACAAGAAGCGCAACCAGGTAGCCTACAAGGAGGTCAAGCCAGAGAAACGCAAGGGCAAGAGCAACGTGCCCGAGTCTCCGCTCGGTCGAGGTCAGGATTGTCAGAGAAAGATTTTATTTGCCCTGGAAAGAGTTTTAATTTCTTCCTTGTTTGAGGAAAAAATTACAACCGGCAGCATAAAACAGGCTCTTTATGTAGTCTTGGTTCACGACATTGTTGGTGTGGATACTCGAACTGATTACCCGCACTGACCTGCACGTTCCGCAAGCATGGAATACTGATCCGCAAGCATGTACACGCACGGACATGTCAATAACAACGTCTTAGGAATCCTGTAAAATCTCCTACCGAAAACGGCGAGAAACACACTGCATATGCGTTACTTTTGAAGTCAGGCACAGCCAATTAACATACACATACATGTCCGTGCGTGCGCGGCATTGGTGGTAATCATACATATTCAACAGTGTGTCATGGAGAGGACGTAGCGCGCTACGTAACAAGGTGCGCATGCAACTCACGGCCTTAACAGGATTCCCAAGACATTGTGTAATACAGAGAGGTTTTTACGTACATCTACATGTGTGCGGGTCAGTGAGGGGAATCGATTTGTACGCTCCAGTAATAACAACGTCGTGAACCAAGACTAGCTTTCATGCTGTAAAATTGCCTTCTGTTGATTTTTGTTGGTAGTACTTTCAGTAATGGCTATGGATTTGTACACCTAATCCATTTAGTCTGGTGCCGGAAAGGTTGAAGATGATCCATGTCCTTTGCATTGAACCCTCCTCAGATGCCGACATGCACATGTACATGGTGCCCAAGTACTATCGCAAGGTGGAGATCAAGTACTCCAAGCTGGGTGTGGACGACTTCGACTTCCGCCACTACAACCAGACCAACTTTGCTGGTCTGGAACCCCACATCCCCAATGCTTACTGCAACTCCATGCTACAGGTATTAATAAGGCAACAGTTATTTGTCTGGTCTGGTGCCCAATGTCAACAGCCAACAGACTGAAGATGTTATGCATTTTTATACCGTAATACAACCATCTTTGGGGCCAGACCAAGTTTTGCAAATCAGGAACCACGCATCCCCAATGCATAATGTAGTTTTATGCTGCAAGCCGGCAGCCATTTTGTGGTCTAGTACCTGGTCTCACACATCAAGTGCCACTGACTTTCGCCCTTTTTGAAACAGAGGCTCAGGCTAAGACTCTGGTTCCGACATTCATATGCTGAAAATAAAGGTTGTGGTTTTTCATTGAAGCTAAAGCTCTGTTTTTCTTTTCAAATGAGAGAATCTACTTCTGAACCGCAGCCAAAAGCCTTTATTTTGGGATCTGTTATTTTAGAATGGATTCACAAAATGGTGTCGGAGCCTGAGCCTGAGCCTGGGCCTCAAAAAGGACCTTTAGTAACCATTTACTATCCATTCTATGCACATCCTATTGTGTTTTACATTTTGGATGTTCAATCCAGAGCTTTTGAACAGATTTGATGTGTTTTTTCTTTGTTGAATCAGTTGCTGTATTTCCTGGAGCCGTTGCGTTGTGTCCTGGAGAGCCACTTGTGCAACAAGGAGTTCTGTCTGGCATGTGAGATGGGTCTACTCTTCTACATGCTGGACCAGTCTAAGGGTCAAACCTGCCAGGTACGTATCCCCAAACCTCTGTTAAAGGTAATATCATACTTTGGTTTTTATCAAAGAAATACAGATTAATGGGCACAAATATCAAGACAGATACAGTAACAGTCATCTGTGAAAATTTCAGTCCCATACGGTGCCCACTTTTTGAGAAGACAGTGAAAAACAGCCACAGTATTTCTTAAGTCTTTTCTCTTTTATTTTAGATCTTTTAAAAGATCAAAAAGATTTTCGGTCGTTGTTTTACTAATTTCTGGATAAATACACCATTTCAGACGGAAATGTTTTGGTATGTTTCTACCACCACCATCTTCATACCCTGTAAGTTATACGTAAATCTGTGAACATTTCTGTTTTGGTTTCTTACCTAAGTATGATACTACCTTTAATAATATCTTACAACACTGGTAAGCCCAGTTTGATTTTTGCCTCTGGCGTGAAGGTTGGCCAGGCAGCTGCTTTTTGAAACTAGGCCCTGGGGATTCCAAAGAGAATCTCTAAAGGGCCAAAACAAAAATCCTGTGATCATCGGCAGATGAGCTAGGTATTAAGGGGCAGAAGTAGAAGCCCTCTTGTGGAAGGGTTGCAAGTTTTGGCAGTCAGACGGAGCAGGTCTTTGTTTAGTTCAGTCCAACATTTCCTCTCCATCAGAACCTGTTCTTTTTTATTTTTTGCCGACGTACAGGCGAGCAACTTCCTGCGAGCATTCCGCACCATCCCCGAAGCGTCGGCCCTGGGTCTGTTGCTAGGCGAGGCAGAGGAGGCCACCGGGAAGGCCAATTTGCCCCGCCTCATCCAGAGCTGGAATCGGTTCGTACTGGCTCAACTCATACAGGTGAGGGCTCAGTAACACCTCTCATCTCAATCCTCTCTTGACGTCTTAGGTTTCAAATCAACGACCTCAGTTAGACTCCCCTGTGCATTCACCTGACACCAATTTCCTACTGTAATATCTTTCTGTGATCTCTTCATGAGAATGAAAGGACCCGGATGTCCGCGTTGATCTATAAGATCTCATAAGCATTGAATTTGCCTGCGTATTTAAGTGCCAATTCTACACATAGGGTAAGTTGAGCCATGACATTGGGCCCAGTAGCCTTGAGGAGGTATTTGATGTGTCTGATTCTTATAATCATCGTTGGTGTTGCAGGACACAGTGGAGACGGATTCAGGAGTCCGTACCGAGAGCGTCAAGCAGATGTTTGAGTCAGAGGTCCAGACAGAGGTGAAGTGCCGGTGTGGGAAGGAGACAGAGAGGTCATCGGCCAGCCTGCTGGTCACCCTCACCTACCCAGAGTTTCTTCCTCCGAGTGAGTGTGTCTTTACTTGTCCAACTTGTAGGGCCTTTTCGAAACGGAGGTTCAGGCTCAGGCTTTGGCACCATTTCGTGAATCCATTCTAAAGTTACAGGTGTTGAAATGGAGGCTTTTGGCTGCGGTTTGGAAGTAGGTTCTCTGGTTTGAAAAGGAGAGCTTCAGGTCCAGTGAAACACCTCAACCTATATTTTCAGCATATGGATGACAGAATTGGAGCCTTAGCCTAAGCCTCCATTTCAAAAAGGCCCATAGTCAACCAAAATTTTCATTTCACCATCATCCCTCTCACAATTTGATCAACAGAGGGCAGTTTTCAAAGGCACTGTTGACTCCATAAAATAGATTTATGGTAGCATTACAGTGGAACGCCACTATAGCAAACATCACTATACCAAAAATTTGGCTATACCGAACATCATCCTTGATTCCCAATTTGTGTGTACAATATATACCCAATATGGTTCTTTAAAGGGTCTCTGCAATGGGAATATTATGGCTTGAACATGTGCCAATAAAAAAACTGTACATGGGTATTGTAATTTTACCCACTTCCTCACACTGATTCAGGGTTAAAAACAGGTTGTTTTGGTCTGTATGCTAATTAGCATTTCCATATTAATGAGCAAAGCTGTGATGTCATCAGGGGAACTGAGAGCAGTAACCCAATTGATTTGTGCACAAAAAGTTGCAGTTGTTTTATAGGTTTTCTGACAGACCTTTTCCTCCTCAATGGTTTTATTTTGCCAAATATGTTCCTTTCACTCAACTGGTGGTGTAATTTTTTTACCAAACCATTTCTGTAGGTCAAGTTTGCCTCTTCATTTCTTATGTTTTTTCATTATATTTTGGCTGTTGGTTCCCTACATAAGTATGCGTGAAAATCCCCCGTTTTACAAAGCCATTCAAAGGAAAACCAAATGCTGGTTTGAAACCAAAATAAGACTTGCCATTCATTATTTGTCAGTATATTCTCTGTATGAAGGCAATAAAATAACCTGACTGAAAAAAGCACTGCAGCCGCCCTTTAAATCACTATGACGAATGACCACTATATAACAGACAATATCTGTGCTTCCCACCATATTCGTTATAGCGGCGTTCAACTGTATCAATTTTCAGATTTTAAAGTTTTGGAATACATTTGATTTTGTTGATAGCTGCAACGAGGCCAGCCAAAGAGGTGTCCTTCTCATCGGTATTGCAGAACAGCATGCTGCTAGACCAGACAATGCAAGCATGGTGTGATGACTGCAATAGGTACCAGCCTACGGTGAGTATAAGGCCCTTTTCCTAACCTCGGCTCGGGCTCCGGCTCAGGCTCTGGCTTGGCTCCACTTCGTGAATCCATTTTTAAATAACAGGTATCAAAATAGATGCACTAGGATTTGGAAGTAGATACACTATTTTGAACATGAAAACAGAGCTTCAGCTTCAATGAAAAGCCACAACCTACATTTTCAGCATATGGATGACAGCGCTGGAGCCAGAGCCTGAGCCGAAGCCTGAGCCAGAGCCTGAACCAAAGTTTGGAAAAGGGCCCAAGTGCAGACAGAGAGACTGACAAACAGACAGTTGCTAGACCAACAGCTCACAGACCGGTGAAAATTATGCTGTGGCATCTAGAATATTAAGCACTTGGCACCAACCAAACTTTCCCCGAGGTAAGGTTTGCATTCTGACCACAGAGCTTTGTAAAGTACAAAGTTGAACAAGTTCTGGAAAGACCTTCCTCTCTCCTTTTCCTTTTTGCTGTCCGTATAGTCACAAAAGCGGACCTACAAGCGCCTGCCGGACGTGCTTGCCGTCAACTGCCATCTGGAATCCAACTCAGATATCCTCTTCTGGAAGATACAGGAACAGGTAAATTGGTTAAGACTCTTGGGCTGCGTTTGAGCGGTTACTCCCGGTAACACGAGTATGATGCGCGAGCAATACTCTCCAGTGCAGGAGTATACTCCCCATGGGGAGAGAGTATACTCTCGCTGACCTGAGTGTCGTACTCCAGCCGTTTGAGCACTCGGGAGTATACTCGTGTTAACGCGAGTAGCTCGCTCGAACGTAGCCATGGAGTGGAGGGTCGGGTGTAGCAGAGGCTGCTTCTTATCTCCGGCTTCCTTTGGGGTCTAGAAGTACAGTGATGAAACTGTTTTTATTTCAAGGTTGGCTTACCCTTTCACCGGCTTGTGTTGGTACTACATCAGTGCTCGGTGCATTTTTGAGCAAACATGAAACAATCCTGCTGGATCAGGTGGGATTCGTACTTAAACTTCTTGCTTTTAATACTAGTGTTGGGGTCAATTTCATGAAGCCCTACAATCGATCGCAACTCAAGTTTATACAAAGGATAACCCATCGTATCTAAGGCCAAAAAAACAAAATGTTGTGTTGCCCTCAAGTGGAAAAATTAAAAATTTTGGTCAGTCGGTTGATTTTTTATTTTTTTTGCTGATTTTCAAACATTTAAGAATAAATACAGGATGTATGGTCACCAGGGCTTATAAATCAACGGTCTTAGGTCGTTTTGTAGGAGACACGCTTTTTTACTGCTAAATCTTACATTTTCTGTCAAAAATGGTGAGTCTTTATACTTCAGGACTCAGAGAAAAAAAAAAAAGAAAGAAAAATCCCGACCCAAAGTTTTGGCATTTTATGGTCCGTCACTGAGGGCAACACAAAAATTCTTTTTTAGGCCTAATGTAGGGCTGCAATGTGTCATAACTCTTACGATTGATAGCCTGTTTGGATGAGTTTGGTGAAATCAACCCCAGGGGCCGATTTCACTAACGCTTTGCGATCATCGCTAAAGCCCAAATCCATCGCTAGACGGAAAATCGATCGCTATTTTGCGTAGCAATTTTCCATTTAGCGATTTGGGCTTTATCGATGATCACAAAGGGTTTATAGTGAAATCGGCCTCAGATGTCATACCACTAGACCACCAAGCTAGCTGGAGTCAGCAGGTTAATTTGAATCCAATATAGCAAGGGGTACTTTAATTGATGATAGTGTTTTGTGTACGTCCTTGCAGCTGGCCAAAGCTAAAGAGTCGGAGGCCCACAAGCAGCAGTTAGAGACTAACCTGGCTAGCATCAAGATGTGTCGGTACGGCCAGGCATGCACCAGGCAAGGGTGCAAGTTCAGGCACATGGACGAACGAGATGCAGCCAACCCGTAAGCTTGTTATTCTTGTCTTTGTATCTGTCTATCAATCAATCAACCAAATGACCGATCAATGACTGAGCAATCCACTGACCGATCAACTGATTAATTGACTGACTGATTGACTTCTCAATCAAATGACCAATCGACTGACTGATTGACTTACTGATTTACTGACCAATCAACTGACCGATCGACTGATTAATTGACTGAACAATTAACTAACTGATTGACTGACTGATTGAATGACCACTTCACTGACCAATCAAATGACCAATCAACTGATTAATTGACTGACCGATTGACTGCTCAATCAACTGACTGATTGACCGACTGATTGATTGACCACTTCAATGACCAATCAACTGACCGATCGACTGATTAATTGACTGACCGATTAACTAACTGATTGACTGACTCCCCGAATGACCACTTCACTGACCAATCAAATGACCAATCAACTGATTAATTGACTGACCGATTGACTGCTCAATCAACTGACTGATTGACTGACTGATTGATTGACCACTTCAATGACCAATCAACTGACCGATCAACTGATTAATTGACTGACCAATTGATTTATTTATTGTCTGACCACTTGATTGATTGATTGTCTGACCGATTGACTGACCAATTAACTGACCAAATGTGAGGACAGTCTTCTGTGCCAAATTTCACCAATTACGTTTTTCATCTTTATTCTGGCAATAGCCTGCTACAAGAGGAGAACAAAGCTTCCTGGCTGCCCCACGCCCTGAGGATGCGACTGAACAAAGATGGCTCCCTGGAAATTCAGGAGGTCAGAGAAGAGGTAACTCAGACATTGGACGTTAATGAAACTCAGGCTCGGGCTCAGCCTTAGGCTCAATCAGTAAGATTCTTCATACAGCCTCCTCCTGAGTAGTATATGTGATAGTTCAAGTCAAGCCATGGGCTAGCGGTGCTTGCATTCTTGGGCAAGACGCTTTTTCAAATATTGCTCCTCTTCACCCAGGAGTAAATGGGTACCTGTGAGGGTAGAGTTTGTGTGCTTGATTGCCTTTATACTCTCCAGGGTGTTGAGATGTTTTAGCCCAATGACCAGGTAATAATAATAATCTGCGCCTTTGAATGGAACTTTCTAGATACTGTGCGCATTATAAATTCTCTGATATTATTATTATCCTAGGAAAAGGGTGACAGTTCGTCAGGGTTCGTGGACTACTATCTACATGCTTCCATTGCTCACATCAAGGACGTACGGACCGGAGGCAACCTTGTGGCACACATCCAGGTCGGGAAGACCTACCACAAACGCAAAGAGGTGAGACTCTTCTTCTTCTTTCGTATGAGACAGCTAGGCAATGTCACTCAGCCGCTGCAGCCAGCTCACTGTGTCAGGGCTCAGATTATCGAGGTCCAGGTCATTGGGTGGGGGAAGGTGGGGCACTCGTGGATGATGTGGTGGGCGGTCTGTTCCTCGGCTCCGCATGGTCAGGCTGCTGATGGACACAGACCCCAGCGATGCATGTTGGTGTTAAATCGGCCAACACCCGTCCGTAGCTGGTTTAGTGTTGACCCGTTCTTGCGAGGAAGGTCAGCCCCCAGTGGTAGGCTCGTGTTTGGGTTGACTGATTGTTGAGGGGGTCGGGGGGTCTCCTGTCAGCTGGTTCTTTATGCTTGGTGAGACTCGATTGCAGGCCGGAGATGCAGGGGGTGGGGGGGTGGGGTCCACACTCCAAATGTGGCTGCCGGAATTGGATAGATGCTGGTTCAGACCCAACCAATGGCGATCGCCGGGCTTGTTTTCAAGCTTGCTATAAACTGATTTTCTTCTGGTGCACTGAGCTTAGAGCTGCGGTCAGATTAGTATTTAAGAAACTCTCCGTATTGTAGAAATGGATTAACTATAGACCAATCCGACGGCACGATATACTGTCCGCCATTACAACAGTGTCCCCGCCTGCCTTTTGTCCGGCAACAAAGGAATTTATGCTCCGCCGCACTCTATAATTGCAGGGTGATTAGGGGACGTACACCCTGCAGTATAGAGTGTGGCGGACATAAATTCTTTTGTTGCCGGACAAAATACAGGCGGGGACACACCAGTAATGGCGGGTGTTTCCTACCTCCATGGTTGCGCCGTCGGATCAGTGTATAACAAAACTCGTTTCACGTGATAAATGCACACACCATAGAGGAAGCTATTGTATATCACTGTGATGTTGTTTCTCGTGCACAGGGCGTGACCCACATGCAGTGGTATATCTTCAATGATTTTAGCATCGAGGCCATTGAGAAGCATGAAGTGGTGCAGTTCAACATGGAGTGGAAGGTGCCCTGTGTCCTGTACTACATGAGAGAAGACATCAATGATCACTACGACATTACCAGTAAGGAGAATTTGCCATCCCAAACCAAAATCCCCTTTCATTTCAGATGTAACCTCTTATACTATGAGTGTGCAATTGCTTGAAATTGCCGGTAAGGAGAATTTGCTCTCCCAACCAAAATTCCCTTTCATTTCAGATGTAACCTCTTGTAAAATGACTGTGCCATTGATTGAAATTGCCAGTAAGGAGAATTTGCTCTCCCAACCAAAATCCCCTTTCATTTCAGAAATACAACGGGAATGTTGTGCAATTGCTTGAAATCACAAGTAAGGAGAATTTGCTACCCCAATGAAAATGCCCTTCCGTTTCAGAATGCCTATTGCATGTGATTGTGCCATTGCTTGAAAGTATCTTGCAATTGTCCCAAGAAATTGTTCGCACTAAAAAGAGAATTTGTTTAATAGGATTAATTGTATATAATTTTTTGTAACTAGTCATTAATTCTTGCTAAGCTTTGAAATTAATTTGTTATTATTTACGTTACTAATCTTGAAATGAAAAGTAAAACCAAGTACAAACTGTAGTATGTATTTGACAAATTCTTTCTTGAAATCAAACATTGTAAACTGGAATGCCGGTCTCAGGGGTTCTCCTAAATCCGTCCGTTTAAGTGGCATGCTTGTCTGGGGGACAGCTGAGACCAGGAGACAGCTGAGACCGGGAGACAGCTGAGACTGCCACACCGGCATTCCAGTCTTTTTGTTCTAGTCATACATTTGATGTTTTTCTCGTTCTCCGTTCTTTGGTGACCTTCTGCAGTCAACACACCGATCGACCATAATGTCCTGCAGCCCGAAGCCTCCCTCTCACAAGGTGTCCTCAGTCATAGTACCTTCACCCCGCTGGAGGAGCTGCCAAAAGAGGGCGACATTGTGGGCATCGACGCAGAATTTGTTTCACTGAATCAGGTAATAATGGGAGAGGATTAAATAAAAAGCTAGCTGGGGTCGGTGGGGTGAATTGAATCCAATATCGCGGCGGGTACCGCAGTAAATCATGAATATTAAATGAATATACAGTGCTCATCCACGAGGGCAAGCCTAATTTGCTTATTATCTATCTCCCGACCAAAATAATTGAGTTTCATGATTTACTGCAGTACCCGCCGCGATATTGGATTTGATTCACCCCGCTAACCCCAGCTAGCTCGGTGGCCTAGCGGTATGGCATCTGCACTAGTAAGCATGGGGTCGTGGGTTCGAATCCCACCTGAGCCAGCGGGTGATTTTTTCACGTGCACTCACAAGCACTGACTATACAGTGCTCATCCACATCAGTGAAGGGCAAGCCTAATTTGCATAAAAAATGATTATCTATCTCCCGACCAAAATCATTTAATATTCATGAAGTTTCTTTTTGTGAAATAAACATGTACAAAGAAAAGCATCCAGTTTTCTGTCAATATTATGTGCTATGCTTGTTCACTTTAGAATTATCGGCTGTCTTACTCACTATTAGCAGCTGACAGGGTTTCAGGAGTGGTTATATTATACAGTTTAGAATTGCAAAAAGGACTAGACATCTATGGCTGTAACAGCACATAGGGCTTTTCCGCATATGATATTATAAATAGATATTCAAATATAAACTGTTATACAAAGAAAGGGATCCCTTATGGACAAAAGAATCATGATCCTAGCTCTTACCACTTTAAATGAGGAGCTACTTCCTGTTTGACCTGAAGTAGAGGTCACTGGTCAAGCAGTGTGCCACAAAGAAAGACCTTGCCCAACATTGACTTTTGGTGAAAGAATCATGATCACAGCTCTTACAAAAAAAAGCAAACAAATCATTCTGAACTACGAGGAATGACCGCTATTAATTGTCTTAATTTCACTTGATTTCTTTGATGCATCTGTCGTATCTGTGATCAGGAAGAAGCAGAGATTCGTAGCGACGGCACACGGTCCACCATCAAGCCGAGTCAGATGTCCGCAGCCAGAATCAGCGTCATCCGGGGCCAGGGTCCGCTGACCGGTCAAGCCTTCATCGATGACTACATCTCCACCCAGGAACAGGTCAGTCCAAACATTGGTCTGGTCAAAGTATGATAGGTTTGTTGATGCTACACGGACACCATACAAATCGTGTCTCAACATAAAGGTGGTATCATACTTTGGTTTCTTGTCAAAAAAATACAGATTCAAGAGCAAAAATATCAAGGAAGATACAGTCACAGTCATCTGTGAAAATTTCAGTCCCATACGGTGCCCACTTTTTGAGAAAATTGTGAAAAACGGCCACAGTATTTCTTAAGTCTTTTCTGTTTTATTTTTGATCTTTTGAAAGATCCTAATGATTTTCGGTCGTTGTTTTACTCATTTCTGGATAAATACACCATTTCAGGCGGAACATTACCACCACCATCTTCATAAGTTATACGTAAATCTGTGAACATTTCTGTTTTGGTTTCTTACCAAAGTATGATACTACCTTTAATAGGGAGTGAAACTTTAATACTTGCCAAGCCTGGCCAAGCCCAAGCCTTTGTGCATGTTATCCTCCTTTTGCCAGCACTGAACTTCACTATAATACAGATGGTTTTTTTTTAATAAATAAAGCCTGGCTTCAGAATATTGTCCATGATCATTTGGACTCAACCTGTCAATCAGTTATAAGGATAAAGCAGGGGCTTGAAGTTGATAGTTCAAGGCTGGGAATTATAGAAGCCCAAGACCCCAGACAGTGCTCAGGTCTGGCCTGGCTTTTCAGTGGTTGGGCCCAGCCGGTTTTAAAGTTTCTCTTCCTTAATAGTTGAAAAATGAGAAGACTCCTTTTGGCCGAACAATTCCAAGTGAGTACACAGGTGCCTGGCATTGAAGCATATTCAGTTATTAATCCCTTTCTCATCTAGGTGATGACATTATAGATCACCAGCGGTCTCCCTATCCTCCAGTCTGTTAATAGTTGGTCTCTTGATCTCATTCCCTTCCACTACCGACAGGTCGTGGATTACCTGACCAAGTTCTCAGGCATCAAGCCCGGAGACTTGGACGCCACCATCTCCTCCAAGCATCTGACGACGCTCAAGGCCACCTACCTCAAGCTGAGGCATCTCATCGACTGCAAGGTCAAGTTTGTCGGCCACGGCCTGCGCAAGGACTTCAGGGTCATCAACCTACTGGTCAGTAGAAGAGTCAAGTTTTCATCATAATTCATTTATTATAAATTTCTGGTTATGAAACCAAGGATTCCTTAAAAGCGCTCCAGGCACTGTAGCTTAAAAGCCTGATGAAACCTTTTATAATTTGGGAGGCTAATCATCCTTACTCGCAGCTGGAGTGCTGAATTGCGAAGGATACGACTTCAACGTGATCGAGTAGCTGGCTTTCATTGCCGCCCTTGGCTGCCAGCCACATCAACCCATATATGACCACGGAGTACAGCCTGAGATCGAAAGTGTTTGATTTTTATGGCAAGATGACGAAAAGAAGATGAATTTTTTTAGAGGTGGAGTAAAAAACACAGAGTGCCGGGTAATATTCTTAAAATAAGATTTTTGGTGACACCATTTAATCTCTTCTGTGAGAGTTTGTGGGTTTGAGAAGATAACCGATGGTTTTATCACTCGACATTCTGAACAGTGTGCTCTGTTCATCTTCAGCAGTAATATTCTTAGTAATACCTACAGAATCAGGTAGGGACTGAAAAACCAGTCCACTTGTGGACCGAACCAGATTTGTATCCATGCCGCCAGAGGTGAAAGGCGAAGGCAAGGACCACCCGACTCCCACCAACTGGTTTATGATATGCCTGGGTTCTTCTCATGAATCCAAAATCTGGGACCTGCACCCCAAAACCTCTGGAAGAGTCTTACTGGCAGTTCTAGGTTCAGACGTACTCGCTAAAGTGGTGCTTCTCTCTCTCTCAAAACCTCTGGAAGAGTCTTACCGGCAGCTCTAGGTTCAGACGTACTCGCTAAAGTGGTGCTTCTTTCTCTCTCAAAACCTCTGGAAGAGTCTTACCGGCAGCTCTAGGTTCAGACGTAGCCGCTAAAGTGGTGCTTCTCTCTCTCTCTCAAAACCTCTGGAAGAGTCTTACCGGCAACTCTAGGTTCAGACGTACCTGCTAAAGTGGTGTTTCTCTCTCTCTCAAAACCTCTGGAAGAGTCTAACCGGCAGTGTTCAGACGTACTCACTAAAGTGGTGCTTCTCTCATTCTCAAAACCTCTGGAAGAGTCTCACCTGCAGCTCTAGGTTCAGACGTACTCGCTAAAGTGGTGCTTCTCTCATTCTTAAAACCTCTGGAAGAGTCTCACCTGCAGCTCTAGGTTCAGACGTACTCGCTAAAGTGGTACTTCTCTCTCTCTCTCTCCCCATTGATTGTGATCTCCTGCAGGTGCCTCACAAGCAGATCATTGACACGGCTGCCCTCTTTAACCTTCCCAAGCAGAGAATCCTCTCCTTGCGCTTCCTGGCGTGGTTCTTCCTCGGTGAGTTCTAGTTCTATCAAACAATGTGATATCTTTGCCCAATACGGGCGACTCTAAATAGTTTGCCACCCAGGTTTTGCATTTATTTAGCAAATAACCACAAGTGAAATTGACGGGATAAATTTTAAGTTGTTAAGTCAAAGTCAAAGAACAATTGACTGGAGCGGGATTCGATCGAGATTTGAGCGGAGTCAATCACAATGCACAACATTTTTTAACCCATTGCACATCTGGAAGTGGAAGTGTCGACAGGTTACTCGCATTTTGATTAGCCGACGCGTAGCAAACTCTTGGTGGCACTCTATTATGAATCGCCCGTATTACTTGATGAATGTTTTCGTGCGACTCCCATAATTTGTGAGCCCTTAGATGACATTGTAAGACTTCTGATGAGGTTTAACAAGGTTACACGAGGCTGCTCCTTTGAGCTACTATGTCACACCCACAAACTATCTGAAGCCGGAGGTTGCTCCACAAACGCTTTCCCAGGATCATGGCACAGGCACGGTTCTAGATCCAATATTTTTGAGGGGCTGTAAGATCTATTAATTTTGGGGGGCTAGAAGAGCCACTTATTTTGGGGGGCTAGATACTAGACCCTTCTTCTAACACTCGCTTCTGTTATGTCTTATTAGGAGTAGAAAAGCATGCACCCATAGCCTACAACAACAATTTTTCATGCAATTGGCGAGTAATAAATGAAAAGATCTGATATTTTCCAGCGTTACATTTTTATTTGGGGGGATGCCTAGACACAATGTGGGGGGGAGGGGGGGGGCTCACAGCATGCAGACAGAAGTATAAGACAGGGGGAAATTTAAGTTATGAAAGAAAATTCTGTGACCAAAGTCTGAGCGCTAAACATGAACCCTGGATGGATAGAGGGAAATGTTCAGAGTAATGCTTTGTAGGACGGTTTACGCTTAAATGTTTCTGCACAAAATCCCGGTCATCCGTCTATTGTCTAATTTTCGACTTGCGAGAAGACCTGTTCTCAAAACTGCATTCACAACTTGTTATATTGAAGCTCGGTTTTTATTTTTGATTCGCTCGTGATCCCGTCTCGCGCTTTAAGGCACGAACATCCAGTCAGAGACCCACGACAGTATCGAGGATGCCCGGACGGCCCTGCTGTTGTACAGGAAGTACCTGGAGCTGACGGAGAACGACCAGGAGGAGTGGCAGAAGGAGTTGAAGCGTCTGTACAGCGAGGGGCGGAGCCTCCAGTGGAAGATCCCTGGAACTGCTTAGAAGAGGGGAGTGGTCAGAGAAGGCAGGGGAGGGGTTTTTATCCTCATGGATAAGGAACCTTAGGACTGGTTTATTCAAGAGTGAGCCTTGTGTGTATATAGTGGATATCTTTAGTGAGCTGTTGGTTGGTTGGGTACTGATGAGCAAGCTGTCTGACCCTACAGTACTATACAAACTCTCTGCAGCTTAAAGGTATAATACATGGTTGGTAAAGGTCACAGAACAACACTCACACTTTGTCTAATCCATCATGTACATAAAATAACACACCTGTGAAAATTTGAGCTTAATCGGACATCTGAGTCACGAGAAAATAGCGAAAAGACGACTGAATTTTGTCTTATAAAACACAAAGAACGGTTTTGATCCTACCCCAAGATCAAAACTGTTTTCGGTCCTTGTTTTACTAATTTCTGGATAAATACACCATTTCAGGCAGAAATATATTAACTGCATGTTTCTACCAGCACCATCTTCATATCCTGAAAGTTATATGCTGTACAGTGGAACACCGCTATACCGAACCTTTGGCTATCAAACATCATCCTTGGCTCCCAATTTTCATGTACAATGCATGCTGAACATTGTTAACTATAACGAACGACCACTACATGTATAACAGACAATTTCTGTGTATCCTGGAGTGTTCGTTTTTGTGGTATTACACTGTTGTAAGATAATCATTATGTCTGTGGGTCCTGATGTCACGTTATTCTTAAACTAAAAATTTGAGGTTTACGCCTCTTCTGCCTTTCGAACTGGTAACAAAATTGTGAATATGTGGATCGGTTTGCAGAAACACCATGTAATAATCGTTTGTACTTTCGCACTTCTGTATCATTCGCACTTCTCGCAATTAGCTCTCAACGTTTCGACTAGCCTGCTCTAGTCCTCATCAGGAGACGATTGAAATGAGGGATGTGAGGTCCTGATATGTGATTCCTTGTGAGTCCTTAAACTTGTGAATATTAGAATTCATTTGTATTGAATGAATTAAGCTTGTAAATATTAAATAAAACAAACGAAGAAAAACTCTGTTCACATTGGCTTTTGAAAATATTGCTCCCGTCATCAATTGTGTTGTTGGAATGGAAATAAATATCTTCAAAAAATGACTGTCTGGACTTGTAAGTCAGTGGTTAATGTGTTATTGTGTATGCGTACATGTGTTGCTGGGAAGATTGTAATTGGTAAAGTTAAACCCCTCAAAAAAAGTTCTGCAACTCAAGTTTGAGGGATGATATCTTTTTGATGAGCTGCTGTGAAGCAGTGCGAGTCTATGTAATACCGATTTTCATCCATCCGGCCGTCGTACCGTTCGGCCGTCCGCGTGAAATGTTTTTTATTATATGCTTGAAGCCCAATTTCTTTTAATGTCAGTTTTAGTCTCAGGCCATTGGTCTTTTGTCCAATATAATGTTTTTAACATCATAAATGAACAATGTTGAAGTTTTTCTATTGTTCAATATGTTGATTTTTTTATTTTATTTTTAGCTGTTTCGCATGCGGCGGAACAGCTATTGTTTTTGTTATTTTTTTTTTCTTTCTTTTTTTTTATTCAATTTTTGGACCTTTTCTTTATATCTCATGAACCACAAATCGTATTTTCAAAATTCTTTCGTCAAAATGTTTGTTAGGCTATAGGCACATGCCACAAAATACCAAAAAGTGGTGACGTCATGATGACGTCATCAAAAAGCCGATTTTCTGATTCACATATAAGGGAATATCCAATGGTGATGAAACTTGGTGGATAGGTAGGGAATGGTACTAGTATCCTAAATTTGAAGTGACGTCACGATGACGTCATCGGCTGATTTTTTATTGATTTTTGAATATTTAATTTTACCATTTTTTCCCAGAAACACATATAAGCGTATATCCGATCGTAATGAAACTTGGTGGGTAGGTACGAAATGGTATTAGTATCCCTAATGTGAAGTGACGTCACAATGACGTCATCGCCTGATTTTTTATTGATTTTTTTTTAATGATTAATTTTGCCATTTAGAGTCAAACCATAAGACACAACACAGGCTTTGGAACTTTTTGGACCGCTGATATGGCTATCCATAGTAGTGGGCCAATTGTGTACAGGTAAACGTAGCACGACGAGCTAGAAAATCAGTCATTTTGCTGTTTCCACCGTCCATAAGCACAACCATACATACTATGTGCGCTGACCTATAGTGGACTCTGCCATTTCTGTGTTTCTCATGGCCGTGTATCTGTACTACCGGTATACGTGTATTGATGGACGAGTGACGACGCTCCTGGTACATGTAGTTGTTTAGGACAATTAAGACACCGCTGATTAACTATTTCTCTGTACTGGGTCAATTGTGTACATATGTTTGTTTCGTACATTTTATGAAACATACGCGAAACAGCTCAGTGTTTGTACACAAACACATGTCTAGTTTTTTATTGTTGTCCAAAATAATGTTGTTATTATTGTAAATGAAAAATGTTCAAGTTGTTTCTATTGTTTCAACATTTGAATTTTTTTCTATTGTTTCAAAATGTGAATTTTTTTTTTTTGATGTGTGTGTGTGTGTGTGTGTGTTGTCAAAAATTATGTTGTTATTATCATCAATGAAAATGTTGATGATTAATTTTGGCCTCTTAAGTTTAGGGCTGTATGAGGGGCATGGGTGTACATGTTAATCATCAAATCATACATTGTGCATGCAGGGCTTGGAATTTCAAACATTGTTGCACTACTGAGGTTTCTACATATAGATAGGAATTCTTGTGCTTCATTCTGCTGTTATATATATATATTTTTATTTGCTATCATGTTTGTAACTGCACTTAAGGCTGCAGCGAGCCATGACAGCTGTTCTAGTTTATTACTGATCTATGAATGGTGAAACTGGTATTATTGGAAAGCTTCATTATTCCTCTTTACAATGATGTGCCATCTGTTGTGATTATGTAATCATGGAATGTGCATTTCTCCGGAATAAAGGGCAAAGTCAGTAAGTGAAATGTTGCAAAATGCAAATGACAATGCACCATGTTTGGACTGTCACGCATCAGCGCATCAACACCATTTCATCAAACTCAGTCCATTCTCAAAACGATTGGAAATTCACTACTGAAAACAACGAATTTTGCAACATATCATTTTTGACATGCTGCATATTTACATTCCACGATTGCACTAGCAATACTTTGGGAAAAACCAATTAACAGAAATGTTCACAGATTTATGTATAACCAGGGTATGAAGATGGTGGTGGTAGAAACATACCGTTAACATTTTTTCCGCCTGAAATGGTGTATTTATCCAGAAATTAGTAAAACAATGACCAAAAATCTTTTTGATCTTTTAAAAGATCAAAAATAAAAGAGAAAAGACTTAAGAAATTTGGTGGCTGTTTTTCACTGTTTTCTCAAAAAGTGGGCACTGTATGGGACTGTTACTGTATCTGTCTTGATATGTTTGCCCATGAATCTGTATTTCTTTGATAAAAACCAAAGTATGATACTACATTTTAAACAACACATAATTGAAAATAGGGATAATCACGCTTTCCAATTATACCATATTCACATATGATGATTGTGCAATGAGAAATATATCATCCCTCAAACTTGAGTTGCAGAACTTTTTTGAGGAGTTTAACTTTACCAGTTACAATCTTCCCAGCAACACACATGTGTAGAATGATGGAATTAACTGAAATTGTTTATTTTGATATTGATTTTATCCAGTAATATTTTTGTACTGCAATGCTTCCAGCAAAATGAATTGCTTTGAAATATTGTATGCATAGGCTTTGAGTGCAGACTAGTCTCTTCTACAAGGCACACATTTTACAGATTGAAAACTGCTCAAGTTGAAGTTTTCTCTGAAGCCAACATTAAATTGCCGGATATTTCTTCATTCTTTTGTGATTTGTAAGTTATTATTATTAGTAGAAGTAGTATCTTAGAAACATAATAAACTCCAGGACATTTAAGTTTTTTATTAGAAATTTAATAAAATAAACAAGAAGGCATTATCTGCAGTTTTCCCCAAAATTAATTAATACAAAGAAATAAATTGCTGCTAACTGCTCAACAGAGTACTTAGGAATATTCCTGAATAAATGTTCCTAAATAACTTAGGAACAATTTTGGTACAAAGATAGGAATGAATTCTTCCTAAATTGTTTTAATAGGAAAGAGGAAGATAGGAATGTTCCTAAAGTTAGGATATATCTTGGACTTAGGAACAATTATTGTTCCTAAGTCCAAGTCCAAGAACTTTTATGAACTAGAGCCCAGAAATACATCAAATGCTTAGAGTTAGAGCCAGACGTGCTAAATATTTTTTTTCCAAAATGGGCAACTAAGTCCCCTTGTGTTAAACTTAAAGGTTGTATCATACTTTGGTAATAAGAGACCAAAACAGAAATGTCCACAGATTTACATATAACTTTCAGGGTATGAAGATGATGCTGGTAGAACCCTACCGTTAAAATATTTCTGCCTGAAATGGTGTATTTATCCAGAAATTAATAAAACAACGACCGAAAATCTTTTTGATATTTTAAAAGATCAAAAATAAAAGAGAAAAGACTTAGAAAATACTGTGGCCATTTTTCATTGTTTCTCAAAAAGTTGGCACCGTATGAGACTGAAATTTTCACAGATTACTTTTACTGTATCTTCCTTGATATTTTTTCCCATGAATCGTATTTTTTTGATAAAAACCAAAGTATGATATTACCTTTAATTGAAATTTGAATATGGTTTTTGCATGCCGGTTTCATATCATTAATTCATTGGCAATATATCATACTTTGTGTTTTGTCAAAGAAATGCCGCAGATTCACGGGGCAAAAATATCAGCAACAGCCATGTGTGAAATTTCCAGTCCCATATGGTGCCCACTTTTGCGGAGAAAACAGTGCCGAAAAATACAAGTCCAAATTTGTATAAGTTCACCCATGCAGGATATTTGACCTCACGATATCAAAACTGTTTTGATGATTTCACACTTTTCTGGACAAATGCAGCATTTCAGGCAGACAATACTCTGTGGGTTTTGTCAAAGAAATGCCACAGATTCATATGCAAAAATACATGTATCAAGGACAGCAACAGCAACAGGCATCAGTGAAATTTCCAGTCCCATACCGTTCCTCCCTTTCAGTTGAGAAAACAGTGAAAAACGCAAGTCATTGTTCCAAATTTTGTAAGTTCACTCATGCAGGATATTTGACCTCCAAGATCAAAACTGTTTTGTTGATCACTTTTTTTTTAATTAATTGCAGCATTTCAGGCAGAAAATGTTTAACAGTATGTCTACTTTCACCATTTAAGTTTATACCCTGTACGAATTATAAAAGGGCCTGTTTGTTTAAAGCATGGAGGTAGAAATTCCATATGTTTAGGCCTAAAGGTAGTATCATACTTTGGCAAGAATCCCCGAAACAGAAATGTTCACAGATTTACGTATATCTTACAGGGTATGAAGATGGTGATGGTAGAAACATACCGTTAAAATGTTTCCGCCTGAAATGGTGTATAGTAAAACAATGACTGAAAATCTTTTTGATCTTTTAACTTTAATAAAAGAGAAAAGACTTATAAGAAATACTGTGGCCGTTTTTCACTGTTTTCTCAAAAAGTGGACAATGTATATGATGGGACTGAAATTTTCACAGATGACTTTTATTTTATCTTCCTTGACATTTTTGCCTATGAATCTGAATTTCTTTGACAAAAACCAATTGATATTGTAGTATCATACTTTGGTTTTTATCAAAGAAATACAGATTCATGGGCAAAAATACCAAGACAGATATGAGTATCAGTCATCCGATCTGTGGAAATTTCAGTTCCATACGTTGCCCGCTGTGAAAAACGGCCCCAGTATTTCTTAAATCTTTTCTCTTTTATTTTTGACTCTTTTAAGAGATCCAAAAAGATTTTTGGTCGTTGTTTTACTCTTTTCTTGACTTATAAATACAGCGTTTCAAGCGGAAACATTTTAACGGGATGTTTCTACCACCACCATCTTCATACCCTGAAAGTTATATGTAAATCTATGAACAATTCTGTTTTGGTTTCTTACCAAAGTATGACACTACCTTTAAACAAACAGGCCCATAATAGGTACACGTAATAATAGGTACTAAATCTGTGAACCAAAATTTCTGGTTTGGAATAAATTTTGTACAATGTACATCATGTTATGTAGGCCTTTAAAACATTATGCATTAATCAAATAGCGCCCTCTGTAGTTCATGCACACAAGCTGCTCCTTCAAGGTCAAGAAAATCATGCACGATGAATTAAGATCGAAGAAAGAAGACCTTCCTTGTTCATATATAACCGACACAACGCCAGGTCAAGCTAGCCAGGATAAGGTGAGTTTTAGAAAAGAATTGTGCCCTTCAAGGTTGTACGTATTTGTACTAAATAGGCCCTAGTACAGTACTAACCCTAATTGAAGATCAGCAGACCGGCAAAGTGTACAATGAATTGTGTTGTACAACATGTAGGCCTACATGTACTTAACGCGGTCTGTGTACAATGTGGGCCTAGCTTGGCCTACGTGCATTTCTTGTAGTTGTAGTTTTGTATTGTTGATGTTGGCAACAAAGTCATGGTACGGGTCCTGCTTAATTTATTTACTCAGTACGCATGGAGAAAGGAAGTCCATGAGCTGTGTTTAGGCATAGAGGAAGGCATTGGTTTAGGCAATATTGTCTTTTACGCCACCCACATTAATATTTTCAGGATTTATTTGGGTACTGAAACTGGGTTTTTTTCACTGAAATATTGCCGAAATATGTTCATTTTAGGGTTGAGGCCTACAGGACCCATAAATAAATTTGCTTCAAGTAACAAATCTTATTTTGGAACAGAAGAAACACATAAATACTGAAAATAATATGGGTGGCGTAAAAGACACTAACCCCCGTGTTTAAATTACACTGTTTACAGTCTTATCCTCGTTGCCGTTTTAGGAAAGAATTCCACTGACGGCCATAACTTGTGCACAAACCTATGGGACCAACAGAGGGTGTTTTTATAAAAATGGCTACCGCTGCATTCGAAGTGTATAATTGTAGGTAAAAAAAACCCCTGAAAATCTCACTTTTTAGATAAGCTACACCAGTTTTCACTCCTGAGATTGAAGTTCATTATGACTTGTATCAAATAAGTTAACTCTTGGAGGAAATAACCCTGTTTCCGTCATGGCCGTCAGTGGAATTCTTTCCCCGTTTTATCCTAGACCCAGTAACTGGGGCGCTGAACTCCCTTTTTTATTTAATTCTGGGGTTGACAGTCAGTCTAGCGCCCCAGAGAATCCCATAGCCCTAAATGTGTTGTACATGTACATGGAAAAACATTGTATTCATGGACGGTACTTGCTCCAAAAAAATTCCCGAAATGACATCGAAGACATCACAGATGAGTTTGAATATCGCTCTATCTCTTCTCCGAATGTCAAGGATGAAATGCTGATTATTTGTTTGTGCTCACGATCTTTCTGTGTGATAAATAGCGATGTTTTCCGATGGAAATCCTGATGATCGTTTCAGATTGTCTGGACACCATCTTGGTTTGGCTCTCTGCCCATTAAAAGCAATCATGAAGTCATTTGTGTGTGACGGAGAACTAAGATGGCTGACGATCCAAAAAAGTCTGAAACGGGCTTCCAGAGCTACGGCTTAGTCTATTCATTATGTTGTCTTGAACCCTTGTTGTCTCCGTGTATTTCCAATGAAGCAAAGACCTAGTTCTAGCTCTCGACAACAGATTCGGATAGCCTTTAGTCAACTCTTAAATAGGCCTAACCCATAGAGATACATACATACTAACAAACTAGAGGGCGGACGCACAATACTCCCCTGTACTGTGGCGCTGTGATCGCATGGGCCCGTGCAGCCATTACTTTTATGGGCACGAATTACTACGCATGCATACCAGGGAATGCTGTGCTAATGGAGCACTTGCTTAAACTACAGTACAAAGGCCTACGCCGTACGTACACAGCAAAGATAGTAAAGCACCGGCGCAGTGCCCATTTCAGTAATGGCGGATCGATCCACATGTTGTCACAGAAATTTCGCCGAGCCCGCCCTCTAGTTTATTAGTATATGTATCTCTATGGCCTAACCCCTTTTCCGTCATACTCATGGCCGTCATTGGTAATTGTGAACAACTGTACTGGGTTTTTTTTTCACAATTTTTTGTGAAGTGGCTGACACCAAAAAATACGGTCGTGGTGTCCTCTCAAATATTAGTTTACTTATTAGCAAGGTTAAATTTGTGGAAAGAGTGCAGGGCTTTCATTTTTGAGGGACATTACATGTCATATGCAACATTTCATGGACGGCGTGGCAGACAAGAATATAGTCTGGTTTTCTCCTTCATTTTAATGACTCTTGATCTATTTGCCAATGGCATTCTTTAAAGGTAGAAACATACTTTGGTTAGATACCAAAACAGAAATGTTCGTGATTTACGGTATGAAGATGGTGGTGGTAGAAACATACCGTTAAAATTTTTCCGCCTGAAATAGTGTATTTATCCAGCAATTAACAAAACAATTAAAAAACCGAAAATCTTTTTGATCTTTTAAAAGATCAAAAATAAAAGAGAAAAGACTGAAGAAATACTGTTGCTGTTTTTCACTGTTTTCTCAAATAGTGGGCAACGTATGAGACTGAAATTTTCACAGATGACTGTTAGTTACTGTATCTGTCTTGGTATTTTTGCCCATGAATCTGTATTTCTTTGATAAAAACCAAAGTATGATACTACTTTAAACAGTACATTGGAGATCACTCGTTTTAAGAGGATGTGGCTATAATCATCACATAACCATATTAAGGGGAACTGACTGATTAATTTTAAGTCGTTAAAAAATGAACAAAGAAAAATTGACTGGAGTGGGATTCGAACCAGGGACACAAAGGCCAAGAACCAGGGCAACAAAGGCCATGGCCTCTGTGGCCTCCGTTAAATTCAAGGCTTGCATTCATTTCAGATTGTGGAAGCTGTGTCCAACTAATGGTACTGGCCCCAATTACTGTGGCATTTTAATGAAAGCAAGGTACCACGAGCAGTGAAAAGAAATAAATGTGGATTGCGTATACGTGTGCGTACAGGGAGGGAGGGAGGATTGTTGAGGACCACTGTGTACGCCATGCGTACCTATCTTTGTTCATGTTATTAAATGTGGCAGTTAACAAGTGTGCCAAACACTATAAAGGCCAAATCACGTTTATTCCAATTTCCTGGCTCTTCCAACGCCAGCAGGGTTGTAATGTTTCTGGATTTCTCAGAAGGTTAAACTTTCTGTTATGTTTCCGCTTAAAGGTAATATCATACTTTGCCGGTTTTTAAAATCTTCTAAAAGACCAAAATGATTTCCGGTCGTTGTTTGACTAATTTCTGGATAAATACACCATTTCAGGCGGAAAATTTGTAACGGTATGTTTCTACCATCACCATCATTTTTACTGCACGTTTTACGTTTTACTTTGTCTTTTATGTATTTCTTGTTTTGCATATTGATCGTTTTACATTTGTTTGTCATTTTGAGCTCCTATCGTAAAATTTAAACCGTACGTATTTTTATGATACTGTTGGCTGAATAAATAAATATCTATAAATAAATATCTATGCTGGTACCGGCATTTCGTCATTCAAAAGCTATTTTTCCCTTCCCTCATTCTTAATTGCCCAATTTGCAGTATTAGAAGTTACCTCCCGCAAAATAACCAAAATGAGAATTGGCCAATAAGACAAATGACAGTACCTGCAAAAATACATAGTTTCCATTAAATATTTACAGATTTACCTATAACTTACAGGGCTACAGGGTAATAAAGATGGTGATGGTAGAAACATACTTTTAACATTTTTCTCCCTGAAATGCTGTATTCATCCAGAAAAAAGTAAAACCAATTAAGAAAAACAATTTTTATCTTTGGAAGATCACAAATCCTGTGAAAAGATTCTAAAATACCATAGGTGTTTTTCACTGTTTTCTCTAAAAGTGGACACCGTATGGGACTTGGAATTTCACAGATGACTGTTAATGTAGCTTTCTTGATATGTTTGCCCATGAATCTGCAATTTCTCTGACAAAAACCAAAGTACTGTATGAATTTATGCATGGAGGCAACCTCCATGATTTATGTACATTATCTTAATAGATGGATAGATAGATAGATAAAATGGTTTATTTCAATCAGCCTTCTTGCCACAAAAAGCGGAATTGTGAAAAGCTGTAACAATAAAAATTCATTACATTACTTATGGTTACAAGGCTACATGTATTTATAAAATGAACTTTACAATAACAGACTTAAATAAATAACTGGTTAAAATAAGTTTACGATAACATACAATTTTGTTTAATATTCAAGTTAAGATATTTAAAACAGTTAAGAAAATATGTGTGAGGGATGGACTGGATATAATAATTATTATGTTAAAATAAGTGCACAAAGTAAATAAATACATTTAAATCAAGTCATTGAATTAATTAATCGGGATAAGTAGGGAATTGCACTATTTCTGAATCTGTTGGTTCTACATCTCGGTTCAGATACTAGTTTGTATCGGCGTAACGTCCTATTCATTTCAGGCTGTGGAATAAGATATGACAAGTGCTTATTATTCATATTAAAGGTTTCTAGCAAATCCAAGGCTCACTGATTTGCGACGATCAGTCAGTGGTTCTAATTTGACTGAGTGTAATTAGCACTAGTGTAATCATTGTATTCAGGCCGGAGAGTTAATTTATGGACACGTCTTTGAATTTTCTCCAGCTGATTTTGTTGGTGCTTTGTGATACATGCGTTTTTTTTGGTGTGTGAGAACGTGTCAACGTGCCTAATTATAGGTTTGTGTTTTTTCATTTCCATGGTGACAAGGGACCAGTCCCCCCACCCTCTTTGATCGCCGAGGGGCATTTTAGATAATTTGCTATTGTTGTGGATTTTGTTGTTGAAGAAATACAATGCTTTTCTCAAACGCATTCATATTTTACTTGCACTTACACATGTACCTTTGTGTGAAAGGTTTTTATATTTGGTTCCCATATTCAGTTCAGTGAAGCATGACGGGGGGGGGGGGGGGGGGGGAAGAAAGGGCTTATAGTATAAAATAAAGTCACCTCCATGTGGAATCAATTGAATAGATTGATACCATACAGGCAGTGTATATATTGCCACTCCCTTACTCTGATTGGTCAATTTGCAGTGGTGCTGCTCAGGAACGTGTATCTGCCAAAGAATTGGCCAATTGGGACAAGGTCAGTGCTTGGAAAATATATGTAATACATATATTTACGTAGGCGTAGACTTTCTTAATTTTCATTTATCTGGACGACATTGGTGTACTGATCAGGTAAGCTTCATAGAACTTGGTGAGGTTTGACGATTGACTCAGTTGTTTTAAAATACCGTGTTGCCATCTGGTGCATTACGTAAGATTCAAAGCTGTGGAATCTTTTTTTTTTTATTCAGTTGAAAGTTGGTTGGACAAGGTTTTTGTTAAGGTAAGAGACTCCCAAGTCGCACTTTTCACAGGCTGGCAAACTGATATCAGTTGATGTGTAAGAACGGCCTTTGGGTCTGCATGTTCAGGTGTGCATTTTGTGAAACACGATCCCAGACTCTGTGGTGCTGCACTTTACCATGGCCTTTTATTGTGTGAATACCGGTAGTGAAAGGATTTTTTCCATACAGTTCAGCGGAACGTGTGTATGAGGGGAGAAAAAAACAAGAAGGACCCTTTCACAGTTTCACAGGCGTGTCATTTTTATGTACAGACCAGTACATTTTTAAATCAGTCATATGGGCCTGTTTGTTTCAGGCACATGATCGGTGATCCTGCTGCTCCGGATCCCGTTTAAGCGTCACGTCCAGCATGGGATGATGTGGATCTGCATTCTGCAAGATCACTGATCCCGTTCCTGAAGCAAATGGGGCCCTTTTATCAGACAAAGTTTGAGTGAGCTGTTCTGCAAAATTTTTGACATTTTTTTCTGTCCTTTTTCTTTTTCCTCAAAAGGTAAAAACAGTTTATCATCAGAGAGGTGTCCCCACTGATTCCTGACATGGCACAGCATAGTGAGGTCATCTGCACTCTATCCCCGGAGGAGACGAGGCAGCTGAGCGAGGGCGTGAATCTGATCAGCCGATCGGAGAAAGAGAAGTTCATCGTGTACAAGGACCCGACGGCCGAAAATACTGACGAAGAGCCGGCCACCGACCACATGTTCAAGGTCTGCCTGAACAAGTGCAAGCACCAAGGGGGAACGTTTATCAAGGACATCGAGGACGGGGATAATTGGTGAGTAGGTGAAATAATAATAATTAATTATAATAATAATAATTACATTTATTTTGCGCACAATGCATAATAAATAACGTTCAAATGCGCATTACAAAAGTTAATCTTACAATTTGATTAATAAGAAATAAAAGATAAAAAATTAAAACAACAATGCGGCGTACAACAATTAGAATAAAAACAAAAACACAACAACAAAGGTAAAAACTACATTATCAAGAGTATACTGTTCCTAAATTAAAAACGACTAAATTGAACATGTTGAATAAAAACGTCTCCAGGTTGCGTTTACTTCTAATATAGAGAGTAAGGCTTGCGGTAACACCATGTATCATAAGTCTCTTTTAGAAAGATGTGTGGTCCTGAAAAACGAACCGAGTAGATTCTCGACGTTTCGACTAGTGTGCTCTAGTCGTCCTCACACTTTCTCCTGAGGACGACTAGAGCACACTAATCGAAACGTCGAGAATCCACTCGGTCCTTTTCAGGACCACACATCTTTCAAAAAGAGATTTTTATACATGGTGTTACTGCAAGCCTTACTCTCTCTAGTGTCTCCACCATGCAAAACTTCAAACCTTACTTTCTTCTAATATGGCCAGGTAGCTGGTTCCACAGTTGGGGACCAGCCACCATAAAAGCTCTCTCCCCAAATGTGTTCGTAGTCACACAAAGTGGGACATGTAATTCTAAATGAGGTGAAATGTTTATTTTCAGAGAGATGGTGAACAGAGGCCAATTTCACGGCCCTGCTTTGCACAAAATGTGGCTAACCACAAAATATCTGTCTGAATAAAAACAGCATTTTTAACAACCAAATGTCCACGTGTTATGTATCACTTTTGATTGTTCTTTGGCTTTTATTCGCTGACCATGAATATCAAATGTAATGTTTAATGGTGGTTTGTGTAGGGGCTTTCACACTAGACAAATTCCCCGGGGAATTGGTGGGGCGTTGCCGGGGTATTTTGGTCAGACCTTTCACACTACCAATGAAATCTGTGCTCGGGAGTAGGGTTAAAGCCAAAATTCCCATGGGATTTACGTTTTCCGGGGGGGGAAAAGCAACTAGTGAAATAGTTTGCCCGGGAGTTTCCATGAGCCTAGTGTGAATGGTTGCTGGGGTGTTGATGGGGTAAAAATTCCACAGGGATTTATTTCCCGGGGGATTGGCTCTGCAGTGTGAAAAGGGCTTATTATTGGCTAAGCAATTTTTTGTGCTTAGCAGCTCCATGAAATCGGCCCCTGGACATTCATTGGCTGTGTTTTTCTTGCCAAGTGAGGGTGCTTTTTCAGAGAAATCTGAAAAAAACTCCCAAGAATAATGCTTTGAAATGAGTTAATTTTCAAAGGAATATACCAGTATGGAGGACTCTTAAACTTGATGAAAATATCTCAATGATGATCAATTTTAATACTTTAAAAAGTGAACAAGGAAATATTGACTATTTGAATCATTGACCTTGAAGGCTCGAACTCTACCAACTGAGCTATCCAGCCCTATGTTTGAATAATACATTTGGAAATTCACTCCATTCAAAGCATTATTCTTGGCAGTTTTTTTTACTTTCTTTTTCACTGAAAAGGCAGGACGCTAAAATATATATTTTTTTTTTACTTTTGCTTTATTTCTTGAACTTAATACATACATGAGACCAATCATTTGAATCCGGCAGAGCGTGAATGCCGCAACCTTGTGATTGTGTGTTGCATTTAATAATACGTTGAACAATGGTAATGAAAAGGTGAAAAACAAGTTCCGTCTAGGCTGTGTATATTTTGCCTACACTTTCAACTTTTCTAAAGCACTTTTGTGCCACTCCTTTCCTGTTTTTCCCAAGGATTTTGTGGTTTTATTTCTTATACTCTGTTGAATACGAGACCAATTATTTGAACCTGGCAGAGCTTGAATGCCGAAGCCGAGTGCTTATGTGATGCGCTAATAATACGTTGAACAAGTGATTCGTGGGCAAAAATATCAAGGAAGATACAGGAGAAGTAGTCTGTGGTAGTTTCAGTCCCACTTTGCGCACTTTTTGAGAAAACAGCAAAAAAACGGCCACAGTATTTCTTATAAAGTGTTTTCTCTTTTATTTTTGATCTTTTAAAAGATCAAAAAGACTTTCGGTTGTTGTTTTACTAATTTCTGGTTAAATACACCATTTCAGGCGGAAACATTTAAACAGTACATGTATGTTTCTACCACCACCATCTTCATACCCTGTAAGTTATACGTAAATCTGTGAACATTTCTGTTTTGGTTTCTTACCAAAGTATGATACTACCTTTAAAGCCTCATAAGGTGCTGACACCTTCTAAAGTGTCCTAATACATGTGTGCCCATTAACCTGCATACACTGTCCAACAAAAACTCACTAACTCCCCATAACTATAAAATAATCCCCAGGATGTGTGCCGCGGTGCACGGAAACCTTTGTTGTTTAATATCTCTATGCAAGGATGTTTCATGTTCATCTGTTTTAGATTTGATTTTTGCTTGTAAGCTAAGATTCACTTTTGTTATTTTGTCATCTGTCATCTACATTTTACAAATTCCTCTTTTGATTTTTCAGTGAAATTATTAAGAATGTTTTGCAAGAGGTCTAAAAAATATAAGGCCTAGTGGTTTCCCCTAGTAATTTTTTGTTTATATCCGAGGCCAATAATTGTATTAACTTTAAAAATAGGATCGAGTACTGATCTTTTATTTGACATTGTTTAGTAACTTTGTGCTACATGTGAAAATGGCTTCTTACGTTAGAAATAAAAGTATATAATACCTTCAATGTGCTTCACACAACGGTTTGCAGCTTTTAAAAATGTAAACATTTATTTTACTGTGTCATGAAAGAATTGCAAATACAGTGGCCTGCTGCTGTTGAAGTTTATTGTATGGTCTTAAATTCCTCTAAAGGTGGCATTAAAAAGGGCATCTTAAATTTGACTTGCTGAAACCTGCTCTGGCAAAATATTTGTAGAGATCTACACATACCACACTGGGGTGTATTGTGGTATTTAGGATACCACCACACTTATATAGGGCCACTGATTTTCGGCAAAAACGGAAAACGGATGGAATTCACGAAATCTGCTTCTTGAAACGGAATTCCATTTTTTGCAACGGAACGGTAAATTCACCAATTAAATTCACAAAATGCATCATTTATGTGATCTGATTGCTATACATTTCCTTGGCTAACTGAATCGTGGTTTGGTCTATTAAGTTGACTGTTTTTTTGTGACAAAACTCAGTATGACAACTGAAAAGTTAGTCTTCACTGTGCAACTTTTCCAGTGCATGCCTACACAGTCAGTAAAGTATGCGTTCTTACAACATACAAACTGCTTACAACTTTGGGAGGGCCTACCGACAGACATGCAGGAACCCAATTTATTTTCACTCGATGTATATATACATGTTTGAGCTTCAATTAATTCATAAACATAATATTACATACGTCAACTTACGTATTAATATACATCTCCTACACTTGCGGGGTGAAAAACCAGAGATCAAAACTCCCTGAGAGAAGAAATTACTCTGGAAAACCCTACAACTATTTATAGCCTTTTAGCTTTAGCATTGCATAATAATAACATCTCGTACATGTACAATACGGTCTTGGTCAATGAGCTCTTTGGGTATTGAAACGAGAGAACGGTACATTACAGTATAATGGTTGAATGAATCATATAATGGTTGACTGAACAATATATAATGATTGTAGTTGTCTGTCGGTATGCAGATGGCGACTATTGCCCCGCCCTGCCTTAAATACCCACTGGACCTTTCACCGACAAACTCTCCGCGCAGCCGACTGATATTCCTATAAGAACTAATTTTCGTACTAATTCACTGGCCCGTTCAACCGTACAAAAATAGATATTTACTGCATGTTATACATGTGCAACTTTTTGGAACTGGATATTTAGCACGAAACAGATTTGTTCAGTCTGAAACCGAATTGTTTCAGCCTTAAACGGAATCCAAGGATTTGGGAAATGGAATTTGCACTTTTCTGAAACGGAAAATCAGTAGCCCTACACTTACATGTACCTACCTACCACAGGAAAATGCATGTGTGGTAAACTGTGGTACCAAGGTGTGCTAGAGTTAAAGTGGAATTAATAGCCTTCTGTTTTGTATTATAAAGTGGAACAGTTTTTTTTTTCTCTCAATTTTAGTATTTTGCGCTGTACCAAGCATGGCTGGAAGTTGGATGCTAAATCCATGAGATACGTCAATCCTCCGGACAGTTTCAGTCAAGAGCAGCTTGGTAAGTTGACAAATTGGCGGTTGAATCTAGAAACTTTCAGAGTGTACCCTATAAACTAATTAGTACAAGTAATATACTGCTGCAAACTGCTCATCAGCCCAAAATAATGATCTGAAATTATATCAAATGCTTAGAGTTAGGACGGCACAATATTTCAATCCCAGCAGGATCTTTTTTTAATAGAGAAACGTTTCAATCCTAATTAAATTTATAGATCCTGAATAGGATGGAAACACCAGGCCCTCCTGACTCCAAGCATTTGATACAAAGTAATTAGTGCTGGGCTTTTTATTCGAATATAGGTTAACCGACCTGGATTTAATTATCTGGTTACAAATTTTCACTAACCGTTAACTAAAACTGAAAGGGAAAAAAACAAAACAGAGACCAACGTTTGGCTCATACTCAACAACCCCAAAAAGTGTAAACTGTGGAATTTCAGTCAGTTATTTTGTCCATTTTGCCAATTAGAAAAACCCTTTTCACAAACTGAATCTTAAAGAGACATTGCATACGTGTACTGGATCTAAATGCTTGATCTAAAACAAAACATCGTAAAAAGCATTCTGAAAGTGACGATCACATCAAAGAAGACGTGTACCATCTTAAATCGCACATGTCACACACGTCGCACATGATTATACTGTACATAGGTTAATTGTTAACCTGATTTTTTTGGCAATCAGTATTAAACCGGATATGAAATTACCCGATTTTGCCCAGCACTAAAACTAATAAGGATGGAAAAGGAACAGGAAGTATTAAATCAGTGGAGAGAAAAAAATGGCCAAGGAAAAAAATGTTCCTGGTTCTTTCAGGTCCCCCTTTTTTTTTTCTTGAAAAGGAAAATGCTTTCCATAGTTCTGTGACTTTAAAGGTAGTATCATACTTTGGTAAGAGACCAAAACAGAAATGTTCACAGATTTACGTATAACTTACAGGGTATGAAGATGGTGGTGGTAGAATGGTGTATTTATCCAGAAATTAGTAAAACAACGACCGAAAATCTTTTTAATCTTTTAAAAGATAAAAAAAAAGAGGAAACACTTAAGAAATACTGTGGCCGTATTTTGGCTGTTTTCTCTAAGAGTGGGCAACGTATCATGAGACTGAAATGTTCACAGATTACTTTTACTGTATCTTCCTTGATATTTTTGCCCACGAATCTGTATTTCTTTGACAAAAACCGAAGTATGATACTACCTTTAATCAATTTTGATTTAATGGTATTGTATATTTGTAGTATCCCTCAAAAGGATTGTCCTGTCTCTATGTTGAAAACTGAATTTTTATAAAGTTGATGTTAAAGGGTGGCTGCAATGATATTTAATAAAATCCACCGAAATAATTTGATTAACTTTTAAAAAATATATTAAATTTGATTAAAGTTAGTTTTTTGTTTTCCCCCGCATCTGGTAATTATTTTTTTTGAAATAAACCGCACCCCATTAGCATTTTGTGTCCACGCCCCCACCCCTTAGTACGGGATTTTGATTGCCGTCAGTGATGTGGGAACCAGCTTAGCATTACTCAATGGCTTGTGAACCAGCTACCGGGTTCCTGAGATGAGGTCATAACATTCCCCCCTCCCAGTTAATAAAATGATTTTAACACCAACACAAGGGAGGCTAAAACTATGACAGCCACACAACTGCGTTTTGAAGACTTTATTCCATCAATATATTTAGCAAAAACACCCATTGCAGACACCCTTTAATACCAGTCTTAGGGCTATTGTCTGGCGGTATGTAATCATTGTGTACCCACAATGTTTAGGCCAAGCTCCTTGAACGCATGGCCCCAGGCCAGTTAAATTCTGGGTCTAATAATCTTGGGGTTGATTTCAGGAAGCCCTGTGATCCATTGTAACTCGAGGTACAAAGGATATTCCATCATATCCTACAAAGGGCTGCAATGCATGATAATCCTATGATTGATAGTAAGTTATGATGCATGAGTCTGGTGAAATCAACCCCTGGTCTGTTTTGAAAAAACAAAGGCTGGAAGGGGTTACGATTTGGTTTGACTTTCAATATCTGGTGTTGGTTCCACCAAGTACCACGATTCATCATAGATTTGACTCAAAGTTTGGTGTCACTATTATGATCCTGACAACTTACAAGAGTCTTTTGTTAACTTTGGGTGTTTACAAGACAGACGCTCAGGCTCTGGCTCCATTTTGTGAATCAATTTTTTTAATAACGGGTATCAAAACAGAGGCTTTTTGCTGCGGTTCGGAAGTAGATTCTCAAATTTGAAAAGGAAAACAGAGCTTCAGCTTCAATTAAAATCCACAATTCATAATTTTAGCTCATAATGGATGAGAGAGCCAGAGTCTGAGCCGGAGCCTCCGTTTCGTAAAACCCTCATAATGTGAAATGCAGCCCTGACCTTCACTTCTTGTTCTGGTTTGTTTCTTTTTTTAAATGCAACCGTCCAATTCCCCTTTCATTTTCTCTTCTCTCCTGAAGTACCTGAATATAACAGTGATGGCAGCCTGAGCATAGTTGAGCTCAAGCCACCCCAGCCTTGGGAGAAGAACCAGAGGGACCGTGCTCCGCTAGAAGTTGGGGAAGTCAAGGTAAAGGCTGTTGCTATGCTGTAGTTGAGTCCTTCCTTCCAATGTCTAAATCTGAGTCCAAGTCCAAGTCAAAGTCCATGTCAAAATCCAAGTCCTTTCTATCCGTGTCGGAGTCCTTGCCATCTGTGTCCGAGACCTTTACCATCCATCATGTCCATGTCCATGTCTGAGTCCGGGTTCTTTCTTTCCAAGTCCAGGTTCCTACTGTCAGAGTCCGAGTCCTTAATACTGTCTGTGTCTGAGTCCTTACCGTCCGTCCATGTCCAGGTCCTTACTGTCTGAGTCCTTTCTGTTCGTGACCAATGCCTTATCGTACATCTTCAAGTCCTTACCATCCCGAGTCTGAGTCCTTACCGTTCTCCACTACATTCATATTAATCACATGATCAGGTGGAAAGGAGATATGTTTGAATTATTTGACTTAACCTTCAAATAACCACAAAGGAAACTGGCTGTCCGATTAATTTTAATCCATTTTTTCCGGGGTGGCTGGTTCCTAATCCAGTCAATTTAAATTCTTTGCTCACTTTTCAATGAATATTTTAATTATTACAGTGGTTATTTGACCCTCGTTAATCATAAATATATAATATGCTGCCCACTTGTCCTCCTATACACTGTTGACAGAGGAATCAAACAATTTTGGTTGTTTCGAAATTTGCTTACGGTATTCCAATTATTCTTGGCCATTATGTAGCATGAATACAGGCCACGCAGGCGCGGTTCGAGAGCCAAAATTTTTGGGGGGCTAGAAGAGCCATTATTTTTTTGGGGGGCTAGAAGACCCAATATTTTGGGTTCTTCTAACACTAGCTTCTGCTATGTCTTATTAGGGGTCGAAAAACATGCACATTATAGGCCACACAACGCGTTTTTTTTGTAATTGGCGCTTTATAACTGAAAAAATCCAGTATTTTTTTCACTTTCATTTTTTGGGGGGGGCTAGACAAAAATTTTGGGGGGCAACAACCCCCCTAGCCCCCCCGTAGAACCGCGCCTGAGGCCACGGATTGGGGATGGGCGGGGGGGGGGGAGGTTGTAAATGGCGCAAACATGTTTTGCTCAGTTTAAATGTAATGTACAGTACTGGATTGGTAACATACCCAAACAGAAATGTTCACAGATTTATGTGTAACTTTCAGGATATGAAGATGGTGCTGGTAGAATTAGAAACATATCATTGAAATACATATATTTTCTGGCTGAAATGCTGCATTTATCCAGAATTTAGTCAAACAAAGAGCGAAAACAGTTTTGATCTCAAGGTATTAAAATCAAAACCATTCTTCATGTTTTATAAGAAAAATTGAGTTGGGTTTTCGCTATTTTCTCATTCGCCCAGATGCCCGATTGAGCTCAAATTTTCACAGGTTTATTATTTCATATACTGTACATGATTGATCAGACTAAGTGTGAGTGCTGTTCTGCAACCAACCATGTATTATACCTCCGTTTAATGTAATGATCTTGCTTGTTATGTAAATTGCTTTTGCAGCTGGTCCTAGAAAATGGCATAATCGATCAAATTTCCATGTAATGTAGGGGGAGTTGTCAATGTACTGTTAAAGGTTGCATACAGACATGTTTTGTTCAGTTTTATAATGAGATGATGCTGCTTCCTATGTTAATTGCTTTTGCAGCTCGTTACAGAAAATGGAATGTCCAATCAAATTTTCATGTCATGTCTGTCGCTTGGTCTAGTTCTCTCAGTGCATTTGGGCCTGTCCACATCAACGGGCCATGTTTGTGCTTTGAATTAGTTATAATGTCACTGCGCTGTTATATTTTCAAGGCGATAGTAAAGATAATTAATGCCCCAAATGAATATTGACAAATAGAGATGTCCACCCACAAATTCAGATTATTTATGACATTGTAGTATTGCAGTAGCCTTAAAGGGAGCGGATTTGCAATGCCTCCAAAAAATTTGTATTGAGTTTGAGACAGAAAATGGACTCAAAAGTTTGTAAACAGTGCAAACAGTCACCATGTGAAATCTTGGTTCATCAGATTCTGGGTTTTCAAGGAAATCAAGATTTAGTGTCTTCTCCAAAGATCATTCTTTTTTTTGGAACAAACATAAAGGACATCCTCACTTGAGTTGTTTTAGTTATCCCCTTTCACTCAAGGTATGAAGATGGTGCTGGTAGAAATTACCGTTATAATATTTCCACCTGAAATGCTGTATTTATCCAGAAATTAGTAAATCAAAGACCGAAAAGTTTTGATCTCGGGGTAAGATCAAAACAATTCTTTATATTTAATAAGAAAAATTGAGTCGGGTTTTCGCTATTTTGTCGTGACTCAGATGTCCGATTGAGCTCAAATTTCCACAGGTTTAATATTTCATGCACATGTTTGATCAGACAAAGTATGAGTGCTGTCCTGTGACCTTTACCAATCATGTATTGTACCTTTAATAGTTCAATAAGCATTATAACCCTTTTTTGTGTATTCATTGTATTCATTTCAGGATGACATGGAGGGGATATGTTTTTACATACGTAACAATGTATGTCCACCCTTGTTACATACTTGTATAAATAAGTATGTAAAAAATGAGAGAAAAAATTGATGCAACTTTAACAAATTTTGGTACTGATGTATTCAAAGTCATATTGATTTCATAGTGTTCATGATAAAACCATTTTAATAAATGGAAACTCTTTTTTTCAATATACAGGTTTAAAAAAAAAACCGAAACACTTGTATCGAGAACTATTATATGAAAATTAAACTGTTTTATCACTTCAAGATTCAGATTATATGTGATACAGCTATGTCTTGGCTATCACCATGTAGAATTTGAGTAAAATTGGATTAAAATTGAGTGAAAAAACTCAGACTGAATTACTCAACCTCAAAACTCGATTTTCATCTTTCTTTCATGCACATTATGTGTGTATTGACCACTATGTGTGTTATCCTTGCAAATTTGTTTTTAAGGAGTACTCTTCAAATTGGTCATATTTTCGCCAATTTCAGCCCCAATATGCTTAAATTGTACATGGTGATAGCCAAGACATGGCTGTATCATATACCTGAATCTTGAAGTGATAAACAATTTAACAGTGTTGCGCTTTTTCTGGGACACGTGGACAGACATGTACACAAAAGACACAAAAGATTTAGTCCATGTTATGTCCATAGTGCATAGGGTTAGGGTACATATACATGTAGAAGCCTACCCTAAAAATGAAAGATATAACAATTTGACTTTACTTGCAAATTCTTAACTTGCATGTTCTTGTCCTCTTTTTGATCCGTGTTGAAACCAACCCGGATCCACCCCCAGTTCAGCCCGGCAAGTTTTTGAACCGGATCGAAGAGACGCAACATACGCACTACGTTTATGGTGAACCGGCTCATACAACACAGATCACGCATCACACGGTGCAAAATGCAGTTTGGAACCGGGTTGAGATTTTCAACCCTGCTCCCTACCAGGGTTGATTTCGATCCTGCTAGGCCGTCCGGCCTACCCGTGTTGGCTCGGGGTTGAAAATGTTCAAGTGTCAAAAGGGTTGAAAAAGATCTTGGGGTTCGATCTGGTTCCAACCCTGTGGTTTTAAACAGTGTGAAAAGCCCTATAGCCTTCGATGAAGATCTTGAAATGGTCGAAACGAGTCATAAACTCCAAGCATAACAATTACATTAATACAGAATGATGCACAAAACACACAATATCGGTTTCTCCCGTTACATTTTCTCGTTATTACAAAACGAAACGTGGGTAACCATGAACTTGCCCTGTATATTTTGTTGTTTTGGTTATTAAACCAAATGGTTTGTGGGAAAATAATAGTGGTCTGGTATTATTTTTTTAGCCCTGGATGATTGCCAAATAAAAAAAAACCACCTGAAATATTTGATTGATTTTCTTTTTTGGGTTGGAATACTGTTTTGTGAACAACATACTCTTGATTGTCATCTTTTCGGGCACTGTGCTTTACAGTACATTAATTAGCTTTGTGCACATGATACGTGTACCGTACATAATGGAGGCCTTGAATTTAGTTCTGAAAGGTGCTTTTCCATTACAATGGGTATCTTTGTGGAAATCAGGTGTGGTTCTTTTCCATTACAAAGGGTACTTCCATTGGAAAATCATAATGTCTATGGAAACATTTGAAGGCCAAGAACCAAGGCAACGAATGCCATGGCCTCCATGGCTTCTGTTAAATTCAAGGCTTGATGTTAGGAGCAGATTATGGCAAGACCAAATGGAATCTCTAGACTGTGTTCATGGAATGAAACTGCAGTATAAAATTAAATACTAGCCAAAAAATCATGAGTTTGTGGGCGGACTCGGGCCGAGTCATAAAAGAAAGCAGCGGAGTCCTTAATGTCAGATTCCGAGTCTGAGTCTGAGTCCTTAAAAATTGGGACTGTGGCTAAGGCTGTCACTATTTCTACTTACAGCCTACAGGTTTACTTCAAAAGGACCATCTGTTTGTTGCTCTATGATAGGACAGATGTGCTGTTGTCCTTTAGTTTTAGCCACAGCCGTAGTCGCTATTCAGATTCAGCTTAGATGTGTACTATAAAATGTATAATACATGATTGGTAAAGGTCATAGGAACAGCATTCACACTTTGTCTGATCAAACATGTACATGAAATATTAAACCTGTGAAAAATTTGACCTCAATCGGACATCTGAGTCACGAGAAAATAGCAAAAACCCGGCTCAATTTTTCTTATAAAACATCAAGAATGGGGAAGCCATTTTTGATTCTATATTTCGTTCTCTATTCAAAACATCTTCTTATTTCATTCTTTATTCAGAACATCTTCTTATTTCGTTCTTTATTCAGAACATCTTCTTATTTCATTCTTTATTCAGAACATCTTCTTATTTCGTTCTTTATTCAGAACATCTTCTTATTTCGTTCTTTATTCAGAACATCTTCTTATTTCGTTCTTTATTCAGAACATCTTCTTATTTCGTTCTTTATTCAGAAAATCTTCTTATTTCATTCTTTATTCAGAACATCTTCTTATTTCGTTCTTTATTCAGAACATCTTCTTATTTCATTCTTTATTCAGAACATCTTCTTATTTCGTTCTTTATTCAGAACATCTTCTTATTTCGTTCTTTATTCAGAACATCTTCTTATTTCGTTCTTTATTCAGAACATCTTCTTATTTCGTTCTTTATTCAGAACATCTTCTTATTTCGTTCTTTATTCAGAACATCTTCTTATTTCGTTCTTTATTCAGAACATCTTCTTATTTCGTTCTTTATTCAGAACATCTTCTTATTTCGTTCTTTATTCAGAACATCTTCTTATTTCGTTCTTTATTCAGAAAATCTTCTTATTTCGTTCTTTATTCAGAACATCATCTTATTTCGTTCTTTATTCAGAACATCTTCTTATTTCGTTCTTTATTCAGAACATCATCTTATTTCGTTCTTTATTCAGAACATCTTCTTATTTCATTCTTTATTCAGAAAATCTTCTTATTTCGTTCTTTATTCAGAACATCATCTTATTTCGTTCTTTATTCAGAACATCTTCTTATTTCGTTCTTTATTCAGAACATCTTCTTATTTCGTTCTTTATTCAGAACATCTTCTTATTTCGTTCTTTATTCAGAACATCTTCTTATTTCGTTCTTTATTGAGAACATCTTCTTATTTCATTCTTTATTCAGAACATCTTCTTATTTCGTTCTTTATTCAGAACATCTTCTTATTTCGTTCTTTATTCAGAACATCTTCTTATTTCGTTCTTTATTCAGAACATCTCTTATTTTATTCTTTATTCAGAACATCTTCTTATTTCGTTCTTTATTCAGAACATCTTCTTATTTCGTTCTTTATTCAGAACATCTTCTTATTTCGTTCTTTATTCAGAACATCTTCTTATTTCGTTCTTTATTCAGAACATCTTCTTATTTCGTTCTTTATTCAGAACATCTTCTTATTTCGTTCTTTATTCAGAACATCTTCTTATTTCGTTCTTTATTCAGAACATCTTCTTATTTCGTTCTTTATTCAGAACATCTTCTTATTTCGTTCTTTATTCAGAACATCTTCTTATTTCGTTCTTTATTCAGAACATCTTCTTATTTCGTTCTTTATTCAGAACATCTTCTTATTTCGTTCTTTATTCAGAACATCTTCTTATTTCGTTCTTTATTCAGAACATCTTCTTATTTCGTTCTTTATTCAGAACATCTTCTTATTTCGTTCTTTATTCAGAACATCTCTTATTTCGTTCTTTATTCAGAACATCTTCTTATTTCGTTCTTTATTCAGAACATCTTCTTATTTCGTTCTTTATTCAGAACATCTTCTTATTTCGTTCTTTATTCAGAACATCTATATTCCTGAAGATCTTCATTCAATCTTCATTCCTGAAGATGTTCTGAATAAAGGACGAAATATAGAATCAAAAATGGCTTCCCTTAGTCTTTTTGGAGTATGTACTGATATTGTGTTATAAAGAATGGTTTTGATCAAAACTGTTTGTTTTACTAATTACTGGATAAATACACCATTTCAGGCGGAAATATTTTAATGGTATGTTTCTACCAGCATCATCTTCATAATTAAGCCTTATTAGGCATGTGTGCAAAATTGAACTGGTAGCTCAACCGTGGAAAGGTTGCCCCAAACGCTCATTAATGCCAGATGGAAGTTTGAAAAGAACAAAATGATGCCACCCATGGCCCTCTAGGACAAAACAGCGAACCTCCCCTGGGGACATCAGTTTAACAATAACCCCTTGCTTCAAACATGGAGGAAGGAAGAGAACGAACCAGCTGGTGGGCATGACATTAATCTTCTTAAAGTATATCCCTAGCTAGTGCGGGGGATTATTAAAGTGCCTATTGTCCTCCTCAGCAACATTTACTTGCCAGTCTTTTGTCTGTTGGCAAGCATTAACTATTTAGTCCCATAGTGCTTTTATGGTTTTCTGTGTAATGATTGATCATTGTCAGCGGGAATATATAATAGCGGAAAAAAGTGGGGATAAAACACACTGCTACATGTATAACGAACATTTTGCTAAGCCAAACATCATCCTGTGCTCCCAATTTTCATGTACATGTACTATGAATAGGCCTGTTGAACATTGTTCACTATAATGAACGACCACTATAATGAACATTTTCTGTGCATCACAGCGTGTTCATTATAGTAGTGTTCCACTGTACATCTATTCTATAGTAAAAGTGTTTGCAGAATAGCACTGCGCACTTGTGCTAAAAATAGCACCGAACCTCAGACAAACATTGCAACCGGCCATGCAAACGTGCGGTGAGTGGAGGTATGTGTGCGCGTGCTTGCATGGTGTGACGTCATTAGTACGGTATTAAGTAGAAAGTATACTCTCAACATGTTATCTGGTAGAGTTTGTGAAATGAGTCTGTCCACACTAATGCACACAAAAGTGTGACATTTAGAGGGAACCAAGGACAGAAGTTAATATATCAAGTAATTTGCCATGTTTTCTCTTTTGCAACATAAACTATATACTCATAAGAACTTGGCCAGCCCAAAAGTTTGATAGATTTCGTAGTACTCAAGCTATAACAGAGGATCAAGAGTAATGACCCAAATACCAGTTTAATCTCACTGGCCTGGGTACGTTCAGACAAAAATACAATTTAAATTCACAAAAATACACTCTTTTATCATGATCAGTTTCAACAAATTGTGTCTAGACGCTCTAAAGCGGTTTTATATTTAAAACCGATCGGTTTTTATCTGCCGCTAAAACCCTGAAGTTAAAACTGCTCGGGAGGAGGGTTTAGCGCTTAAAACCGATCGAGCTAAAGCGCTGTTGGGAAAGAATAACGTTTTAACTTTATGACTTAACCCCCATTTTTTGCTGGGCGGTTAAACATACCCACTGAGCATCAATTTGCATCAATTTAAGTTCAAGCCACTTTGAATAACTGGTGTTCTTATTTCTTTTCTCTTTATTATTGCGTGCAGATCACCTACTTCACGCATGCCTGCCTGGAGATGAACTTTGACGATCTGATCATGTTCACTGACCCGTGGCTGACCGGTCCCGCTTTCGCCCGCGGTTGGTGGCTGATGCACGAGCCACCGTCCGATTGGCTGGACCGGCTGGCAAAAGCTGACCTCATCTACATCAGCCATCTTCACTCGGACCATCTGAAGTCAGTGTCCATTTGCAAATTTACCTTCCTTTTTATGAAATTTTTCTTTAAACATCTTTATGAGACGTATTAACTTTGAATCCAACCAACTAAAAAATAGTTAATAATTTGGGGATCCGATTTTGTTATCTCTTTTCTCAATAAGAAATGCAGTATTTCAGATATTTGGAAGGTTACCATTACCATCTTCATACTTTTAGAGATGTTATGCAAATGAATACTTATTATTATCAAATATTATAATCAGGTCTTACTCCTTTGAATGTGATTGGAATGAAATGCTCTGGCAGGGAACGAATCCTGGGGTCGATTTCACGAAGCCCTATGATCATTCGTAAATCGAGTTACGAAGGATAACCCATCGTATTCTTTGACTTCTACATAGGGCTGCAATGCTTCGTAAGTCCTATGATTGATAGTATAAAGTTACGATGAGTTTTGTGAAATTGACCCCTGGAGCAGTTGCCTCGTTTCGGTCTCGTCTAGGATATTGAAAAGTTCCACCCTCATGTTTTGTTGTTTCTCGCCGTACAGCTACCCTACCCTCAAGTTGCTGTCGGAGCGCAATCCTAACATTCCCATCTACGTCGGCGACACCTCCATGCCGGTCTTCGTCCGGTTGCAACAGAGCGGAGTCCAGCTGAATAACATCAACGTGGTGACCTTCGGGGAGTGGATCGAGGTGAGTGACCAACCTGTGGCCCGTCCCTGCCGGTCAATTGACCAGGAAGCCATACCTATTGAAAATCTAGTAAAATGTTTTCAGGCATCGTACTGTTAAGGGAGCAGGGCGTTATAAATGTTGATTCGGCTTTCCCAAAAAGAATCTTCACAGGGCCGTAAACTACATCCCAGCCCTGCGGCCTTTTTAATCCCCTGAACAAACACAAAGGGCACTTCGCCAGGGAATGGAGCTCGACCAGTCTCCATTTTTAGGATAGACTTGACTGGCTGTTTTTGCCGGTCATTCATCATGCGGCTAATCTGGTCGAACTGTATTACAAAGGGAACAATGGAAACTGAGTGGAAGAGTTTCCTGGCTGTAATAATTGAGCCACAACTCAGTTATTTTATTTCAGGCGGTTGAACTTTACTTCGGCCAAGTCGTGAATAAGCTTGGCAGTCGACTAGTGTGGAATTATTTTGCGCAACCAGTAGCAAGGTCTGAATAATTTCCGTGTGGTATATCGGGCATTTAGGCCTACACGGATGTCTAAAACATCGGAACGTAGGTCTGCTTCAGGTTTCATTGTCAACAGTGTCTAATCAATAGCGCTCCGCACTTGCGCTAAAAAAAGCACCGACTCAGACAAACATCGCAACCATGCAAACGTGTGTGTGTGTGCGCGTGCATATGTACACTACGTGTGTGAGGCAATGTTTGTCTGACATCCAGGGATTTTGTGACGTCATTAGTGCGGAGCGCTATTACACAGACATTATGGTGCTGCTTGGACAAGTGTGTGGGCCTAAACGATTAAAGTTACAATACATGATTGATAAAGGTAACAGAACAGCACTCACACTTTGTATGATTCAGCGTGTATGAAATGATAAACCTGTGAAAATTTGAGCTCAATCGGACATCCGAGTCACAAGTAAACAGCGAAAACCTGACTCAATTTGTCTTATAATTACATAAATAATGGTTTTTATCTTTCCCCCGAGATCAAAACTGTTTTCGGTCTTTGTTTGACTAACGTCTGGATAAATACACCATTTTTTATAGGCGGAAACATTTTTAACAGTATATTTCTACCAGCACCATCTTCATACCCTGAAAGTTATGAAAATCTTCACATGTAAATCTGTAAACATATCTGTTTGGATAACGTTACCAATCGTGTACTGTACCTTTAAAAAAAAACATGATGCAGATATGCACAAGCACCAAAGATTCTGTAAAGACCACGGGAGTATTTTTCATTATGGACTTCCATTACTAGCTCCTAAGTCCAATTCCCCACATTTTCACCTTTGTAACAATTTTTTTTTTTTTTCATTTTGAGCCTTTGCATAAAATTGAATGCAGAAGATGTGTCTGGTAAAATGGGGTCATACATGCATAATGCCAGAAGCAGTTCTAATTGCTTTTCAAAATTTGTATAAAATAAAGATGAATTGGAGACCTTGCAGCTGACATGTTTTGCCGAAATTAGTTTCATCATGATTCAAAACATTCAAATTGCCCTGCAGTGATATGACGATCACAGCTGGCGCCAATATTTTAAGTCTGGACGACGACAAATTTACATGCATAATTAAATCCGGCTGACAACAAAGAATACATTTATAAATGTAAAATTCCCGTCAATATATTTCGTGTCATTAATTCGGTTGATGAGCAGTTTGCAGCAGGTTATTACGTGTACATGTAGACAATTTTAAAACAATCAAAAATGGAGGAAAAATACACTTCAGATGTGGTTTTTGAAAAAATTATGACACAAACTTATTAAAAGGGATGGTACAGAACTGGTTTTTGCGACAAAAACAGTGAAAGCACATTATGTAATCCATCATATACATGTACCTTAACTGACAAACCTGTAGAAGTTTGAGGTCAATCAGCCATCTGGGTCACGAGAAAGTGCTGAAAACCTGTGTACAGAGAACTACACATTTCAACAAATTAGTTTTATTTATTTCTCAACGAATATGGCATTTCAAACAAAAACATTTCATGGGATGTATTCTCCTATCATCATCATTATACTGTATAAGTTTTATGTGAATCCGTGATAATGAAGTGTTTTTTGTCTTACCATTTCTGTACCATCCCTTTAATGGCAATAACTTGATTCATAATTCCTCATAAATGCAAAAGGTGGAATACTGGCGCTTATTGACTTAACCCATATTTTCAAGGTTCACATAAACGCCGCAATTAAGTCCCTCTCTTATGTTTAACATCTTCCTTTCTTCAGCCATTAGGTAAAGGCCTATTCACAACACAAAATTCATTAAACAAATAAAAATGCACAAAGAAGTTGATTACGTTCCATTTTGACTTGATGCGTTTGCCTGTGATCGCTATGGTGATCAAATGAAGCGTGCAGAGTCAATACCAGTGCTGGCAATGTGCGGGATTAAATAGGTCTATTAAGCCATTAAATTGTACAATAATAATAATAATAATAAACCGTTTTTATATAGCGCATATCACAATCAACGTATGACGTCTCTATGCGCGTATTACTATTATCCCTGGTCATTGGGCTACAATTATTACATTCCTGAAACAATCTCAACTCCCTAGGGAGTATAGCCCAAATGAACTAGTCTGCACTGGATTGTGAGCGTTGTCGACGCCGATAAAATTCATATTTTAAATGACATTTTGTCTGGAACATACAGGTGTTGCGTGATGCTAATGGTGTATTTATGACGATATAAAAACCTAGCGGATGCGATACAGCACAGTCCAATGCATTATAAACCCTCCCTCCTCCCCCTCTCCCTCCCCTCCCCCTCCCCCCCTCCCCCCTCCCCAGGCTCGAATTTTGTGCAAAAAGGTTGAGACAGCAGGTCTAGTATTAAAGGTAGTATCATACTTTGGTTTTGTCAAAGAAATACAGATTCAATTTCATGGGCAAAAATATCAAGACAGATACAGTAACAGTCATCTGTGAAAATTTCAGTCCCATACGGTGCTCACTTTTTTGAGAAAAACAGTGAAAAACAGCCACAGTCTTTTCTCTTTTATTTTTGATCTTTAAAAGATCAAAAAGATTTTCGCTCGTTTTTTTTACTAATTTCTGGATAAATGCACAATTTCAGGAGGAAAAATGTTAACGGTAGGTTTCTATTAGCATCATCTTCATACCCTGAAAGTTACCGGTATACGTAAATCTGTGAACATTTCTGTTTTGGTCTCTTACCAAAGTATGATACTACCTTTAAACTGAAGCATTTTACTGGACCTAAACTTTTTCCTCTAGACTTACAGCATTTATGTACATGGGAAAATGCTCATTGTATGCAAGTACTATGTGAATTTAGGCACCATTTTAATAATTGTGCAAGGAAAACAAAATCACCAGACAGCCAGACTAGTGCAGCACACACTTGACTAGACCAACTCACAAATGACAAATCACTAGATATTTGATGTCCCGCGTGTACAAAGAGAACAGGCAACCATAAACAATTTAACAAAAGAGTTACCCCTGTTTCAGACAGGCGTGCCAAGGTCGCGCCGAACTAAATAGATAAGGAGCGACTCTAGGTCGACCCAATTCAGATTTTGGTTTCAGACAGGTGAACTTAATAATACATTGGAGTAGCCCTCAAAGTGGGCCTACAAACAAACGGACAACTTGGGGCCATAGCAACAGCTCCGTAGAAGGCAGTGTTGTTTACGATTCAGACCGTACGTTGTCGACTTGGTTGTTGCGAGGAGGAAATTGACATTAAGCATAATGTACTTCGATTTTGACTGTTGTCATCGTTTATACACAACCGTCACGACTGGCATTGTGGCCGTCACATTTTGTTTTTTACTATAAGGCCTACCCCACCTTTGACTTTGCCTTCAAAATAACTAATTTTGTTGTTTTTTCGTATAGCCTACCTTGGCAAAGGTCTATTGAAAAATACACCCAATGATGTACGACCGGCAGACGATTTCCATGCCAAAAAGTTTAGTGTGTATGCATTGTGGGATATCACTGCAGTTTTCTGCTCATTTGCATACATTTGCATTGAGTTCGACTCATGGCTAGAGCGACGTCTGAAACGATGTCACTCTAGCGCCGTTCTGAACGACCCAGACCGTTGATCTTTCGGCATCAGGCGCGCCTGGTCGCTCCTAATTGTTTCAGACATCAAACTGTCTATGTACTTAGTTCAAATCTTATTTAAAGGTAGTATCATACTTTGGTAAGAAACCAAAACAGAAATGTTCACAGATTTACGTATAACTTACAGGGTATGAAGATGGTAGTGGTAGAAACATACCGTTAAAATTGTTCCGCCTGAAATGGTGTATTTATCCAGAAAAGAGTAAAACAACGACCGAAAATCAGAGAAAAGACTTAAGAAATACTGTGGCCGTTTTTCGCTGTTTTCTCAATAAGTGGGCACCGTATGGGACTGAAATTTTCACTGATGACTGTTACTGTATCTGTCTTGATATTTTTGCCCATGAATCTGCATTTCTTTGACAAAAACCAAAGTATGATACTACCTTTAAAAAGGGTACTGCTCATTATAAAAACACATCAATATAAATAATAATAATAATAATAATAAAGGACATTTATATTGCGCAGCTACTATGTCAATATACTCTACTGCGCATTACAAACAAACTAATTAGCATTGAATAAATGGGTCTTTATAAACCTGGTCTTGAACTGATCTAGATAGTTAGCCTGCCGAACAGAAACAGGAAGATTATTCCACAGTTTGGGAGCAGCATACACAAATGCCCTGTCACCAAGTGTAATCTTTGATTTCCTAGATGGGTATTTTAGTAATGTGCGGTCTTCAGAACTTCCCAAATGATAACGTGATGATGATTTCAGCTCGACAAGTTCCTGAATGTCAAAGCATGAATAGCCTTATAGGTCAACAAAAGAGTTTTAAATATTATCCTTTGTTTTACAGGTAACCAATGTAAGTCACGTAACAATGGAGTAGCATGAGAATACCGAGGGGAATTACAAATCAATCTGGTACAGGCATTTTGAACCCTTTGTAATTTGCATATTTGATTATCTGGTATTACCCTGACAATAAACTGTTACAATAAACCAATCTACTAGTGACGAATGCATGAATAATCTTTTCATATATAAAATATCAGCTGAAAGAAACAAGGAAAAACTAGAGTATCTACATCTGAACTGTACGTAGTCATTTCATCATTTACATTTATTTCAAAAAAATAAACTCTCCTGAGGACGAACAGAGCCATGTTCGGAACGTCGAGAAAATACCACCGGTTCTTCTCAGAACCACACACTCTCGCAGAAGAGATTACATGGTGTCACCGCAAACCTACCTTCTTTTAGTACTTCCACCATGTATAGCTTCAAGTCTTACTAACATTTATTTCAATGTTGCTACAGTGATACATGGTATGTTTTACACAATCAAAATTTACAATACATAAACGGAGATTGATGCACGATTTATATAATAACAATAAAAGGCAACATCTAGGACTAGGGTGAAGCAAAAGCTTTTGTTCCCCAGACTTATGGACAGACAAGACAAATATGACAGACCTATAAAATGGAAGGACAGAAGACAGACACAGGTGTAAGACAGCATATATCAAAAATCGTTCTTCAAGTCCTTCAAGTTCTGTTTAGTTTTGGTGTTGGGGTGTTTGTTTGTTTGGTTTTGTGCAGATCAACAAAGTCCGTAAATGTGGGAAGCAGTGTTGATCTCATATTGGCCTGTTAAACCATACCAGGGGTCGATTTCGCGAAGCCCTACGATCGATCATAACGCGAATTTCGAAGGATAAACCCATCGTATCATACGACTTCTACGTGGGGCTTTTTATTATTAAATTATTTTATTCAGAAATCGTGAACATCAAGACAAAGGACATACAATAATAAACAAGATACAGTTGATTCATTCTGGGTTAACCCAATAAAGCCAATTACATAGGCTTATTTCCGTTGGGGTCCCATATGCAATGCATTATTAGTCCTACGATTGATAGTTAGTTACGATGAGTTTGTTGAAATCAGCCCCTGATGCTGTAAAGCAGATCATGTATTTAAAACAGAATTATGTTTGTTTGTTTGTTTGTTTGTGTATTTAAATTTTGTTTGTTTTTATACAGATAAACGAAAACCTGAGGTTTATGATCATGATGGACGGTATACACCCCGACATGGACACATGTCTGCTGGTGGATTACAAAGGTATGTAGTTATCTGTTGTTGTTCATACCCCCCCCCACCCTTGCCCCAAGCCCATGTGCCCAAGACATGTGCCCCAGCCCATGAGCCCCAGCCCATGTGCCCCAGCCCATGTGCCCCAGCCCATGTGCCCCAGCCCATGTGCCCCAGCCCATGTGCCCCAAGCCATGTGCCCCAAGCCGATGTGCCCGTATGTTCGGTAAAGCGTTGTTTGTTATAGCAGCAGTCCATTGTACGGTCACAGCTTTACTGCGTTCAACATGTTAGTGTGTAATTGAATGACTGCGGTACTCACTGCATTTCCCCAGATAACCACAGCGAGTTTGAATACCCATGTGTGTATATGACTCATCATTTTACCTTTTACAATTCTGTTCTTATGCTTCATTAATGTGGAGTGAGTTTATGTTTGTATTATTTATTACTGTGCAATTTGTCCTTGTCTGTGTGTTGTCTCTTTTTTCTTAATAGTGATGTTTTTAAAGGTATAACCATACTTTGGTAGAACACCGCAACAGAAATCTTCACAGATTTACCTATAACTTACAGGGTATAAAGATGGTGATGGTAGAAACATACCGTTTTTGATCTTTTAAAAGATAAAAAATAAAAGAGAAAAGACTTAAGAAATACTGTGGGCGTTTTTCACTGTTTTCTCAAAAGTGGGCACCGTATGGGACTGAAATTTTCACAGATAACTGTTACTGTATCTTCCTTGATATTTTTGCCCATGAATCTGTATTTCTTTGACAAAAACCCAAGTATGATATGATATTACCTTTAAATGAGAGACTAATAACAACATGTTTTATTTCCAGTTTTGGAATTTAATAAAGTTTTTTATCTATCTATCTATCTCCCAATCTCTCCATCTATCTCCCCTTGAACAAATATTCATGCCTTCCTTTTGGTGGTGATCTTAGGTCACCAGATTCTGAATACGGTGGACTGTACCAATCCAAACGGGGGGAGGCTTCCCAAGAAAGTGGACTTGATGCTCAGTGACTTTGCCGGAGGAGCCTCTGGTTTCCCCATGACATTCTCAGGAGGCAAATACACAGGTAAGACGCCGATCCACTATAAATAACTATCCAACCCTCCCATTGTCCATATTCTCTCATCCATTCATGTATGCTTCTTTCACCAGCATGTTCTTGTCCTCTGTCATTTAGCTTTTGAGAAAGATCCTGCTAGGATCGAAACACGTCAGGCCCTCCTAACTTTAAGCATTTGATATATTTCAGGTCATTTTGGCTGATGAGCAGTTTGCAGCAGTTTATTACTTGTATTGACCTCAATTCTATATTAGGGCACTTTGGTTCTCATTTCTTGTTCACCTTGAGGGAGGGTCGGTCTGTCGAAAAAAAAGAAAAGTTTGGTGGAAAAAAAAACCTGGCTGAATACACAAAAACCTAAAGAAAATGATGTTCATTGTATTCACTGTAATCGCATTTGAATATTTTCGTATTTTTTTCAGTGATAAAAAGTATAAAATTGTAGGCCTATTGGCAAAATAAAAAATAAGAATTCCCATAATTTTTGGAGACAATTTTTTTCTCCAGAAATTCTGGGAATTCTTTTTTTATTTTATTTTTTTATGCAATTCTGACAGGATCGGCGGCAAAAAAAAGGTGTTTTTTTTTACTTCGGTCGGAGCCCAAAATATGGGTCGGTCGGAAATGAGAACCACAGTATTAAAAAGGAGCGCCCTTAAACATAAAAAAAAAAATATTTTTAATACCCAACCAAAAAGGTTTTAAGGAAAAATTGTCACTCGACAAAGTCTCTCAAAGTCACTCGATGTTGTGTTGCTGGTAGCGACGTTTCGGCTGCTGGAACCCCTAGCCTTAATCAGGGGCCAATTTCATAGATCTGCTTAGCACAAAAAACTGCTTAGCACAAAAATAGCTTGCCCAATTATTAAAACAAACCACCATTTGACATCCATTTGATATTCATGGTCAGCGAACAACAGCCAAAGAACAATTGCAAGTGATACACAACACACAGAAATTTGGTTGTTAATCCTGTTTTTACTATTAAGACAGAAATGTCATGCTTAGGGAATGTTTGTGCTAAGCAGCTCTATGAAATTGGCCCCAGGCAACTGAAGAACTGGATGCTGCGCCCACAGTCCGCTGAACATGGCGACGTTGGCGTTGCACACAAAGCCTTGCCTGGAGGAATCTTTAGTTTTTGAGGACAAACTTCATGACGTTTGCAGTCGAGATTGTCACCAGTGGCATATTTTTGAAGGAGCGATCAACTGGTTGAGGGGACTGAGTCAGAACCTGAAGGGCCTGGCATCACTGGTTCCAGGGATTGGGTGAGATGGCCCGAGAGAGAGGCTGTGGTCCCTGAAATCACTCATTCTCAATAAATGGTGTTTGCAAAAAATGCTGTAACCCTTCCTTTTTTCCTTCTCTCAGAACAATGGAAGTCGGAGTTTGTGAAGCGAGAGCGCCGTAAGTTGCTGTACTACAAGATGCAGATAGTGAGGGATGTTAATCCGGTCGTCTACTGTCCCTTCGCCGGTTACTTCGTGGAGGCTCACCCGTCTGACAAGTAGGTTGATGACAATGATCGACAGAAACAAACGGAGCTTTTTGGAAAACTTTGTCTTTAATAGACTTCTGCTTTGGCTTCATCTCGGTCACCTCAAAGCTGAAAATTTGAGGTTGAGTTTGAGGTTGAGGATGAGGTTGTGGCTGAGGCTGAGGCTGAGTCTGAGGCTGAGACAGAGGTTGAGGCTGAGGCTGAGGCTGAGGTTGAAGCTGAGGTTGAGGCTGAGGCTGAGGCTGAGGCTGAAGCTGAGGCTGAGGCTGAGGTTGAAGCTGAGGCTGAGGTTGAAGCTGAGGCTGAAGCTGAGGTTGAGGCTGAGGCTGAGGCTGAGGCTAAGACTGAGGCTGAGGCTGAGTCTGAGGCTGAGGTTGAAGCTGAAGCTGAGGCTGAGGTTGAAGCTGAGGCTGAGGCTGAAGCTGAGGTTGAGGCTGAGGCTGAGGCTGAGGCTAAGACTGAGGCTGAGGCTGAGGTTGAAGCTGAAGCTGAGGCTGAGGTTGAAGCTGAGGCTGAGGCTGAGGCTGAGGCTGAGGCTGAGGCAAAGACTGAGGTTGAGGCTGAGGTTGAAGCTGAAGCTGAGGCTGAGGTTGAAGCTGAGGCTGAGGCTGAGGCTGAGGCTGAGGCTAAGACTGAGGCTGAGGCTGAGGCTGAGTCTGAGGCTGAGGCTGAGGCTGAGGCTGAGACAGAGACAGAGGTTGAGGCCGAGGCTGAAGCTGAAGCTGAGGCTGAGGCTGAGGCATTTTCCTGTTTTGATTCCCTGACAAATCAAATTATTAACAGACCGCAGCTGTTCCATAAAATACCAAAGTAATGATAGTACCTTTAACCAGACAGTTATTGTTTTCGGTTCCGCAGCTACATCCGGCGCACAAACACCAAGAATGATCCCAGCATTCTAAACGACTTGATCAACAAGTACTCCCCTGAAATCAAGACGTGGACACCCAACCCGGGAGCAGTGCTTGATCTACAGAAAGCCATACAAGGGGACCAGTATGTATAAGTATAATCTGTTTCTTTATAGTCATTTCACAGGATTTTGTTTTTAAAAGATAATATCATACTTTGGTTTTTGTCAAAGAAATTCAGATTCATAGGCAAAAATATCAAGACAGATACAGTAACAGTCATCTGTGAAAATGTCAGTCCCATACGGTGCCCAGTACTTGAGAAAACAGTGAAAAACACCCATGATATTTTAAATGTCTTTTCACAGGAATTGTGATCTTCCGAAGATCAAAATTGTTTTTGGTCAATTGGTTTTATTCTTTTTCTGGATAAATACAGCATTTCAGGCAGAAAAGTTGATGGTATGTTTCTACCATCACCATCTATATATATTCTGTAAGGTATAGGTAAATCTGTGAAGATTTCTGTTTCAGTGTTCTACCAAAGTATGATACTACTTTTAACCACTTCACGTCTGGTTTTTGTGGAAGTTTTCATGCTCACACATGGTGGTATTATTTTTCCAGAATATCATGCAAAGTATTTTTTTGTTTTCTTGTTTAGTATCGTTGTAACTACCCAAGTCAACTTTTCTTATGAAACATAAAGAAGGATTTTTTATCTTGCCAAGATAAAAAATGTTTTGAGTGTTTGGTTTTACTCTTTCTGGATAAATACACCGTTTCAGGCGGAAATATTTTAACTGTATGTTTCTACCACCACCATCTTCATAAGTTCATACCCTGAAAGTTATACGTAAATCTGTGATCATTTCTGTTTGGGTATGTTAACGATCCTATATTGTACCTTTAAAGGGACGGTACAGACGAACTGGTTTTTGCGACAAAACCGTTGCTGACAGTGAAATCACATCATGTAATCCATTATATACCTTAACTGACAAACCTGTAGAAGTTTGAGGTCAATCAGCCATCTGGGTCACGAGAAAATAGTGAAAACCTGTGTACAGAGAACTGTACACATTTCAACAAATGAATAAAACGCTTCGAAGCGATTTATTCCAATCGGAAAATAGTTTCATTTATTTCTCAACGAATATGGCATTTCAGACAAAAACATTTCATGGGATGTTTTCTTCTATCATCACCATTATACTGTGTAAGTTTTAAGTGAATCTGTGATCTTGAACTGTATTTTGTCTTACCAATTCTGTACCATCCCTTTAAATAACCCAAAGAGAGGTCCAATATCAACGCAGGTGAATTAATTAATTAATTAATTAATTAATTAATTACTGTTGTGCTCTTTGTCGTAGTGATTATATCCAGCAACCGCCGCCTGGCACAAAGAAATACAAAGACAGGTAAGACAATGGGTATTGTTATTCTTGCAGCTTTGTTTTACCCCCGTCAATGGTGCATTTAATACAGCATGATATTAAGGCGTGACATTCATAATGATGGTTATTGGGATTTTCAACTTCTATTTTTATTAATTTTGTGCAGGGTTGAGATTTCTCAGATTAAAATATGATTTCAGATTTTTTTTTTCCCTCACAGGCTGTGTAAAAAAGTATAGGAGATTTTCAGATTTTAGACATTTTATGCTCCCCATCAGCTGTTTTCAGACATTTTTATCATTGGTTAATCTCATCCCTGTTTGAAATCGTTTAAAAATAGGGTCCTGAAATTACATCTGTCAAACTAACAAATATAATTGACAATTTGGGACACCGCCACCATAGGGCCGAATTTCTACTCCTCGTTATCTTTTTTTATTGTTTGTATTGTAATACACTAAGTTCATGTATAGGACTTCAAACATTATGTACATCAAGTGCCTTAACAACAAATGATAGTTCTTATATGTAGCCAACCTTTACATGATCAAAACAATGACTTGAGAACGAGACCTGAAGTTTGTGTCCCATGGGTATCGTTTCAATATCCTGATTTCTCAGAAAAAGAAATCATGACAAACACAAGCCTATAGGTTGAAAACTGGATTTGTATACTTATGCGTATTAAAGGTACAATACATGATTGGTAAAGGTCACAGGACAGCACTCATACTTTGTCTGATCAAACATGTACATGAAATAATAAACCTGTGAAAATTTGAGCTCAATCGGACATCTGAGTCACGAGAAAATAACGAAAACCCGACTCGATTTTTTTTAATAAAACCGTGAAGAATGGTTTTGATCTTAGCCCGAGAACAAAACTGGTTTTTCGGTTTTTGTTTTACTAATTTCTGGATAAATACAGCATTTCAGGTGGAAATATTTTAACGGTATGTGTCTACCAGCACCATCTTCATATCTTGAGTGAAAGGGGATAACTAAAACAACTCAAGTGAGGGAGTCCTTTATGTTTGTTCCAAAAAGCGTTCGAACGAACGATCTTTGGAAAAGACACTAAATCTTGATTTCCTTGAAAAACACAGCATCTGATGCACCAAGATTTCCCATGGTGACTGTTTGCACTGCTTATGAACTGTTGAGTCCATTTTCTGTCTCAAATTCAATAAAAAAAAATTTGGAGGCCTTGCAAATCCTATATGCTCCCTTTAACATCATCCTGTTTACTACAATGTAAAAAGAACTTTGCACAAAGAAGGTACTGCTACTGCAAATGCAAGTACAGGTTCATTTTACATTGACCTCAATCTGTAGGCGTGTTTGTGTTCAAGGTTAGGTAAACTTCAACAATGAAATCAACTGAACGTTCACGAACCTGGCCGATGCCATTGTCAGAAATTTCTAAGCAGCAACTCATTTGAATGAGCACCTGTGCATGACACAGATAAAAGAAAAATGCCTCTACCCCATGGACATGGCAGGTTAGGTTTAGGTTTATTTTAATAATGCGTAGTTACTGACGTAGTTACATCTTTTGCACCCTTAGTCTGTGTTTGCAGTAAATTATGAAATCCATTGAAATAAGCATTAAAGGGTGCATGCAGTGCTTTTTTCAGTCAGGTTATTTCATTGCCTTCATACAGAGAATATACTGACAGATAATGAATGGCAAGTCTTATTTCGGTTTCAAACCAGCATTTGGTTTTCTTTTGAACGGCTTTGCAAAATGGGCGATTTTCATGCAAACTCATGTAATGAAAAAAATATAATGAAAAAACATAAACAAATGAAGAGGCAAACATGACCCACAGAAATGGTTGGTCAAAAAAATTACACCACCATTTGAGTGAAAGGAACATATTCAACACAATAAAACCCATTGAGGGGAAAAGGTTTGTCAGAAAACCTATAAAACAACCCAAACTTTTTGTGCACAAAGCAATTGGATTTTTGCTGCCAGTTAGCCAGATGACATCACAGTTTTGCTCATGAATATGGAAATTCTAATTAGCATACAAAAAAAAAAAAAACGTTGTTAACCCTGAAACAGTGTGAGGAAGTGGGTAAAATCAAAGGCCCATGTAACAATTTATGTTTGGCACATGTTCAAGCCAAAATATTCCTATTGCATACACCCTTTAAATTATCAATTAAATAACTTGAATCCCTAGCTTAACTAGCCAATATCTTGGTATGTATTAGGTTAAAGGGATGGTACAGAACTAGTTTTTGCGACAAACCATTGCTGACAGTGAAAGCACATAAACCTGCAGAAGTTTGAGGTCAATCAGCCATCTGGGTCACGAGAAAATAGTGAACACCCGTTTACACATTTCAACGAATGAATAAAACGCTTCATAGTGATTTATTCCAATCGGAAAATAGTTTCATTTATTTCTCAACGAATATGGCATTTCAGACAAAAACATTTCATGGGATGTTTTCTCCTATCATCACCATTATATTATACTGTGTAAGTTTTATGTGAATCTGTGATCTTGAAGTGTATTTTGTCTTACCAATTCTGTACCATCCCTTTAAACAGTTTTTTATATGAAATGAACAAAGACAATTGACAATTTGGGACACAGAAACGTAGGGCTGGATTTCTACTATCTTGTTATCTATTCTTTTCTTTTATATTGTTATACATTAAAGGTTTACTGTAATCAAATTTGGAAAAGGGATGAAAGTGCTTTATGGTAGCACAAGGCTGTATACTCCCCAGGGAGCTGAGATTGTTTCAGGAATGTAAATGGGCCCGATGACCAGGAATAATAATAGTGTAAAGCGTTGTGATACCCTTCTTGTGTGTAAGAACGCTATATAAATGCCTATATTATTATTGTTATTATTAATGACTTCAACAAATTCAGTTAGTTTCCCTTGTGGTTATTTGACCGTAATCTATTCTTTTTATCGACATTGTTCAACAGCTGGAACTTTGAGAAATACCTGAATGAGATCAATGCAAACATCGAGGACGAGATCTTTGCTTACCCGGAGTGGATCAAATTTTACTACAAGTGGACGGCTTTCAAGAACTACAACCTCGTCATCAGAGTGAGTTTGACGTTGGGGTTCAAGTTGTGGCAAACGTTTGTCCTGAGTACTGTCTGATAGAAGTTGGTACTCGGGCCGTTGTCTTGCATGTCTGCATTGAGTGAAACACATTGTATTAGAATGTCCAAAGATGGCCATTTTGATAAGGGCAACAACCAACCAACCAAGCCCCTCCCCCCCTTATTCTTTGTATGGAATTTGCCATCACAAATAGGTCACTCATGGTCAGGGCAAATGATTTTGCAGAAGTTTCAAAACCTTTATCGAGAAGTCTATGGGGGTTTACGAAATTGAGGCTCCGGCTCCGGCTCCGGCTCCGGCTCCGGCTCCGGCTCCGGCTCCGGCTCCGGCTCCGGCTCCGGCTCCGGCTCCGGCTCCGACTCCGACTCCGACTCCGACTCCGGCTTCGGCTTCAGCTCCGGCCCCGGCCCCAGCCCTGGCTCCAGCTCTGTCATCCATATGCTGAAAATATAGGTTGTGGTTTTTCATAATTGAAGCTTTAGCTCCATTTTCCTTTTCAAACCAGAGAATCTACTTCTGAACTGAGCCAAAAGGCTCAATTTTGATACCCGTTATTTTAGAATGGATTCACGAAATGAGCGTCCATTTTGTTTAAACCCCCCTATAATTCTCCCTGCATGCACTAGATCATCAACCATTCCAACAGATTGAAGGACGGAAAATTTTGAAATATTTCAGGTCTTCATTTTAATTAAAATGAGGAGATCTGCAAATCACTCTCCATAAAGAAGGGGAAAGAATTTAGGAGAGTGATTTGCTCTCACTAACAAAAATCAAGTTTGAGACATAGTCATACTAGTGAAAAAAGAGAATAGTTTGCTCTGTATACTATAAACCAAGTTTTCGCATGTGTACTGTCTGAAAAAGAGAGCGTGCAAAATTTTGCCTGTCCTGTTGAAAAAGATTATTAACAAATTGTAGGCCTATTTTCTCTAAAGGGTAAATGTCAGCTGGAAAAATGTATGTGATGTTTATGAAAAAAAGACAGCTCTTCTTAAATTGTTAAGGGCTTTTTTTCACTCTCCTTGGGAAAACATTAAGGAGAGCGGGGGAGAGTGATCTCTCTCACTCTGCTTAAAAATCAAGGCCTGATATTTCCTCCATTAGATGTGCCTTGCTCACGTGTCATGCTTTTTTGTCATCATGTTTTTTTCTGCAGATGATTGAACGAGACGACGACTTCAAACCCATTCCAGGAGGCTACGACTTCATGGTGGACTTTGTCGGCGACGAGCCCACATTTCCCACTGAGAGACCAGAGAGGGAACACAATTACTTAGAGGTAACTACATGTACTCTGCAAAGATCTCAGGAGTTTTCCTACAAAAAAAAATTGTTGTGTTACCCTCAAGTGGAAAAATTAAAATTTTGGGTCGGTCGGTCAATTTATTTATTTATTTATTTTTTGTTGGGCCGACTTTCAAACATTTATTAAAGAATCAATACTGTGCAAATGAGGCTTGCCTCATTTGCATATTATCTATTGCCCGACCAAAATCATTTAATATTCATGATTTACTGCGGTACCCGCCGCCTTATTGGATTAGATTCACCCTGCTGACCCCAGCTAGCTCGGTGGCCTAGCAGGTAAGGCATCTGCACTAGTAAGCAGGAGGTCGTGGGTTTGAATCCCACCTGAGCCAGCATGTGATTTGTTTACGTGCTCTCACAAGCACTGAATATACAGTGCTCATCCACGTCGGTGAAGGGCAAGCCTCATTTGCATATTATCTATTTCCCAACCAAAATCATTTAATATTCATGAATAAATACTGTGTCGTTCATATAATAATAATAATAATAATTTATTGTATTTATATTGCGCCCTTTCCAGGCACAGCCTGTTCAAAAGCGCAGTACAAGATTAAAAATTCAGATTAAGCTTAAAAAATCACAATAGGTGTACATTAATACTAAACATTTCATTAAAACATAATACAAAGTAATATTCGTTACATGTAAAATACATAAAATGACAATACAACGAGAAGTGAAAACCTAATAATAAAACATGATAAAACCCGACTACTTCTGAAAGGCAGCTCTAAACAAGTGTGTCTTAACTTGAGTTTTAAAATTATCCATATATTTATACATATATAAAGTATGAAAGTCTTAACTCTGCGACGCGTCGTAAGTTTGATGAAATCGTCCCCTGGACCCGTATGGTAATATGTAACTTTTTGTCACCGATAGATGCAAAACCGCATTGGGGTCCACAGAGAGACAGTACGACAAGGCCTCTTCTGGGACAATCTATACATCGGATTCAACAATCGTATCTCCCGTGAACCGGACACATTCCATTACCAGTAAGTATCGTTCAACCAGGGGTCAATTGTATGCAGCTGTTTGTAAACACAAAACATATTGCTTAGCACAAAATGTCTTGCTCAGCAAAAAACAAAACACGGTCACAAATTTCATTTTATATTTATGGTTAGCGAACAACAGCCAAAGAATAATCACAAGCGATACACAACACATGGAAATTTGGATGTTAATCCTGTTTTTATTATTAGACAGAAATTTCACGGTTTGCAAATTTTTTTGTGCTAAGCAGTATTAAGTATGGTTATCTTACCAAATTACGATTTGTGTTCAAATACCTATTAATAAGTGTTTGACTCTTTTGGGACATTTTGTAAAATATTTTTTTTACATACAGTGGAACGCCACTATAACAAACATGCCGGGATGTAGTCTAGTATATTGGTCGTTTTTTATAGTGATTTAAAAAACTGTTTGTGGTATGTATTGTAAATATTGGGAGCCAAGGATGATGTTTGGTATAGCCAAATGTTCGGTTTAGCGCTGTTCATTATAGTACCGTTCCACTGTATTTGCATGCATTTCTGAGTGGTATACTTGCTGATTCCAATAAAACAAAATTGAAGTCAAGAATGATTGATTCAAGGAATAGGTCAAAGTCACTTATAAAACGTAGTATCATACTTTGGTAAGAAACCAAAACAGAAATGTTCACAGATTTACGTATAACTTACAGGATATGAAGATCGTAGTGGTAGAAACATACCGTTAAAATCTTTCCGCCTGAAATGGTGTATTTATCCAGAAATTAGTAAAACAACAACCGAAAATCTTTTTGATCTTTTAAAAGATTAAAAATAAAAGAGAAAAGACTTAAGAAATACTGTGGCTGTTTTTCACTGTTTTCTCAAAAAGTGGGCATCGTATGGGACTGAAATTTTCACAGATGACTGTTACTGTATCTGTCTTGGTATTTGTGCCCATGAATCTGTATTTCTGTGATAAAAACCAAAGTATGATATTACCTTTAATAGGTAACTTATGCTATAAAGTGGTATTGCCTTCGTGATTATTCTTCATTGCATTTTGGTGTTTCAGGTTTTGGAATTACATGCAGATTCTTCTTCCTCTGACTGAACCGGACTGGGCTGGCTTCCTGGCTGACATGAAATCCAAAGGTGCTCCAAGGAGAGACCTGTGGAATCCAAGTCAGGCGTCTGACGGAGGTAAGACAGAGTTATTTAAAGATACAGTACAGGATTTGATATTAACATACCCAAACAAAAATGTTCACAGATGAAGTTGAATAGCTGTCGGCTCCGCTGATAATCCTTTGATGTTTTGGGCTGTAATATGATGCCGTCTGGTGAATGGAAACTGTTGGCTTCACAAAAGCTGCGTCCACAAAGGCCATTCCATGTCCGGAAGAAGGGGAAAGTAGCAAATGTCTGACTTTTGCTTTGTATTAGCCGGCTTGTCAATCTTCAAAAGATCGTGGTTTTGTGCTCAACGATCCTATCTTGCTATTTTTTCTTGGGGAACTCCAGAAGCACATATGTTTCAAAAAGGAAAGGCCCTTAAAAAAAAAAAGGAGTTAGGAGAGCCTGATGTTCTGATCCTAGCAGGATCTTTCTCAAAAGCTATTAGGAACAAAATAAAGATGTACGGAGCAACCTGAGAACAAGAGAAAGCATGAAACAGGCCTATATTTTCTAGAGAAGAGAGGAGTGGACAAGTAGGTCAGGGGAAAGGGAACGGAAGGATGTAGGATTTTTTTGGGGGAGGGGTTGAACGTGGCAGGATCCTGACCTCGAATCTCTCGGTTCCTTGCAGAAGCCCTGCACAGCAGCTTAATGGATGGCGACACCCCTGCGGAATCCACGCCACATCGCAACGGTTCCATGGCTCCCTCGTCTGCCAACACAAAAGAATCGACACCGACCAACGGCACCAGGAGCCTCCGGCAATGGGTGGGGGTGCTGACATTAGGCGTGGCCACTGTGGGTATAAGCATGGCCCTCTGGAAGAGCAGGATCAAATAAATCGGTGAGTATTTAGAGTTTATAACAACTTCCCAACCTGTAGTATACATGTACACACTCGCACACATCCATGTGAACATACATACCCAAATGAACCATTCCGGCTTTGCTCTTAAGCCCCGCCCACATGCGTGTTTTACATACAGCTGTGACCAAGTTTGACCAAGGCTTTCGTGGTCACCTGATAAAAAGGCGTTATCCAATTGGTCAATGTGTACAGTTTGATTGACAGGCCGGAAGGGTCCAATTGTATCCTTGTGGAGACATGGCTTTGTTCTTGTGTTCTAAATGAATACTCTCAGAAGAGCAGAATTTAAATCACTCCCATTTCAACCATAATCGCTTCCCTGATTTGAAATTTCTAACCAATGTCCCTTTTTTAAAATATAAAACACTCCTCTTGGCGACTGATAAGTGTGCCTTGGAAATTCCTCCTTTTTGAGTTCATTCAAAATATCAGTTTTGTGAAACCTTGTGAAGACTTACATGTACACCATTACTCCCATTAGAGTGTGAAGACATATTCAACCTACTGTTCTTGGTCTCCACAAGGCACCAGATATGCATTCATTGCTGCAATCCATTGATAAACCTGTAGCCAATTTCATGGAGCCGCTAAGCACTAAAATCTGCTTAGCACAAAAATGTCTTGAAAGATTTGAGGCTTTGCATGGTGACAATTGGTATGTGGATTGGTTTGCGGAAACACCATGTAATAATCGTTCGTACTTTCGCACTTCTATATCGTTCGCACTTCAGTATCGTTCGCACTTCTCGCAATTAGGTATCTTGTCTTTCCCAATAAAAAAAACCCACCATTAAAAATTTCATTTGATATTCATGATCAGCGAACAACAGCTAAAGCACAATCACAAGTGATACACTGATACATCAAACACATGGAAATTTGGTTGTTAACCCTGTTTTTATTATTAAAGACAGAAATGTCATGCTTAGCATATTTTTTGTGCTAAGCAGCGCCGTGAAATTGGCCCCAGATTTGACACAGACTTTCTTTTACCCTTCATCTACAGTCTAGGCAACATTCTCTGAACGCTGCACCCGGAGGTTTATACACAAACCTCAACTGCACATTTTAGGAGCCAATCATCAAACAGGTTACACCAAGCATGCTAAAGGTATGGACCCGTTCCTCGTCAGTGTCTTGTCCCACAAATTGTCCTCAAAGGTAAAAGCTTGCATTGTATGTAGATATCGGTGTATAAGAGTTGGGTTTTTTTAAAATGTATAAAAAGGTTTGATACGCCCAATTTGCAGAATGAGGGCGAGCATTTTAAATCAGTTTTTAATCAAGGCTCAAATTTCGTGGAAAAAAAACCACTGGACAGCAGGTCTAGTAATTGAAGCATTTTACTAGACCTGAACTTTTTTTCCATTAGACCTGTGGCATTCATGAAAACCCATAATTATATGCAATATTGTGTCAAATATCTTCAATTTAAGCACCATTTTAATTGTGCAGGAAAAGCAAAATCACTAGACAGCCGGACTAGTGCAGTACACACTTCACTAGACCGACACTGAAATCACTAGACAGCCGGACTAGTGCAGTACACACTTCACTAGACCGACACTGAAATCACTAGACAGCCGGACTAGTGCAGTACACACTTCACTAGACCGACACTGAAATCACTAGACAGCCGGACTAGTGCAGTACACACATTACTAGACCGACACTGAAATCACTAGACTCGGTCCACAGTCTAGTGGATATTTCGAGCCCTGTAAATAAGCAGTTTTCCAATCAGTCTGAATTCATAGACAATCATTAGAATTAAGTATTTTAAGGTTATCAGTAAGCAGGTTTAAGGTAATATTTTAACAAGCTGTTATGCCAGTAAGCGACAAATTTTTAAACCGAGATTCCGTAGTTATAGCACCGCCATGAAATAGCGTCTGAATGAAATTGAACAAGACTCTAGCAGTTGCATAAGTATATTCAGAAAATATTTTTAGTTCCTTTCCTTGAGTTCATTGCCAAAACATTTGCCAAATGAAGAAGAAAAAGGGACCGTCACTGAAGTCAAAACAAGGTTTTGAATGTTTCATTGATTACACCGGGCATAGGACTACACCTGAAATATTCACCGTGACGCCATTTTTGTACATTTCCAACTTCATATTTGTATCTTGCATTTTCAAAGGCATAGAGAGTTTCGTTACTGCTTTATACTGGCTCGAAATGCACCTTAATACTTTAATAAAAATCTTCAAACTGATTTTTGATGAAATTTAACCTACATGACCTAGGACCGTATAAGCTCAACAACCGCTATTGGGTCCAAATTAAAAGAAAAATTGGAGACTTTGGAGAACCAGTCTTCAAGTCAGCAGCGCACGCACGCGCACAACAACGTGCGCATGCTCACAATTGCGCGCGCATGCTCAGAGATAGCAAAAAGAGACTTCAGTCGACGTCTCAAAAGTCTCCCATTGAATCAAATTTGCATAAGATTACATTCCCACTATTAAGTCTAATTATTTGGTTTTATTGCAGATTAACTGTAAATTGGGCGGTCATTTTTCCCGGAAAATATCTGAAGGCAGAAATGATCACTACACTTTTTCAGATTATTGTGCACATAAAGTTCTCTCACTGAGAAACCTGCAGAGAACCGGCCGCAGGAATAATACACTCTGCATCCATTTTTGGCTGGTAATCGGTATCATATGCAAAATGTGCATGTTTTGGCCATCATTCAAATAAAAAAGCCCCACCATTTCTTGCCACGCTAATAGCTGAAATCTTTCCACTTTTTAAGTTGTTCTTCCAAAATGACTGAAAATGCAATTATAAAGGCCAAGGAAATACCATAGTGCTGTGCCCGGACAATCGCATATAGACTTATATAAACAATCACATGCTTGAACAATTAAATCTGTTAATACATAAGGGCGTTTACGAAACAGAGGCTCGGGCTCCGGCTCCATTTCATTAATCCATTCTGAAATAATGAGTATCGAAATAGAGACTTTTGGCTGCGGTTCTGAAGTAGATTCTCTAGTCTGAAAAGGAAAACAGAGTTTCGGCTTTAGTAAAAAACCGCAACCTATATTTTCAGCATATGGATATCAGAGCTGGAGCCTAAGCCTCTGTTTCGTAAATGCCCATAGATACACAAGCGCCCATGAACACATCCATTCCAGTCGCGGTAATGATATCTAAGATGACAAAGCTTGCTCAACTTTTTAAGATCTTTTCAGATCCATTCTACAAAACTGTATATCCAAGAGCTTATTTTTAGTTTGAATACAATAAGATATATGTATTGTATATATATATATTTATAGTAGCTTTCATCAACACTTTTTTATCGGTGAGCTTTGAATTTGTTTATATTTTGTATCAGTAGTACAAATTCATTTTGCGCTTTCCCTTTTTTTCTTTTTCTTTCGAGGTGCTTTTCCACTATTCTTGGTTGTTGGTATTCACATTTGTAGCGAAGCTTAATAGCCAAAGAATTGAATTGATCAATGTTTATAGTGGTTTTATAGTGTGTTTAGGCCGAGGAAGTATTTTAGTGGTACTTTATAGTGTTATTCAATGACCTTCTGTATTTAATTGTTTTCCACTTTTTTCACACACAAAAATGATTTTAAAAAAGTCATTAGAAACAATTAAAAATAAGTAAATTCTAACTAAACTGATATTAAAATTGGTTATAACAAGTAGTTGATGACTATAATTGATATTAACTAGATGATGACTATAGTTGATATTAACTAATTGATGATCATTTGACATAGAAAAATAAGTTAATTCGAACTAAACTGATGTTTGATATTGAAATTGGTTATAACGAGTAGTTGATGACTATAACTGATGTTAACTAGTTTATGTCTAGTAGATATTAACTAGTTGATGATTAATTGATATTAACTAGTTGATGATTAGTTGATATTGACTAGTTGATGACTAGTTGATTTTAACTAGTTGATGATTAGTTGATATTAACTAGTTGATGATTAGTTGATATTTACTAGTTGATGATTAGTTGATATTAACTAGTTGATGATTAGTTGATATTAACTACATGTAGTTGACAGTTGATGTTAACTATTTGACAGTTGATATCAACTAGTTCACAGTACCCATTTGAAATTGTCTTTATTTTAAAATCAAGTTTATATGTTAAATCAAGTTTACATGTTATAAACATGTAGATTGAGACAGGGGCAACTTGGCATTTACTTGTCAGCATTAGCTCGGTACGGTACTTAATACTGTAACAAGACAAATATTCACAGTGCACTTGCAACAAAATGGGTTTAAAACCCCGGTCTAGAATGGTTTTCTCTGTACTGAGTGATGCCTCTAGTGAATTTATACTACGTCTCTGTCTATAGAACCTTATAAAATTGATTAATTTTGTACTAAACGTCATTCAGGAAGAGGCAAACACTTTTTGTTTTATCTTATGAAAACTTTGCAAATTCATTGCACTGTTTATTCATATTTATTTACCATGCTATGTAACGTGCATGCAGTATTAATGTATATTAACACCATAGATATTCAGATATGTACAATATATATATAATGTTGGTATTTGAAGAGGATGGTCTATGGACGCTGAAGTTTAACCATCATTAGGTGCGTTCACACACACCAAAAAGCGCGACTATAATCACGCTTTTTGTTGTGTCCACCCAGGCAGAAAAAGCGCGAGCCAAATCGCACCTTTACGATTTCTATCAAACTGGGCGTGCGCGATTCTAAATGTTTAGCGTGAAGTTGGCATGCATCCTGTGCTTAACTCGCGCGCCCGCCTTGCATGATGGGATATAAAAAAACAGGGTTTTTTTTGGAACACCGTTCACACAGCAAATAATCGCGACTATTTGCAAAAAGATGCACTATTAGTGTGATTTGAATCGCTCCAAATCGAGATTATTTGTGTCCACACACAAATAATCCTGTAACCTGGTTTTGCCGCTCAGATTTCATTTAGATTTTTATTCAGAAAATTGTATTACCGGTAATTTGTTTGTGTTTGTTTGTTTGTTTGTTTGGTCACAAATTTAGAATTTATTGTTATGATAGAATTGAGACTCTGTTAAGACTTAGATATCGGTCTGTAGGGAGGCTTTAAGGTGCTGGTAGCAATTTTACTTAAATAGACATTTTATGATAATATTTTAACAGCATTGACAGTGAGCAAACATCTGTTGTTTGCAGATTTTTTCTGACACTTTTTGTAAAACAATTTTTATAGATTTATAGAATTTTTTTTTTTTTTTTTTTTACTAAAATATGAGATAATTCGTTTTACTCTACCGCCTGAAAAGTCAAAATGATTCTGCGTTTTTTGTACTTGCCATTTTATTTGTTTGTTGAGAGGCTCACTTGGTCATTAGGGAGATTTTTATATGAGGCTGAATCTCTTCATTATTTTAAATTTTTATTATAAAAATTACACTAAATGATTGTTTATAGTTACATTATCGTCATTGGATGTGCATGAAATAGATTTTGTTATATGGATGTATCATTGTAGATTTTAGACAAATGTATAAATATTTGTTCCATATTTAATATGTGAAGATGTAGTATTACATAGACATTAGTAGGCTCAAGTGCCTTGTGACGAAAGGCATTTTTTCAAATTCAACTTTAAGGTAAACCGAGTGAACTGCATGTAACACACAGACGACAATTTTGTTTCACCGGCAGTGTGTTACCATTCGCCAAAATGTTTGTTCACAAATGGTGAATATTTTTAATACTGGAAGATTACATGTAAAATGTCTTGTGTGTCACAAGGCCCTAGAATATGCTTCGACAAGATATGAGGCTGATAAAGCAGAAGTTACATAGGGCGTTTACGAAACGGAGGCTCAGCTCCGTCTCAGGCTACGGCTCCATTTCATGAATCCATTCTGAAATAATGGGTATCAAAATAGAGGCTTGTGCGGCTGCGGTTCGAAAGTGGATTGTCTGGTTTGAAAAGGAAAAACAGAGTTTCAGCTTCAATGAAAAACCACAACCTATATTTTCAGCAAATGGATGTCAGAGCTGGAGCCTGAGCCTGAGCCTGAGCCTGAGCCTGAGCCTGAGCCTGAGCCTGAGCCTGAGCCTGAGCCTGAGCCTGAGCCTGAGCCTGAGCCTGAGCCTGAGCCTGAGCCTGAGCCTGAGCCTGAGCCTGAGCCTGAGCCTGAGCCTGAGCCTGAGCCCGAGCCTCTGTTTCGTAAACGCCCATACAGAGAACTGCGGATTGGTACCTGATTGGACCAGGCTAGCCTGGATTGTACCAAACGTCCCTGGATTGTGCCAGTCTGTGCTGGATTGCAGTATCATTTACTAGATTTGATCAATAACTACAATAGCGCTCCGCACATGCTCTAAAAATAGCACACCGGATCTCAGACAAACAGTGCAACCATGCAAACGTGTGGTGGGTGTGCTTTTGTGCATGCATGGTGTACACTACATGTGTGGGTCAATGTTTGTCTGACATTCTGGGAGTTTATACATGTGCGCGCCGGCCAAATCACTTGTGTGACGTCATTAGTGCGGAGCGCTATTTACCATACTGATCTGGTTCTAGCTCTGTTATAACTACATGTTTTAATCTTTTTTTTTTTACATATATTTAGATATATTCACATTGTCTTCTAATAATTGTCTTTATAAGAGAGGAACTAGTTTTATGGAGATTTTGGTTGCAATTTTTGCCGTGTTTGCTGTGAATAGCATTTTGTCTCAGTCCAATCAGGATGGAGAACTGTTCTTAGCATGTTGGATGGTTGAGTAATGTTTGTTAAATGCATGTAGTTTGTGTATAAGTTTTGACAACAGGGTGTTTTGTAAGGGAAAGAAAGAGAGGTGGGGTTGATTCAAGTCCAGTTGAATAGGAAGTAGCCTCCTGGATATGCATGGTATACTTCTTGTCTCTAACCAGGGGCCAATTTTATGAAGCTGCTTAAGCACCGAATTATGCTTAAGCGCCAAAAACCTTGGTAAATGAAATCAGTATGCCAGCCATATACTCCTTGTGAATGTTATGCTCAGCAAACAATGGCTGAGTGCTAGTCAAAAGCAGTAAACATCACATGAACATTTGGTTGGTAATCCTGTTTGATCAATGAAGACTTTTCATGCTTAAAGGTAGTATCATACTTTGGTATAAAAAAGACACAAAAATAGAAAGGTTCACAGATTTGAGTATAACTTACAGGGTATGTTGGTGGTGGTATAAACATACTGTTAAAATTGTTCTGCCCTAAATGGTGTATTTATCCAGAAATTAGTAAAACAACGACCGAACATCTTTTAAAAGATCAAAAATAAAGAGAAAAGACTGAAGAAATACTGTGACCGTTTTTCACGGTTTTCTAACAAAGTGGGCACCGTATGGGACTGAAATTTTCACAGATGACTGTTACTGTATCTCCCTTGATATTTTTGCGCATGAATGTGCATTTCTTGGACAAAAACCAAAGTATGATATTACCTTGAAGCAAATTGTTGTGCTGAAGCAGCTCTATGAAATTGGCCCCAAGAAGAAGTGGTAGCCTGAACCTTGCCATGGTTATGCACGGTATCACAGGTTTGTAAATAACTTAAAACAGGGTGGGAGGTCAGGACGGCCATAAACTGGATGACTATAGAGGTTTAGTGACTTTGGCTGAAGAATGTGCGAAGATGCTGGCATTATGTACACTTCACATTCACAACTTACAATACTTATATCATTATCAAGTTCAACATTAATACGTTTCGGGTTGCCTGAGTAAACATACTGTTTACTTGAATTTGTTCTTTTATACATGTTATATTGCATTATTGGTATACAGTGTCTTTTACATATGTATATACATCGGTAGATTTGGGGTTTTCTGTCAGTTAATTTTAAGCTAGGAATCCTTAGTTATATACAGTTTAATATAGAGAGAAATTTTATTCTGTATTGACAAACATATGCAAATTATTTTGCACTCATAATCAGAGGGCAGCAATGATTTTATGTTGTTTTTGCAGTATTGTTTTACTGCATCCACTACTGTTTAGCGTGAATTTATTTTCGTGCAAAAAAAGTCTTCTTTTTCTGCTACACTATAGATTTTGTGCATTCATCTTCTACTTCTTGGGTGATATTATGTTTTTTGTAGGACCCATCATCCTTCACAAATTGGTCTCTCGAACTTTCCTGAAATCACACACAAGCCACTTTGTTTCAAACTCTGTTTTTGAATTGTTATCACCGATATGTGCATTTTAATCACCCGTTTGATAAAAATGGAAGTTTGTTTCATTTTTGAACACCATTGGTTTTGTAATAACGTTGTATCTTCATCCTTCATGACAAAAGTGAATCTATTTTTCCTTTCCGTGCAATATACCTTATAATGGAAAAATCACCAAAAACTAACTAACAAAAATGCATCAGTTTGTGGTATTTTGTTATCCATTGTTACCGGTACTTCAACTTGTAGGCTGAATTTCCCCTGTTCATCTTGAAACCCTTTTGTTTTTTGTGAGAATGTTTATTAAAATAAAATTGCACGTTGCATGTCAGTGAATTGTACTCTTGGGCTGTGTTTGTCTAATTTGTGTCTCCGGTCATTTCCCCCCCCCCCCCCCCCCAATTTTTAATGGTGACAAAGCAACGATGATGTCTTTAAAGGTAGTATCATAGAAAGGTAGTATTAAGACATACTATGGCTGTTTTTCACTGTTTACTCCAAAAGTGGGCACCGTATGGGACTACAATTTTCACAGATGACTGTCACTGTATTTGTCTTGATATTTCTGCCCATGAATCTATATTTCTTTGATACAAACCAAAGTATGATATTACCTTTCAAAATGACTACTTATTTTTTGGTACAAGAAGATGTACTATACGTGTCTTTCAATCATTTAAATGGCATACCAGATACTGCTGTAATTAGTGCTTTATAAATGCTGTAATGCATAAATCATAAGGCCTAGATTTTGCCAGCACCGACATTCTTTCTGCAAACGTTATTTTGACGTTCCCTCTGATTGGCCAATTTTCATTGTCATGCTGGTATTTAAAGGAATTGGAGGTCTTTTTTACATGATTCTTAAAAGAACTCTCAACCATTGAGGACTTATTCTCTTATGGATGCAAAATTTTATACAAAAGTGTAACCGTGTGATAGGACACCAATGCTTGAGAGTGAACCACATCCCCGGTGAATCCTTGAGAGATTTTGACCGAGGTCCAGACCCATGAGAGAATTTCTCAATGGTTGAAAGTCGTGTGAAAAGGCCTTTAGCTCCTGCAACTGAATCTAATTTTAGAGAATGAAGGCCTGCATGACATATTGAGAATTGGCCAATCAGAAGAATGATATAGCGACGGTGGCAAAATATTTACTTTTTAAGTTCCTAATCATAATTACACTTTTCATGCTGGAAGTGCATTTTTTTATGTAATGTAGGAAATGTATGGCTGATTTTGAGCTGGAAAGCCAATAAAATGGGAAGAAAAAAAATGTGTTATCTCTGTCATATTGTACTTGTTTTCCTCATTGGCGAAATAAATAATAATGATAGTAAATTATAACAGTTATATTGGCCCTATGTGCATTTTTCATTCTTAAAGGTAGTATCATACTTTGGTTTTTGTCAAAGAAATACAGATTCATGGGGAAAAATATCAAGGAATATACAGCCACAGTCATCTGTGAAAATTTTAGTCCCATACGGTGCCCACTTTTTTAGAAAATCGTGAAAAACGGCCACAGTATTTCTTAAGTCTTTTCGGTCGTTGTTTTACTAATTTCTGGATAAATACACCATTTCAGGCGGAAAAATTTCAACGGTATGTTTCTACCAGCATCATCTTCATACCCTGAAAGTTATATGTAAATCTGTGAACATTTCTGTTTTGGTCTCTTACCAAAGTATGATACTACCTTTAATGTGTTACATGCATTGAAGTTTCAAAGACCATTTATAAGAAAAAAATACCAGCTGAATTTTTGGAAACAAAATAGGCTTTTTTGGTCTTTTTCTTGTGTTTAGTGCAAAACTGATGTCTTGAAATTGATCTCTTGAAACTGATGTCTTGAAAGTCTCTCCTAAAGTAATGAAATATGCAGTTTCGCGCATGACTGGTTTTCTTTTAAATAGTAATTATCTATATTCATTCATATTTAATTAATTCAATTAGTCTGGAGAGCCCCTTTGACAGGAATAGTTTGTGCAATTCTTTGGGAGCTGATTGTATTCTTACGTAGTTATTGTATTTGTTATGTCCTATTCTACTGAAAGTGTTAATTGTTGTTCTCGAGCGTTGTAACTTGTTCTTCCCGAGAAATTAAATAAAAACTGATACTAATTGGACTATTCCCCTCATACTAGCTGATCGTCATTACTCTCGTGTGAAATAACGTCTTGAATCAAAACTAACCAAGTACACAGTGGAACATATTCAACGTCTTGAATCAAAACTAACCAAGTACACAGTGGAACATAGAGGGCGCTATACAAAAACGCAACCATTATTGTTGCCAACATGTCTGCCTGCAGACGACGTGTGACATCGTCACATTTCGGTCTGTCATTGCTTTCGTTTCACCAGTCATATGTCGCGCTTTTCTTGCTGATTTCTGGGGTGACAGTCGTTGCGGCGTGGGACAATGCGGACTTGGAACTGTTTGATTTGGTGGACGAGGTTCAGACGAATTTTTATGATGTTCTTGGCATCGAAAGTGTGAGTTTTCCCGGTAGGGCCTACCTGCGCTGCATAGACTCCATGGTTAACCATATGCGGCAGTACGGAATTTTAGAGAAGACTACATCATGTAGTGTACTAGCTGCAGTAACTGTAGCCCTATATACGACAACAACGTCAGGAGTAATATTGGGCTACAGTTACTGCAGCTAGTAGTGTACATGATTAGGGTAACGGTTTAAGAGCAGGTCCGATACCTATAAAGGGAATAAAAACAATTTAATTGTTTCTACTGTTCCAAAATGAAACTTTTTACTTTCAACAAATGTTCCTGAGTCCTTAAATCCCCAGATAGAAGAATTTTGTGCAACATTTCAGAGTAAAAATATAATTTTCTTAGGCCCCTACCTGTTTGTTGCAAACTTCAAAACAGCCCGTCGTCCATTTTATCTGGTCTGGCTAGTCAAGTTTAGTCTGGTACCTACAACCAACGCATTGAAAGTCCACACAATGAGAGCAGACACTAGACCATAATTTCGTCTGCGCGTCTGCGGCCGTTACGTACGTTCATTACCGTTTTTACCCCATAGGCTAATTTCCCTCAAAAATCAAAGCCCTGCCCTCTTCCACAAATTTAACCTTGTTAATATAATTGAAGAGGACACCACGAACGTATATTTAGGTAAGTTTCTTTATAAAAAGTTGTTTTATTCCCTTTATAGGTATCAGACCTGCTTGTAAACGGTTACCCTTATTAGTTTGGGGATTGTGATAAGACGGGATCCCCAAAACACATTTATTATTTTAGCTCTTAAATAGCTCCTACTCCTCAAAAATGATACTTTTGACTTTCAGCAAATGTTCCTGGATGATGGATCAATAAAAGCCAGTAGGCTATATAACAAAGAAATTTGGGGGATTGTGATAAGACGGGTCCCAAAACTATAGGCCTAAAGGAAAGGAAAAATACTTTTGGAAAGTTACTTACCTAAAATATTTCTCGATGGTCATGGTGTCCTCTTGTACATTATTAGCAAGGTTAATTTTGTGGAAAGAGGACGTATAGATCAGCGCGGACATCCGGGTACTTTCATTCTCATAACTTGACAACTGATGAAAACTAATGTGTACCGGTAGATGGCGCAAGCTACGTACAAATCACGCACAAACCATGCACAAACCTAGTCCGAGTAACTTGGACCCATTTTTGGACATGATCTGGCGATAGTAGGGTCCAAGTACCTTGTTTGCATTTGAGTGGCAAGAGCTCCATTTTGCCTCTACCCTGAGTCAAAATCCTGTGATTTCACCTCCAAAACGATCCTAAAATTTCTCATGCAGCCAGCTATAGACCAAGGGAGAATTGAAGATTCCAAGACCATTTTTTCCCTAAAAATGGGCACAGAGACCTCCTATTCATGAGCACAGTGTCAGTTGGGTCAGCCATCTTGGTTTTTCAAATTGTACACTGGTACCCGGAAAAAATTAGGGAAAAAATTATCTTTTCTAAAAAAATGTGAGTAAACCTTGTCATTATTGGAATCTCCAATTCTCCCTTGGTCCATAGTATAGCTGGTCGCATGAGACATTTTAGGATCGTTTTGGAGGTGAAATCACATGATTTTGACTCGGGGTAGAGGCAAAATGGAGCTCTTGCCACTCAAATGCAAACATGGTACTTGGACCCTACTATCGCCAGATCATGTCCAAATGTTAAAAAAGGCGATTTTTAGGGTCCAAGTTACTCGGACTAGCACAAACCGTTCGTCGTCGAGAAATGTTTTCCAAATATTTTTGTCAAGAAGCAGAAATCGTGTTCTGCACGACTTTCATTGTCGAGTCTTAGTTTTTCCTCAGACAATAAACCTTCTTTGAAGTACCGTATACTAAGATTAAACAATTCTGGCTGCTTTTTGTCTTTAAACCTGTACAACTTAATGCTTTGTTTTCATCGGCTCCAAGGTCGGCGAGTTGGAATGAAAGTAAGTCTCTTTACAAAAAGTTGTTTTATTCCCTTTATAGGTATCGTACCCGACAGTACCCCCGTTTACTGAAGACTATCATCAGTATCAATCATTGCCTTTTGAGAATACGGCATACCATTCCAAGACCTAAAGAACAGTTCATTCATGGTTTTAAGCTTTGTCTTTTAATATACCCCTCTACAGACAGCCAGTGTTGCCGAAGTGCGCAAAGCGTACAGGAAACAGTCGTTGATTCTACATCCAGACAAGAACAAAGAGGAAGATGCCGATCAAAAGTTCAGACAGGTAAAGAAAGCATCAATGATCTAGGGGGTCAAAGATTTCCCATTCGGTACATGATCTTTGTAGTGGATTGTGCAGATTGTGGGTTCGAGTCCTGCCACAGGATTATGGTGTCCTTAAAGGTAGTATCATACTTTGGTAAGAAACCAATACAGAAATGTTCACAGATTTACGTATAACTTACAGGGTATGAAGATGGCAGTAATAGAAACATACTGTTAAACATTTCCCACCTGAAATGGTGTATTTATCCAGAAATTAGTAAAACAACAACCAAAAATATTTTTGATCTTCTAAAAGATCCAAAAAAAAAATAATAATAAAAGAAATACTGTGGCTGTTTTTAACTGTTTTTTTTTTCTTCAAAAAAGTGGGCACCGTATGGGACTGAAATTTTCACAGATGACTGTTTATACTGTATCTGTCTTGATATTTTTGCCCATGAATCTGTATTTTTTAAAATAAAAACCAAAGTATGATATTACCTTTAAGCAAGGCACGTTGTCCCTAATTCCGTCTCCCCCACCAAGGAATAAAAGTGGGTGTACACCTTTGACGGTAATTTTGGTTGTCTTTGAATTGCGCCGTCTTTACATGGTGCGTGTATATTTCCCTGGGAGCTGAGATGGCCAAAAGAATGCTTTAAGAACACAATTAGACCAATCATAATTTTTCAGTTTTGCAAAAGTATTTGACTATAGAAAATTGCGATTAATAAAAGAAAAACCCACGAGTAGCTCTTGTGCAAAGAAAGTCGGCTTCACATTTTAATACATCATTAGTTAAGAGAGCTTCATGCCTCCAGTTTTATTTTAATAACTTCACCCACATCCGAGTTGCTTTCTTCCTTGAAGAAGCTTTCTTGAACCCTAACCCTCTGCACCTACAGCACAAGACAAGAGCAGCTGCATACCACACATTACCACAGTCTACACTGCGGGCTTAACCTTAACCCTCTGCACCTACCACACAAAAGAAGAGCTGCTTACCACACATTACCACAGCCTCCACAGAGGAAACTGGACCATGAACCATGCATTACCACACTGTTATATCCTTGTACATAGTTTAACTATGCTTGTGATTGCCTGTTTTTTCCGTTCCGCTTAGTTTTGTTACAAATACTGTGTGTGAAGTTGTTGAAGTCCGTTCAGATACTGAGTAGGCCTACGCTTCATTACCACTAGTCTCGAGAAATAACACACACAAACCACACTGTTGTGTATTGTGGTCTTAAGGATACCATACTTTTCCTGTTGTATAATATACCACAGGAAGAACCTGTGGTAAATTGTTGTATGGAGGTGTATTAGGGTTAAAAGTGATCACTGATTTATCTTGTCCTTGTCATTGCAGCTAGTGGCCATTGCTGAAGTCCTGAAAGATGCAGACATGCGACAAAGGTAAGAGGATGTATCGCTTGCATCTGTCATAATCTGGCTTCTTTTCTTCAAAATCATATTGATCATATGTTATCGTCAAATAACCACAAGGGAAGCTGACTGGATGAATTTTAAGTCATTAAAAAGTGAACAAATAAAAATAGGGCTGGGTAGCTCAGTTGGTAAGAGTGCCGGTATGGTATTCTGGAGACCCTGTCGAGCCAAAAAGCTTGCCGTGCCGAACTCAATTTACCGAGCCAAATTCACGCTAAACGCCGTGCTCCTGCTGTGCCAAACTTGAAAATGTATAATGATTTGAGTTCGACACGGTAATAGCATGGCGTTTAGCCTGGGCCTTACATTCTAAAGGGATTTACGAAACGGTTTAGGCTTTATAACCTTTTCATGCAGATGCTGAAAATACAGCAGGCCTTGATTTTTAAGGAGAGTGAGAGTGATCACTCTCCTCCGCTCTCCTTAATGTTTTCCAAGGAGAGTGGAAAAAAGAGCTCCTTAACAATTTAAGGAGAGCTGCCTTTAAAAAAAAATCAAATACATTTTTCCAGCTGACATTTACCCTTAATGGAAAATACAAAAATAGTATTATCTTTTTATACATGTAATCTTTTCCAACAGGACAAGCACAATTTTGCATGTTCCTGAAGCCGGACATGTGTCTGAAGCCGGACACATGCAAAAACTTGGTTTAGCAAGAGCAAACTGCTCTCTTTATCCACTAGTATGAGTAGGCCCTATTTTGATTTAAGGACTTGGATTTGCAGCTCAAACTTAACTTGATTTTTGTTAGTGAGAGCAAATCACTCTCCTAAATTCTCTACGTTGATTTAAGGAGAGTAATTTTCAGCTCTCCTCATTTTTATTAAAATGAAGGCCTGATACAGGTTGCGGGTTTTCATTGAAGCTGAAGCTCTTTTTTTTCTTTTTCAAACCAGAGAATCTACTTCCGAACCGCAGCCAAAAGCCTCTATTTTGATACCTGTTATTTCAGAATGGATTCATGAAATGGGGTTGGAGCCTGAGCCGGAGCCTGAGCCTCCCATAGTTTTGCTTCGTTCAATGCATTGGCATGACATACGAACCAGGCTTTAGTAACTGGATCATTGGAATAGCCCTTCTTCTCTGAAGGTCTAACGTCTTTCCCACTTCCCTCTTGACTACTACACCAGGTATGATCACATCGTGGAGCATGGCTTGCCTGACTGGCGTCAGCCGGTGTTCTACTATCGGCGAGTTCGTAAGATGGGCCTGCTTGAGTTGTCCGTGCTCCTCTTCATCATCTTGACCGTGGGTCACTACATCGTCCTGTGGTCCATCTACTGGGAGCGACTCCTGGAACTGGTCAGTAAAACATTTTGGTCAATAGAGGTTATTCACCGACGTCATAAAATCATGTGATTGGCCGTCAAGCTTTTCTATGTTGTCCATGGTTACCCGTAGGACACTGTACGTTGCGTGTGCACTGAAGTGTATTGTTTCGTGTGTGCAATCATTGTGCTTGACGGCCAATGGCGTCACGTGAATAACCTCTATAGACCGATCTGACAGCATGATATACTGTCTGCCATTACTGGAGTGTCCGCAACCCGTCTTTTGTCTGGTAACAAAAGAATTTACGTCCTCGCCGCACTCCGTAATTGCAGGGTGTACATACCATATTTACGTGACGTACACCCTGCAGTATAGAGTGTGCCGAACGTAAATTCTTTTATTGCCGGACAGAATACTGGCGGGGACACTCCAGTAATGGTGGGTGTATTCTACCTCCATGGTTGTGGCGTCTGATCGGTGTATAACTTTTGCTGGCCTGGAATCCTTGATCCATTCATGTGCTAAAAGTGTGATTTCGGTTCAACCTCCTTTAAAGGTATAATACATGATTGGTAAAGGTCACAGAACAGCACTCACATTTTGTCTAATCCAACATATACATGAAATTATAAACCTGTGGAAATTTGAGCTCAATCGGACATCTGAGTCACGAGAAATACCGAAAACCTGACTCAATTTTTCTTGTAAAACATAAAGAATGATTTTGATCTTACCTGAAGATCAAAACTGTTTTCAGTCGTTGCTTTACTAATTTCTGGATTAATACAATTTTTCAGGAGGAAATATTTTTACGGTATGTTTCTACCACCACAATCTTCATACCCTGTAAGTTATAGGTAAATCTGTGAACATTTCTGTTTTGGTTTCTTACCAAAGTATGATACTACCTTTAAATCCATCCTGTGTAGGAATCGATTATCCCCAAGAAGAAGAAAGACAAGAAGTCGAAGAAGGCTGGTAGGCAACAGTTCTCATCCGCTGCCAACCCCACGACCACCGCTACCACCCCAGGGGACAATGAAGAGACCTCCCTTACAGACCTAACTCCAGACGACCCCTTCCGTCCCATCAAGCCGTCCCTGTCGCAAGTCCTCCCATGCAAGCTCTACCGGCTCGTCCTGACCACGTTCGTCTCAGCGCCCTCCGCCATCAAGCAGCTCAAGCTGGAAGTGGACATGTGGAGGGAGAGGCGGAAACTGGAGGCGGAGCTTGAGGAGGAAGAGGAGGAGTGGGGGGAGGGAGAGGAGGACGTAGGGAAGGAGAAGGTGAAAAGAAGGCGGAGGATTGATCCAACAGTCTACGAGTACGAACCCAGCACTGGTGGGCCGGTGACATACACTCCACAGGTTACCACGCAAGAGGACACCAGCAGACCGTCTCATATAAAGGTACTACCATGTATCCATATAACTTGGCTACAGCTTTAATTTATACACAAGTATATGGGAAGCTGCTTGAACAGCTACCATAGTGTGTATAAAATGAAGCTGTAGTCATATACAGGGTGTCCCCAAAAAAACGCAACACTTATGTCGAGAACTATTATATGAAAATTAAACTGTTTGTCACTTCAAGATTCAGATATGTGGTACAGCTATGTCTTGGCTATCACCATGTAGAATTTGAGCAAAATTGGACTACAATTGAGTGAAAAAGCTAAGACTTAATACCCAACCTTAAAACCCGATTTTCATCTTTCTTTCATACACATTATGTGTGTATTGACCACTATATATGCGTGCTATCCTTGCCAATTTGTTCTTAAGGAGTACTCTTTCGATTGGTTATATTTTTGCCAATTTTAGCCCCAACATGCTTAAATTCTACATGGTGATAGCTAAGACATGGCTGTATCACATATCTGAGTCGTGAAGTGATAAACAGTTCAATTATAAAATAATGGGTTCCGACACAGTGTTGTGTTTTTTCTGGGGCACCCTGTATATTGTTCTTTATACGTTGTATATATACGTGTGTGGGACATGTTTTTTGCATAAAAACTTTACCATGAACACAAATATTTACGCTTTCACTGCATCATGTAACTGCATAAGTCACAAGTTTGACCCAGCATTTATTAGTTTTGTTTATGAACTGACTGACTGACACCATTCAATGACTATTTGATTGGCTCAGGGTACTAAAAATGAAAGCTCTTAACATTTCCCATCTCATCAAATTTTATCGATTCAGTATTTATCGGTAAATCCTTTTTTTTTACCGTCAAATCAGCCTAAAATCAGCCAATGCATCTTTAAATATATGCAAGCTCCGATTTGAAATCTCAAAAAAATAAAAATAAAATGAATTGACTTCAAATTTGCACACTGGAATGTGGAGCCAGGGGCCACTTTCTTAAAACTGTTAAGCACAAAAATTTGCTAAGAATGACATTTCTGTCTTAATAGAAACAGGGTTAACAACCAAATTTCCATGTGTTGTGTATCACTTGTGATTGTTCTTTGGCTGCTGTTCGCTGATCATGAATATCAAATTGAATTTTTCATGGTGGTTTGTTTTATTTGGCCTGACATTTTTGTGTTAAGCAAATTCTTGTGCTTAGCAGTTTTATGAAATTGGCCCCTGTACATCAACTGTAACTTGTGAGGGGTCTTAAATGTTTTGTCTTGCAGACAATTTGTAGAATTGCTTGGGGTGAGGGGGGCGGGGGGGTCTAGATGGGCCCACTTAATAATGTTGGCCCTCCAGCAAAACCAAATTGAGGGAACATTCTTGTAACTTCCACTTCCTTAATGCCCTTCAGGGATCAGAAACCTTTTTTGCCTTCGATGATTACCTCTCCCCGTCCCTCTTTTTGTATCGGTCGGGGCTTCGAGAAATTGAGAAGCAGTGACAATCAAGTTTTCTTGCTCAAGGAAACGATCGTAATTGAACCTCTGACCAGACTCCGAACCGACAATCTGACGCCTGGCCCGATCATCCGACACAATGATAAACCACTGTCAGATGAAAATAGGCTGCGTTACAGCCACACCGTGGATTGCTACGCGTCCCCAATGAGTTTTTAATTCAGGGCCACGGACGCAGAAGCAAGGGCAGTTCCAGAAATTGGCGCTGAGGATGAAAACTAGAGTGGACAATATAATTTTATTTTATACTTGCGATACAATAATTGTGTAACATAAATTGATGGATAGTCCCTGTTGGGGGAAAAAATGGGGGAGGGACATTGTCATAAAAAGAGGGCGGGATGGGGTTGGGGTTAGGGTTAGGAAGTCTTGTGTTGGCAAATAGCACGTCGCCCTCAATGTGGCATTGCCGCAGGGTACGTAAAGACACTCTCTAATTTGTTGTCAGCTGTTCAAAGGAGAACGTTGTTAATTCACTATAAAAAGGCAAACAAAAACAGTAACAAAATAGTGGCTTTGGCTATGGCTTTGAGGAATATTCTCCATATTGAACAAAAACCGATCTCCAGCTTCTGCCAAAACAAAACAAATCACAGCCTTTATTTTCAGCTTTTACATGGTAGAGACAAAGCCATAGCCACTGCCTAAAGCTGAAGTTAAAAAAACTTCCTACATTTTTCAGTGAAGGCAAAAATGTAACCTTAGATAATTTTTCAATGTAATTCTGTTTAAAGGTAAACATACTTTGGTAGCATTCCGAAACAGAAATGTTCACAGTTTTACCTGTAACTTACAGGGTATAAAGATGGTGATGATAGAAACATACCGCTAAAAATGTTTCTGCCTGAAATGCTGTATTTATCCAGAAAAGAGTAAAACAAGTGACCGACCAAAATTTATTTTGATCTTTAAAAGATAAGAAACACTGTGGCCATTTTTCACAATTTTCTCAAAAAGTGGGCAAGGTATGGGACTGAAATTTTCACAGATGACTGTTATTGTATCTGTCTTGATATTTTTGCCCATGAATCTGTTTTTCTTTGACAAAAACCAAATTATGAAATTACCTTTAATTGATTGTGTTTCTTTGTTCCTTTTAAATAGTCTGGTGACTGGACCCAGGAGGAAGTAACCAGACTTATACGGACCATGACAAAATATCCGGGAGGAACATCAGCACGGTGGGAGAAAATAGCAGAGGAGATGGCGAGACCCGTTGAAGAGGTAATAAGGGAAGGTTCCTGGGTTGGTTTCTAGATTTAGATGGAAAGCCAGGATTGGTAACATACCCAAACAGAAATTATGACAGATTTACGGATAAGTTTCAGAATATGAAGATGGAGCTGGTAGAAACATACCGTTCAAATATTTCCGATTGAAATCCTGTATTTATGCAGAAAATAGTAAAATAATGACCGAAAATGAAACAAAACTGTGCAGTATGCTTATGAAAACATTCTTTGGACTTTGGGCTTAGCAAAACCCTAATATGATGTTCCATTGCCTAGGCCCTACTCCTTTCTTGGAGTAAGGAGGCCCTGACATTTCTATCCTAGTATAAAGATCCTGCTAGGATGGAAACGTCAGTTTGCAGCAGTTTATTACTTGTATTAAAAATACATTTCGCCATGCTAGGGATGATTTTTGCTTATATTTGGCAAGGTTTTAAAATGCATTTTAACTAATTTTGCTTGTAGTTTGAGTTTTAAGATCTTGAGTTACGTAACATTCCCATTTATCTTTTGTAAAATAACGACTTTATCAGCAGATGGCTGAAGACATTTTTTAATGCTTTTATCAACATCCTTCGCCATGGTCTCTGTGGCCGCCCAAAGCCCCATCTAATGGGCATTTTTTCACCGACCCAAATGGTCAGACTCTCCTTCGAGCTCTGCTTAATGGACAATTTTTAACCATTGGTTTGACCCTCATTGGATTAATAATGATAATAATAATAGCCAAGGATGGGTACTTAGGGAGAGATCCCCATAGGGTCGTGCACAAACTTAACTTAAATAATTCTAAACATCCTCCAAACCAATGATTTTGTCATTGACATACAGTATGTTCATATTGAGAGCATTCTCTGTCTTCTATTAAAATATGGACAATAAAATGTAGCTGATACCTTAGGGAGACATCGAAATGTCTGCCTAATTCCCGATGTCTCCCAATTTATTCACTTTCAGATACTAACCTGTCTCCCTAACACGCTATTCATAATAATAATACCACGATTTATAAAGCGCATTTACCAAATGGATATAATATGCATCGATATGGATTGATCTAGAAAAACAGCGAAAATAGCATGTTAACTAATGGTAATGTAGAGAAAATAAGTGTGTTGTTAATTTACTTCTACATTTGTTGATTGCAAATTGTCCTGTTTCTGAAAGGTAACGAAGAAGGCCAAGCTGATTAGGTCGGGAGGATTTGTGGTCAGCGTGGAGGCAGGGGCTCAAGGTCAGTTACCATGGCAACAGAGGCTTATTTTAATACACTCGCGGTCAGACACACAATGCTTTTTAAAAAAAAGTGAAAATAATCATCTCTGGTTATTTTAGCGCATACAGAGGTGTGGTTTCTTTGATTTGATTTATTATTTATATTAATTATTTTTTTTTTTTTTTTTTTTTTTTTTATTTATTATATTTTTTTAAATACAAATTTTTTTGTATTTCTTGAGCTTTGATGCCCTGTTTAGTAATTGACCTTCAATGCTTATGACGTCACATTTTAAGGGCACGTCTTTTGTCGTCTTTTACAGTCTGCATAAAAAAACCTTTTATGTGCTTCAGTCGTCATTGAATTTCAATGATAAAAGATGCCATTAGCAATTATATACACTGCATTAAAGGCTAGTAACTTTGAAAGCCTAGCTTTTGTCATGGGGGTTTAATACCGGTTCATAAAAGGCCGGAACGTGGCTGGTTCAGACTTATGGAAGGCCAAAATTAATGAGTCAATTACTCATGAGTATTCGAATACTCGTAGGAAGGTTACCCGTGAGTAATTGAGTCGCAAAACTTTAACTTGCCTCGGCTAGGTTTGCAGCATTTCTTTTGATTTTTCTCTCCACGTACGACATTTAGGCATTACTGGGGCCGTTAAGCACCCAGTCAGCAGCAAAACGGGAAGAACGTTCACCGATGACATCATCACGACATCATCTCAGGACGGACCGTCTGCGAACGGAGTCGACGATCCGAGCCAAGAGAAATCCCGAAAGCCGAAACACGTGAAAAAAACAGCCAAGACGGCGGATAGAACATTGCTGATATCTCAGCCGGGCGATGTAGTCTCTCAGGCGGGCGGTGACAATCTCGACGAGGGGCAGGGCAAGATGGACCCAGGGGAAGGAAAAGAGGAGGAGGATGGGGACAGGCCGGGGAGCTGGAGTCAGAGACAGCAGAAGATCTTAGAGAAGGCTCTCAGTGTCTACCCCAAGGGAGTGGCGGAACGCTGGGAAAAGATCGCTGAGGCAGTACCGGGAAAGACAAAGGTATCTATTTATATTCATTGAAAAGTGACCAAAGAAAAATTGACTGGAGCGGGATTCGAACCGACGACCTCCTGAATACCGTTTAGGCACTCTACCAACTGAGCCTTCTAGCCCTACGTTGGTGGTGACCCCAATAGTCAATTATCTTTGTTTGTTTGGCAGTCAGAAGCCTGTACGGCATTCAGGAGGTTTTCTTTGTTCACTTTTCAATGACTTTAAATTCAGTCAGTTTCCCTTGTGGTTATTTGATGATTGTATTTATTTATAGTGTATTAATATGCATTCACTACATTGAAACCCTAAAATATTATCTACAAACTAGCTTGGACTTTAATAGTTACCTATCCTTTTGGTAAATTTTGCATACTTGATAAGTCGGGCAAGGCAGGAGTGCTTCTGCCCTTCGAAAAGCAGCAATAAAGTTTGGTCGCAAATATCCCAGGAAAGGTCCAGATTTTAATACAAAACATAAAGATTAAACTGAGACGAGTTTTCAGTATTATCCTTAAAGGTTATATCATACATTGGTTTTTGTCAAAGAAATACAGATTCATGGGCAAAGATATCAAGGATGATACAGTAATAGTCATCTGTGAAAATTTTAGTCCCATATGGTGCCCACTTTTTGAGAAAATAGTGAAAAACGGCCACAGTATTTAGTCTTTTCTCTTTTAAAATATCAAAAAGATTTTCAGTCATTGGTTTACTAATTTCTGGATAAATACACCATTTTAGGCGGAAAATTTTTAACAGTATGTTTCTACCTCCAACATCTTCATGCCCTGTAAGTTATACATAAATCTGTGAACATTTCTGTTTTGGTTTCTTACCAAAGTATGATACTACCTTTAAAATGATTTGTATTGTGACATTACACATTGCTTTAATAGCAACTTTTACTGATTCACATTTAAGATCAATCGTTTATATGTTCTGTGAAATCAACCCCTGGCCATTTTGGGTAGAACCTGATCCCAATCTGTATTATAATGCTCTCTGTAAACCTTTTTTTATTATTTTAGGAGCAGTGCATTTTACGTTACAAGGAACTGGTGGAGACGATACGAAAGAAGAAACAGACCAGCACGGACCAGCCAATGGGGAGTTAGCACTCATGAATATTCATGAGGCCATTCCAAGTATTACCCAATGGGTCACAGCTTTATTTTTGCAAATTGCCAGATTTGATAAGGTATTAATTTGGCTTCTGTTTGGGAAACCTTGTTTTGGTTTTATTTATGATTTTTCTTTTTAGTATCTTCTGCTTTTCAACTTGGTGTTTATGCCATAATTTTGTTTAAAATTGTTGTAAATTTGACAAATGACAAACTAAATTGCTTAGAATTGATTTGAGTGTTACCAAAAATCCTGTTGGCCCCAAATGTTCAAAATTTGAATCACAGTCGGTTTTTAAATTCCAGGTGCCTTTGAGTATTAATAAGTTGGGTATCAATGGGATGTAATCTGAATCTGAATAAAACTTACAATCTGGGATATCCCAGATGTCAAGTCTCTTTAGGAAACTAATGTATTCCTTAAAATGAGTCCTTAAAATAAGGTGACCAGACGTCCCCGATTTTCTGGGACAGTCCCCAATTTGACAGTGCCGTCCCCGATGAAAAATTGTCCCCGAAAATGTCCCCGATTCGATGAAATACCCCCGAAAATTCTAATTGTCCTAAATAAAAAAAAAATGAACGAAGTGTATGGTCACCTTATGTGCTGAAGAAGATCCATTCTTCAGAGAAGTATGCGAAGACAACCGCCTAAGACATGTATTAAAGTATGTAACCCACTCATGTCAACTGGACAAGATGTACCTTTTAAATAACGCTTACCACAACTTCATCTATTTGTGTGTCCGACATACAGGGCCTAAAGTCTTATTTATCTATTTATTATAATCATCAAATAACCACAAAGGAAACTGACTGAATTTTAAGTCATTGAAAAGTGAACAAGAACAAATTTACTGGGGCTCAGTTGGTAATTGCGCCGGTACGGTATTCCGGAGGTCGCTGGTTCAAATCCTGCTCCAGTAAATTGTTCTTTGTTCACTTTTCAATGACTTAATGTATTTATTGTCAGAGTTTCTTGTTTTCTCCTCCAAAGCTCTTGCCATGATGCCATTTGTTATATTGGTTTTTCAACTTAAAAAAAGTTGATAAAAAAAAAGTCGAAATTTGCAGACATAATTACAAAATTGGTACTCCAGTGTTATTTTTTTTTTTTTGTCAGTTCAGACCGATGAATTGTTAATTTATTTTTTCTCGAGTTCAGTTTCCGTTTGTTTCAAATTCTTCAATTACATTAGAAAAAAAAAAGAATTATTAGTACTTTCATTATTTGTGGAAAAAATATTTTTCATTTTTTATGTAGAAGTTCCAGTTTATTCATTAAAAGTCAATTTGAATATGCATCCTTGATTTAGTTTGTTAGTTTAAGAAACTTAAATTTGAACTTTATTTTGTCCTTTTATGAATTCCTCTTAAAAAATAATTACGTCAACTCGCATATTACATGTTGATTAGGTAACCAACCTTTTAAAATGCAAAAAGGAATAAATTATTTGAAAATCGAATTGACTGTTGTGAAATTATTCTTAAATGTTGTTAATGAGAGAAAGAGTTTTGACTATTTAAAGGTACTATCATACTTTGGTAGCATACCGGAACAGAAATCTTAACAGATTTACCTATCACTTACAGGGTATACAGATGGTGATGGTAGAAACATACGGTTAGATTTTGTCTGTCTGAAATGCTGCATTTATCCGGAAAAAAGTAAAATCAGTGACCAAAATTATTTTTGATCTTTTAAAGATTGGGGTAAGATAAAACCATTCTTTACATTTTATAAGAAAAATTGAGTCAAGTTTTTTTTTTCTTGTGACTCAGAAATGTCTAATTAAGCTCAAATGTTCACAGGCTTATCATGTCATGTACATGCTGGGTCAGACAGTGTCAGTGCAGTGCTGTTCTGTGACCTTTACCAATCATGTATTATACCTTTAACTTTGGTAGACAATTGGAAGAGAGGCATTTTTGTACCATAGCCCTACTGTAAAAAATAAAAATCCTTCCTGTATCCTTGGTTTTATAGCCTTTTTTTCATCATCACTTTCCATTGTACATCAAGGGACACTGAATTTTCAGTGCTCAAAATGATCGATAGTAAAGATTTGAAAAAAGTCTTGCATCAAACTATATCGAACCATTGTATTTTGTGAATAAAGATTGACTCTGCCTTGTTCAATTCAACCAGCTTCATAGGTCACTGCACGCATGGGACAATTTCAATTGACTTTGTCAAGCAGATTTTTTTCTCATGACACAGGGCGCTCAACCCTAACAAATCAATGAAGGGAAAAATATTTATAATATTAGGCCTACCAGTTAACAATTGAAAGAGTATTTTCGGGGTCCCTGTAAAATTCATAAATAAATGTATAGGCCTACATGTTTCCTAATGGTATAATTAATACATGATTGTAAGGTCATAGAACAGCACTCACACTTTGTCTAATCCAGCATGTACATGAAGTAATAAGCCTGTGAAAATTTGAGCTCAATTGGACACTGTATGAGTCACGAGAAAATAGGGAAAACCTGACTCAATTTTTCTTATAAAAGATAAAGAATGGTTTATCGGTCTTTGTTTTGACTTTCTGGATAAATACACCATTTTAGGGTCTTAGGGGAAAATATTTTAAAGGCAGTATCATACTTTGGTTTTGTCAAAGAAATACAGATTCATGGGCAAAAATATCAAGGAAGATACAGTAAAAGTAATCTGTGCAAAATTTAGTCCCATACGTTGCCCACTTTTTGAGAAAACAGCAAAAAACGGCCACAGTATTTCTTAAGTGTTTTCTCTTTTATTTTTGATCTTTTAAAAGATCAAAAAGATTTTCGGTCATTGTTTTACTCATTTCTGGATAAATACACCATTTCAGGCGGAAAGATTTTAACAGCATGTTTCTACCAGCACCCGTCTTCATACCCTGTAAGTCATACGTAAATCTGTGAACATTTCTGTTTTGGTCTCTTACCAAAGTATGATACAACCTTTAACTGTATATGTTTCTACCAAGCTCATCTTCATATCCTGAAAGTTATACGTAAATCTGTGGACATTTCTGTTTGGATATGTTAACAACCTAACTTGCACTCCAATTTGCATCAATTTTAACATGTGCCAATTCAAGCGTTCATTTTAAGCATTGTCCTACTAGTTAAAAAAATGAGTAAAATACATTTATAGCAAATAGGCATGTTCGTTGCTTCGTTTGATGTAATATCCTTTTTTGTCTTAATTATAATCAGCTCCGATAATTGCTCGTTTTTGTCAACACCTTCTCTTTTGTGTGTCTTGGGACCCGCCCCCTTTTTGCTCAATCAGCTGGTGCACGTTCAGTGCATGGTGCACCAATGCAATGCACACACACACATGTAATGCAACAAGAATCGTCTGCTTTCAAAATTCATGTTTGTTTTTTAAGTCAGTCGCTGGTGCCCTGTACAGCTATGCCACTTTTGCGTTGGATCTGACAGATCGGGACCAGTTCATTTGCACTAGTCAGGAATAATTTTTCCCGTACGTATTACACATCGTCCCGATGTAAACATATCGTGGACATCGCACAACGTTAACATTGACAACCTGCTGTATAAACGCACGTTTTCCTCTCCGGTTTAGGGTGAAAATTCCCCCGATTAAAATGGCGTGACCAACTGGAAACAACATGGATAGGACCCTCTTTCTTCTGGTCATCCTTTTGGCCAACCCTATCCCTTCTTTTGCCGAGCCATCTGGAAAATTGGGTGAGTATTTTTGCCGTCGTACTGCTATATGCTAATCAGTAATCGTGTACGTTAAGCCGTGGTCACAATTGATGACTTGGGGAAGGAAGATTGTCACGTTTCATTGTGAAAATCTTTTGTTACTGCTTTTTTTTTAGCGTTGTTGTATGCTATTAATTAAAAGGTGTAGTGGTCGGCATGGATTTACAGAGGTAACAAAATACGCAAAGATGTTCTTTAGGGATGAGGTAACACAATGTCAATGAAAGAAAACAGTAAAATGCAGCTTAATTAGCCTACACTACATGATGATCAACAATAGTACGCCGAGGTTTATCAATTCGAGTGTGATCCAAATCCGTCCCTCACGTGAGGGATGGACATTGATGCATTCATTGCTTCGCCAAAGATTTCTTGAATACTTATTGTCAGTAAAAAAACATGTAACGTTAAATATTTAGCCCTGAGCTGACACCAGTGCAAGTTGGCCACATGCCATTTTCAATTTGTTTATTTTGGTTGTTTTTTTTAAAGAAGATTTTAGGGCGTGAGGGACGGACATCAATAAAAATGACTACCTTCACCTGAGTCTACGGATTTTTTTTTATCGTTAAAACTTGGAAAAATTTTCAACTTTGGTTTATTAAATAATGAAAGAAATTTCTTTTAGATTAGACAAATATCATCCTCATTGAAAAGAAGTAATTTTTAAGGGTGTTGAAAGAATTTTAATTCATGTTTTTGAGTGTTACCTAATTTTGGATCATGCTCTTTTGTCTAATAATTAACACCTGTTAATATAACGTATTTATCAATTTTTTCTCAAAATGGTCAGATAGTAAAAAAGATGTTAGGAATCTGCATTCAGAATTTGTTTCTATGTATAACGTATTGTATTCATTACGTTCGTAGAACCATTGTTCTTTCCCTCATGGTAGAACTACATCTGTACATCTATAGTTAGCTGCAGTAACTGTAGCCCAATAGCTCCTCTGACATTGTTGTCGACTTGTCGTATATAGGGCTACAGGTCAATGTATATGAAAATCACCAGTCGAAAATTCCCCACCCCTTAAATGACTGTTATTCGGCGATCTGTGGCATAATGACTCACTCTGGTGTTTCTGATGTCGTGAAGAAGCATTCAGAAGATACAAAATTAAATTATTATTTCGGATGTCAACAAAATGAGCAATTTTCAGCCCAAATCTCAGTACATACAAAAAAGTCTCAGATTCTGAGACAATTCCCATCATGGTGCTTTATGCGAAATAATTTAAGGAAATACATAAGAATGATCTCTTCCCTGTTCAGTCTACATTCGATTTACTTTACAACGGAGCGAACGGGACCAGTCTACTCTACTGATCTACACGTGCGCAATTCTCGAGATGGAGAATTGTGCATGTGTAGATCAGTGGAGTAGACTGGTCCCGTTCGCTCCGTTGTAAACTTGTATGGTGCCCCAAACACATCGCATGTTTCAGTGAGTCGGTTGTAGGTAGATGAAATCCTGGAAACAAAGCCTTGTTTGGTTTCTTCCAACCGGCTCCTTGGAACATGTAGGATGTGCTTGGAATTTTCCTCCAACTTCTACATTATGTATTTAAAGGTAGTATCATACTTTTTATCAAAGAAATACAGATTCATGGGCAAAAATATCAAGATAGATACAGCAACAGTCGTCTGTGAAAATTTCAGTCCCATACGGTGCCCACTTTTTGAGAAAACAGTGAAAAACAGCCATAGTATTTCTTATAAGTCTTTTCTCTTTTATTTTTGATCTTTTAAAAGATCAAAAAGATTTTCGGTCGTTGTTTTACTAATTTCTGGATAAATGCACCATTTCAGGCGGAAATATTTTAATGGTAGGTTTCTACCACTACCATCTTCATACCCTGAAAGTTATACGTAAATCTGTGAACATTCCTGTTTTGGTCTCTTACCAAAGTATGATACAACCTTTAATTCTGGTTTTAAATTAATATGTATGCTTTCCTAGACTAAGGGACCCTGGACATACGTCGAAAGACTTACGTAGGCTGTCCCAGTGAGAAATTCCAAATAAATAAATTATAATAAATAAATACTGGTAAATATGAATGAAAAAGTAAACATGCCCATGATGCCATGCCATTTACTCTCACTCTTCTTCTTTGGAACACCAAACCATGCTAGAACACTCCTGGGTGGAAAATAAAATTTGGAACTCAAATTTGTTGGTTTATTTTAATTAAGAATGGGAGAAGGTGCACCCTATATCATCAGGTCTTTTTAACTTTAGAACAACTTTAGATCAACGTTAGTAAACTGACTATCATTTTTTCAATAATCAACTAATAACCACAAGGGAAACTGACTGAATTTTTCATTGATTGAAAGGTGAACAAAGAAAAATTGACTAGAGACGGATTCGAACCAACGACCTCAGGAGGTCTGTGTTCTTTGTTCACCTTTCAATATCAATTTCTTTGAAACACCTCACAGGTGTTCTGGTGGCAAAACTTATAGAACGCTGTTGGCTATCATGCAGTTAATGTGCCTGGCCCCTTTCCCCTTTGAGAAATATGACCTTTGATTTTTTGTGTCAAAAATATGAACTATTTGTGTACATAATGGGGCATCAATTTACAGTAGCTCCCAACAAAAGGAGATAATTACACTTGGTTCCCAAACACACATGAACTAGGTTTCATATATCCATGTGGATGTACAAATAGGCAGGGTCTTGTGTTTTTAGGGAAATTACGAAGGGAATCATTGACACGAAGAACGACACAAAGCACGCACAGCGGAAAGATAACAGCACATGTGACACATTGAAAAGAAAACTGCAGACTCGCTACCAAAAATGGCTAAAATTGTTACTCGTTTTCTTAGTGAAAACAGCATACAAAATTCCAGAAACCAGAAAATTCTTATAAAAGAAGGGTTGCTTTAAATTGTAGAAAGTAAATTTTTGAATGGTAATAAACATTTTTAGAACTCTTAATACGTATCCATGGGGTGATGTTGTAAACCATTACCCATAATGTGTAAGGTAGAAATTAAATTACTGAAATGATCAAATTTGTGTAAACAATATTACACATTTTTACAGATTTTTTTCTTTTTATTAAACAAGCATGACAGGTGACAAGGATACGTCTGCCATCTCTGTCTCACTATATCCTTCCACAGACAAAAAAAAAATGCAACTTATAAAAAAAATATTTTTGATCTTGGCTGATCGTCGCCCGCAATCTACCGGTAATCTGGTTGTGCCTCATACGATTATACGCTGTCGCCAAAAATGCAGGGAGCCAGGCAATTGTCATCACTGGTACTCGAACAATCTTTCCCCGGTACGATATTTAGACAGCTTTATCACTTGATCTGTTTAAAGCACGCATTCAATCATACCATCAGACCATGTAAATTGTAAAAAATATTTCCCTTTTTGATTCATTTTTTTCTTTTGGCTGTATACCCCCAACATGCCTAAGCGCCGTGTATCCTTGCAAAAGGTCACCCTGGACATTATCTTGTTTTTATTGTTATTTTTATTTAAGGGTAATATCATACTTTGGTTTTTGTCATAGAAATTACAGATCCATGGGCAAAAATATGAAGGAAGGGTTAGGAAGATACAGTAACAGTCATGTGTGGAAATTTCAGCCCCAAACGGTGCCCACTTTTTGAGAAAACAGTGAAAAACAGCCACAGTATTTCTTCAGTGTTTTCTCTTTTATTTTTGATCTTTAAAAGATCAAAAATTATTTTGGTCACTGGTTTTACTCTTTTCTGAATACCATGTTTCTACCATCACCATCTTTATACCCTGTAAGTTATAGGTAAATTTGTGAAGATTTCTGTTTCGGTATGCTACCAAAGTATGATACTACCTTTAAGAAACAGTACCTGGTTTACAGATATTCAGCAGTCATAAACTTAATTAAAAACATGGACCCTTATATATTCTGATGTTATTGGAAGCAAATGAATTGTGTACAGAATTGATGATTCGGTCATTTTACCAATTGAAAATCTACTCTTTGTACATTCATTCACCGTCAATGTGTATTTGACGTATATAGTCTGTACGTATGTACAATATTGCTGCGTGGTGAATTATAATACTCATGGTATTTCTCTGTTCTCTGCATTTGGTCTGGTACTGACCTCTACTATACAATCTCCATGTAGGCCTAGTCATGGCGGAGTGTATGAAATTAACTCTCATAGTGTACCATTGACGTCATTACAATCAGGGGATATATTTGCATTATTGAATTGTGTACAGAATGGCTACATGTCGCCAGCATGTATAGCCATACTGTTTGTGGCAGATTCTGTTGAGTAGGTGTACTTAATTGCGTGATCTCAGTAGTCAATAGTGAATTGTTCGTGGGCATGTAAATCAAGATGAATCCTATTTTTCTAATCTTCCGAATGTTTAAATTATTTTTTTAAATTATTATTTATTTTTTGTTTGCCATGCACAAATTTGTTCAAATTTTGAAAGCTAAATAATATTTGAACAAGGCATGCATACTAACACATATTTTGAATGGTTTATTTATCACTTCATTCTAAGAGCTATTTGAATAATACGAACTACCGTACCAATATTGCTAATTGCTGTGTGCTATGAAAACTGCTCTGTATCCATGTTTGTGCACAAACCTATGGAAAACTGAAAATTTGGTATACAGTGTATACAATTTTTAACATACATGTGATTAGTTACCAAATCCACATTATCTTTCTCCCGAGCAAAATTCATTTAATATTCACAAATCCATCTTGTAGTTTCTTCCCAGAATACATAATTCAAAGATGCTTTGTTCATGAATTTGGTTTTAGAACGTACCATATGGTTCTCAGTACAGCATGCTTGCACACATGTACTAGATTGCATGTGTACACTTGGTATGGGTCAGTGAATCACCATTAGTGAAGTCCTCATACCTAGTGTTATGACGTATGTGTACACATTATACATCATGATGAATGGGGGTGTGGACGCACGTACAGTAGATGCAATAAGACAAAGTCAGCAACTAATTAGGATACATCGTGGCATGTTTGAACATGTTTACCCTTGAGATTTATATAAGATTAATGTAGAACAAGCCTAACTTAGTCAAGATAATTATTTTCATAATTGAATAACATTCTATGTACGGTACATGCATACAGTATATATTGTGCACTACGACAATGCGATTGATAGCCTATTATTTTATGTCAGACCTTTTGTTTCATAAACATATTTCATCAAAGGAGTATTTATAAGTATTAAGTAAGGCCATTGCAGAAATCAATGAATATTTGAAGCGAAATGGGCATCACGGCCATTGGCTGGGAGATCAGAATAACAGCGGACAGTATCCATGGTATCGTGGCTTTTCCAGGACTGCGAAATTTTCCTTTATTTGTAACCAGTTTATTAACATGATTGCGACAGTAATGTTTAAAACATTACTGTCGCAATAATTTTTATCATTGGGACACTGCTTTCCATGCATGAAGGAGGAATCAAATTCTTAGACTTGACAAAGCAACCAGATTCAGATTCAGATAAACATTTGTTTCATACTTCTCCAGCAGATCACATAGTTATTGGAAAATAAATATTGGAAATGGGCAATTCCAGCGTAACGGACATGACAATCACACAGTTTTTGCCTTATTCAGAGGATCACAAAAAAGGATTGGCAGTTTGCAAACAATTTTAATTAGGCTTATCAGACACATTTAACTATCAGTGACATACATGTATGTAGTAAATTATATGTAATTATTTCATTGAATAGTTGTAGAGAAAATGCACTTCTTGTGACCGTAACGGACATGACACTATTATGCCAATGCAAAAAAAAATGCCTAAAAGCAAAAATAAATAGATAAAGGATAAATACAATGAGCTATGTGAACATTGAGAGAGTGGAAACTAATTTGCATTTTGTGCGTCATACATGATCAAACAAAACTTAATGTGAGCTTATTTCACCATGTTGCTATAGTTAAACGCAAGTGGCAGGTGTCACACACATTAACTGATGACTCTTAATGATACATTTAATATTGGTGTTGATCATCTGAGGTGCGGAGATTTGATTTGATTGTAATGGAATTTAATGTGAAGAACACCTGTCAAGGTGATTTTACTACACACCTAGTGTCTCTGGAGGGAGACTTTTTGTTACAAATTGTGACATCGGGGTTTGATTTTCACGAAACCCTACGATCACTCGTAACTCGTGTTACGACAGGATAACCCATCGTAGGAGGCCTATCCTTTGTAGGGCTGCACTATATGCATCATAAGTCCTACTTTTAGTAAGTTACGATAAGTTTGGTGAAATTGACCCCAGAACTGATGATCTATTATCAATTAATTGAATGACAGATAGGACCATTCAATTCGTATGATCAAATCCAAATCAAATCATGTAATGAGAGTAATGAGAGTATTAGCAGTGTTATTTGATTGGGTAGTGGCTATTGATTAGATAGGTATTGGAATTCATCAAGAGCGGATTGTATGTCAAGTACATATAATATGTAAATATTGGTTATTGGAGGGTTTTTGTTTACTTAATACATGTGGGTATTTGTTATTGGGCATTGCTATCTATTGGTATTTGGTGTTTAGGTACTCATACTGATTGGCTGTTAGTCGCGGATATGCATTTTTTACAATTCCAGTTTTGTGAAAATTAATATATGGAAAACCTGTAGGTTGCATCTTTCAATGCCAAAGAATCACAAGATAACTAGCTATAGTGTATGGCATTGCCTATGCCTTCATGCCATGACTGGGACCAAGTACATTGTAGAAGGTCTAACTCTGAAGGCCTTTTCACACTATCTCCTTTTCGATCCATGTTGAGACCAACCCGGATCCGCCCCAGTTCAGCCCTGTAAGTTTTTTAACCGGATCGAAGAGACGCAACATTCACACTACGTTTATGATGAACTGGCTCAAAATACAACACAGATCATGGCGCAAAATGCAGTTTGGAACCGGGTTGAGATTTTCAATCCTGCTCCCTACCAGGGTTAATTTTGATCCGGTTTAATGGGCCATCCTACCCGGGTTGGCTCGGGGTTGAAAATGTTCTAGTGTGAAAAGGGTTGAAAAAAATCTTGTGGTTTGATCCTGTTCCAACCCCAAGATTTTGGATAGTGTGAAAAGCCCTTAAGCTTAAAGCCAGCACTGAACACTACATGGTCATCAGTGATGGCTACTGATACAGGTGTGCCTCTCCAGAGCATTGCAAGTAATCTGCACAATTTCATTAGTTGCACTCTGGGGTGAATTGGCAGATTGGTGGTAATTTTCCTCCTTCCTTAGAGATCTTGAAAATTTCTTTGGTTAAAGTGCAGCTGCCCATGGGCGACGGCATGTCCATGTCAAATCAAGTTGTTAATGGGTGTTCAGATTTGCTTAGAAGTTGGAAATTTGCTGGTTGTCTAAAGATTGATCCTGATAGTGCCAAGCATGAATTTTGTACAGTTTACAGAAGGAAATGAGCGATGATGTTAACTGGTTAAAGCTAGTATCATACTTTGGTAAGAAACCAAAATAGGTGTCAACTCGCATCTTACATGTTGGTTAGGTAACCAACCTTTTAAAATGCAAGAAGGAATAAATTATTTGAAAATCTAATGGACTGTTGTGAAATTCTTCTTAAATTTTGTTAATGAGGGAAAGAGTTTTGACTATTTAAAGGAAGCATCATACTTTGGTGGCATACCGAAACAGAAATCTTTACAGATTTACGTATAACTTACAGGGTATGAAGATGGTGCTGGTAGAAAAGTACCGTTAAAATATTTTGGATGTTCTCATCTGTAATATTTCAATGGCAACACATGGCAACGCCATAATTTACATGCACACTTTTTTTATTGCATCGTCCAAATTTAGATCCAGTGCTTTGGTTAAATTTGAGCTCTGCAGAAATAACTCAATCCACAGACAGAAAATGATTGATTCCCTCTGCATGTAAAATTGATTTGCATTTTGGATGAAGCCTTTGTAATAAATAACAGAATATAGGGCCTACTCTGTACATGCGTGCATGTTATTTCAACAAACATGTCATAATACACATGCTATAAAAAATAAGCCTACATGTACAGTATACTAGAGTGTAGGCCTATGGGGGCCTATACATTGTTCATATTATATAAAATATCGACCATAGAAAAAAAGCATCTACATGTAGCTTGGTGTACTTTGTGTTGGAGGCTATGGTAACTCATCTAAATTCACTATTTTCAGGGGTGGATCCAGGGGCACACGCCCCCCTTTTCTTCTAGCAAAAAAGAAAGAAAGAAAAGAAAAGAAAAGGAAAGGAAAACATTAAGAAAGAGTAAAAAACTCAAAAAGAGAAGAAAAAAGAGGGGTGGGGGAGACAAAATTTGTTAGCTTTGATCGCCCCGAAATGCATTCGTCGCTATTGAATTGGCGCATTTTATGTCCACGCCCCCCCCCCCCTTTTTGAAAATCCTTGGTCCGCTCCTGATTTTTTTAAATGAAGGTTGTTTGAAATGATTTCTGAATTTTCACTGCAAATTATTGGTTTTGCTTTCCCTAGCTGTATTTTAGTTTCAAATAATATAAAGGTACACAAATTTCTTAAAGATTTCATTAATTACTTTCTTTGTTTTGGTGGGTTTTGTTGTTAATAGAAAGTCACTGTGCATACATGTAGAAGTATATTATTAAACGAGGATGGGACCTTAGGGAGACTTTCCCATAGGGTCGTGCACAAAAATACTTACCTATCAGTTCTAAATATCCTCCAAACCAATGAACTTGAAATTGACATATGTTCATATTGAGAGCATTCTCTGTCTCCTATTAAAATATGGACAATAAAAATATGTCTTTAAAAGGTAGCTGGTACCTTAGGGTCAGGAGACATCGAAAAGTCTCCCTAAGTCCCGTTGTCTCCCTAATGCCCACTTTTAGATGCTAACGTGTCCCCCTAATACCCCATTTGTAATTATACATTTGTACACACATGTACATGCGCATGTGCATGTATCTAATCTAAGTTCGTACATGTACATGTGACAAAGCAATCTCAGAGCCGTCCTCCTTCGTAATAGTGTCAGTTCCTTAAGAAAGCATTTTCCTGAATACGTATCCATTACAAATGGCCATCTGATTCTCACAGATCGTCAAGTCTTATAAAATTATTGGTCGGCCGACTCCTCAAACTGTCCCCGTGATAAACAAATGGCTGCCCTTTACCGTTCACATGTTTAGACCTGACACTGAATGAAGTATTTGAAGAAGGAGAAGAAGAAATCACATTACGCCCACTGACTCTAGGTGCTTCCAAGCAGCGGAGCTTCATGCTGCGCTCATGGAGAGAACCCTGCATGAAAAATTAACCTCTTAATTTATTTTTTTTTAAGTCGTTGTGGATGATTGAGTGACAGAGTGATAAAATTGTTACCTTCTTTTTTTAATAGCAGTAGCATTGACTACTGGTAATGTGGAATTGAATCAGAAGATGTTAAAGATACATTACCGGTGTTATTATTATTTTTTTTTATTTCAAAGAAAAATTGGCATGATTATTCAAGGAATTTGATAACATGCCTCAATAGGGCTCTAGTTTGCGCTTGAGCAATTTATAGAATACGCCCTTTATATCGACAGCTATAGTTACCCGGATGTTCGGACAAATTTCACATTTACGTGTAAGTTAATTGGGCAACTTGCGAACATCTGAATGTGACGTCATGAGCGAGGAGCCCTATTCACAAATATGTGAGCATAATGCTTACAAGCCAGTGGATGGTACAATATTACACATGTAATAAGTAGTACTTATTTTCTTCAACTGGCATTTAAGGTAGTATCATACTTTGGTTTTTATCAAAGTACTAGGCCTACCTTTAAATAAGTAATTACAAAAGATACTGTTCTATTCATACATGTATGTTTTGAATTGGAATTGACTGAAACACAGTAGATTACCCAAGTGCGTGGATCCCATGGGTGTGTCTCTCATTTAGAAATTTCAGAATTTGGGAAATCCTTAAATATTTCTTTTGATTACATTGACTCTAAAAAAAACATTCTGCGTATGTGACGAAGGAAGTTTTGATTTTAAAAATTTAAAATGTGACAAGGGCAGGATAATATTATACATGTAACAAACCTAGCTGGAGATTTTCATTTTATTTTGAAAACATTGCTCTAAAAAAAACCCAAAACTACTTATTGCAAATTCTTTTTGTGGATGTGATGAAGAAAGATTTGATTTTAAACTAGAAGAAGGGCAAGATAATATTAAAAACGTAGCCATTACAAAATCCGCGTTAAAAATGGAAGATATTGAAGGTCTTGGGACATGCAAGGGTAACTCTTGAACTTTTAGTACCGTATACAGGGCTTGATTGCTTGCATGATACGTGTACGTGCTTCAGCAGAATGTGCCATAGGGATACTGCAGTGTTGAATTTGGGCTGTTTTTTTGCCCTAAAGAAGGGATAAGAGAACATGATTAAGTTAGAACAAGACAGTCAAAGGTTGCATTATTTAACAAATCTTCGGTGTAAACAAGTTTCATGTACATTGTATGGACTTCTCTCTTATTTCTAAAGAGTGAAAATTCACTCTTTTTGAGTAAAAATGTCATTCCCACCGACTGAAACAAGGCACCAGACGTTTTAGAGTGAATTAAATCAAGTCGAGTAGATTGGATTTTCACTTGAAATTACCCAAGTCCTGGATTGAGTATTTCGCAGAGCATTTCATCTTAAGATCAGAGTGGTTTTCAGTCAAAATTGTCTCGTTCCTACTTCCTACTTGCTCTCTTTAGAACTTAATACAAGTAATAAACCGCAACATATTTTTTAGCCTTCGGTAAAGATCCTGCCAGGATCGAAATGCGTCATACCCTCCTAACTCCAAGCATCTCTCATGTCTTTAGAATTTAGAGAGTGGACGAAAGTGAATGAACGCAAGGAACAAAATCCCTCATAATTCTATTCGAAGAAGACTAATACACTGCACAGAGTCAATACATTATTTTGATTTTCACTTTCAGCTGCTGATTGCAAACCATTTTGAAAAGTACTGGATACAAAACTTGTTTCAGGTAGATATCTTTTCAACATTAAACGTGCTCAGATCATACTTTGGTTATTTAAGTTGATAGAAGAGCTGCGGTCTGTTGATAATATGATTTGTCATGGAATAAAAACAAATCTGTGAAATGTTCACCTCAGTCAATCATGGGAAACATAAAAAAAACCATTGCAATTGTTATGCTAAATTATGAGATCATTGTAATTGTGAGGTTTTGATCTTGGAGAAACTGTTTTCGGTATTTTGTTACTGGGAAAAATACAGCATTTTATGATGGTATGTTTATATCTTTATACCCTGTATTAGAGCGTAAGTTATGCGTAAATCTGTGCACATGTCTGTTTTGGTTTCCTACCAAAGTATGATACACTGTAGTACCTGATTCCACTCTCGCATAGAGCATGTGCATGGATTCAGAGAGTGTTCGTAATTGGTTATAAATAAAACTGCATAATTCCTTATGATTCTGATCACACATTGATCTCTGTTTGGTAAGCCACGAACCTTTCAACAAACACCTGTATTTGATTATGCCTGGTGGGACATAGAAAGCCGATCTGTCTGTTAGTCAAGCAGTTTTTTTACCTCCCTGCAAATCTTGTAAAACCGGACACTTCTTAACTCTGACAGGGAGAGTAAATTGTTGTAAGCTGTCAGTTAATCTCTTTCTATTTTACGCCATGGCTACAATTTCCCCCGAGAAATTTGCATTGCAGCTGCATTATAAAGTGGTGATTCACATCTGTAAGCCGGTTTTTATCGTATTGTCATTTCGTTGAGATGTTTTGGTAGCCAACAATCATTTTAGAATAATTATAATGCAAAGGCTTTGCTGTTGTAATCATAGTTTCATTTAGATCCTCACTTTCATTAAAATCCATACGCTCACGTACGTTTACCACTGAAGCAGAAATGAATGAATATATATATCGATAGGCCTAAATGAGAGTTGAATTGAATTCTTTGTAGTCCTTATCAATACATGTAGCTCAATTTGATAAATTTCTAGTATTTCTGATGCTTTTCTTTGATTTATCAGCACCCTTTAGTTGTACACCGTGATTCTGCATTAATTTCAGGCTCTATCATGGAGGGAATTTGTTCTTTCTTTTAGGCAAATACTGCTCCAAATAAAACTCTGCCCTCCGCATGATTTGATTTCGATGAATTTAGTGCCGATGATATAAATTGAATCTGCCTGCAGTATGCCAGTGGACAATGGGAAGTAAACACACACCTTAGTACATGGATAGAAACAGGTGGTATTGTGTAAGTTACTTCACCAGGCAAAGGCAGGATTTGTCACAGTGTGCGCTTTCCTTAATGCAGGTGCATCAATACAATGAGAAGGAAATCAATTTTTGCACCTTAAAAAGGGAAAAGCACAATGTACAACAGCATTAATTATAGGAGTCATTAATAATTAGAGCATTGCCATTGTAATGAGGGATACTGTCTTGAATTGTGCTAAGCTTTGGTAGAACGACTCCTGTATAATGACACTTAAGCGCCAAATAAGCGTAAAATTAGAAACAAATGGACTATCAGGGACACCGCCAATGTAGAGTTGGATAGCTCAGTTGGTAAGAGCGCCGGTACAGTATTCCTGAGGTCGCTGGTGCGAAAACTTCAAATTCCGCTCCAGTCAATTTTTCTTTGTTCACCTTTCAATGACTTAAAATTCAGTCAAATTCCCTTGTGGTTATTAGATGATTAAATTAGAAAAAAGGTAAATAGCTGAAATATAAAGAGTTCTTTTATCGTGCTACAGTATGACCATGACCCCTGCTGGCATATACCTGTATTGTACATTCAAATTAAAGTCTAATCATATTCCACCTACACACATGTAAGCCGATATTCAAAATGCCATTTTATGCAAATTGATACTTACCGTAATTTGAATATTGATATTCTCCTCAGGTCTTCATTGGGCAATTTGGCTATGTTTATGTGATGTGTACATTATATGCATTCCTCCAGTAATTATATTATTCTATTGAGTTTTTATGAAATATTGGCAGTCTACGTGTCTTTTGTACAGCATGTACATGTACATGTACATACAATTATACATTGCCCAATGCTTTTGCAGGGGACCTAGATATGAGGCCAGCGATAGGATCTAACGATGAGGCCACTGTAGTTACAGTATTGCTATTTTTTAAATGATATTTTATAAGCATTTTCTCCCTTTTTATCCAAATGTGGATATTGTTTATGTCAAACAAACTTTGCTTAATAATAGTACATATCCAATTGTTTGAATTTATAGTCAATGCTGTCTATGCTTATTGCTTTATTAATCAGTGCAAATAAGCACAGTAAATATTCATCATGTGCAATAATTATGCAAACACATGTGCTTGTTCAAATTACGTGTGCAGATTGTCTGGCAAAAAAAGCCTGTTGTGGTACACTCAGTTCCATCCATATACATTACATAAGTGATAGTGCCTAATTGACCTTAAAGATTAAATGTATGCGCTTGTACCCATAGATAGGGTTTCAGTTGGTTTCACATGTTTTGACCTGGAACCACCACCCCCCCCCCCCCCTCCAAGACCAAGAGTCTCACTGACATTAGCCGGCCACGTAAGAAACACGATCCCATCCACAGTACACATTTCGAATGTGGATGGTGACAGGCATATGTCTGTCAGACAAGCTATTAGATAATTTATTCCAATTAATAGGAGGATTAACGGAAAAGAAATGCACTGTCTGAAATTTGGTTCTGAAAAGGGCAAGGCCACTTAACTATTATAAGGGGCACTTCCATTGGAAAATCATAATGTCTATGGAAATATTTGAAGGGGCACCAAGGCCAAGAACTAGGGCAATGAAGGCCGTGGCCTCCGTTAAATTCAAGTCTTGGAAATGGAACGGAAAATAGTATTATTTCACATGGGCTGAAAAAAAAACATGCAAGTGATCGGAAAAAGTGAATTGAGGATTTTTAAAAATGAACGGCGCCGGGGGACAAATGAAATGAAAATGAGTATTATTTTGCACGGGCTGAAAAAAAAATACACATGACCCAAAAAGTGAATTTAGGATTTAAAAAATGAACAGTGGAAAAAAAAATGAAAAGCTTGGAGTTAGGATGGCCTGACGTGTTTCGATCCTAGCAGGATATTTATCAAAGACGAAAAGAAAATGAAATGAAAATAAATATTATTTCACATGGGATGAAAAAAACAAACAAACAAGTGGCCTGAAAAATTGAATTTAGTTTTGAATACATGAAAAATTTAATGAGAGGAATAACATGGAACTGTCAGAGCTAGTGATTAATCAGTTGTTGAAGGATCTGAATATATATTATGAGTACGTCGTGAAATCTCTCGTTGCAGTTTGTAGACCTTGAGTTCAAAGTACAATTCCAAGGAAGGTTTAGATGATGTTTAGATGCGTGCACAGCATTTGTTCATGTTAATGTGTAACTTTTCTCTGTCAGTCTGTGGGTCTGTATTAGATTTTTGCAGGATTTGGTACTTAGATAGAGTTGTAGCTCTAATGATGTAAATTGATACAAATTTACATACACTCCGCCATATTTTGGAGGAGTACATACTTTATTGCTTTGTGGTACCACGGAGCTATCTTCCTTGCTCCATGATGGTATAATGTGTTTGCATTGGATCTTGGCAGGTTAATTGGTCTGGCATTCACCTGTTATATATTTCAGAGGATTTCAATACTTAAAAGGTATTATCATACTTTGGTAGCATACCGAAACAGAAATCTTCTCAGATTTACCTACCGGTATAACGTACAACTGGTATGAAGATGGTGATATTGGTAAAAACATACTGTTACAAGTTTTCTGTCCGAAATGCTGTATATAACCAGAAAGAGTAAAACCAATGACCAAAAACAATTTTGATCTTTTGGAGATCAGAAATAACGGTGAAAAGAAATTTTAAAATAATACTGTGAGCATTTTTCACTGTTTTTTTTCCCAAAAGTGTGCACCGTATGGGACTGGGAATTTCACAGTTACTTGCTATTTTCGAACATGAATCTGCATTTCTTTGACAAAAACCGAAGTATGGTATTACCTTTAAATACATACATGTACCTATATATACACCATAGAGCAAGGAAGATTACGCAAACAGGTATCTTCCTGTTAAAAATAGCCAAGCGTGCTATCTTGCTCAGTTGCAAAATACAGGAGGATTCCGTATAAAAAATACCCCGTGGGACAAGGGGAGAAGGAGTTAGTGTGATAGTGCATTAACGTTAGACCGGCCTGAACTTTACAAATATGGAGTGAGTGATCCACGGATCCAAGTAGAATGTATTTTTTTCTCAAAGGCTTGTTTTGGTCACACCATTAGGCCCTCTTACAATAATCTTCAAATGAGTACCGTAAATAAACAAATCCCCTCCCCCCAAACAAATGTCAAAAATAAGGTATTTATCTTCTGCATCTATTGTCCATGTTTACAGTCAATTTGTCACGTCGCATTAGTGCTGGGCAAAATCGGGTAATTTCATAACCGGTAACTGATGAGGACACTAGAGCAGACTAGTCGAAACGTTGAGACCTTAATTTAGAGAAGTGTGAACGATATCGAAGTGCGAAAGTACGAATGATTATTACATGGTGTTTCCGCAAACCGATCCACATACGGTTACTGATTGTAAAAAAAAAGAAATATCAGGTTAACGGTTAACCTATGTAATCATGCGCAACGTGTGCGATTTATGGTATGATACGTCTTCTTCAATGTGATTGTCACTTTCAGAATGCTTTTTATAATGTTATGCTTTAGATCAAACATTTAGATCAATTAGACAATGTTTCTGTTAGACTCAGTATGTGAAAAGTGTGTTTCTACTTGGCAAAATAGACAAAATAACTGACTGAAATTCTACAGTTTTGGGGTTGCTGAGTATGAGACAAAGGTTCGTCACTTTTCTTCCTTTCAGGTTCGGTTAACGGTAAGTGGAAATTTGTAACCGGATAATTAAATCCGGGTCGGTCAACCTTTAACCGTATAAAAGTCCCAGCATTACATGACATGCCATATTAAACTGTGTTTTGTATTCTGTTCTCTGAATTCTGTCTTATTTAATACATCACGAAACGTGTGTATAAGCATTGAGAATTATCTCCATTCATCCAACTCCCTGTCGTGTTTGTGTGTGCGGGTGTCGGTTGTGTGTGTGCGCAGTGTATTACACAAGTGTTAAAAACTACATGCGTATGTGTTACGGCCGCACAATATCTGACCTTCTGTTTAAATGCACAGGCGACATCAGGGAGCCCCGAGTCAACACGCTGAACGTTGTGTAGGCGTACCAAAAAAAAACCATGTAGGCGTAGGAGATCCAGGCATTTTGTGCACCTTTGGTTTGCCCTGCTTCATTTGATGTAGCTTTTTCTTGTTGATCTTTAGAAGACATCAATTTAAGGAACCATATGGTAGTGTTTTATGCTATTTAACCTTAGAGCAAATTGAAACGTGATAGTGATTTTACTACCATTGTATGTTGGAGATGTCGTTGTTTGTCACAGATATTCAGATTTATGATTATTACGGAATATATTTTGAAGATTACATTTATAGTCAATTTCCTGTCAAAAAGCATTTACCGGCAATCATGAATATTAATACAATTGACTCTCCAGCACAAAATAGCCAATAAAGTAAATAAATAACAACTAAGAAAAGAATAAAATATACAAATAAATGATTTGAAAAGAATTAATGAATTATATGAAAAAAAGCATTTAGTAAAACAAGTGATCAGTTTTTCTCTTTATGATCTCGGGGTAAGATCGAAACCATTCTTTATGTTTTATAAGAAAAATTGAGTCGGGTTTTCGCTATTTCCTCATGACAATAATGTCCGATTGAGCTCAAATTTTCCAAGGTTTATTATTTTATGTACACGTTTGATCAGACAAAAGTGTGGGTGCTGTTCTTCATGTGACCTTTACCAATATTGTATCATAATACCTGTACCTTGTACATTGTACATTGTAACTGAATCAAATCCATGTACCGGTACATTTATTTTTCTGAGAAGACTGACATATATCGTACATTGATGTTTGTTCTCAAAGGGCATCTGTCTACTAATACTAGTTTACATGTATGTATAAAATATGTGCATTATCATGATTATATATAAACTAATCATTATGTGCATGTATTGCCAGTGTATTGATAGGAGGCTCATGTCATTTGAATGCATTACTTTTGTAACGAGATCGGCGACGATAATCCTTTTTCAATCCACATCAAAGTGCATATCTGGGAACCCGATGAAATATTTTGCTGTTAAGTGTGTGTGTTCTGGTAATGACTAATACTTTTTACATGGATACAAAATGCCATGATAATAACGTGCATGAGTGGTTTACAACAATGTGTCCATTGTACAAATGACCACGGGCCAATTTCATGGAGCTGCTAAGCACAACAATTTGCTTAGCACAGAAATGTCTTGCCCAATAAAACAAAATACAAATCACCGTTGAAAATTTCATTTGATATTCACGGTCAGCGAACAACAGCCAGAGAACAATCACAAGCGATACACAACGCATGGAAATTTGGTTGAATTAACTCTGTTTTTATTACTAAATAGACAGAAATGTCATGCTTAGCAAATTTTTGTGCTAAGCAGGGCCGTGAAATTGACCCCATCTCTTTATTAGCACAGCTAGACACCACTTTTGTTTTATCACGTGATAAATCTTTAATGACTTTTGAGTAATGGGCTTACAATGTCTATTGTAATACTTGCAGGTACAGTATGTAATTAGCAAATAGGTATGAATTGATGGTTGTGTTTTATTGTTCCTGTGTGATATATGCGGGTAGAAGGCCTATTATGGGTTAGTACATGTACAATACAAGCTAATTGTTCCTTGGTGCCATTAGCTGATATCCAATGGAGGCAATGCACTTGTCGGCCTACCTTTAGGCGCATGCTCTTTGTTCTTTGGTGAGGAACAGCAGCCACAGGTGTACAGCTGTATGCTCTTTAGAAATTCTGGAGAGTTTTACTAAAGACTAGAGGATTTCAAGTGGAAATCACTCTGAAATATGAATGGAAATTCAATCTGTTATGAAATTGAGAGTATGTATTTTTATACTTAATATAAAAATGTTTGGTCAGAAAAAGAGTGAATTTTCAATCTTTTGACATTGAGAGATTGAAGGGTCGGCTAAAATGTCATCATGTCCTCACTTGAAACTGCAAAAATAATTGTGTATATTATCATTACCGAGGATGGGACCTTAGGGAGACTTTCCCATAGGGTCGTGCGCAAACTTTACTTACCTATTTGTAAACATCCTCCAAACCAATGAACTTGAAATTGACATATGTTCATATTGAAAGCATTCTCTGCCTTCTATTAAAATATGGATGGGAAAAATATGCCTCTAAAAGGTAGCTGGTATCTTAGGGAGACATCAAAAAGTTTCCTTAAGTCCCGACGTCACCCTAATGTCCACTTTTAGACGCTAACGTGTAATTTGTAATTATTTACTTCTTGATAATGTTTAGTAAATTGTACATGTATATCATATGTGTACTTGTTCTTTATGAAACAACGTTGTGGGAACAATTATCCCTGGAACTGAAGTCATTGACATGACTGCAGTGGGGCAAAGGTGCTGGGTGGGGGATGCAATTTCACTCAGAAAGGAGTGAATTTGTCAATCTTTTGAAATAATAGAGTGAGCATGGTCGGATATTAAAATGTCATCACATCCTCAGTTTAACTTGCAGAATTTGAAAAATATGTATGGAACTTGTGTACATAAGTACATGTTGGTATAGAAATTGTTGTGTTATCATGAACAGTTTTTCTCATGACTGTAGTGATTTATGCGTTGTAACTTGTAAGGCAAAATTGCAGTTGGGACAGAGAAAAGGCAACAGAACGCAGTTCAAACAGTAAACATTGTCACATTGCAATGTATAAATTAATTTCCATATGATTTTAGGAAACCTTGTGGACAGAGACGGCTGTATTTTTCCATACATCCAGGGCTTGGTTATTAGAAGGACAGTGATAGAAATCTGGATGAGACTGACACAGGGGCCAATTTCATAGAGCTGCTTAAGAACCAAAATTTGCTTAAGCACCAAAAACCTAGGTAAATAAAATCAGTATGCCAGCCAAAACTCCTTGTGAATGTTATGCTCAGCAAACAAAAGTCAAAAGCAGCAAACATCACATATGAACATTTAGTTGGTAATCCTGTTTGATCAAAACAAGTATTTCATGATGCTTTTAAAGCAAATTTTGTGCTTAAGCAGCTCTATGAAATTGGCTCCTGACTATAGCTGCTTATTACAACTTTGTGGTTGCCTTCTTTGCAACCGATTGCAGCTTGATGATGTATTTATCATTTTGTTTCTTAGCTATTATTTGGAAGTGCTTACAAGTCAAGAAACAGGCTAAAAAGCAAATGATTTCTGATGATTAGCAAGATTCGTCTGAGAACCACTAACAAGCTGTATATTGTGCATGGATATTTGCTTGTTACCCTGTCTTTGCTAAGCTGAACTGTTCCGTACTTAGCAAAATTGGTAAACTCGCATATGAAGAGTCTATGGTTTTGTGACAATTGTATCTTTTATAGTTCATTAACCTTACTGACTGTTTAATTTGATTTCTTTGTCTTTGCCTTTAGGCTGTCGCTTCAGCCCCGTGTGCGATGAAGATGAATTGTGCGCTGAAGGTAAGTCAATTCTCACCTGATGAAAAATCATTAATTATAACAAGGATTATTTGCAGTACCTGCCGCGATAGTAGATTCCAATTAACCTGCCGACCCAAGCAGGAGGTCATGGGTTCGATTCCTACCTGAGCCAGTGCATGATATCATTTAGGTGCACTCTAAAGCATGAAGTTTGCAGTGCTGATATACGTTGGTGAAGGGCAGCATACCATTAAAATATTTATTCTGTCTTAAATGACGTATTTATTATCCAGGAATTAGAATTAAAAACAAAGAACGAAACCAGTTTTGATCTCTGGGTAAAATCAAAACCATTCCTTATGTTTTATAAGAAAAAATTGAGTCGGGTTTTCGCTATTTCTCGTGACTCGGTGTCCGATTGAGCTCAAATTTTCACAGGTTTATTATGTCAGGTACGTGCTGGATTAGTGCTGTTCTGTGACCTTTACCAATCATGTATTGTTCCTTTAGAAGAACCTGATAATAGACTGAAATTTGATTGTGGGGCTAGATTGAATGATGTACAGTAGCCAGCATGTTTAGGTGGGAGGTTTAGGTATGGAAGCTTGAATTGCCTTCCAAGTTTCCACATAACTGATATATTATTTATCTGAGAAACATGGAATGTGTTCATGTTAACAGGGACTTCAATGATAGAATATCAAGGAAACTTGGAAGTCAGTGTGAATGCATTATATTATATTCATTGAATTCTGTGTTACTGAGATACGTGTAACTTTCCGTATAACTGAGATGTACCTTATCATTGAATTCAAAGTTTCCTATCGTTGAATTCCATGTTACCATGAAAACATTCCGTGTTTCCAAAATTATATCAGTAACGTGGAAACTTGGAAGGCAATTCAAGCTTCTGTATTTAATAGTGAATGCAGCTTGAGTTTGATGTCGATCACACAAAGTGGCTCTGCTGAATTCCACATGTTTGCTTGCAGTATCCTTCTTGTAAAATCCCAAAAGGGTGGCTGTAAGGATTAATTTTCGGTCCCTACCTGATCCTGCGGGTTTACTTTCAAAACACTCTAAAGTTACACTTGCTGCGGAAACTCAATTTAGTCCCCGCCACGGCACTCCACCGCCACAACACCGTCTGGTCTCCTTTGGGAAACCACTGGTAATGTACTGATCAGGGCCCCAGTGCTCAGACTATTTTACCAGCAAAAAGGATCCGTGCAATTTGAGGACATGCCTGGTCTGATTGGAGAAGATATACCCCGTGTGGACTTTGCAATTTGGCAAATGAAAGTACATCTGTGTATCCGTTATCTGTTAATACTGGACGCCAAGTTGGCTCGCCGACGCCAGGCAGAATTTCCCCGGCCAAGTGCACTTTCAGAGTGCCATCAAGAGTGTTGGGAAAAAAATGGACAGGTTCCAGGTGTTATGTTGTGAGACATCTACTTCCCACTCTATGGACACTTCCACGGTTTAGCGACATTTTGTAACTAAGTTATCTCTTTTTGGCGTATTTGCATGCATTTCAAGGAACCATTTAAGTCAGTGGTATACTTGCTGATTCGAATAAAACATTTTATAATTGGAGTGTTTTAAGAATGATTGATCAAGGAATAGGTCACTTAACGGGTAACTTACGTTACTGTGGAATTGCCCTATGAAAGTGGCAATCAGAACTTTTAAACATCTGCAGGTGGATTAGACTGCCCCCAAACAGGTTGCCCTAAGCACACTCAAGTCACCCTGCCAGCTATGAACCTTGGCTTGGTGTATTTGTGGAAGCCACTCTGCCAATGGAAGACTCTCACCATGTCTTGGACACAAAAGAATCCATCCCCTTTTACCCATCGTACTTGAATTCTAAAAGAACTGTAGATTAAGAACATGGTATAAAAGTGCATGCTTCTAAAAAAAACCCATACTATTTAGATTTATGTAAATTTTCAAAAATAATTGGGCATATACTGAAATTGATCAGTCATTGTTAGTATTGTTATAAATAGTTTCAAATAAACATCTATAGCTTTTCATCATACTGCATAAAGTATACCGTATGTGTATACTTTCACCGTTCTTTTACATAAAAGAAAATATTGGCAGTTTCGAACCAAATTATTTAATTGGCGGCAGTCTAAATTGCCCCAAACCAAAGGTGTAGGTGGTTGTGTACAGAAATGTGAATGTAAAGAGCCCGCCCTAACACTGTTCAACAATTCATCACTCAAATTGCGACATTTTTCCTGCTTGCAGGCTTTGTGGAACACTATACAGGCTTCCCAAGATTGTCATAAGTTCTACGGTTTCATATAAGCCTTCAAAACAATTCTCTGTACCTGATTCTCTGTACCTGTATGAAAAAAAAAGAACGCAAAAAGTTTGCTTGTTTGTGTTTCTACACACAATCCTCCCCTTAGGTTGCTGTAGACACTGGACTGTGTCTAGTGATTTGAGCATGGGTTTAAGAGCTCTCTCATTTGATTGCTTAGTATTTCATTTCATCCACTTGGACATCAACAGCCAAAAAGTGAGACACTTCCAGAGAAACATGAGCTTTGCAAATCATTGACGTACATGGATGTTATGGCCGTGTACATACAGTACATTTGTTGGTAACTGAATGATACTGTGGCTATTTAGGCTACTTCTGTTCTTGCTCTGGCTGTGGCTCTGGCTGAGAGGCTCTAGCTGAGGCTCTGGCTGAGGCTCTGGCTCTGGCTGAGAGGCTCTGGCTGAGATGCTCTGGCTGAGAGGCTCTGGCTGAGAGGCTCTAGCTGAGAGGCTCTGGCTGAGAGGCTCTGGCTAGAGGCTCTGGCTGAGAGGCTCTGGCTGAGAGGCTCTAGCTGAGGCTCTGGCTGAGGCTCTGGCTCTGGCTGAGAGGCTCTGGCTGAGAGGCTCTGGCTGAGAGGCTCTGGCTAGAGGCTCTGGCTGACAGGCTCTGGCTGACAGGCTCTGGCTGACAGGCTCTGGCTGAGAGGCTCTGGCTGAGAGGCTCTGGCTGAGAGGCTCTGGCTGAGAGGCTCTGGCTGAGAGGCTCTGGCTGAGGCCCTTACTGAGAGGCTCTGGTTTTGGCTTTGGCTGAGGCTCTGGCTGGGTTCTTGTCTGAGACTCTGACTTAGGCTCTGGTTTTGGCTTTGGCTTTGTCTTCTTCAATCAAAAGCTGAAAACATTGGATTTTGCTTTTTGATTGAAGTTGGAACTGTGCTTTCCAGTTGAAAAGAAAGTATCTACCAGGTACTTTGAAAACCATAGCCAGTATAGACTCTGTTTTGATCTTTGTTTCTTAAAATAATAGCTGTGAGAAATGGAGCCTAACTGCTGAGCCTGAGGTCTGATAAGGAGCCTGTTTGACGTTATACATAGTCTCTGCTCATGCATTTTGTGCAAGTCTTACATGTTGGCATGTTTGCATAAAGACATCGATATTTCTGGAGTCAAAAGCTTTGTGTCCGCTGAAAGTTTTTGGAGGGAGAAAAACAACAGGCACTTAGCTGTAAAGATGTTTAAATTTCTTAAAAGGCATGTCAATTTGATGGACGACATCCTGGGGATGAAAAAGAACTGCATATATAGATATATATATACATGTGTATATATAGGCCTATATATGAAACTCCTGTATATAGATGAACTGCATCGATCGTAATTTCCTAGATTTTTTTTCTTTTCTCTCTCTCTCTTGATTTGTACAGACAAATTGTTCGGCACTTGCATGCGCCGTTCTGAGGACTACTTGCCGAGCTACGATCTTGACCCTGCGGGCCTGAAGCGGCTGAAGAACGTGGTCCAATATCTTCTTGACCAGGGCTTTGCTTGGGAGGATCAATACGCCCAGGTTGGTGTGGTTTGTGTGTAGACGTTGAGCGTGGACGGGGCACGGGAAAAAGCTGAATATCGCTCTAGGTCATTAGCATTTCAGTATGATCTGCCCAAAAACAAATCAGGGATTTTATTCTCCCTTCGCATTTCCCAAATCCTGTCTGTAAATGTGAAAAGAAAAGAGTTAGTACGGCCTGACACGTTTTGATCCTAGCAGGATCTTTATCGAAGTCTAAAGACAAGAGGATAAGAACATGCAAAAACATGTAAAGATAACGAACGGTTGGATCGCTAAATTTAATGTTAAATGGGACACCTTTAAAGCACTTTGTTAAATCAATGTTATTTTTCATGGAAAACAAATACATATTTCAGAATTTAGAATAATACATGTAGTCTCAATGCCGCTACAAAACACTCAAACACCTAGAAGAGATGGCTCTTATGTAATTTCTGTAATTTAACATTTAACATTTATTACTTTTCTAAAGCGCCATTTCTATAATAAATATTCAGCAGCGCTGTACAATTCAAACATAAATTATAATAATAATTACACAATAAAGAATTATATGAAATTACAGTAAAATATAAAAAGAAGAACAATTAATAATACACAAAGTTATAGAAAACATCATTAATCATAACATTAAGTAAAAAAAAAAGGCAAGCCTGAATTGCATGCGAAAAATTAAACCCGTAATGATATTGATTACACAGTAATTTTATAATAAAATAAAATTACTGTGTAATGAAAGTGAGAAGTTTGTGAGTAAATAAAACATTCCTCTGGAAAAAAACCAAAAAAAACATGTTAAGATGCATATTATTCTGCTAGGATCAAAATGCGTCAGACCTTCTTAACTCCAAACATTTTATAAATTTAAGGTCATTATTTTGATATTGGAAAGAAAAGAAATTAAACATGAAATTATGTCGTCTTTTTTCAACATATTCCGATTATTATTAGAAATCAGGGATGTGAGACTTCAGAATTTAAGCTTTTTGTACTGCTTTTTTTTTGTACACCTGCTCTGTACACAAGTATAGGAACGTTTTAATTGCAGCTTTTTCCTTGGTGTTTTCAGATTTTTTTGTGGCCACTCACATCCGTGAGAATTATTTGACTAAAGAAAACAAGATTATTTATTAGGGCCATGGGAATATCATAAGTACAAAGAAAAGAAAAACCTCTTTGAGAGAAATCAAAAGAAATCAAAACAACTTGTGCCCAAATAGAGAAAATTTCATTAGAGAAAATCTTGTTAGATACATCTAAAATAAATCAAAAAGAAAATAGAAAAGTAAAAAGAATAGAAAACATCATATAAAATCCTGTTAGACACATCTAAAATGCATCAAAAAGAAAATAAATATGTATTAAAAACGAATTGAAAACATCATATGAAAAATAATGACGGCGAAAACTAAATTTGAAGAACAAATTGATTGCTACTTCTAGAGAGATAAAATCAAAAACAAGATAAGGAAAGAACTAATTATAACCAAACTTTGAGTGAAAAATGACAAATTAGTGATGTTTTGTAGACATTTTGGAGTCCGAAGTACTTCTGTGAGAAGTGTTTGAAGAATAAAAAATTCATCTAATTGAATAATTGAATAAGATGCTATTTACAGTGATGAAAAAAGGTAATACAAACGACAAAAAAAAAACACCACTTGAATATGTGATTTTTCAGTTTCTGTTGACAGAGTTTGACTTAAAAATGTTGTTCTCAAATTGCAGTTATCGGATACTGTTTTTTTTGTATTAAGTAACTTTCACAGGAAATCCATGGTTAAGCTAAAAGGTACAAATCTCCCGTATTGCCATTGGCAACGCATCTTGAAAAATTGCCATTCTTGGTATGGCCCAAGTCCGCCCAACAGTTGTCAGTGCGTGTGTGCATCTGGGTATTAAAAGCAGCCATATGATTCCCTCATGTAATGGCTGCATTTGCCGTGGGCAACTCTCACGTCTCAAACCCCCCCCCCCCCCCCCCCCCCCACCACGCTCAACCATAAGAGACATGGAGATTTACGTCATTGTACTCACTCTTAACTGCCCCAGAGCAACGGATGTTGAAGATTTATTTATTTATTTTTTTTTTAGTTTTGTTTTATACTCGTTTGTTTGTTAGTTGGTCTTTGTTGAGAGGTATTTATCAAATAGTATTTATAGTAGACTCAATAAGACTAGAGACTGACTTTGGGATTTAAAAAGGTCTTCGTCATTTGTCAAAAGTATTTTGCTTTGTAAATGCACCACAGTTATACAAATCATACATTTATTTTTAAAAATTGTGCCTTTTGTACCAAGAGCTTGAATTGGCTGTTTTTGTTTTCACCACTTCACTTCCATAATCACCATTGCAAACATTGATTCAGAAAACAATTGATATAAGGGTATTAAAAATGGCTACCAGTTTGATTTGCTCGGTTTGTCAAACTGCCTTAAAGATCTTTTGCATATTATTCTGACTTCACTGCACATAAACACTAAATAGCCTATTTTCTGCAAAAATAGATGACAAATTTATAAACTGATTTTAATACGGGCGATTCACAATAGTGGGCAATAGTGCGCATTATTTTGAATGCCAGCATTAAAAGAAAATGGAAAAATATAAATTTCTTTAAAAAAAAAAAGCATGAAATATTGTAAATATCCTAAAAGTTTGTTTTCCATTACGTTTGAGTATTTGCTTTTGATCATAATATTCTTCTTGTTCAAAATGATATTGTGATAATTTTTAGGGCGTATTTTTGTCATACTCGGAAGACCTTAAAAAAAAAACACCCAAAAGCAACGTGATGTGTGCTACGTACAGGGATATTTGTGTCGCTACTAGGTAAAGCCTTCAATGTTAAATTAATTGGATTTTATTTGAATAATCACGACCTTGTTTGGTCGTTATAGAAGAAGTATTTTTTTTTGTCAAAGGGCCATGTACATTTGGAGCAAAAGATTAATGAGGAAACAAAGTCACGTTCCACTTCTTGTACTTTTATATGTCAATTTTTAATTTGTTTTTGTTAAAGGTAGTATCATACTTTGGTTTTTATCAAAGAAATACAGATCCATGGGCAAAAATATCAAGACAGATACAGTAACAGTCATCTGTGAAAATTTCAGTCCCATACGTTGCCCACTTTTTGAGGAAACAGTGAAAAACAGCCACAGTATTTTTTAAGTCTTTTTCTCTTTTATTTTGGATCTTTTAAAAGGTCAAAAAGATTTTTGGTGGTTGTTTAACTCTTTTCTCGATAAATACAGCATTTCAGGCAGAAACATTTTTAACACTATGTTTCGACCACCACCATCTTTATACCATGTAAGTTTTAGGTAAATCTGTGAACATTTCTGTTTTGGTTTCTTACCAAAGTATGATACTACCTTTAAAAAGATGTCGTGACAGAGAGTCAAATCCATTTTGGAAAATGCACGTAGTATGCAGATACTTATTTTAATTACCGGTTATTGCAAAAATCTTACAGATTTATAATTTATGTTTCATTTCCCTAATGATGCACTACCTGAGTCACAAATGAGCTTGCAGTGTCACTGACTTGAAAATCATCAATTTGTTTTTACCTCACCCAGCCAAATTTAGTCGTACATCAGTATTAAAGGTGCAGAAAAGGATTGGTAACAAACCAAAACAGAAATGTTCACAGATTAACTTATAACTTAATACACAGTATAATGATTGACATGATAGAAACCCCTTGATAATATATGTCTGCCTGAAATACTTTATTTGTTTAGAAAAATGTAAAACCAATACATGTAGGCCCCTGCATGTAATTTACATCTCAAAACATGATTTATGTTTAAAAAGAAAAACAAGCTATTTTGTGCTATTTTCTTGGGACTCAGATGTCCGATTGAGCTCAAATTTTCACAGGTTTATTATTTCATGTACCTGCTGGATCAGACAAAGTGTGAGTGCTGTTCTGTGACTATTACCAATCATGCATTATACCTTCAAGGGGTTAAATTACTCATGAACAAGTTGCTGAACCAATCAAAACAACACGGACATCTGATGTTTGGGATGAGATTTCTCAGATTTTTATCTGATTTCAGATTGTCTTTGTTTGGGATTTCAGATTCCCCCACTGTCTGTGTACAAAAGTATAGGAGATTTTACAGGGTTCAGATTTGTTATGCTCCCTGTCAGCTGTTTTCAGATATTTTTATCATTGGTCAATCTCATCCCTGGATGTTTTCTTGCCAATTAAAAGGTTTCCATTTTTTTGTCAGGATGGAAACCTTAATGTTGATAATGACGCCAGATAATAGTGGCAGAAATATAAATTACCGAGGGTGGGACTTTAGGGAGACTTCCCCATAGGGTCGTGCACAAACTTTACTTACCTATTTCTTAACATCCTCCAAACCAATGAATTTGAAATTGACATATGTTCATATTGAGAGCATTCTCTGTCTTCTATTAGAATATGAACACAAAAATTTGTCTTTAAAAGGTAGATGGTGCCTTGGGGAGACATCAAAAAGTCTCCCTACGTCCTAATGTCTCCCTAATGTCCACTTTTAGACACTAACGTGTCTCCCTAATACCCCAATTATAATTATAAACCAACTACATGTAAATGTAGATGCATGTTTTTCTGATACATAAGTAAAATAGAAACTTAAAAAAAAAGACAAGAGTCTAAGAATAACCCCCAACAAACAAAAAAGTATCGATACATGTAGGTACTTAAAGTCAGTCTTATTCTTTATGTGTGTTGTGGGGAATCTGTCGCATTTACCCCCAAACCCTCTGAAAGCCAAGAAAACAACATAAATAACAATGCAAAATGAAGGACTTGATTAATGGAACATTTCTTTCTTAAAGGGATTGCATACGTTTGGTAATTTGAGCCTATTGTTTGTTTAAAACCAATATAATTGTATATATATACCATAAAACTAACCTGTGAAAGTTTCAATTCAAAAGGTGGTAGCGTTTGTGAGATTTTGGCGACAAACTAGAGCGGTTATTTCACGCCAGATAACAGTTAGTCAATAGCTGAGAAGCGTTACGGCCATAACGCTTCTCAGATTCATAATTTTTGGAGATAAAAAGTGACATATTTTTCCATAACCGCGGTACTTCGAATTGAACGTTTCTCAATATGCATTATACTATCCAAAGCAGCTGTACTTCTCACCAAGTAAGTTTTTATTGCCATAAATTTTCAGAGTCATTACCAAACGTATGCAATGCCTTTAAAGATACTTTGGTAAGAAACCAAAACAGAAATGTTGACAGATTTACGTATAAATTACAGGGTATGAAGATGGTGGTGGTAGAAACATACCATTAAATTGTTTCTGCCTGAAATGGTGTATCTATAATCCAGAAATTAGTAAAACATCGACCGAAAATCTTTGAAGAGATCGAATTTAAAAGAGAAAAGACTTCAGAAATACTGTGGCTGTTTTTCACAAAAAGTGGGCCCCGTATGGGACTGAAATTTTCACAGATGATTGTTAATGTATCTGTCTTTATATTTTTGCCCATGAATCTGTATTTCTTTGATACAAACCAAAGTCTGATATTACCTTTAATAGAGGAGAGAATCTTATTAACAAGTTTAAAAGAATTCCCAAGTTGTGACGTAAATTAATGTGGACATGTATAAAACAAATATACTTCTGCAATGCATTTTTTAACTTTTTCCTTTTTCCAGTTCACGGCTACAGTGGTTCTACATGGGGATATGAGTCCCCTTATTAATCAAATTTGGAAATTAATTAAATTTGTTCCTTCTTTCTTTTTTGTTTGTTTCGATGCCTGCATTCCCATCATTGTATTGATCTGATTTTTACCCAATTTTGCACTGATTCGGCAGCGATGAGACCTGACCTTTTCACGTGAATAATTTAATTGGTCCTTGTATTAGGCCATTGCCTTATCAGTCTTGCAGATCATTATGCACGTGTACTATACATGTACTGTACTGTACTGTACTGTAGTTTATTACTGGTGAAACAATGGTTTGCTCTTAAGCCCCGCCCACGTGTATGTTTTACATACCGCATGTGACCGAGTTTGACCGAGGCTTTCGTGGTCACCTGATTAAAAGACGCCCTCCAATTGGTCAATGCGTGCAGTTTGATTGCCAGGCCGGAAGGGTTCATTTCATGAAGTTACTGCACGTATTATGGTTTGTTTTTGGTTTTTTTAATTCCCTCCTCCTTGTTGGATTCAGAAATACTTAATTAATAATCAATAAATTCAATTGTTTATTTTTTTTTAAAGGTTTACCAGTTAAACCAAACAAACAAACAAACAAACAAACAAATGAAATTTCTCTTCTGATCGGTATATGTACGATTGTACATGCCCCCTCTTGTTCGACGCAACCCCTCTGGAAATGAAATAGCCCAAAGAGCATTTAAGCTTTAAGTCTACGCACACTGAAGGCACAATAGATCACCATGTTTGATAAATAATATTCTTCCTAGGAAAAAGGTGTTCAAAGGTCTGAATCAAATACGTAATCCTCAGTTAAAGAAAGAAATGTTCCTGATCATTTAAAAAAATATATATTTCCAAGTAGTAATAAACTATTGCAAACTGCTCATCAGCCACAAATGACCCGGAATATATAAAATGCTTGGAGTTTTAGGAAAGCCTGAAAAAATGGTTACCTTGTGAGATGAGAAACAATTTTTTCTTTTGTACCGAGAAGCACGTAATGGTCACCTGCGCATTGTGTATGGGTATATTGCTCTGAGTTGTCTTGTCATAATTCACTGTGCATGCATTTTAGCAGATAATGTATGACAAGCATACATTAGGGCCAGGTTCATATAAAATTTCAAGTTTGTCATCCGAGCATACAAAATCAGGTTAGATTGACATATCTATTGCCGTTTTGAAATACGTACATGTACATCCATGTATATTCACCTGGATCGGACCTTAGGGAGACAAGGTTTGCTATAAATTCGACCTTAGGGAGACACCGGACATTAAGGAGACATTTTGGTGTCTCCCTAATGTTTTAGGTACCTTTTATAGACACATTTTTATTGTCCAAATTTTTATAGAAAATAGAGAATGCTCTCAACAAAAACACATGTCAATTTCAAGTTCATTGGTTTGGAGGATGTTTAGAAATAGGTAAGTCAAGTTCAGTGCACAACCCTATGGGAATGTCTCCCTAAGGTCCCATTTAGGATAATATATATTTATAGTGTAATATGTTTGATTTTCAGTCATTTTCTTATATAGTACTTCTGCGTACACTGCGATTCCTTTAAAGGTAGAATGCATAATTGGTAAAGGTCACAGAATACTGAGCACTCATACTTTGTTTGATTCAGCATGTAGATGAAATAATAAAACCTGTGAACATTTGAGCTCAATCGGACATCTGAGTCACGAGAAAATAGTGAAAACCTGACTCAATTTTTCTTCTAAAAATAAAGAATGGTTTTGAATCTCACCCCAAGATTAAAGCTATTTTCCTGTCTTTTTTTTTTCTAAACTTATTTCTGGATAAATACACAATTTCAGGCGGAGATATTTTAACAATATGTTTCTACCACCACCATCTTCATACCCTGAAAGTTATAAGTAAATCTGTGAATATTTCTGTTTGGGTATGTTACCAATCCTTTACTGTACCTTTTTAAACTCCTCTTTTTCCCCAATTCCTGAACCCTTGCATCTCAAGGTTACACGACCATTACAAATGAATTTTGAAATGTTTATGTAGCAAGTGTTACAATTACGTGCATTAGGTATTTGAGAATCGAATTGACGGACATTCAATGTAGAAATTATACGTACTCAGTGGTGCCATTGCATAATTGCACAGGCTACATGCAATTAGGTTGACCACACAATGCCTCGTTAAGTCACAATGTCTCTGATTGGTTCAACCGGACACCGATGACGTCATGTGGTGGATTTTCTTAATTGGACTCAAGGCCACCGATTGTTTTCTTACCGGGAAATTGAAAGAATAACGTATCTCAGTAAACAGTGTTGTGAAACGTGTCGGAACGAGCAAACTTTAAATTGCACCAACTCAATTTGTTCAATCTAATCGGGATGTCGGAAAGTTGTTCCATTCAGACAGCGTGTTAGCATTAAACTCGATAAGTGCTGAACCCCCTCCTGTTTCAATGGGGTTTTAGCGTTTCTCAAGGTTACATGATATTTCTGTCTGGTCTCCTAATGAGGACTAGAGCAGGTTAGTCGCAACCTTGAGACCTTACGAGAAGTGTGAACGAAACAGAAGTGCAAAAGTATGCACCATTCACCGATCCACATACTAATTGCCACCCTGCAAAGCCTCAAATCTTTCTTGGGTTTAAATATAAAACAATTTTTGAGTGTTCAGACACAAATTGTTAAAAATGTTGGTTTTAGCAAATTTAAATTGCTATCTGAACGTACCCTATGTATGCCATTTCCATGTTCCAAGTAGAGCTCCAACACAATGACGTCCCAGAACCTTCTAGCATCGGGAACTTTAGATAACGGTCAAGGACAAACCCTTACTCAAATCATACCCTCTCAAATCGTACCATCTTCTTGTCACTCTTCATTCTTGCCTTTGATTTTTTTACGCAAGTGAAATAAAAAATCAGCATTCCGAGAGGGCTTGAGAAAGCCGATGCAGAATTTGAACGCATTATTAAAATTAATTTGTCGCAGTTGTGTGGCGACTGAGATGTGTTGGGACAGTAATTTGCATGCATATCTCATCGTCACATACAACATGTACAATGCTGTATATTCAGAGATGGAAGATCGGCCTGATGTGTTATATTCACGTAGATGATGATTTATATTTCCATTAATGCTTTGCTTTGTTGGCGGCAAGTTGGCGTTCATTCTCATTTCATTCTTTGCATTTTATTAAAAGCGTATGACATTTTTTTTTTCAAAATACATTATTCATTCAAAGAATATTGTGTTTGCGCGGCAATACATTTTGTCGTGGCATTTTTATGTATGCTGTTGTTTTGCCATGCATTTTTGATTATAATATATCCATTACGGCCAAAAGAGTGTCTGCTTATGAGGCATAACCGAAGGTTTGGGCCCGGAACCAAATAATTTGTCAAATTTCAACACTGTATTGATCGCTGTACCCCTATGACACATTCCTTGAACTTTGAAGTTCAACCATCATCGGGCAGTGAGATATTACAGTTTTTCAACTCGGCAGTCATTTGTCTTGTGCAATAATTAGAGATCCATGGATTTCGCAGGGCTTAAGGTGGGTGGTGTTTTGGGAAAAATTTCAGCATGTAAAGAATAGTTGTGTAATGTATGCAGACTATTAATACACACATGTTCAGCTGGTTCAAACATGCATTTGCTGCTAGGCAGTTTCTTATCAAATTATAAGAGTTAATAGACCTAAATCAATTTTTTTGGGGGGGAAACAGGATGTCCCTATTTGGATTGCGCTGAAACGCAAAGGTGTCCAAATATTGAAATAGCTGTGTCTTTTCATGTGGAATAGGGTTCCGTGCTCGAGCTATTTATAGAATACGCCCTAAATAATCACAACGTTTACGTGTAAGTTAATTGTACGACTTGTTTGTCCGAACATTTGAATGTGACGTCACGAGCGCAGAGCCCTATTGGAGGTGAATTATAGGGTGTCCAAAACAAGCAAGCATGGATTCTGATAAAGCTCTAACATCTTTCTGGCTGATGGCTTGCCTTGGATGAATTGAAAGTTGAATGGTTTACAGGTCTTGTTTCTCACTGTATTTAACTCTTCCATGTCTACATTGTCATTTTACAGGATTCCCTGCAGGAAATACTTGACCCCTTCAAACAGAACATCGTCTCTGTCAACCCTAACCTCCGACCGCCGCAGGTACCCTCACCGGCTGACGAAGAGGAAGAAGAGGCCTGGGCTAACGTGGAGGAGCTCTCCGCTGCCTACCAGGCGATCGTGGATGAATACCAGGAGCGTTACAATGCCTACGCCCAGCTGGTCAACGAGTACGGGTTCGGCAATGACGCGGAGCTGACCGAGTACGCCCAGGAGATGCGGCAGAACTACGATCAGCTGATCCGCGACCTGCAAGTGGAGGAGCGCACCAACCTGCGTAAGCTCTACAATCTCTACTACGACAAGTACCTGGCCCTCCGCAAAGCAGAGCAGGAGGCCGGCTCCAACATGGGGCTGAAGATGAACGGTGAGCCGGGGGACATGTACCAGGAAGGAGGCAACTGGAAGGGGTTGTACAAACTCCAACTACTCAAGGAATACTTGCAGGTAAACGGTCAATTCGGACTAAACGTTGGCAGTAATCTATAGATCTTGGAAAGACATCCAGTGTTTCCTTAAATGTAGATTTTACACCGAGGGAACCAAGCAGGCTTCCACACACTCTTGACTCCTTCTGCCTTACTCTTAAAGCTCTCTCACAAAATGTTTGCAAAGTCATTGAAAAGTGAACATAGAAACATTGACTGGAGAGGGATTCGAACCGGTGACCTCCTGAACACCTTACAGGCGCTCTACCAACTGAGCCATCCAACCCTACGCTGGTGGTGACCCCAATAGTCAATTATCTTTGTTTGTTTGGCAGTCAGAAGCCATGAAACCACGCACACACCGCCATACCCAAGGATCAGTTCACTGATACACGCAGCAATGCTGCAACCTGGGAACGGTACATGGGGTATCACTCAAAGGGGATACGGCTTTTTGATTAATATAATCATCAAATAACCACAAGTGAAACTGCATGAAAATATTTGCAGTTACAATGTTTCTATGGTATCAATACTTCCTGAAGATACAGAATTAGAAACATTTTGGCTGGATGGCTCAGTTTGTAGAGCACCTGTACGGTATTCAGGAGGTCGCTGGTTCAAATCCCGCTCCAGTCAATTGTTTTCTTTGTTCACCTTTCAATGACTTAAAATTCAATGGTTTCCCTTGTGGTTATTTGAGGATTAGAAAAAGTTAGGGCACCATTGGAAAGAGGGAAATTGAAGCAAATTTCAGTCATTTAGATAAATGCCATTTTGGAATCTGTGGGAATTCCCAAATTAATTAGTGGTTACTTTTAGGTCACATCATAAAGAATCGATTTTGAACGTCAATATTTTTTCTGTCGCTCCTTTTTGGTTTGCATCTCAGCTTCTTTACAACGAGAATCGGGATCGCTGGGTGGTGTCTTCCTCACCACCATTGGAAGACGGCGGCTTGGACTACTCCAGCTTATCTGGATACACCCTGGGGTCATTCGTGGAGGAGTGGAACGGAGACTTCGGTGATGAGTTGCTAGGGGAAACGGAGAATGATGACGGCGATGGTGATGATGATGGTGATGCAGTTGCCATGGAGACCATGCCAGCTGCGCCCCAGGACGAAGACAATGAAATAGAAGGTACTCAAGTTGTCATGTTGAGCACAGGGGACTTTTGTTTTGTTTTTTTTTTGGTTGCCAACTCATGGGGTCAATTTAGAACTAAATCCCACGGAAATTTGTGGAATTCACGTAGACATCATGTCAACAGGCTTTATTTTCTAACATAATAGCTAGTTGAAAACTGCCTTTTTTTCTAATGTTGTACCAATACATTCCTATGATTACAATAATTTATTTTAAACACAAACAATCTTGTCTGTCGGTGATATCGAATGAATTCTTACAAATTAGATTTAGATTTAGATTTAGATTTAGATTTAGATTTAGATTTAGATTTAGATTCATTCATTCATCATGCCGCAGCATGAAATTCCATTTCTTGATTTGCACTCAAGACCAGTGCAAAACTCAAGTGGTCACCAGACAGCCTTGGACAGCTAGTCATGTAGAGTTTGGGGAGAGTGAATATGGGAGGGGTTATTATGGGGTTTACGAAACGGAGGCTCAGGCTCAGGCTCCATTTGCTTTTGGCTGCAGTTTGGAAGTAGATTCTTTGGTTTGAAAAGCAAACCAGAGCTTCAGCTTCAAAGCAAAATAACAACCTATATTTTCAGCATATGGATGACAGCCCTGAGCCTGAGCCTGAGCCTGAGCCTGAGCCTGAGCCTGAGCCTGAGCCTGAGCCTGAGCCTGAGCCTGAGCCTGAGCCTGAGCCTGAGACTGAGACTGAGACTCCATTTCGTAAATCCCCTAAATAATATCACTGATTGATTCAATTACATTTCATTGAGAAGGGGGAAGGTCTTTGCCCTCCCTCCTCCTTCAAGCAATCACCCATCATCCTCTTGGTACATCCTCTCATCCTGCTGAATTTCTCGGAATATTTTCATTTTCCATCTCGTGGGGGGAATAATGACACTTACAGAGCTATAATATTTTTCCCTCCCTTCCTACTATAGGAGTTATATGGAACATGCTACAGGACGGCGAGAACAGGGAGGCTTGGGACGAGCTGACCGACGAGGAGAAGGAAGAACTCATCAACGAGTTGCTGGACAGCGAGGATGCTGCGGATGTCTCCCAGGAGGCCCTGATGGGAGACGAGGAAGATGCGAAGGTTAAGAAGGACAGAGAGGAAGAGGAGCTGCCGGAGGATGCTGCTGCCAAGGAGACGGAAGGGGAGGATGCTGCTGAGGAGCCGATTGAGGAGGATGAGAGCGGTGGTCAGAGCAAAGGTGAGAGGATGTTCAAGACAGAATCTGACCGGATGTTTTGGAGTGGAGTCTCAGTGGACCTGCCAGATTTCTCTCGTGGTTTTCATGTCCTCTTACATTGTACTCCAGCAAAATAACTTGAAATCTTACGCACTTCACTTGTTTTCATTGTATTTCATTACAATGTGCGCGTAAAGGTGAGAGGATGTTTAAGACAAAGGGAAACTCGGTAGAATCTGACCGGATGTTTTGGAGTGGAGTCCCAGTGGACCTATGAGATTCTCTCATGGTTTTCCCTGTCCTCTTGCATTGTACTCCAGCAAATTAAGTTCAAATCTTACGCACTTCACTTGTTTTCATTGTATTTCATTACAATGTGCGCGTGGTTTCCTGGCTTCTGACTGCCAAACGAACAAAGTTAATTGACTGTTAGGGACACCACCAGTCCACCACACCAACATATGGCTGGATAGCTCAGTTGGAACAGCGCCGGTACGGCATTCCGGTATTGTTTCCTAGCTTTTTTAGTTGGGTAACTCTGTTTCAGCTTGTGTCAATGAATCGTTTTAAGAACAGTTTCATGAAATTTCACTACGCAAAGATGAATTATCATAAGGAAATCAAGGTTTTTAAAGTGGTTTTTAAACTGGAATAATAAAAGCCAGTTGATAGAAATGAGTAGAATTACGTCCTTTCATTAATTCAAAAGAGCCTTTCAAATTTTCTGAATTTCAGTCACACGAGGGCAGTATAACAAGAAAAAATCATGTCAAAACATTTAGCAGGTAGTAAATTTGCTGTAGGATATCATAGGTATTACTTCAAACATTGGAAAGGTTCTCCAACCTAAACAACTCTATGAAAAGTTGAAACTAGTATGAATTTCACAAGAAACATGTATAAGTATATGTTTGGTTTATCTGTGATTGAGTATTTAACAGCATTATGTAGGACCATAAGATAATGATAATGGCAACATAATACAGTAATAAACTGCAACAAACTACTCATCGGCCAGAAAATGACCTGAAATATAAAAAAATACTTTGAGTTGGGAGGGCCTGACGCGTTTCATTCCTTGCAGTATCTTTCTCAAAGGCTAAAAGATATTAATTATAATACTTTGGGAGGCTAATTCTTACTGGCAGCTGGGGTGCTGAATTTGCGAAGGATGCAGCTACAATGTGATCGAGTTGCCGGCATTCATGGGCGCCCTTGGCTGCCTGCCCATCAACCCATATATGATCACAGCCTTAGATCAAAAGTGCAGTTGAATTTTGTGGAGGAGGGAGGAAAACTGGAGAACCCAGAGAGAAAAACCTTCGTAGCATAGGAGAGAACCAATGCACAACTCTAGGGCCTTTTTCAAAGCTCTGCCCCGGCTCCGGCTCCATTTCATTAATCCTTTCTAAAATAACGGGTATCAAAGTAAAGATTTTCGGCAGCGGTTCGGAAGTAGATTCTCTAGTTTGAAATAGCAAACAGAACTTCAGCTTTAATGAAAAATCACAACCTACATTTTCAGCATATGGATATTAAGAAACGAACCCGGAGCCTGAGCCGGAGCCGAGCTTTGAGAAAGGCCCTTACTCACATAATGACCCTAGCCGGGATCGAACCCAGGCCACATTGGTGAGAGGCGAGTGCCTAATGCACTTGCCATCTATGTCCCTGTGATGAGTTTGTCCCTGCGAAAAGAATACTGGTACAAGGTTTTGCAGAGAGAATCCAGTCTGCTGATACCCGTGCCCTGTCAATGATGGAAGAGACTCGAGTCTGCAGTCTCAAGGTTTCCCCGCATTAATCATTAGTCACACCTCGGGGGCAATCCTGATTTTTATTCCATTATAAATTGACTGAAAAAAAAAAAACCCACACAAGGCACTGTTTGCTCTTAAAGTCATGAATAAATCTGAAATGTGTGAATCATTGAATGGGCTTGCTGCATCTTGTGAATCTCTTCCTGCATTAATAAAGCACAGGATGAGAATGAAACATAGCACCTATGGAGTGTTATAAGATGGATGACACATTATTAGAAACACTGTGTGTTCAGATTCATACAGTTTGCCCAGTGAGGCATTGCAGATGCTAGGCATGGGGCAACACCTCTTGACAACAAGCACAAGTCGCAGCATTCACTTTATGAATGCATTTGTACATTTTTAAAAATAGATTGATGATGTTATGGCATTGGGATTCAATGCACTGCTTTGCATTTTTTTTTAATTCATGGATCGATGATAACTTCCAGTAGAAGAGAAAGATGTAGCATTTGCTTGCTTTAAAGGTAATATCATACTTTGGTTTTATCAAAGAAATACAAATTAATGGGCAAAAATAGCAAGACAGATACAGTAACAATCATCTGTGAAAATTTCAGTTTCATACGGTGTCCACTTTTTTTTGAAAACAGTGAAAAACAACGACAGTATTTCTTAAGTCTTTTCTCTTTTATTTTTGATCTTTTAAAAGATTTTCAGTCGTTGTTTGACTAATTTCTGGATAAATACACCATTTCAGGTGGACAAACTGTTAATGGTATGTTTCTACCACCACCATCTTCATACCCTGTAAGTTATACGTAAATCTGTGAACATTTCTGTTTTTGGTTTCTTACCAAAGTATGATACTACCTTTAACAAAATTCACACTCAAACCAGCCAAACCATGAAAGGAGTGTCTCTGCGTGGGATACAGTCACCACTGTGTCTCCATTACTATCAATATCATTGTCAGTTCCAGTTGAGTTCACATCTACCTGACGGGATGCAAATTACACCTGAAGATCACGGCTCCTCGTTGTCTGCTAAAGTGCAACCTCCTTCAGTCCATTCCCCTTTGTCGTCTTGTCTCTCTGCTCAGACAGTCATGATTCTTCACATTTTTTGTTTGTTTTGGTGACTCATCTTTCTATCTCTCTCTGTCTCTTGCTGTCTGTTAGGTCAGGGAGTCGGCAAGCCCGGCGAGGAGTTCGTTGAACCTCTGAAACAGCCCAAGGAGTCTGGACTCAAGCTGGACATTGGACTGGCCAAGAAAGACGAAGGTATGTAGGTGCTCATTCTATGGTGGTTTTACGAAACGGAGGCTTAGGGTCAGGGTCAGGGTCAGGCTCAGGCTCAGGCTCAGGCTCTGACGTTCATATGCTGAAAATATAGGTTGTGGTTTTTCATTGAAGTTGAAGCTCTGTTTTCCTTTTCTAACCAGAGAATATACTTCCAAACCGAAGCCAAAAGTCTCTATTTTGATATCTGTTATTTTAGAATGGATTCACAAAATAGAGCCGGAGCCTGAGCCCGAGGCTCCGTTTCGAAAATGCCCTATGAAACTTGCTGTCAAAGAAACTGATAATGCCCAAAGTCATATAACCTGCAGAAATTGGAAATTAATCAATGAAATAAAAATGGAAATGACTAGGCACGCAAAAAACAACAGCACAGGAGGTGCAGGGTACCAGCCAAAACTCCATGTTTTGGATGAAATGTAAATGGTTCCCAGCAAGTTTTTGCTTAGTGTTTTGCTAAGCATTTTTTCCATCTAAGCAGCTATGTCAATGGGGCCAGATCATGACAGATTTTCATCAATTTTTCTTACCATGAAGTTTCTGCTTAGTGCATTTAAAAAAATGTTAAGCATTTTCTTTCCTTTTAAGCAGCTATGTCATTGAGGCCAGAATGTGGGAGGTTGATGATAATACACCGTCATGACAGATTTTCATCAATTTTTCTTACCATAAAGTTTCTGCTTAGTGCATATAAAAAATGCTAAGCATATTCTTTCCTATTAAGCAGCTATGTCATTGGGCCCAGATTGTGGTAGGATGATGATAACACACATGACAGATTTTCATCCATTTTGTTTTCATTAGAAATCAAACAAAACATGCTGTATGAAAAATGCCAAGTACTGTTCTTGTAATTAACGTCATTCATTTGGAATGTTAATTGAACTGTTAATTCTACTGTTTTTCAGTTGATAGAATTTTTTTGTCCCCAAACTTGATTGAAATTTTGTCCGGAATTGTTCTTGGTTTATTTTCCAAAAGAGCGTAGTCACACATGATGGGTTTGTAGGCTAGGTTGATGTTGAAATTGGAGATTAGTCTTATTCTGTGTCGGAGGTACTTTTTTCACATCTTAGCTTTGAATTTGAATGAATTTGGTCCGAGCACCTCATTATAGGAATGTTGTCATGAAAGGATAAAGGAAGGAATAAGTTTGTTACGTGGATGCCATTCATATCATGTCCCCGACCCAGTGGGATATCTCAATATAGTAGGCCTAATACTCAGTGCACTGTGCATTCTACATGTCATGCATAGGCCCAATGCTTCTGTTTGAACACCTTACATGAAGTGAATACATATACGGATTTGTGATATGCATACCCATATTGCACATTGCCATAATGATAAACCCCACATGACGTCACAGGTTGTGCTGACTCTGTGTGAATCCCATGCACGAATTCAGGATTGAGAATATCGTCTTGCTGGCTCTAATCGGGCATTCGCAATTGGGCACTGACATGGCAGCTCTTGGGTCATAACGCCCTGCACGGAGTGTCCATGTGCCAATTTCACGACCGTGCTTAGCACAAAAACATGCTAACCATGAAATTTCTTTCTTAATAAGAACAGGATTAACAACCAAATTCCCATATGTTGTGTACCACTTATGATTGTTCTTTGGCTGTTTTCGCTATCCATGAATATCAAATGGAATTTTTAATGGTGGTTTGTTTTATTCGGTAAGACATTTTTGTGCTTAGCAAATGTTTGTGCTTAGCAGCTCCATGAAATTGGCCCCATGGCTTTATAATTATAGCCACAACCATGAAATGCATACAAAGGAGAAACAGCGCCCTCTGGTGTTGAACAGGGTCCAATGCCCTGTACATAATTACATGCGGCACATTGCGGATTGTATCGTGTTCAGTTCAATAATGCAACGCATGATGGTCTCCATGAATTAATATCAAAGATGAATTGATGTCTCGATCCAATTTAAAAAAACAAAACAAAAAAACAAAGAAAGAGACAAAAATCCCCGCATTTTGACGTTGATGCGTACATGTATGCACTTTGTCAATGCTGTGAGTACCAGGTATATATAGAAGATAACTCAATGCAAGATTAAAGAACATGGAAAACGTCCGTGTGTGTGATTAAGGGAAATGAGATCTGATGTTTAACATGTTATTAATAGTGGCATTGGCCTATGCATGGTATTTTTTGTCATACACACAGCAATGGTAGGAATGTAATTAGCTTCTTGTATGTTGACACTGGTGTCGATTTCTTTTCATGATTGGGGGGGATGATTGGTGATTTGTTGTCCTATGTGAGGGAACGAAGTGACCGAGCCGGTGGAGGCTGTGGGAGGTGGTCGGGTGGGATACCCCCCTCCCAAACCAGGGACTTTTTTGATAAAAACAGAGTCGAAAAGTCGCATTTTTGAGCATTTAAAAACGATATTCGAAAGAATTAAACAGTATAAATTCACTGCGGAGACTCAAAAAAAAAAAGGATCATGTAATATTTCTATACAATGAATTTGAATGATGTTCAACCTCGAAATATTGGGGGGGGGGGGTGATAATACACGCCATCCCCCCCACCACAAATATTGGGGGGGATATATCCCCCCCATCCCCCCCCCGGGATCGACACCCATGTATGTTGATAAATATCAGGCTAATGCAAGGCTGTTCATTAACTCCCCAGGCCGATCCAGAATTAATTTTCTCTTTAAGGGTAGAGGGGGATGGAAAGAATTCAGATCTGATTCTAAAAAAAGTGCACGGCGAAATAATCAATGGGAGAAAAGAACATTCTCCCTTGATCTGTAGAGATCTGTAGAAAAACATCTTGGGCCAATTTCATAAAACTTTTAAGCACAAAAATTTGCTTAGCACAAAAATGTCTCGCCCAATAAAACAAACCACCATTGTAAATTCCATTTGATATTCATGGTCAGCGAACAACAGCCAAAGAACATCACAAGTGATACACAACACATGGAAATTTGGTTGTTAACCCTGTTTTTATTAAGACAGAAATGTCATGCTTAGCACATTTTTGTGCTTAACAGTTTTATGAAATTGGCCCCTGATGGCAGGAAGTGGAGATATAAATACTTTTATTTATATGCAAATGAACTGATAATTGTCCAGAATAAAAAGCCTAGCTTTTCATTAATAATTTATGATTTTTAAAATAAATTTGTGAATAAATTTTGCAAAGGGTATTGCATGGATAAAAGTATAACTTGCCACCCACATACCTTGTATTAAAGGTAGTATCATACTTTGGTTTTTGTCAAAGAAGTACAGATTCATGGGCAAAAATTTCAAGGGAGATACAGTCACAGTCATCTGTGAAAATTTCAGTCCCATACGGTGCCCACTTTTTGAGAAAGTCGAAAAAACAGCAACAGTATTTCTTCTTCAGTAAGTCTTTTCTCTTTTATTTTTTATCTTTTAAAAGATCAAAAAGATTTTCGGTCGTTGTCTTACTAATTTCTGGATAAATACACTATTTCAGGCGGAAACATTTTAACGGTATGTTTCTACCACCACAATCTTCATACCCTGTAAGTTATACATACATTTGTGAACATTTCTTCTTTGGTTTCTTACTAAAGTATGATACTACCAAGCAGTTTAAAGGGTCTCTGCAATGGGAATATTATGGCTTGAACATGTGCCAATAAAAAAACTGTACATGGGGATTGTGATTTTACCCTCTTCCTCACACTGATTCAGGGTTAAAAGCAGGTTTTTTGGTTTGAATGCTAATTAATATTTCCATATTCATGAGCAAAACTGTGATGTCATCTGGGGAACTGAGAGCAGTAACCCAATTGATTCGTGCACAGAAAGTTGCGGTTGTTTTATAGGTTTTCTGACAGACCTTTCCTCCTCAATGGGTTTTATTTTGCCAAATATGTTCCTTTCACTCAACTGGTTTTGTAATTTTTTTACCAAACCATTTCTGTAAGTCAAGATTGCCTCTTCATTTCTTGTATTTTTGCTGTTGGTTCCCTATATGAGTATGCATGAAAATCCCCTGTTTTGAAAAGCCATTCAAAGGAAAACAAATGCTGGTTTGAAACCAAAATAAGACTCGCCATTCATTATTTGTCAGTATATTCTCTGTATGAAGGCAATAAAATAGCCTGACTAAAAAAAGCACTGCAGCCGCCCTTTAAGTTTGGAAAGATGGATTTTTAAACCTTCAAATCACATGCAAATCTTTGAATTATAAGAAGTCTATTCAAAATAAAAGCCTCGGACACAAATATTGATAGAAAACTTAACAAGAAAGAACGAAAAGAAACTTTAACATGAATGTAATTTGCTCTAATAATAGATGTACTGTACACTCCTGCTGTTAAATCAATGCCCGGCCGTAATCCTTTCTGCCTCATTAAGCACTACACGTTGGATATTGTCACTGTATCTGGAAAATCTATCTTGTCCGACATAACATCAGCCCTTGGGGGCGTCCCACCCGCGAATATATTAAAGCCTACAGCGATGCATGCATTCAGCTAGAGGAAGGGGTTAGCTACAGGAGGATGGTAGAGGGGTGGGGGGCCTGGGGGTCTAGAGAGAGAGAGACACCACAGGGATCTGGAGATTAGCCGACGGGCAAACATGATCTGACATTGCTCGCGGCAATGGTGACCTGAATAATGGTTTGGTGGGGGTATGTGTGTAGCTGTGGAGGGGGGGGGGGGGTGTACATGCATGTGTACATGTAATTTGGAAACAGTACTTGGCTTTAGAGGAAAGATGAGGACTTTGTGTGAATGTTGCAACGAAAGTGATGTAAGACAAATGTGATGCACAACTCTCATTGTTCCCAGGTTTTAACCCTTTATAGTACGGTGTTTGGGCAACAAGTCGCTCGTTGCCCAATTACACGTAAACGTTGAAAAATTTGTCCGAACATCCGGGTAACTATAGCTGTCACTATAAAGGGTGTATTCTATATTAAGTAGCTTGAGCACGGAGCCCTTTTGTAAGATGTGTCACATACATGTAGCTTCATGTACCACCATGGCACGTGCAATTGGGGAGTTTTGTCTGCATGGGTGAACAGTCACAGTCCTATATGTTATGGTATAAAGTACTCTGTCTGGCGGTCCCTTGTGAGTTCCGGAGTGTCTCACTTCGAAAAAAGGCACATCAGGGACAAGGAAGAGAGACGCCAGTAAAGGAAAGATCACGAGAGCTCCACGCCCCAGCCTGGGTCAGCATCCCACATCCTCTGTTCAAACTGTAAGAGACATTTCATTTCAGAGCGAAGATTGGCCTGATCAATCATCTCCGTACCCACCCCCAACCCAACTTTGCCCGAGAAGGATGAAATGATACACCTCTACCTAGAGGTGTATCTTCTGTTTTGTCGCTATCTCGTCATTCATTCATTGTGTCTTGATGTATCACCCAGAGGGGGTCTAATCACCATGATACACTTCCAATAAGTCATTCCAACAGGCAAGAGGAGTACGGGGGTTGCCGTCAGAATCCACAATTAACCTGATATAAAGACAGTATGCAGACACTGTTCACGTAGTGGTGCATGACTTCTTTGCCCTTGGCGCTTGAAACACCAAGGTGCGAACGGAACACAAACACCCCTCAAGCGCTCAACCCAAACAATTTCAGGGGATAAATTGTTGAAAGATGCTATTAATATTCTGGTGTACATGTATCAGAGACATGGGAAACACTTGTTAGCTGTTACCTATTAATGTTTGTGATGTTTTAAACATTCATTTCTTATTTCAAAGTGAAATTACCTAGCCAAAGGCCATTACATGTAGGTTAGTATTAGGTGAGGAATTCCATTGGCTTGTGGGGAAGGTGCGGAGAAACCATCAGTCCCTCATGCTGACACAAGACTGATGTTTCCTTTAGGACTGGAACCATTACCTATGACTAATAAATATCAAGGCAATTTTTGCATCGACCGTATTTGAATCATTGCTCAATCAGTTGACCTTGTAACTTGCTGACTGTGAAGATAGACATGGAAGACAGGTTTGGTTGTGTATAGGCCTTTGGGGCCGTCCATAAAGTACGTACGCACGAAGGGGGGGGGGGGGGGAGGGGGGGTTGTTACCGATGCGTACGCCATGCGTACAGGGGGGGAGGGGGGGTTAAGGCCAATGCGTACCGTGCGCAAACGAAAAATTTGCATAGCATTATCGTGCGAAAAGAGAGGTAAAAAACGTGAAAAAAGCACCGGGATTGTTTTGTTTTTTCCGTTTTTCTCTTATTCAACATGATAAAAAATAGTAAAATCCATCTGTAAATGTATAAAAACCTGTTAAACTTAAGTCATTCATTTCAGAATGTGAAAGTGACGTCCCAATACCGGCCCGGATTACGGTGACATTTTAATGATGCTAAAGCAAGGGACCACGAGAAGTGGAAAACCTAATGTGGAATGCGTATGCGTACAGGGGGGAGGGGGGGTTGGGACCATTGCGTACGCCATGCGTACAGAGGGGGAGGGGGGGTCAAAAAAGTTGGCATTTCGTGCGTACGTACTTTATGGACGGCCCCTTTTCACACTATTAACTCCTTTTCGATCAATGTTGAGACCAACCCGGATCCGCCGCGGTTCAGCCCGGCAAATTTTTAAACCGGACCGAAGAGACACAACATTCACACTACGTTTTTGGTTTAAACCGGTTCTTATGACACGCATCACGGCGAAAAATGCAGTTTGGAACTGAGATGAGATTTTCAACCCTGGTCCCTACCAGGGTTAATATCAATCCGGCTAGGCCATCCTACCCAGGTTGGTTCGGGGTTGAAAATGTTCAAGTGTGAAAAGAGTTGACAAAATCTCGTGGTTTAATCCGGTTCCAACACCGAGATTTTGGATAATGTGAAATTAAAGTCCTAAGAAGCTTTCGGTTTGGCATTTAGGACTTTGTGTCTGCTCTTCCTATTGAGAAACGAACATGGAAGTGGTTTGGTCACTTCAACCATGGAGCTATATCGACCTCGCCTTCTACTGGGTACATGTATTTGATATCTGTGTTTCTTTCCCGGACTGTGTCTATACACCGAGGCCATTATCGGTCATTACAGACAATTAGTCTTGTCATTGAGGATGCAGGGCATACGCAGCAGTGAATTACACGCTCTCTGGAGACAGTCATCTTGAAGTATTCATGATATTGACACGATCCAACGTCGTCGTTCCTGATGCTCGTAGGATGGATAGCCTCTCTTGACGTCCAAATGTATGCCATGATGCTCCTCATTGGCCTTGATCATGTGTACTTGTCCTCATTTTGATGCCAGCACACGGTGAATGAAGAGGCCATCCGTCTGCATGACCAGCATGGTAGAGACCTCCCCGATCTCTCTTCGCTTCCTCACCACCCCTCCTTCAATGATAGATCTCAAGTCCCCAGGAATGGCAGACTGCAAAGTTCTCATCTTTTTTTTGTTGTGGTGGATTGATCTTTTGCACCGGGAAGATCGAACGATGGAGCAAGTTATCGACTCAGAACGTCGTTGGCATTCCGTCTGACTCGTCAAGAGAGCAAACAGGTTGTCTGCAGTGTTCCCAATCAAATCGGTACCCCCTCCAAAAAAAAAAGTCACCAGGTGCACCCCAATTCAAACCTGGCGATGCTTTTAGATTATGTACAATTGTAAGAGCGTATGTGTGTACGAAGGAATGGTTGGACGGTTGTACACCATCATGAGTAGCTGTTTCCGTAGTTGAAACCACTCTTTCCAATCTCACAACGTCCATCTGAGAGCCGGAGAGTCATGTTATGGATTGAGCAGCTGAGGTTTCTTGCGGAGACACCAAGCACTCAAATTTCTCGTCTGTGAGTTTGTTCAGTTCTTGACAGTGTACAATCAGTCTTCGGAGGAATGAATTCTAGAGAAAACCTGATTTGAATGTTAATTTCTGGAGGAAAAAACAGAAGGAAAGAAACAGTTTCAAGGTTTATTTGCTGCGACAATGTTATAAAAGCTGTATCCTAATTGAATTGAATTGTTTGTCTTGTGGCATATTTGATGCTACAAGATATAAGGATGCATCCTCTTGAGGAGGGGGAGGGGTAACCTTAGAGCTACTTCTCCAACAAGATGGATTACCATGGTGATTAGTTATGGAAATTTGGAAGCATTGCAAGGTCTTGAATTTCCCATCAGCATATTCCAGGCTTTTTTTTTTCCTCCTCGCTATTTGGGATTTTATGCGTTACTATGGCATCATCTTGCTCCAGTCATCCCCCTAATTGTCTTAAAGGTCAAGTATCATACTTTGGTAAAGTTGATAGAACAGCTGCAGTCTGTTCATAATTTGATTTGTCATGAAATAAAAAAAAAACCTTGAAATTTTCAGCAAAATTGATCATTGGAAACAGTAGAAAACATAAAAAACGTTGAAATTGTAACAAGAAATTGTAAAGTAATTGTGATTGTAAGGTTTTTCGTTATAGTGAATTAAGAACCATATAAGATATGTATTGTACACACAAAATTTGGAGCCAAGGATGATGTTCGGTATAGCCAAATGTTCTGTATAGCAGTGTTTGATATATTGCCGTTCCACTGTACCTTTAACATGAGTCCCTTCATGGCCTCCATGACTCTTAAGACGAATACAATTTTTTTTTCGTTCATCGCGTTTCTAAGCACCGATGATGTATGCTTGCAGTGGCTGCAACCTGGGGCCAATTTCATAAAACTGTTAAGCACAAAAATTTGCTTAGCACAAAAATGTCTCGCCCAATAAAACAAACCACCATTGAAAATTCCATTTGATATTCATGGTCAGCGAACAACAGCCAAAGAAGAATCACAAGTGATACACATCACGTAGAAATTTGGTTGTTAACCCTGTTTTTATTGAGACAGAAATGTCATGCTTAGCAAATTTTTGTGCTTAACAGTTTTATGAAGTTGGCCCCGGGGCAGATGTTTGCACAAGTGCCTGCCGAAATCAAATTAGCAATTTTTTTGTCACTACCTAGCATCGCGGCCTTCACATCACAGTGCTGGGATTTAAACGGAGCTTCTGGCAAATGCCTGAATGCGCTTTTGATACTCGAGTTGCCCCGCCACCAAACAAACTTGATTTGTGAAAAGGGATATCTTCAAAAAAACTTGACGGGCTTTTATACTGAAACAAACCCAACCTTCTCCCATTGAGTGTTTTCTTCAAACGAAATTGTAACGTGAGAACTGCTTATAAAATTGATACACAGTTGGCTGTTTTCCTGTAATAGAAATTTTTATTTTGTCGGAGAAATATCTCCGGAGGTTTTGTCATGTTGTTGAAGTGTAAATTGAAAACCCTGGTGGGGAAAACAGATTGGTATATCTTTTTTCCTCCTTCTTTTTTTTTGTTATTTAAGTTCATGCAAACATCTGCAGTTTATGGTCTGGGTGAGTTTTTGTGTGTGTGTCATTTCAGCCATTGGAGGGACGGGCCGGAGTTGGCTGTATTTGTATTGAAACGTTATCCAATTGCCTGGGATTGCAGTCACAATTGCCAGAGCAGTCTCCTCCCGCCCCAAGCCCTCCCCTAACCCCCTCCCGGAATTTGCATCTCCATCCAGATTGATTTAAACTGGCCTTCCTCTTCTTCAATTCACTTTCCGTGTTGCATTCCTTCCAATAATAGCTTTGTGGAGCCAGTGCAGTTTCAATGACCGTCAATGAGGGCGCCATTACACTTGGCCTATTTTGAACTCAAGAGGGCGCTCTACTGCATGATGCCAGCTTTGACGTTACTTTTAAATAAACAGAATCATGCCCAAAATGAAAAAAAAAAAAAATCAATTTTTGTTTTTTGTTTGTGTTGTCACACCACGTTCATCCACTGTTGCACACATTTTTGTGCCCGCTGAGAATTTAGTGCCAGATCTCCAACTGAACAGCCTCTCTCCAAAAACTTGCATCTTGGTATTAGCTGCGTAGCCTGAGGTGCCTGGCAACAGTCACACAGTTGTTGAGCTGGTGGTGTAGCCCCATTTCGTAATTTACTCAATTCGTGTAAATTAAGTGTATCCTGATTCCAAGTTCATTTGTGTGATTTGTTTTTTGACTTGTGCTCAAAGATGGTATTTGAAACAGCGTCCTCTTTTGACCAAAACTCAGTGCTAGCAGTCAAAAAGATGGCGGACCAGTTCATAATCTTTATCATGAAAAAACCAGGCCTGTCATCATGAACATGACAAAATTATGGCGACCAGGCCCGGTGGAAAGAGCGAAAGACCCACACAATGTTGCACTATACTCGTCAATTTGAGCCTGACAAATTGGAGTATTACTGACTGAGTGATTGTGTGATCCAGTATTATGATGCTTTAGCAACTTCATCCCTGTTCATTGATCTGCTGTCATCGACAATGTACATGTACTATTAGCCCACTCATTGGTCAGAACAATGTAGCGATCAGATGGGGCTTGTATAGGCCAATTAAGTGCATTTGTATACATTTGTACATTTATACATTTTGTATTTCTTGATGTGGAAGTAAGATTTTTGCTTTCGTTTTGCATGTGAAATACGATTTTTCAATCCATGAGTATTGATATCATTGTATGTCATCTTAAAGGTTTACTGTAATAAAATTTGGGAAAGGGATTACTATATTAATTTATATTTTTATTAAGTGCTTAATTTTGACCAAAAAGTAAAAAATAAATAAATACATGTATGCCCTGCCCCCAAAAATCCCTGTTGGAACCAATCCAAGCAACAATGCTTGTGACATCATCTACCTAACAGGTATATAGGCTCACACCACAGTATACTGCTTAGCATTCTGCATGTGACGTAGCAAGGTTTTTCGTCGCAAAATGTGGGGTGCTAAATTATGGGTACAAAATACCTCCTTTTTCTATAATTATACAATCATTTTTAACACAAACAATGATACGCAGGTTGAGTTTTATAACAATACAACAATACAGATGTATTTAACTTCATATGTGTTTTGATTTCAGTAAACCTTTAAGATGTTGGCAGGTATGCAGTGTAGACACACAGAACTTTAAAAAACCCTGAAACATATTGAGTGACTGCATAGTTTTGAAAACTGAGCTTGAATCCATATTCCTAATACTGTTTTGGACATGAGCAATACCCCATCCCCCTCATTTCTAGGCCAACTATGCAAATAAAAGCCCCCCAAAATTTATTGCATATTTTTGTTGGGTTTCTTTAATCAAGTTTACAGTCGCTTGTATTACACGAAACGGAATAGCTGTTGTGCCATGTTTATATCTTGAAGCAAGTCAAGTAACGGTTTCGTTTTTCATCCACTAACCCAGTTTTTATACCGAAAGGAATGTGTGTGTCCGTGTAAGTGAATGACTTATTTATTCCTGGTAGAAGGAGTCGCCAACTTTTGGGTAGATAGTGGTGAAGGGACTGCATGACATGATCTGTATGTTTGAAAATGATTTTGAATATGAGGTTTATTCTTCTTTAGTCGGTGCAGGGACACTTCTGTTTAGGAGCCAATTTTCATAGAGCTGCTTATTAAGCACAAGATTTGCATTTAAGCATGAAAAGTCTTCCTTGATCAAACAGGATTACCAACCAAATTTCCATGTGATGTTTATCGCTTTTGACTTGTATTCGGCCATTGTTTGCCGAGCATATCATTCACAAGGAGTTTTGGCTGGCATACTGATTTTATTTACTAAGGATTTTGATGCTTAATGTAAATGTTATTTGTAATTTTGATGTAAATATTAGTGCTTAAGCAAATTTTGGTGCTTAAGCAAATTTTGGTGCTTAAGCAGCTCTATGAAATTGACCTCAGATAAACTGGTAGTTAGGCACCTGCTTTCTGTCTTTTCCCTGACTTTAAGTAGTTTGAAATAGGAAAGCTATCAATTTTGAAGAAAAATATTCAAATTCAGTAAAGGTTGCACTGGTGTTTAAAATGCTTTTGTCTAACCATGGAGGAAGTTTTCCTTCCTCCATGGTCTAACATAGCTTCTTCTTTTTAATTCAAAAGTGAAACATTAACTTACAATTTCTATCACAGCATATAATTATTTTTCTGGTACATTTTTCTTGTAGCTCTTCAAAGCTATTCGGTGTAGAATTTCAATAAATTTGCAATTTTTTGAAAGGTTTATTTTCTCCGTAGTCATATGTTTGGATAGGATAGTGTAGAAAGAAGTCCAAAATGTTTGGAACTGACTAAAGTTTGGGAGTTAATGGTTTAATAACTGCGTGCATTTGATGAAAAAAAACTTATTAGAAATTAGATGCTTCTTTCTTACAAAATATTAAACTACAAACAACCAAAACAAATTATGAAGTATTGAATAATATTATTGTAAAGAGAAATTTCTCAAATATTAAGCCATTTGTGAGTTAAATCTGAATAGTATCTGGTACACAGGCTTCTTTCGTAGTACATAAACACCCCAGTTTGAATTTCCAAAACTAAAGGCTCTGTTGCTATTATCACGTGATTCGGGGCAAGCTTTTGCATAGCGATACCCATCTCTGGAATGGACTGGTTCCTTTGTGTCATTCTTAAATATCCATGATGAACAGTGCATCAGTGCAAGACGTCTGTTATGTCACCAAGCAAGAGCTTGCCCTGTCATATAGCAACAGAGTCTTTAGTCTGGGAAATTCAAACAGGGGTGTTTTATATGCAATGGAAGAAGTCTGTGTACCAGATAGGCCTACTATTCGTAGGCGTGCAACTTTTCCTCGGATCAGCTGATTTCCTCTTCTTTTTTCGCTCCACTCTTATGCCATTGAAAAGTGAAAAACACTGTACAAAGTATGGTATAAAGATTGAGATTTCCTCTTGTTTTTGTTAAGTCCAAGTTGCATGCTTGTATTCGGATTTAACTCACAAATGGCTTATTACAGCTGATAAAAACAATAAACAAACAAACAAACAAACACCCCCACCTATCGCACCAACACGCCTACACATTCTGTGTCCTCAGAATTTTCTATTCCTTCTTTATATTCCGGTGTCAGTTATTTCTATTTTGATCTGTGCACTTTTATCTTCCATTATTTTGTTCTGCCAAGTCCCCAACTTGTATCCTGTTTATTATAAACACCATCACTTCCAAGGTTTAAAAAGTACATTTCAGCTGCTCCAGAAAAGATTTATGGAAATAAAAAATAGAAATTATGAAGTGCCACTTGTTATTGAGTTGAAACTGCACTCTCTAAAAACCCTATACTTTTGTTTGGCATGTTTTGTATGAAATCTCAACCCTTCCAATACACAATAAGTCCCTTTGTGCCGTGACGGGCACTGGTGTACATAACCCTGTGATGGCCACAGAAAACTCGCAGGCTTTTTCTTCAACGCCACTCGATCTTTGACGTCTCAGCCTTTTCTTTATTCTTTTCATAGATGCGGTCGCCATGGTTACACCAGCATCCTCAGCTGGGTCCGATGAGGCGGCGGCGGCGCCTACGCCTTCACCCACCTCGGGGAAGCACAGCACGTTTGCTCCCAGTGGATACGTCTTCATCGCTCTGCAGTCGGGGTAAATACAGCGACGATCTTTTTTTTTTTTTCCCTCTCATCCTGCTTTGAATGATTGATCAGATTTTTGTTTCCCCACATTTTTTTTTTGGTTAGTTGTCATCCATCTTGTTATTTATTCGGTCATTGCCCTTTGGTTTTTGTATGCCCCCCTACTACCCTATCAGTTAATATTGCCTACAATTACAAATTGGATAAACTGTATATTTACCAATTTGCATTTTCCGGGGGGGGGGGGGGAGGGAGGGGGATTGTTGCCATGGAGAATATTTGACATTTTTTCACAGAATCCAATGTATACTTGAGGTTTAAGATTGACTTTTTCTTACGAATAATAAAAATGCATTGAAAAGTACATGCTGTACATTTTGAGGTATTACGTAGGACGGCATTGGAAATTCTGAATACTCCTTTTTTTTTTTTTTGGCTATACACGAATCCGTCGAGCGATTCCTGTAGTTGGCCCTGTGGTGTATCCCCCACAGTAATACTGCATCGGAGCGTAAATCCTTTTGTTGCCACATAAAAAGCGGGCAGGGACACCGCAGTAATGGCGGATGGTATGCCGTGCCGTCGGATCGGTGTATAAATGTTAACGGCCTTCAAAATGAGTTTTTTATGATAAGGTGATTTGTGACTCATTTTGTTATGGATTGTCATATTTGAGTCATGAATGAATATATACCATTATCTTGATTTGTTTCTTTCTTCAAGTCTGGCTCTTTGGTCATTGACAGTCATGCTAAAAAATGTTAGGGATAGGGATATGCCTTTGGCTGTCTCCACGCCTTCCTTATAGGCATATGGTGCACCAAGGCTTGGACCAAGGCTATGGCTCTCTGTGTTTTTCTTGGGACACCAAGGCCAGGAACTAAGGCTACCAAGGCTATGGCTTTGGCTTTGGCTCTCTGTGTTTTCCTTGGGCTACCAAGGCCACCAAGGCTATGGCTTTGGCTTTGGCTCTCTGTGTTTTCCTTGTATTTTGCATTTTTTTTTGCATTCAATGACATTCATTTCCACTGTGTGGGGGCAACATCCTAAAAGCCGAGGCTTGTGTCGGATGAGCCGTAACATACATTTACAAAACATGACAGGACAAGACAGAATAATTACTTAAGTTAAGTATACAATACATTTACGTCTGACACCAAGGCCAGAATAAAGGCCACCAAGGCTATGGCTATGGCTTTGGCTTTGGCTTTGGCTTTGGCTCTCTGTGTTTTCATTGGGGCACCAAGGCCAGAACTAAGGCCATCAAGGCTATGGCTTTGGCTTTCTTCATGCTTTCCCTATATTCACCATTTCCTTAAAGAGGATCTTCAACACTCAACAAACCTCGCTTTATTTGTTAGAACTATAATCATTAAATTACTTGACATGAGAAAAAAAAAATTTATCTCACACTGAACACAGAAAGAGAGTCTTTTTGATGATTTTTCTCTCCACATGCTCAACCCGCAAGCTAACCCAAAATTGAAACTGTCTGAATTTCGTCAATGGGGGCAGCAGACATTTCATGAAAAGGCTCCGTACTATGACGTCATGAGCTATTCATTAAATGAATAGCTCATTCTCATCTCTTTCTGTGTTCAGTGTGAGATAAATTTTTTTTTTCTCATGTCAAGTAATTTAATGATTATAGTTCTAACAAATAAAGCGAGGTTTGTTGAGTGTTGAAGATCCTCTTTAACTAAGGCCACCAAGGCTATGGCTTTAACTGTCTCTGTGCTTTCCATGCCTTCCATGACATTTAAGGCCTACAAAGGAGTCCCCTGTCACTACATATAATTATTTAAATGTCAAACACATTCAACTGCCAACTTTTACAAGAGGAACTGTGTCAGCCACTGGCAGCCACAAGCAATGAATGCTGCCCTCATTTGTCGAGACCAGACCAGGGTATAGATTTCTCTCCATACTGTTAACTGCACATATGCACCCACATCTGTATCTATATCTGTAGGGTTCTGCAAACAAACTCCACAGGCAGGATATACTGTTGCAGTCATAATCCAATATGCTTCAGCAACTGTCCATTTAGACGGTACACAAGAGAGCATGAGCAATGCAATAGCGCTGCGCACTTGTGCTAAAAATAGCACCGAACCTCAGACAAATATTGCAACCGGCCAAATGCAAACGTGTGGTGAGTGGGGGTATGTGTGCACGTGCATGCATGGTGTGACGTCATTAGTGCGGAATGCTATTGCAATTTAAACACCTCCACTTGGCTCATTTGCTAATTACTACAAATCTAAAAGCCTTTTATAGCCTTTGAGAACGATCCTGCTAGAATCGAAATGTCAAACTCAGAGCAAAGCAAAACGATTACAATTAAAGGCAGCGTACAGGATTTGCAAGGCCTCCAATTTTTTTTTATTGAGTTTGAGACAGAAAATGGACTCGTAAACAGTGCAAACAGTCACCACGGGAAATCTTGGTTCATCAGATGCTGGGTTTTTCAAGGAAATAAAGATTTAGTGTCTTTTAAAAAGATCGTTCGTCCGAACTATTTAGTAGCTTTTCAAAAGCGTGGTGTAACCGTAAAGGATTCGGGGGGGGGGGGGGGGGGGGTGCAAGATTATTTCTGCCATATATCTGCTTTCCAGATGAAAAAAGCGTAAAGAGGTACATGAAACAACGTCTGTATAAAGGAAGTTTAAGACCTTCACTTCTGTTTAAGTACCAATTAAATTCAGGCAAATCTTTGCAAATATCCTTCGGTTCTCCAGGCAAGTCAGGGGAATATATAAAGTCATGAGATGTTTGTGTGTTGAGTCACTGCAAAATATTTGTCTTCAACCTACAATGTACATGGATAAAAATGTGAAGTTTGTTGAATGTGCCAAACTGCACTCTCTGCTAATAACTGCCCTTTGTACATGTAATTCAACCTGCCTTGATAATGAGAGACAGACTTGCTTAGCTTAAAGGTACTACCATACCATAGAAATCTCCTCAAATTTTAATACCTAAAACTTACAGGATATAAAGATGGTGATGGTAGAAGCATACTATTATCATTTGTTGCCTGAAATGCTGTATTTATCCAGAAATGAGTAAAAAAAAAAACTGACCAAAAACAATTTTGATCTTCGGAAGATGAAAAATAACAGTGAAAAGATTTTTAAAATACTGTGGGAGTGTTTCACTGTTTTCTCAAGTGGGCACCGTATGGGACTGGAAATTTCACAGATGACTGTTGTTTCATCTTTCTTTATATTTTTGCCCATGAATCTGCATTTCTTTGACAAAAAGAAACAAAGTACGATATTACCTTTAATTACAAACGACCAATTCAAAGCTATTTATACATTCCCAGCCCTTTCAGAATTTGTGTTTGCCAACGGAAATTAGATACAAGGCGGGTTGATCATCTGCGTCAACAAAGATGCAGAACTTTGGTATATTAAACGTCTGCAGGATTGATGAGGTATATAGATAGGCAGTGTGACATTTAATATCAGTCTTCTTTTCAATTATTGATATTGCTCGTTAAAAGGGGTTCGCTAGAAAGGTTTCATTTATTGATCGATGGATTGATTTTATTGATTGATTCACCCCTTTGTTATTGTCCACCCTCTGATCTTGCCTGCCGCCACACCCCTTAGTCCTTTTCCCTGAACCACACTTGCCCACCACTATGGGCGTTTACAAAACGGAGGATCAGGCTCTGTCTCGGGCTCCGGTTCCATTTCGTGAATCCATTCTGAAATAATGGCTATCAAAATAGAGGCTATAGCTGCGGTTCTGAGGAAGATTCTCTGGTTTGAAAAGGAAAACAGAGCTTCAGCTTCAATGAAAAACCACAACCTATATTTTCAGCATATTACTGTCAGAGCTGAAGCCTTAGCCTGAGCCTGAGCCTAAGCCTCCATTTCGTAAACGCCCAAAATTAGCTCTCTTTGTGGTTTCCCAGCCTTATTGCGTGTTTTCCCTATGGTCACTCTGTCCCCCTTTGTAAAGATACATCCATTTCTGTGTATCTTTACCTGTATGTTCTTGTCCTCTTGTTATTTTAGCCTTTGAGAAAGCTCCTGCTAGGATGGAAACCTCAGGCCCTCCTGACTCCAAGTGATTGATTAATTAATTAATTGATTTATAAATTAATTAATTTTGTTGGTGGGTTGGGGGAGGGATGGCTCGATGATGTTTTTGACTTGACAGTTTCAATATTGTGCCTCGCATATATTAAAGGCGGTTACTTCTACTTTATATGAAGTGACCTTTACACTTCCGAGGCAATGATACGTGTCCGTTCTTGATAGATTTGTTTTCCCAGCGCTAAATTTAATCAACAGTTTCGTATCTTTAAATTGAGGCCAACAATCGGGCACCTGATGCTACCCCCCCCCCACTCTACCCGACCTATATCCATCCAGGATTCGGCAAGGCTTGAAAGTGAAGTACATTTGTATGACCACATCATCTCGTCCAGTTGCCAAATAACCACGAGCACCGGTCCGAGTATCTCCGGACGCTGCTTTTTTGAAAAGCACTGGTCCCACCGGAGAGTGTTTTGGTTACTTGTTTAGCTTTCTCGGAAGCAAAAACAAGACTGTATCCCCCGCATCCGCTGCTGTTGTGTGCTGAGATGCTTCTCTGACCTTTCCAGCGTGGATTTTTTTCTTCTACTCCTTCTTCTTCTTCTTCTTCTTCTTCATCTTCTTCACAAGAGTCTTCTTGTTAGGATCCGGGGCGAAGTGCTGCCATGAAAAGCTGGCGAAACATCTTGGTGAGATAGTAATCGAATATGAGGAGAGGACTGTTGATGTCAAATACGGTTTGGGGAGCGGGGGGATTCCGAGCTTGGCAGAAAGGATGATACGGATAACTGGACGACGACGCCAGGCACTCTTTAATAAACAGAGGAACCACTGTGATGATAAGGGTGGCAAAATTCAACTACTGGCCAATAATTTGGTTGTGAAAATATCTCCAGCCTGCATCATGCTACCTAATGGCCTACAGGCTATTATAGTGGACAAAAACCAGTCAAATAATAAAATTGTCATCCTCAAAAATCCTCGAAAACTTCGAATATTACTAGGTTTGTAGCGTTGTCGGGGAATTTTTTTAATTCCCAAAGAGGAACAATTAAACAACAAAATTTAACATTCAAATAAAACAAATAATCATTTTTCACATTGGGCATATCCAGCAACTTTGAGTATCAGGTTAAGCACTATTTAAGAAATCTTGAAATTTTCCAATTATCTTATTTTATAAAACATTAATTAAAATGTGATAAACAGACCTCTCTTTCCTTGTTTTGCCCTGTCAGGCCAGGGGCCAATTTCAAAAAGCTGCTTAAAAAAGCATGAAATTTGCTTAAGCATGAAAAGTCTTCCTCGATCAAACAGGATTACCAACTGAATTTCCATGTAATGTTTACTGCTTTTGACTTGTATTCGGCCATTGTGTGCTGAGCAGAACATTCACAAGGAGTTTTGGCTGGCATACTGATTTTATTTACCAAGGTTTTTGCTGCTTAAGCAAATTTCGGTGCTTAAGCAGCTCTATGAAATTGGCCCCAGAAATGAACTGCAATTTTAACAAGATACCATCAGGAGGTAAAAGTAAAAATCGTGATGAAATCACGTCCAATTACCTACGGAAACCTCATATTCTTTTTCCTCCTCCCCCTAAATATGTCTATAAAAGAAAAAAACACCAATAATTAGTTTGTCCGCCCTAGCAATGATGAGCATCAGCTTAAACATCATGATGCTGATGTTGGCACACTGTCGGCATGGCAGTTGTCGTCGTGACAACTGAGCAGCCAGTGTGATTAGGATGCGGAGACGGATATCCGGCTCTCAAAGAGACACCACTCTGGCAAACCGGTCAAATTAGTCCCCCCCCCCTCCCCTCCCCTCCCTCTATCCATCCCTGCTCTTGTAAAAATACATTTTGGTACAATTCAATTCATTTCAATTCAATTCAATTCAAAATACGTTATTTATCCTTTAACAAGGCAATTACATTGTGGTTGGGCATCTCATTCACCATTAAACATCAAAACACATTATCAACAACAAATAAACAGAAAATTACAAACAATTTATTATCAAATACAAACCTAATACTATCTTAATCAAAATGATAGAAATGTTATACGTTATATACTGTATAAAATATGCTAATAAAATTACGTAAAATATCCTTAAAACATTACAACAATAGTGCCTAAAAAAGTAAGAGTGCAAGTATCATTACATTACATCAATATGATTTATTCAAAAGTGAAATTGCAACTGGAATAAATGAACATTTCTTTCTGTTAGTTTTGCATGGAAGGCATCTTGGACGATGCCCCGATGGGAGATATTCAATAACAAAACAAACACACACAAAAGAAGACAAGGTCATACTTACGGCTATTGTTCATTTTCAGCCAGTTTAAAGGTAGTATCATACTTTGGTTTTTGTCAAAGAAATAATAATTCATGGGCAAAAATACCAAGACAGATACAGTAGCAGTCATCTGTGAAAATTTCAGTCCCATACGGTGCCCACTTTTTGAGAAAACAGTGAAAAATAGCCACAGTATTTCTTAAGTCTTTTCTCTTTTATTTTTGATCTTTAAAAGATCAAAAATAATTTTGGTCACTGGTTTGACTCTTTTCTGGATAAATACAGCATTTCAGTCATAAATGGTATGTTTCTACCATCACAATCTTTATACCCTGTATAAAGTTATAGGTAAATATGTGAAGATTTCTGTTTTGGTATGCTACCAAATTATGATAGTACCAAAGTGTACGGTACATATCATGCTGTTTGTGAACAATTCATGTATGTGTCCAGACTGACTCAAAAGAAAATTGTGACCAAATCACACTTACATGTATTTCTTGACTTTTCAGTCATGTTTTCATGACAGTTTTAGATACTGTATGTATACAATACAGTACATGGCCAAAGTGACTCCTTGTGAAATGCCAACTGTACAACAAAAAAAAAACACTAAACATCACAATAGCAATCAGTATTTTATTTGATAGCCCTCAAAGGTATTAGAAATGTATCTAAATGGCATATTAGGGAGACAATTCAGTGTCTAAAAGTGAACATTTGAGAGACATCTGTAAATAGGGACACTTTTCGGTGTCTCCCTATAATACCAGCTACCTTTTAAAGACATATTTTTACCGTCCATATTTAAATAGAAGACAGAAAATGCGCTCAATATGAACATATTTCAATTTCAAGTTCATTGTTTTGGAGGATGTTTAGAAATAGGTAAGAAAAGTTTGTGCACGACCCAATTATGAGAAAGTTTCCCCAATGACCCATTCCTAGTAAGAAACGTTTATGTACAGAATCAACTGAGACCCAACTGAGAAAGAGTTTGGTTACATACTTACATAGTAATTCTGCCACATGTGTTGGCCATTGCAGAACTTTTCCCATTACGTATAATTGATCGTGTGATCAACCATGCTGCATCTTGACGGGATGCAGTAGTGAGAGAATATGAAGAGCGCCCTCTTTGTCATGATACAAACAGGCAAAGCAATCACTATAGAAAAACACAAGTGTGCATAGAACGAACAACATCCATGGAATTGGTCATTCTCAATTAAAAATGTAAAAATAGTTCCATACACTGGGACGAAAACATGATATTATTAGTAACGATGAAACTATATAATCAAATGAACACAATGTACAAAATGGCTAAAAGCATTCAGTTGAACCCAGGAAAAAACAATACGAGTACATAGAGAGATAACATCCATGGAAAAATGTCTTCCTCATTAAAAAGTGCTCCAGATACTAGGGGTTGTTCTCATTGTAAAAGGTATAAAAATACATGATTGGTAAAGGTCACAGAACAGCACTCACACTTTGTCTGATCCAGTATGTACATGAAATGATAAACCTGTGAACATTTGAGCTCAATCTGACATCTGAGTCATGTGAAAATAGAGAAAACCCGACTCAAATTTTCTTTTAAAACACAAAGAATGGTTTTGATCTTACCCGAGTTTAAAACTGTTTTCGGTGGCTTTGTTTGACTAATTTCTGGATAAATACAGCATTTCTGGCAGAAATGTTTTAACTGTATGTTTCTACCGGCATCATGTTCATATCCTAAAAGTTGATACGTAAATCTGTGAACATTTCTGTTTGGGTATGTTACCAAGGGCCGGTTTGTTTAATGCAAAGGATCACGGATTCTGCGGATCCGGATCCCATTTTAGCGTACCCTACATAGGACGTGGATCCTTAAATATGGGATCCTTTGCCTTAAATAAACAGGCCCCAATCCTGTACAATACTTTCCGCACTAATGACGTCATCACCATTCATGCATGAGCACACATACCCCAACTCACCACAGGTTTGCATGGCCGGTTGCAATGTTTGTCTGAGGTTTGGTGCTATTTTTAGCGCAAGTGCGCAGCGCTATTGCAGAGACGGGAATGGAAACATATCATGGTGCGATCGATAAAACTATAATAAAATGAACACAATGTACAGAAAGGCTAAAAGCAATCAGTTAAACCCTAGGAAAAAACAAGTACATAGAAAGAAAACATGCATGGACAAATGTCATCCTCATTTAACACAGTTCCAGATACTAGTAGGTTGTCCTCATTTTTTGAAAACAGAACCAGAGACTAGATGGAATGGAAACGGATCACGCGGTGCCAGCGACGCTGAAACTAAATAGGAATTCAATGAGCACCAGTCGGTAACATACAAGAAACACGCATCAATATCAATATATGGGTCAGCCCGAGGGGACATTGGCGAAGAAACTCAAAATTAAACACCGTCTGGAATTCGGTATCCCGGTATCCCGGTATCCCCGGTCCCCAACACTTGAATAAAACGATCACTGACAAGGAATTATTGACACAAGAAGAAACGTGATGAAACACTACAAAAGAAATATGAATGTTCCAGGAATTTAATGGGCTGGAAATGCTAGCGACTAATAAACCTTCCCCCCCCCCCCCCCCTAATATAGACTGTCCGTGATTTGGCCCACTTTCACTGCTTTTGTGTGGTGCATTTACAATTTTGTTTTAAAGGTAATATTATATTTGGGTTGGACACCTGAACAGACATGTTCACAAATTTACCTATATTACTTATACAGGGTATAGAGATAGACCCTGTACAAACACAATTTTTCTGCCTGAAATGCTGTATTTTCAGGTATTGACAAAATACTGACAACAGTTTTGATCTCCAAGATCAAAACCTCACAATGGGAGACTTTGGAGAACCGGTCTTCAAGTCAACAGCGCACGCAATTGTGAGCATGCGCGCGTTGTTTTGCGCCTGCACTGTTGTGCATGCGCGTGCGCTGTTGATTTGAAGACCGGTTCTCCAAAGTCTCCCATAACAATGTCCTCACATATTTCGCGTAAAAATTGCAACGGTTTTTTGCTGTTTTCTACTGTTTCCAATAATCAATTGAGCTGAAAATTTCACTGGTACCGGTATGAATTTATTCCACGACAAATCAAATTATGAACAGACCGCAGCTGTTCTATTAACTTTGTCAATGTATGAAATATACAGTACCTTTAAGTTTTATGCAAATTAGATCTACACATTTTATGAGCCAAAACTAAACTAAAAAAAAACGAAGGTAATGATTACTGTAGAAATGCAATTAATTGAAAGTAATAAATAGTATTAAATAAAAAAAGATAAAAACCAATGAAATCCATAGTTAAGTTATAGGAAATAGTACATTAAATATTTCAAATATAAAGAAATACAAATAAATCATTTGAAACTGAACAAAGAAAAATACAAATGTGTTTGGAATCAGGAGGGCCTGACATTGTTTTGATCCTAGCAGGATCTTTCTCAAAGGCTAAATGACAAGAGGACAAGAACATGCAAGTAAAGATACACATGAATGGATGAGAGGATCAGAACAAAGGGGGGACAGAGTGACCAGGAAAACAGGGAAAACATACAATTCCATGGGTCTATTACTTGCATTGAAATAAAAATATCAAAAACAAGAGAAAAAACATGATTACCAGTAAATTTCAAATCGCGAAAACACGTTTTTGCAAAATATGCAGCACTTGTTGCTACGCCTACTTGTTGATGAATAAAATTACCCGTAATGTATGCAGTATATTAAAATAAATACGCAATATGGTAGTTGAATTCCTGTATTTAATAGCCCCAATAGGAATGACTAATTTCCCTTTGGCAATATATTGCACAGATAATACCACCATATGTTACTCAGTAATTCTACAATTCTGTAAAATTGCAATGTACACGTGGAACCTTCCCTGTGGAGTGTAATATCAAACAATGCATGGAAACCGGAAATGTTTATAACCCATTGGAGTGGAGTGGATTATAATAACGGAGGAATCGATGCGCATACATAATTGGATGTGCATTGTGGATGCATGAGCATATTGTTTGGTTCACTGCAACTCAAGTGACTGATGAATCTTTGTACTGTGCAACAAAAAATAGATATTTCATTCTCGTGGTGTTTTTTTTTCTATTAAATTACGTCCACGTGTGTGATCGCTTATGTGTATCCACGTGTTTGAATGCTTTTAATACCACGTTGTGGGAACGCTCTAGGCGGGAACAATTAACTGCACATTTTGTGTCTGTCGCAGCTTCTGCCTATTGTTGGTGTTTATGCACATTAGACTGGGTCCACTTGTGTTTTGGTGGGCCGGGCTCAGTGCTGGAAGGATTGGTGTCGGTTATTTGGAGTTTTAGAGTCAGAAGCTAAAGGGGTAGAGGATTCCATGTGTACTATTGCTTGGCTTGATGTCTAGTTGATTGCTCGTACTACTGGTTGATGGTAAGGGCAGATAGACTGCATCGGTTTCCGGACGTTCTTTCAAATTATGTCCAAATAATACTCATCCCATTGTTGTCTTGGTTCAAGATGTTGTTGCTGTGGCTATTAGAACATACAGACCGGTGATCTGCACTGTGATCCGCACGCACTTACGTGCTGACCTGTCTGTAAAGAGTCGTTTTTATGTACATGTACATCCACGCGGGGCCCAGTGCATGTGGCGGGTAGCGTAATTTGTTTTCACGCATGCACGTAATTAGGTCGTATGTTCAAATGTCCACAGCAACAACGTTTTTGTCAATGCACTCGTATAGGCTTACTTGAACTCAACTGTGTAAACAGCAAATGCAGCGGTGGATCGTGTGGGATTCGAACCAGGCTCCTGGCAACTGGGGTCATCGGGTGAATTTGAATCTGTTTAGCAGTTGGGTGCCGCTGTTCGTCATACAGGGCCCAATTTCATGGAGTCCGTTACGGCCTATTTTTGTGCTTACGGGCAATATGCTACGCGTGAAATCTATTTCATGGAATCTGTAAGCAAGACTTTCGGTTAGCGATGAATTTCTACCGTGATTATTTTCTGCTAACGCGCTGTCATGTGCATTCTGCAGAAATTCTTGCTTAGTGTAGTGAGAAAGACAGCTCTCCCGTGAAATAGGCTAACCGTAAGCAAAGAAAGTCTGCTATCGCAAGCAAGGAATTTTTGCTTACGGTAACAGATTCCATGAAATTGGGCCTAGATGTCATGACAATTTTTGTGTTCCTGTTTTTGATTTGTGTGTTCCATCTCCTTGATATGGATCTTTGACCCCTTGAGTACGTTTCAAATCTGTTCCAATCTATTTAGACCAGTAAGCCTAATACGAAAGGAAGATGCTATTAGTGCACAGGCACATGCCTGGGGCCTTTTTCAAAGCTCGGCTCTGGCTCCAGCTTCGGCTCTGGCTCCATTTCGTGAATCCATTCTAAAATCACGGGGATCAAAATAGAGGCTTTTGGTTGCAGTTCGGAAGTAGATTCTCTGGTTTGAAAAAGAAAACAGAGCTTCAGCTTCAGTGAAAAACCACAACCTATATTTTCAGCATATGGATTTCAGAGGTGAAGCCCGAGCCTGAGACGGAGCCGAGCTTTAAGGAAGGCGCCTGGGTTCTACAGAGCTTTGTCCTTTAAATTTTATTTTCACAGATTTTATGAATGGTTTATTATGGTTTAATAGTCATTTGATATTAATGCAAGTTTATGCACAGTTCATTTATTCATATGTTGCACCAAGTCTACATAATGTATCTGATGCTAGACTGGTCCTCAAGGAAAGCTGCCGTATTGGTATCAGTGCACAGCCGATGCTGGGAACCAGACCAGCCCGTACTCGCTGTCTCACCTGTGAACGTGATTGCAGCACAGATGATGCCCGAAATGATCAATGATCAAAATAATCCCTTAGTCCAGCTATATCACCTGCAGATCAGACGGCGTCTTGGCTGAGCTCGTTTACGGAATAAGGTCCTTTTTTTCGTCTGACATCAGGTGAATTCTTTGCTCTCATCTGGGTTTTTGTTTGTGCATTTTTTTCTTGATCCTTAGAATCAGTCTGCAGAAAGCTGAGAGACTCGTCGAGGAGCTTGCCATCGAGCTGGAGGCGCCCGAGGGTTCCTTCACAGATATTGAGTAAGTACTGAACACTCGATGTTATGAATTGTGAGTGAGTAACAAGTGAATCTTAATAGGTGAGTGAGCAATGAGTGAAAGTTCCCGGTCATCAGCCTTGCTAAGAGGGTGTGTTTGCATGGTCTTATGGGGTATGTAAAAAATAGGAACAATTATACCCTACAAGTCAGTTTTTCTGTTGACTTTGTGCCGTAATGTGCCCCAGAAGATATTTTGTGCACTTTTAGTCTATGAAAGTTTGGAGAATAATAGGTACCCACCCCATAAGGGTTCCACTAGTCTTGGTTCACGACTATGTTATTATTTACTCGAATGTACTAACTGATTACCCGCACTGACACGCACGCACCTATACATACATGTACGCAAAGGCCTCTCTGAAACATAGTCTTGAGAATCCTGCAAGGGCCATGAGTTGCGTGCGCACCCAGTTATGAAGTGTGCTACGTCATCTCCATGACACAATGTTGAATATGTATGATTACCTGCACTGGCCTGCACACACGTACATGTACGTGTGTATGTTGCTGTGCCTGATTCAAAAGTAACGCATGCGCAGTGTGTTTCCCTCGTTTTCGGGGGGAGATTTTACGGATGACAGCCGTAGCCTTAGTCTGAGCCTAAAGCCCCATCACAGTTGGTTGACTTTAAAGGTTGGCACATGCATACAGTGCTGTAGAGGCTATGGCTGCATTCATTTTGTGACCATCAGAGACTTGTATTGAAAGGTCATTGCATGTTGTATTTTAGTTCATTTGCATATTTTGGCATTAAATATTGTTATGTTATTTTGGAGGGTGGGGGTTGGGGGGGATGAGGCTGTAGACGCACTCTCTAGTGGCATTTACGAAAGGGCAAAGCTGTATTAAAGGCATTGCATACGTTTGGTAATGACTCTGAAAATTTATGGCAATAAAAACTTACTTGGTGAGAAGTACAGCTGCTTTGGATAGTATAATGCATATTGAGAAACGTTCAATTCGAAGTACCGCGGTTATGGAAAAATATGTCACTTTTTATCTCCAAAAATTATGAATCTGAGAAGCGTTATGACCGTAACGCTTCTCCGCTATTGACTAACTGTTCTCTGGCGTGAAATAACCGCTCTAGTTTGTCGCCAAAATCTCAAAAACGCTACCACCTTTTGAATTGAAACTTTCACAGGTTAGTTTTATGTATATATACAATTATATTGGTTTGAAACAAACAGTAGGCTCAAATTACCAAACGTATGCAATCCCTTTAAGGAAATAAAAAACAAAAATCCCTGCAAAGTCAGTGTACTGTATAAAGATGGCTATTAATAGGAAGTCCTTCAAGGGAGAAGAGAGCTTAGATTTGCCGTCTAATCGTTGTAAGTGCTCATGTTGTGACAATGTTGAGGCCTGGCCTCCCCAATCCTGGCCCCTTGGAGAGAGAAAGAAAGAGAGAGAGACAGAGGAAGTGATTACCACGGAAATAGCCACGGTGTTCAATCAGGCAGCAGAGTTAATCCCGGACGGGCTTCACATCTGCGTTTCGTTTTCATTAATAGCCCCTGGAAAAAAACAAAGACAAAAAAACAACCAGCCCGGACTGAAACAAAAGGCTCCCTGTGCTCTCGTGCACCTGATCGTCCTTTTGCCTCGATGGCCTAAGCAGCTTCTGGTTGCAGTCTCACTTTAAGTCCGGGAGAGAATTGGTGATGAGATATTAAAGCAGGGAAGCGAGTTGGTTGTCGAGCAACTTTTAAGAAAGCAGCTTATCGGCTGGGTCTTAATGGCAGGGAACGTGTTTGCGGCATGAAGACTGCCCGTTGAGCGAAGGCAGTTAGCTTTGCAAGAATCAACCCGCGCTGTAATGCGCCACTGTCTGACAGAGTTGCATTCTTGTTTCTTTCTTCTTCTTTTTTTTTGTTTGACCCTTTTCTGGTTCGTTGGAGGCTGAGTAGTGTAAACTTCATTTCTGTCTTCTCTATGACTTGAAGAAAAAACTCTTCTTCTTTTTTGTTTGACCCTTTTCTGGTTCGTTGGAGGCTGAGTAGCTAGATTTTTTGCCAGTGTCAACTTCGCCAAAGGACCTGTAGTTTGCACTTCCTCAGAGATGTCGCTAGCAGCCTAGGAATGAAACCTCTTTTAAAAAAAAGATGCTAACCCCACTGCTTTCTCCCTAATTGCCTTCAATCTCCCAAATATCGCCCAGAGGTTTTTTGCAGGAATTGTAGCTTAGCAGAGATAACATTTGTTTGCAGTATCAAATTGGCAGAGCCTTCGCCCGAGACAAGTTTACCGAGAGGAAAGAAAATTTTGGGGGATGACCAAAGCAGTTGGTGAATCATTGATTCAAATTGATTTGATTCCGTGGATTCTGGAGGATTGAGACATTGAGTACCTTTCATCAGAGAGTGAAAAAAATCCAGGAATATTGGTTTTTCTTTTTTGGGAAGATTGTGAAAGTATCCACTCGGTATTGGATTGTTATTGGTTGATTTAAGAAGGATTTGGGAACGCACCGTTGGCCAAATGTGCTCAGGCAATCTAAAAGTGTAAGGAAGCACATTTGCATGCCATCCTCAAAATCCTTTCAAGTGGACAGAATTTCCAGATTGATTGAGAGACTCCGAGTGGAACGCATCCCTGACATTTGACGATGGCAAAGTCAAGATGATGAATATGGGCTTGTGTACAGGCCGGGCCAGTGCCCTCAGAAATAATGCCGAATTTATGTGCAGACACCAAGTTAATGCCCCTCTTCCAAGCTACTCAAGTTCCTACTTTCCATAGTGCTGCATATGCAATTTGTAGAAGGCTTCAGGAACACCCTCTATATCTGTGATGTACTGCCTTACACATTACAATTTTTTTTCTTTGTTTTTTAAAGGAACAATACATGATTGGTACTTTAGGTCACAGAACAGCACTCACACTTTGTCTGATCAAACACGTACATGAAATGATAAACCTGTGAAAATTTGAGCTCAATCAGACATCTGAGTCACGAGAAAATAGCGTAAACCCAACTCAATTTTTTCTTATAAAACATAAAGAATGGTTTTGATCTATAAGATCAAAACGATTCTTTATGGTAACACCCCGAGATCAAAACTGTTTTCGGTTGTTGTTTTACTCATTTCTGGATAAATCTAGCATTTCAGGCGAAAATTTTTTAACGATATGTTTCTACCAGCACCATCTTCATACCCTTAAAATTAAATGTAAATCTGTGAACATTTCTGTTTGGGTATGTTTACTAATCCTGTACTGTACCTTAAAAGGGTTTCCACACCCCCTAAAAAAGTGGACATTTCATTTTTTCAATTTAAAAGAACTTGAAAGCTCATGTGCAGAGAAATCTTGCTCAATAAATCGTTCCTTCAATTAAACCATAACAAATCAGTCAGTGGATATATGCTTCATCTATTTTATCAAGATTGAGCTTTATAGAACAAGTGAAAGAAAACAAACAAAAACAAACAAACAAACAAACTCATCCATGAATTATGGGCATTGTCCTTTGAATTCCGCCACGAAAACCTCATGCCCAGGGCGTGACGGGTGTTGATAAAAGATGCTCAACAATGGAGCTGAACCCTCAACCCCCCCGAGCATCTCGTCTAGACACGTGCAGCTCGACACTGCTCAGACACGTACAGGTCCTTACCACATCAAACACCTGCTGAAAAATAAACCGCTACACTCGGCTCCAGGACATGTACATGAAAACTTTAGGAAACGAACGTGGGAGTAGAAGTGGGCACTGGTAGAGTCGGGATCACAAACATCAACCGGCAACAAACAGAAGGTTGCATATACTGGACCGAAGTCGATAGTTTAAGGACCAAGGCACTCCTAAGAACATCGTTCACGTCATCGAGGAAGTCCATGACTCGATGAGAGCTTGACCGTGCTCCGTCTCTATCGAGATGAAGTTCACGGTCCCACGATGAGAGCGGTCTCAAGTGGTTATTGCCGCATAGGGTTTTAGTCTTCATTTTGCGCCGAAGCCCCGGCCCGCTGGGTCTGCCTCGAAAATGTGATTCCTCAGAAGCCGACATGTGGGTCAAATATCTTTGAAACTGAACGTTTTTACTGATTCAGATTTGGAAATTTTCTGTATGGCAACGAATATCTTTGCTTTTTGCGCGACCTGAGATTCAAGCTCAATTTCCCCTCCGTCCGTTTGATTAAAAAACAAACCCTGTGTTTTTTTACACGATCGACACTTTTCTTCATAACCAGCCTGGAAGCGTATAGTCCTGCTTGGCAAATACAAATTGAAAAAAATATCTGGTGGATCGCTTTGGGGTTGCTCAACACACTACTCGGAAGGCACTCGGCGTGTGCACGTGAATAATACAGGATGTGCACCAGAATGCCAGAGTGATATTTGACTTATTTAACCCACTTGGTGGCCCGAATCTTTGCTCGTATCCATTTCACAATCTCCATGGAAATATAAAGTCCAGACACAAGTTTTTTTTTTATTTGTCTTCTGAAAACGTTGAAAAGATACTTCACATATTGAAGCAGAATTTTTTATAAAGGTAGATAAACAGATATATTCACAGATTTACGTATAACTTACCAGGGTATGAAGATGGTGATGGTACAAACATACTGTTAAAATTCCGCCCGAAATGGTTTACTTTTTATCCAGAAATTAGTAAAACAACGACCAAAAATCTTCTTGATCTTTTAAAAGATCAAAAATAAAAGAGAAAAGACTTAAATACTGTGGCTGTTTTTCACTGTTTCCTCAAAAATTTGGCACCGTATGGGACTGAAATTTTCACAGATGACTGTTACTGTATCTGTCTCGGTATTTGTTCCCATGAATCTGTATTTCTTTGATAAAAACGAAAGTATGATATTACCTTTAAATCTGTTACCTTGAACACATCTGATTAGAAAAAGGACAAAGTGATATACTGAGGATGTAGTGTATAATAAGGATTTGTTAGTGAGCAAAAGCTATTTGAACTTGACAGGGAGTTGAACCCAGGACTTCTGAACTAAGAAGGGGCCGTGGTTCAGAGGCAAACTCATAAAAACGAAGTCTTTGGAAAATGATGCCCTGTAGGCCCCCCTTTTTAAAATCTCAGTCTTTGGCATCCACATGCTGAAGATATAGGCTGTGGTTTTTCATTGAACCTGAAGCTCTGTTTTCATGTTCAAATCAGAGAATCTACTTCCTTACCGCATCAAAAAGCCTCTATTTTGATACTTAGAATGATTTCATGAAATGGAGCCTGAGCCTGAGCCTGAGCCTGAGCCTGAGCCTGAGCCTGAGCCTGAGCCTGAGCCTGAGCCTGAGCCTGAGCCTCAGCCTCAGCCTCAGCCTGAGCCTGAGCCTCAGCCTCAGCCTCAGCCTCAGCCTCAGCCTCAGCCTCAGCCTCAGCCTCAGCCTCAGCCTGAGCCTCAGCCTCAGCCTCAGCCTCAGCCTGAGCCTCAGCCTCAGCCTCAGCCTCAGCCTGAGCCTGAGCCTGAGCCTGAGCCTGAGCCGATCTTTTGGACTGGCCATAATCATTTACCAATAATCCACCAGCCCGAGTTCCGTTATGAAGCATTATCTGTCATTATGGTTTGGTGGTTTTTGTTTTCCGAAATAAAGGACTGTTGAATCCAGCACCATATGTCAAACTCTCACAATTAACCAAGCAATTAATCTTCGGAAAAATAGGACCAAAAAAAAGGGGACACATTTGTGCATGGTGGAGCTCCGCTACTCCCCTCATGGTTGGACTTTCATGGAAGGATTTATGATACTCTCATTACTGAATGCACCATTGGCATAATCATCCTTCTATGTTTGGAGGAATTACTTATTAACTACAGTATACCCCTCGGTACGTCTGACATGTCTAAGTTTAAAGGTAGTATCATACTTTGGTATTAAGAGACCAAAACAGAAATGTTCACAGATTTACCTATAACTTACAGGATATGAAGATGGTGCTAATAGAAACCTACCCTTAAAATGTTTCTGCCTGAAATGCTGTATTTATCCGGAAATTAGTAAAACAACGACCGAAAATCTTTTTGATCTTTTAAAAGTTCAAAAATAAAAGAGAAAAGACTTAGGAAATGCTGTGGCTGTTTTTCACTGTTTTCTAAAAAAATGGGCACCGTATGGGACTGAAATTTTCACAGATGACTACAACTGTATATGTCTTGGTATTTTTGCCCATGAATCTGTATTTCTTTGATAAAAACCAAAGTATGATACTACACACACATGTACCTTTAAGATAGCAAGTGTACAGGCGTCCATTGACAGACGTAATTGCACCATCCATTACCCTTCATTTATGTGTGCTCATTGGTCGACCTGCATGATAGTAGTCGCAGCATCTTAACATTTAGGAAATCACCACAGCATGCAATGGATCTCTATGACGTCATTTATGTTGTACACACGATGTAAGGTACATCTTAATAATAATAATAATAAACCACTGTTATATAGCGCAAATAACAATCAAAGATGTCTCTATTAAAACAATTGTAAGAAAGAAGGACAAAGAAATAAATAAACATGGACATAGAAGGATTCATATAAACACAGTCAAAATTACCAAAATAAACCCAAAAATCAATTTAAGAATAGGAGCGCCTTAAACTGTTCAACAGTACCAGCTAGCTTGATGTTCTCTGGAATAGTGTTCCAGAGTTGTGCTGCTGCTGCTGAAAAAGCTCTACAACCATATGTTTTTGTTGAAGTCTGGAGGCACACCAATTGAGACTTTTTGATGAGGACTGGAGGTTTCTTGGGTCTTCTTATTATTAAGGTGATCAAGGGATGACCGATTCAGAACTACATTAAGAAAACGGACATGTTAATAAAACCGTTAATGTCACTGGTATGTGGGTCTGTTAACGAGTCGTTTGCCTAGGGAGGCACATTGTGCCCGATCGTGTCTAAACCTAGCGAAACGGTCCCTTTATGACACCCATCATTATTCAGATTTCGCACTGAAGCTTCAAATTCAAGGAAACGGATTTGTTTTGATATGTATCTCGCCTGTTTGTATACACTGACCTACTTAAAACTAGAGACGTCCGAATTGAGACTCGATCCAGCCAGGGGGTCAGGCAATTTCGTGATCCATTTAGAAATAACCATGCACCAGATTCAAAGCTGGCAATTAGGAATGAAAATAAGAATGTTAATGGCTTTTAAACGGAGGTATTAGGGTTAACCAGCCTGGGGGTCAGATCTGTTCTGCATAATCTGGGCGGAGATTTTCTCTGGGGTCCCTCGTCACATCAACACTGGACCTGTGGGATGCTGTTCCACTATAGGGATTAAAACATAAGCTAGGTTGATGGAATGTCAGCAGTTTTGCTTCATTTTAGAATCTAGGTCAATCTATTTGACAAGCACCTGTATCAACTATAAAACCAGTTTCTGCTATCATTGTATGGCAGTGGAAACTGTTCAGAAACCAGCATTGTTACTTTATTTTGGCCTTAAAGGTAACTTCATACTTTGGTTTTTGCCAAAGAAATGCGGACAAAAATGTTAAGAAAGATACACAGTAGCAGTCATCTGTGAAATTCCCAGCCCCATACGGTGCCTACTTTTTGAGGAAACCGTGAAAAACGCTCACGGTATTTTCAAATCTATTCGCAGGAGTTGTGATCTCCCTGAAATCAAAATTGTTTATTGGTCACTGGTTTTACTCTTTTTCTAGATAAATATAGCATTTCAGGCAGAACAATTTCAATGGTATGTTTCTACCATCACCATCTTCATACCTTGTAAGTTATAGGTAAATCTAAACATGTCTGTTGTTGGTTTGCTGTTGTCTGTTGATGTTAGCTTTAAAAGGGATCAATACATTTGAAAGGATTGACCAGCATCCCATGCTTAGGATGCTGACTCTGCAATTTAACTGTGTAAGAAAGGAAGCTTTCACAGCAACAAGCAGGTGCAAAGGCAGCAGACAACTTCTTGCTTATCCAATGAAATTATGTTTGCTAAGCAAGTAGCTTATCGCTTACAGTAAAAATATCCATGTCAATCAGCCTCAGACAATAATTTCAGCTGTAGCTTTCTTAACCCCTGCTGTGTCAAGTCTTGCTCATTTTTCATCAAAGGGCACAAGCAATGCTTTTAGAATACTCATTTATTAATAATATACGAGGCTTTGGGCATCACATGCGGTAACCATTATCCAAGAGCAGTGCGTACATATTATATTGGAAATTTCCATCCATGAATCTGGGGTGTTTTTTTTGTGGATAATCATCAGGACTGGTCAAAGGGGTGAGTTCCATTTGACGGCTCTTCTCAGGCCTTGAATTTGGTTCTGAAAGGGGCAAGGCCACTTTTCCATTGCAAGGGGCACTTCCATTGGAAAATCATAATGTCTATATGGAAATATTTAAAGGGGCACTAAAGGCCAAGAACCAGGGCAACGAAGGCCATGGCTTCTGTGGTCTCTGTTAAATTCAAGGCTTGTCTACTGCTAGAGCTTGTAGGTCCACTCCATCCTTCCCCTTTGCTTGACATTCTAGAGGTTGCAAGGACTGACCGGCATTGCGGTCTGATTAAAAATGTACAAAGGCTTCTCAAGATTCTATCTCCGTCTTGCTCTTTCTACTTTCTCGTCGTGCACTTGATTTTCCCTTCTCCTTCCGATGCTGCTCGCTCCATCCCTATAATTGTCTCCGCTCCTTCTTCAGTGTCGTCATGCCATCTACCTCCCCCTTCTCTCTCTCTCTCTCTCTCTCTCTGGCGGTATTTCGTCCCACGCAAACAGTAATGGCATCAGACTTTTTTTTTCTTCATTCCTGGAAAGAAGAATCTTGTTTATGGGAGCGTTATGTGCGAGCTGAGTCTGTCTCGCGGCAGTGTGTTTATCATTGCATCTTGATGGCTTCACTGCTTTTGTTACTCTCGGACACTGATGGCTTTAACACCTCGACACAGTGCAGTGTTTCCACATTGGCTGAAGAGGAGTATCAAAACCCTAACCCTCTATAGTCTGCGCCTTTCACACAAGACAATTATTAGAGCTGCTTCGCATACATTGCCATAGGGCCTTTACGAAATGAGGCTTGAGATAAGGCTTGGCCGGGATTTATGAAATCAAGGGCTTGAGATACATGGCGAAGCTGGAGCCTTTCTTCGGCTTCGTCGTGTGGTCCAATCCCTTCATTTCGTTTTGTAGGCCTCAATTGGCGGTAGCAAAATATGTAACAAGCCTAGCCTCAAGCCAGGTTTTGTAAAGGGCCATAGGCTCCACTGGAGGACTGAATCATAAACCATGCAATTATTACCATGAAAACAATACCCTTGTATATTGTGGTAGTCAGGATACTTACCACTGGAAATAATTATGATGTGTATAGAGGTGGGCTAATAAGGTTATTAAAGGACCATAAACGCTCCCTCAAATGAAAACCATTCATCAGAAATGAGCTTTAAGCTTATTTTCTAGACAATTTCCCCTACTCGATCCTGTATCGTCAACTTTCCATCAACAGATGCCAGGCATTGGCCCTTCCGGCCCCACATAAACTTACGATGCCTGGGGCAGATTTCATAAAACTTACGACACGTCGCAGAGTTAAGACGCATCTTTTCTCTATGGACTCACCGCATAGATGCGACGCGTCGCAGCTCGGATGCGTCGCAAATCGAGTTGCGACACGTCGCAGAGCTTTATGAAATCGGCCCCTGGGTCTTAATGGTTTAATATCATACTTAGGTTTATGTCAAGGAAATACAGATTCATGGGCAAAAATATCATGATTCAGAAAAGATCTGAAGTGTTTTTGGACATTGGTTTGTCTCATTTTTTCTGGATAAATACAGCATTTCAGCCAGGAATATTTTAATGGTATGTTTCTATCATCGCCATCTTTAAACCCTGTAAGTTATAGAAAAAAAATGAAGATTTATGTTTTGGTATGCTACCTTTAATGACCGAATTCCTCTCAAAATTAGATAGTGCGGACTGCGGAGGTACAGATGAGTTATGGTATTCTAATAGTTGTTAGAGTTACGGTAGTTAGTTAGTCGATTTACTGACATTCAATTCAATGACATTTATTTCTTTAGGACTCACAAACCTTCCTCATACCTGAAATTATGCAGATCAAATTTGTTTATGGTTTCATGGCTTCTGACTGCCAAACGAACAAAGATAATTGACTATTAGGGACACCACCAACATACAGTTTTGATCTCAAGGAGATTTAAAAACACCATGAGCGGTTTTTTTTTTCTCAAAAAGCGGGCACCGTATGGGACTGAAAATTTCACAGATGACTGTTGCTGTATCTTCCTTGATATTTTTGCCCATGAATCTGTATTTCTTTGACAAAAACCAAAGTATGATACTACCTTTAATGCTGCTTTTGTGTGGCATGGTTGTGTTGAACTGCCTACGTGCAGATTGAAAAAATTTTATTGTCAGCTTGCCATCTGGAATGTGTTTTCAACGAAATCAATATAGTGGTTTCCTCTTTATAGAAATTTGTCAATTCCATAACAACAACAACAACCCTTTCTCCATGCGTCTTTCCTATGCTCCACACTAAAATATCCTGAGTAAAGAAGGACAAAAAAATTAAAGAAGAAGAAAATATTATGCTCGTCACCCATACTTAATGAAGTGACGGTGCATGGGGGAGGGCCCAAGGGGTCAGGTAGTTCACGTCGAATCTTCTGACGTAATCAAGAGCATGTTGGTTTCCGACGCGAACTACGCCGCCGGCCGGATTCTAATTGAAATCAAGGCATAGCCATTGATTGCCGTTGCACGCGGCGCGGAGGCCACCCGGCATTGCTTTATATATGTGTATATATATGGATATATATATATATATGGGTGGGGGGGGCGCTAGCCGTACTATGTGCGATGCTGTACACATATGATTAGGGCAAGGACTACGTCATTGTCGGCTATGCATGGCCAGGTAACGGAGTTGATATTTTTTTTTTTTTTTTTTTTGGCAATGGATGGAGGATACCGGTTGTAGTGGGAGGCTGTGTTTTGGGTGTATACAGTTCCCAGTGCTGATGAGACTACATACATACACACGTGTTAGGAATGATGTAGAAAGCTTAATTGCTGTTTAATCTCAGAGGATTTCTTGTCACTGAAATCGGTTGTGGAGTCTGTGTGTTCATGCTTTATGTGTATCGCCGCTTGTTCATGTTTGCGCCTCGAATTGCCCATGGTACGTTCAACACATTTTTTCTGTAATGATTTGTTTGTATTTTATTATTAAAGTTGGTTGTTGTTGGTGTTTTTTTTTTTATTTGAGCTGGAGGTTATTTTGAAGTCAGATGTTCGGTGATACTATGTAAACACTGGCCAGACATCTTGGCCTTGGAGCAAGATCGGATAGTCTTTGGAATTACTCGTGCATTTCTGTTTTTTTTAATAAGAGATCGTTTATCCCAATCGACTAATTTTCACAGTGTGTACCGACATTATAAATGTTATCCCTAAAAATGTCATCAAAATTTGTTTGTTTTTTTTTCCCAAGGAAATTACAATAATGATTTCGGTTTCTATACATGTAGGGTAATTATAAGTATACTACTATTGTGTTAAAATTTTGTACAATTTTAGTTCAGGCAGTAATTTTTGGGGATTTGAAGTGAAGTTCTGCAAATAAGATTTGAAATACTTTCAAAATTATCGGTGCTCAATGTTCATGGGTCTGCAAACTGCTTATTATTCTCATGTTTTGCTTATGGTGTAAGCGCTGAATTTTGTTATTAGCTACTTAGTTGAGTATTAAGTAAGAAATCCTTTTGTGAAAAAAAAATCACAATTTTTCTCTTAACCACAGAATTTCCTGCTTATGTAGGCAACGATTCTGTGCTTATGGTCAATAAGCATGAAATTGGGAAGAAGTGAGGACAGGGACCAATTTCACGGCCCTGCTTTGCACAAAATGTGCTAACCATGAAAATTTCTGTCTTAATAACAACAGGATCAACAATCAAATTTCCATGTGTTGCTATCACTTGTGATTGTTCTTTGGCTGTTGCGGACCATGAATATCAAATGGAATTTTTAATGGTGGTTTGTTTTTTATTGAACAAGCCATTTTGTGCTAAGCAATTTTTTTATGTGCTTAACAGCTCCATGAAATTGGTCCCTCGACGGCTTTACCTTATGAATAAGGATCTAGTGGGAATGTGTTCTCTGTGGAATCATAAAATTCTCCGGCAAGCGGCACAATTTCTGTAAGGGGAGGGGTTGAAGCATTTGACGGGTGTGATGCTCATTGCTTTTATGCTTATAAAACTCTGTGTACGAAGGCATGAACATAAAGTGCACGTGGCCCGACAAAATCAGCAATCGCTGTCCACAAACAGGTGTTTACACTTTTATTCTATTCCCCATCGTTAAAGGACTCTTATATTGGAGTAATTTCCATGTGGAGGTGGTTTTTTTCCAAGTTTTTCTAGAGTTCAAATACTTGCATTAGTCCTAACCCACCCTGCATACCACAGTTAACCACACACATGGTTTTTCCTACAGGTGTTAAGTTTGGTATCCTGAATACCGCAATACACCACTGTGTGGTTTGTGGGGTAATGTGTGGTTTACGATCCAGTTCCCCTGTACAAGGCTGTATAATGTGTGGTAAACAGGTCTCTTGTTTTGTGGTAGGTTCAGAGGGTTAGGATGTATAATAGGATTCCATTGTTTGTATTTCAAGTTTTTACTGACTGTAATTCTCTTCCGAGAAAATATGATATATTGACGTGCAGCTTTTGAATATTGCTAAGCCCCAGCCATAAGGCGGATCTGAAATCTGCTACGCACTTGGAGCATATGCGCAAGCCTTGGACTTAAGCTCCTTTGAGCCAAGTATTGATAAGCAATATGGTGGCAGACGATAGATCTCGCGGGCAATCCTCTTTGTCAGAGACATGGATGAAGGTCCGGAAAGTAGGGATTTATGGTGTAACCCCCACAATGAAAGATGTTTAGAGATGAATCGTGCAGCTCTCTCTTAGGCCTAGGTCTGTGTACGAGGGGAAATGAAACATGGACGGCATAACCGATGATTTTGTTTAGCTGGTACCCAGCTTCTACAGTAAACAAACTCACCTAAATACAACTCTTCATCTATTGGGTCTGGGTACCAACTAATCTGAGTGTACTAATCTGAGGTAATTCCCCACATGGACATTATAATTATCGATGATTGCCCAAAACGGAGCCCAAACGGGGCATGTGCAAAGCATTCTGGGTAAAATTGTTGCTAGGGCTTGCACTGAGTGATTGTACATTTGCCAGGAGATTACCCACTGTCCTTTGCATGTGCACGCAGAGTGCCCAAGATCGGATATCTTTGATATTAAGGTCCATTGCATGATGATTGCGTGCTTGTGCCAAAGTTGAATGTGCAGTCCAGAATCCAACGGTCATTAGTGGTCAGTGTGATGACCATTCTGTTACCACCAATGCTCTCAGCATAGAGGAAGGAAGTTCCTTGCTACTTATGACCCCTCACCAAGATCCTAGGCAACGTCCGAGGCAACTTTAGACCTACTTGAGCTAACACTTCATTTCGGTCAGTCGGAATGCGGCATTCCAACAGCGTACCTTCCAGTATGATTCAATGCAGGCTTCACTGTCTCTATTCACACAAAATTCCATAGTGTATATTACACTTGTAAGAACTCTTTCAGGAGCTGATCCAGGATTTTCAAAACAAATGGGGGGGGGGGGGGCGTGGAAATAAAATGCGCCTATATTCAATAGCGACGGATGCATTTTGGGGCAATCAAAGCTAGCTGATTTTGTCTCCCCCTCTTTTTTCTTCTCTTCTTGAGTCTTTTTCCCTCCTTATATCAATTGTTTTTTCCTCTTTTTAAATTTTTTTTTATAATTTTTTTAAATATTTTTGTTGGAAGAAAGGGGGGGGGGGTGCACCCCATGCCCCCAGGATCCGCCCCTGTCTTTCTTAAAGCAGTCTACATCTATCGCCTCCATCTTACCAGTGCATTGGCTCTTGACTGTGCAGATTATTTCCGCTGTTGGAAATCGCTTACATGTCAAATTCTTTGATAAATAGGAAAACCACCTGTTGTCTGTTTTCCATCTCAATATGGGGATGTCAGGTTAACATTTTGTCCCCCTTCTTTTATTAATTTCCCTGGAGTCTGCTTTTATTAAAGGTAATATCATACTTTGGTTTTTGTAAAAGAAATACAGATTCATGGGCAAAAATATCAAAAAAGATACAGTCACAGTCATCTGTGAAAATTTTAGTCCCATACAGTGCCCACTTTGTGAGAAAATCGTGAAAAACAGTCACAGTATTTCTTAAGTCTTTTCTCTTTTATTTTTGATCTTTTAAAAGATCAAAAAGATTTTCGGTCGTTGTTTTACACATTTTGGGATAAATACAGCATTTCAGGCGGAAAAATGTTAATGATAGTTTTCTACCAGCACCATCTTCATACCCTGAAAGTTATACGTAAATCTGTAAACATTTCTGTTTTTGTTTCTTACCAAAGTATGATACTACCTTTAAGGAACCAACATTCTGTGTACAATACCACGATCACTGTTCATGCCAGGTGTATATGACAGGGAAACATCCTCATGTGATATTCAATATTTGCTATTATTATTTTATATTGACATGCCATGATTCCACACTGCCTAAGGGCATAGAATCCTGTCAGAATCTTGTCCTCATACTTCATGTTGCTAATATTACCTCGCAATCATTGCCGGCATGTCAACATTTTACCAAAATCAGGTTTTGAAACCTTCATTGTTTTGCCTATTACCCTCTCTAGACCTAATTTTTAAATTTTACATTGACACTTTTGTTGTTGTCTAACTTTGATTTTGCCTACCCCTGACCCCTCTTTGTCTAACCACACTCATCTACTCCACCCTCCAAACCCTTCCCCATTTGTTCTGGGGCCAATTTCACAGCGCTGCTTAGAACAAAAATTTGCTAAGCATGATGACATTTCTGTCATAATAAAAACTGGACAACCAAACATCCATGTGTTGTGTATCGCTTGTAATTGTTCTTTGGCTGTTGTTCACTGACCATGAATTTCAAATGGAATTTTTAACAATGGTTTGATTTATTGGGCAAGACATATCTTGTGCTAAGCAATTTTCTGTGCTTAGCAGCTTCATGAAATTGGCCCCTGATCCTCTCGTCCATTAATGTGTATCTTTACTTGCATGTTCTTGTCCTCTAGTCATTTAGCTTTCGATAAAGATCCTGCTAGGATCGAAACGCGTTAAGCCCTCCTAACTCCAAGCATTATATAGATTTACAACACCATGATTATGTACACCAATCATTGGATAATATATGTACCAGTTAGCATAATCCACACCATTCTAATTTTGGTTGGTCTAAAAACAATTCACAATATCCCTATTTGTTGGATAAGACCTATATTTTCATTAAAAACCCAGAAATAAAACTCTATAACGCCATCCATAACAACGGCAGAAAACGGCCGTACTTAATCATTTGAGATGATTGTATTACGCAGGTGACATGGAACGATCGTCAGGCGTACTCCGCCAATGTTTGACGTCATCCCGCTCCTATGCGACAGCTTGACTCTCTCTCTCTCTCTTGCCAAAAAAAAAGAGGTCTGATAATACTAGCATAGGGAGCAAGGGAACAATAAAGTGAATTAGAGAATACAAAAAACGTCATAGGAATGAAACCACTCAACTCTACATTGCTGAGTTCCATGCCAAATACATCGGAATTAATGAATGACGTTGTGCTAATATTTTGAGGGGGAAATAAATTTGAAAGCCAGGCCATGGCAGTATACTGGATTGCATGTATGCCTAATAATGTAATATGCGTATATGGAACGGACTGTGCAGCCAGTAGTGTGTATATAATACAGTGATATATCATCAATTCTATACAGGACTCCATTATTCCTGTCTCTGTCAATATGAATTATTATTAAAGGTATACTATCATACCTTGGTAGCATACCGAAACAGGAATCTTTTACCAATAACTTACAGGGTATAAAGATGGTGATTGTAGAAACACTCCCAGACCATTACAATATTTCTGCCTGAAATGCTGTATTTATCCAGAAAATAGTAAAACCAATGACCAAAAACAAGCCTTCGATAAAGATCCTGCTAGGATCGAAACGCGTCAGGCCCTCCCAACTCTAAGCATTTTATAAATTTCAAGTCATTTTGGCTGATGAGTAGTTTGCAGCTGTTTATTACTTGTTTTGACCAAAAACAATTTTGATCTTCAGAAGATCAACAATCCTGTGAACAAATTTCTAAAATACCGTGGGCGTTTTTCACTGTTTTCTCAAAAAGTGGACACATGGAACAGAAATTTTCACAGATGACTGTTACTGTATCTGTCTTGATATTTTTACCCATGAATCTGCATTTCTTTGACAAAATTCATAGCACAAAGCTATCTTTAAACATGTCGGTTGGCTTGTTGATGGACATAAAAGAGTTCAAAATTGTTGTTACATTTTCTCTTTGCCCTGGCCGTGTGCGATCCTAATGTTCTTTCAAACAATTTACAATTGGCTAGAAATTGATTAGACTAGTCAGAAGAACACCTGCTTCAAGAAATAAATGAAAATACATACATGTATATGTACACAAAGAAGCCAGAAAATGAGGTGTAAACCTCCAACTGCTCAAAACAGGAAAAAATACAATCATTAGTATTTATTTAGGAGTGTCGAAAAGATTTTTATCGGTGTGCCGCGAGGCGTGAGCGGCCACGTCGCTTTGCAGCGTATATTTGCATGTCTCCTTCTACTGTGCTATCAAAACGCATAGGCCTAATTACATATTTAAAAGTTGTTTAATGTGCAGGTTTGATCAAGTTGCCACACTCTTGCATTCTTAAAACTCCATTACTATGATAGCCATCAAATTTCCGTTCTTCGTAATTTTTTTTTAATGAGAATTTTTTTTTTTAAAGGGATGATTTCTTATCAATCAGATTATTCTTGTAAATAATTTTTTGATATCATTTTTTCTTATAAAACATAAAGAAAGGTTTTGATTTTACACCGAGATCAAAACTGGTTTTGGGCTTTGTTTGACTAATTTCTGGACAAATACACCATTTCAGGCAGAAATATTTTAACTGTATATTAAAATCACCATCTTCATACCCTGAATGTTAATCTGCCAACATTTCTGTTTGGGTATGTTACGAATCCTGTATTTCACATTTATACAGGCGAATCTTGCATTTGCCTCGGCCTGCATACAAAAATCCACCAACAAATCTTTAAGCATTCATCTGAGATTAGTAAAAATTTAATTTATTCCTCCGTTGACATTATGCTTTCATCATTACATGTCGTTAGTCTACGAGGCAGTATACAACAAGATTGCACTTAATTAATCATCAAGAGGTCCAGTGATATTGGTTCAGCATTAGGTTTCACTATTTACTCAGTAATCCCAATATGTGTGTGCATGAGTACTGCCAGCCAACATCGTGCAAATGGTAATACGGTTTTAATACGCTAATAGTATAATGATATTACTAATAATAAGTGAGATTAAATAGCTTTAATTGAATTTTTTACTAAGCTGATTAGAGCATTATAACAAGTAATTACTTTTTGTTTTTTATTATTTGCAAACGGAATTTCCCTCCATCTTTTTGTTTGCTCTTTGTGTTGTTAAGTGTTTAATTATCCATCTGTTCTAATTTGAAATTTGTGTACGTATTACATAACCACAGCTGTGGTATTATAATTAGATATTAATACAGTTTATTCTTTCCATGTCCATATTTTCATTGTGGGCAATATGCTGATTAAAGAGGTTGTTCAACACTCAACAAACCTCACTTTATTTGTTAGAACTATAATCCTGAAATTAATTCAAATGAGAAACAAATATTTATCTGACACTGAATACCGAAAAAGAGGCTTTTTTGATGATTTATTTTGAACAAAATGCTCCCATATCTGACGTCACAAAATCACACAGATTTGTCTGCTGCCCCCATTGACAAAATTCAGAGAATTTGAATTTTTGGGAGCTTGCGGGTTGAGCAAAAATCATCCTAACAGACTCTGTGTCTGTGTTCAGTGTGAGAAAATTTTTTTTTTTCTTCTCATGTCAAGTAATTGACTAGAGCGATTATAGAGCGAGGTTTGTTGAGTGTTGAACATCCTCTTTAAACTGACCCAGTACACCCTATACTAAAACATAATTCTCCACAGATTTGATACCTTATTGTACATAGCTGATATAGTTTAGGGAGTTTTCAAATACAGAACCAAGTATTAGTTCTAGCATGATTTATATGAAAAATGACCTTTAAAACTGAAACCAAGGAATTATGTTTTTTCTAGCTTAAAGTTACAATCAGGATTGGTAACATACCCCAAAATAAATATTCAGAGATTTACGTATAACTTTCAGGATATAACGATGATGCTGGTAGAAACATAGGCCTACTATTTAAGCCTGAAATGATTTATTTATCCAGAAATTAGTCAAACAAATTTGGGTAAGATCAAAACCATTCCTTATGTTTTATAACATATTTATATTTTGATATTTTGTATAATATACTCAACCCGACTCAATATTATTTAGTCGGGTTGTCACTTTTTTCTTGTGACTCTGGATGTCTGATTGAGCTAAAATTTTCACAGGTTTATTATTTCATGTACATGCTGGACGAAGTGTGAGTGCTACTCTGTGACCTTTGCCAATCTTGTATGGTACCTTTAAAGGTACTTTCATACTTTGGTAGCACACCGAAACAAGACATCTTCACAGATTTGCCTTTTACCTACAGGGTATAAAGATGGTGATGGTAGAAACATACAGTTAAAATTGTTCTGCCTGAAATGGTGTATTTATCCAGAAAAGAACAAAATGGGGGAAAAGAGTGAACCAGTGACCAAAATTATTTTTGATCCTTTATTCCTGTACACTACCTTCATGGGAAGAAAAGGTATCACCAAGACCTCTAGAAGATAATGCACAGCATGTACTAAGATGCTTCAATCTCTTATAAATTCAAATCGGCGGACGGGGGGGATAGATAGCTCCGTCATAACCTCACAGAACTCATCATCCAGTCCCCATCGACCCACTTGGCAATCTCTGTTGCTCATCGCTCAACCTCCTACGTCAACCTTTGCCTCCGCACGGGTCTATTGAGGATGACCATGTACATGTATGGAGACTTTGAGAGGGGCATCAGGGTAGTTTGTATCTAGACCCTCTATCATTATTGAACAGTATTGTCCCCCCCCTCCCCCCTTTGGCATTGAATACTCCACTTTCAATCGGACAGGACAGTTTCCGGAGTGACCTGGTCCCCCTTCAGGGTTTAATCCATTTCTCTAGTATTTCTTAATACAGCGTCACATTGTGGTCTTTTTTATACCATGTTTATCTTTGTGTAGCCGCTAGGTTGCCAATATTAATTGTCTTACGGAGGAAATTAGGCCTACCGGTACTTGTATTCGGTTATATCCTTTCTGTAAACCTTTCTTTTTTCTTTTTTGCTGTATACATTTGTTATTATATGCTAAGTATATGGCTAGTTTTTCTTTGGCATGATGTGTGCAGTGCCGAATTTGCATTTTTGATGTATGAATTGGGCTTTGAACCCGCATTATAGGATTCTATTACATAGTGCGTTGATTTATACATGCACTGCACTTGTTACTTAAAAACAAGTGTTATGTTATTAAAAACCTTTTTGTACCAGTACAGTGGAACGTCAGTATAACAAACACCGCTATACCGATCATTTGGCTATACAGAACATTTTGCTTTACCAAATAGGCCTATTTGGCTATACAGAACATTTGGATATACCGAACATTTGGCTTTACCGAACATTTGGCTATACCGAACATTTGGATATACCGAACATTTGGCTTTACCGAACATTTGGCTATACCGAACATTTGGCTATACAGAACATTTGGCTTTACCGAACATTTGGCTTTACCGAACATTTGGCTATACCGAACATTTGGCTATACCGAACATTTGGCTATACCGAACATTTGGCTATACCGAACATTTGGCTATACCGAACATTTGGCTATACCGAACATTTGGCTATAGGCCTACCGAACATCATCCCCGGCTTTCAACTTTTGTGTACAATACATACCCGATATGGTTCTTTAACTCATAATAATGAACGACCACTATAACGGACAGTATTTGTGTATCCCGCCATGTTCGTTATAGCGGCTTTCCACGGTACATGTTATGAACTTTTGCAATCTGCTCATCAGCAAAAATAATGACCTGTAATTTATAAAAATGCTTGGACGCTTTTCGATCCTAGCAGGATCTTTATCGAATGCTTAAAGATCATGGTAGGATCGAAACGCATCAGGCCCTCCTAACTCCAAGCTCTTAATATACCATTGTAAGGCTGGACAACCTTAAATACATGATAGGGAATATGGTTTGCGATAAACACCATGTGTAACTCTCTTTGGAGTATAATTTGGTTCTGAGGAGGACCAACTGCAACCGACGCAATGTTTCCCAGGGCAGTATCTACTCTGTCCAAGTGACCATCCTCATGAGAGACTGTACCATATGTACTCTCTCTCTCTCTAGGTCGTAGACAAGCCTTGCATCGTCACTTTTCGATACTTCCGGCCAGCATGCTGATGCTTTGCACTCCTGCGTCCTTCTTGAGAATGTCTAGATATGTTATTGTGGGACGTCCTCGTGCCCGGTGCCCATGCGCTGGTTCCCACAACACCTGTTTGCTGGCCAGCAGCTCTTGGTGTCTTTGGCAGTGTCCAGCAAGTCTCATTCTCGTGGCAGCTATTTTGTCGCTCACCCAGGATACTCTTGACATTATTCTTCAGACACTTTCATAAGGCCAGCTAGTTGACCGGATAAGGTCCTTAAACGACAAAAATTAAGGAATCCTAAGGCTGGCACTGCTCCAGCCAAGCTCAATTTGTACCAAGTCCTTCCCCCTCTCCTCTAGCACCTCTTCACTCCCCCTCACGGCTTGATACCCCCTCCCCTCTCCCGCCCACGGTAAATAAAGTTTAACTACTATTACTCAAGGGCTTTCTCACAACATCCCTTGGCCGTGCACAAGCTCTCCAATATTTTGCTGGCATATGAAACAGCATTAGGGGACATCCCGGGATGGATAGCTTTTCAAATCTCCCCCTTCCTCCCTCCGTTTCCCCTAAGAAATTATCCATTTTGAAATTGTTTATCAGTTTGTGGATCTATAGGATCTGAGATGGCAATGTCTGCCTGCCCTGACTGAGGAAATGGAGGGGAATTTCTGGATTACATTTGGATCGGGAGGAAGAATCACTTTTTAATGGAGGACGGGATAGGATGAAGCCCAGGATGAACGCATCCCTCCAGCTTCCCCCACCCCAGGGGCTGACTTCACAAACGTTTTGCGATCTTTGCTAAAGCCCAAATCCATTGCTTAACGGAAAATCGATCGCTACTTTGCATACCAATTTTCTGTTTGGCGATGGATTTGGGCTTTAGCGATGATCATATCACAAAACGTTAGTGAAATCGGCCCCAGGGCCCTGACTTCCTGTTTTTGTTTTGTTTTGTGGGGAAGCCCAAATCTATACAGAGATGCAACTTTTCAGATTTTATTTTCAGTTTTTCACCCCAATTCCGAATTTCCCCCTTTAAATGTTTGTACAATTTCTTTTCAAGTCTCCTCAAGATGGTATTCACTTATCTTCTGCCATGTCACTGCCTTGGATCTAGGGGCCTGTTTGTTTCGGACGAATCCTGCGGATCCGGATCCCATTTTAGCGTACGTAACCCTGCATAGGAGAAGGATCCCAAAATATCGGATCCTTTGCGTGAAACAAACAGGCCCTAGGTGTGTGTCTATACACACAGTGCATAAATGACTCTCTTGCTATAGCACAGACAGTCATTTTCAGATTTGTTTTTGGCACAGGCCAGTTGCATATGATGTCAATACCTCTACAGCCTTCTGATTTTCAGACGTAGGGAGCAGGGTCCGTGATGGAATTCAATTTTTGCTCAGTCACAAGTTGCTGAAAAAGCAAGCAGGATTGGCATCTGTAGTGTTTTCCCATGTCTGGTTTTGTCTGGTGCTATAGTCATAGATCAAATATATCCACTGGCGTAGGCAGGGGGGGCCAGGGCCCCCCTATTCATCCCCTAAAAAAAAGAAAAAAAAAAAAAAAGAGGGCTCTGCATGCTCCTAACCCGCCCACACCCCCACAGACAACACCAACGTGCCTCAATGCTGGCGCGCGTATTCAGTAGGCCTAGTGCATCCAATGCGCAGGCCTGGTCAAGCCGGTATTGGCTAAAATGTACATGTTGGCCCCCCCTATTAAAAAATCCTGGGTACGCCACTGATCATATCTGTTGAAATCTCTGAAATTATTTCTTGTTGTTTTGTTGCACGATGGAAGATTTTAGTGCATAGGCTCTGTGTTACGCTTTCTCTCTCTGACTTCCAAGTTCAGTGGAATGCCACTGTCACAAACTAAGCAGGATCCACAGATATTGTCTGTTCTAGTGGTTGTTGTTTCAGTGATTTAAAGGTAGTATCATTCTTTGCCAAAGTTGATAGAACAGCTGTGGTCTGTTCATAATTTGATTTATCATGAAATCAAAACAAATCTGTGAAATTTTCAGCTCAATTGATCATTGGAAACAGTAGAAAGTAGAAAAAACAATTGCGATTGTTACGCAAAATGATAAGGTAATTGTAATTGTGAGGTTTTGATCTCGAAGATCAAAACTGTGTTTAGTCTTTTGTTTTAGTCATTTCTGGATGAATACAGCATTTCAGGCGGAAAAATGTTAACGGTAGGTTTCTACCATCACCATCTTTACACCCTGTAAGTTATACTTAAATCTGTGAACATTTCTGGTTTGGTTTGCTACCAAAATCTTAATCAAGAATGTTTGGTATCTTTTGGACATTAATTACATGTATGAGCCAAAGTTGATGTTCGGTGTAGCCAGATGTGCAGTATCTAGGTACCATTCCTTATATGGTGCCATTCCTCTGTAATGGTTGAAAGTGTCATCCAAAAACCAGTCCCATCCCATAACATTCAAGGCCTTTGATTTTCCATGCAAAGATAATGAGCAAAATAATTGAATGGACTTCATTGCCCTTTGAAACCGGATTCGCGTTAAAGGTAGTATCATACTTTGGTAAGAAACCAAAACAGAAATGTTCACAGATTTACATATAACTTACAGAGTATGAAGATGGTGGTGGTGGAAACATACTGTTACAATTTTTCTGCCTGAAGTGGTGTACTTTTAAGTACAATATCCAGAAATTAGTAAAACAAGGACCGAAAATCTTTTTGATCTTTTAAAAGATCAAAAATAAATGAGAAAAGACTTAAGATATACTGTGGCTGTTTTTCACGATTTTCTCAAAAAGTGAGCACCGTATGGGACTAAAATTTTCACAGATGACTGTGACTGTATCTTCCTTGATATTTTTGCCCATGAATCTGTACTTCTTTGACAAAACCAAAGTATGATACTACCTTTAAGAAACGAACCACAAAACCAGAATGCTAAGGAGAGAGCAGTTCTTCAAAAAGATGTGTGGTCGTTTGTCGACATTCCGTTGAAATATTCATCAGCGCAGTTGAAATGTGGATCATTAATACAGTCGGCATGTTAAGCTTCATTACGCTTTATTATTGAAGGTGAGACTGTTCTCATCAAAACTGGGTCTTCGAGAATGGACCATTTTTTTTTGAAGAAGGAGGTTCTGTAAATGGACAGTGTATGATGTTGCGGAACGGACAATGATTTGGCCTTTTTGTATTAATCAGCAATGTCATCCTTGAAGGGTGTCTATGCCCAGGGTTGTGTATTTGCTCAACCCCAAGACTTTTATCATCGGTTGCTCAACAAGAACCATTAACAGACGATCTCTCATCCAAGTAATTTATGAATTAACGTCTTGTGTGCATTGACCGTAGCTGTGTAACGACCGACCGTGATGAATGGCCCCATAAATTACGGGAAAACGACCGTACCAACAGTGGAAGTGGTTTGTCATTGCAGCTCCTCGCAGATTTCAAAGAAAATATGTAGATGCGTTGCAGAGGCTTAGCTGGTTGGATTCTTCGTGTAAAAGGGCTGGTTCACATCCAGAGGGCAATTTTATGGAGCTGTTAAGCACAACAAATTGTTTGCCTTGCTCAATATTAAAACAAACCACCATTACAAAATTCTATTGGATATTCATGGTCAGCAAACATCAGCCAAAGAACAAGGCTCTTTCATTAGACTGGCGCCTTTGAATTATCTCCAGATAAAGGCACCTTATAAATGTTTCAGTCAATTTTTCTTTGTTCACTTCTCAATGACTTTAAATTCAGTTAGTTTCCCGTGTGGTTAGTTGATGAGTATATTAATTAAAAAGCCGTGTCCTCTTTGAGTGATCCCCCATGTACTGTTTCCAGGTTGCAGCATTGTTGTGCGTATCGGTGAAATAATCCTCGGGATATGGCGGTGTGTGCATGGTTTCATGGCTTCTGACTGCCAAACGAACAAAGATAATTGACTACTGGGGTCACCACCAACGTTGGGCTGGATAGCTCAGTTGGTAGAGCGCCTGTATGGTATTCAGGAGGTTGCCGGTTCAAATCCCACTCCAGTTAAATGTTCTTTGTTCACTTTTCAATGACTTTATATTCAGTCAGTTTCCCTTGTCATGCTTGTGGTTATTTGATGATTATAAACACTGTATTATTATTATTATTATCCTTGGCTCCCAATTTTTGTTATACCGAATATGAACAACCACTATAAAGGACAAAAATGTGCATCCCGCCATGTTTGTTATATAGCTCCACTGTATTGCAATTATTCATACCTTGGATGGAGTCCGGCCACAAGCCTTCATGTTCACAAAAAGATTTTTTTTTACGCCAGATTGTCTAGATGTATCCGTAAAAAGCCTTGTCACGTTCATGGGTCCACGGTGTGAGAATAATATAATACCTGCAAGAATAATTAGGTCTGTTTAGAACATGAGCAATATCGAGACTTTGACAAAGCCAAATGTGGCCTTCAAGTGTGTGAGCACAGAGCAGCAACACGCTCAAATGGACTTGCACTTTTATGAAAAAAAAAAAAAAACGTATTTAAAAAAGGTATTTATGAAAAATTAAATGAAGAGAGGTGGAGGCTTGCGCGGGCCATCGCGTTTGCGGCAGGATAGCGTTTAATATTGCAGGGTCATGTGCCTCCGACAAGTTTCGATCATTCCTGATTTCGTTGGGAAGCTGGTATTCTGTGTGGGTGCTTTCATGTATTTATGCGTTGGGAGTCCCCAGCGTCGTGCTAAACTCTGTTGTAGTGTTGGGTACGCAGAATGCGGATGATTATGAAGAGAGAAGTTCATGTTTGGTGAGTTATTGAAGGGAGTGTCACAATCTCATGTGTGGTTCTGACAGCATTGTATACTTCCACCAGTACATGCCGGTAACGACGGCAAGGTGATGAGGATGACTGATCATCGTCCATCCTTGTATCCCCGACTCAACAAACCTAAGCTCCAATCCGCCAAAGTCTCAGGATTGTGTGTTTTTGGCTGGCTTGTCAGCATCACCATAGCAACTGTGAACCGTGACATCACACTTTGCTCGGCAATGAAAATTGATTAGATATTATGCATTAAAATCTTAGCGTTTGAGAATAATTATTTAAGAAATGTGATGGAAAAACAAGAGAGATAGTTATCAGTACCGTGACCGAAACAAGCGGGATGGGAATGTGTGGAGATATATGACCCTTTATAGTGCTTTTTTTGGTCTGTCTTTTGTATTAACCAGAGACAATTTTGAATAATTCATTGATCCATTGAGAGAATTCTTTTAAATGTAGTATCATACTTTGGTAAGACACCAAAACAGAAATGTTCACTGATTTACATATAACTTACAGGATATGAAGATGGTGGTGGTAGAAAGTTAGAAACATACCGTTAAAATGTTTCCACCTGAAATGGTGTATTTATCCAGAAATTAGTAAAACAACGACCGAAAATCTTTTTGATCTTTTAAAAGATCAAAAATAAAAGAGAAAAGACTTAAGAAATAATGCGGCTGTTTTTCACTGTTTTCTCAAAAAAATGGGCACCGTATGGAACTGAAATTTTCACAGATGATTGTTACTGTATCTGTTTTGATATTTTTGCCCATGAATCTGTATTTCTTTGATAAAAACCAAAGTATGATACTACCTTTAAGATACAAGCACCTGAAAGATGCTTGGCCCTTCCCCTCCCTCCTACACACATGATCAAGAGAGCGTGAAGGAAGCGTCTGCCTGTGGATGGAGAGCATCCCATGCATGGAGACCCTCTCCAGGAGGATAATCTTATTACTCTTTCAAGATGCCATGCAGAGCCTCGTTAAGATACAACCACCTGAAAGATACATGTACTAGCCCTGTTTCTCCACACCACTCCGCCTCCCAACCCCTAACATACACACCAAGGGAGCATGGAGGATGCCACCATCTGTAGAGATTTCCCCTTAGCAGAGAAGTTGTTATTAGGCCTACTCTCTTACTGGTATGCAGTGCTTCTTTAAGATACAACCACCTGAAAGATGCATGAACTAGCCCAGTTTCTCCACACCGCCTCCCACCCAACCCCTCACACACACACCAAGAGAGTGTGAAGAGGCCACCGTGTCTGTAGAGAATTTCCCCTTTCTAAAGAAATTGTTATTAGGCCTACTCTCTTAAGATGGTATGCTGGGCTTCTTTAAGATACAACCACCTGAAAGATACATGTACTAGCCCCCTTTCCCTACCCCCTCTCCCTCCCCTCCCCTCCCACCCCCTCACATACACACTGAGAGAGCATGAAGATGACACTGTCTGTAGAGAATATTCCCCTTACCAGAGAAATTGTTATTAGGTCAATACTCTCTTAAGATGGTATGCTGGGCTTCTTTAAGATACAACCACCTGAAAGATGCATGTACTAGCCCTGTTTCACCACACCACACCACACCACTCCGCCTCCCCACCCCTCACATACACACCAAGAGATGGAATATGCCACCGTCTGTAGAGAAAGTTCCAGAGAAATTGTTATTAAGCCTACTCTCTTAAGATTGTATGCAGGGCGTCTTTAAGATACAACCACCTGAAAGATGCATGTACTTGCCCCGTTTCCCACCCCCTCTCCCTCTCCTCCCACCCCCTCTCCCTCTCCTCCCACTCCCTTACATACACGCCAAGAGAGTTTGAAGATGCCACCGTGTCTGTAGAGAATTTCCCCTTTCCAGAGAAATGGTTATTAGGCCTACTCTCTTAAGATGGTATACAGGGCTTCTTTAAGATACAACCACCTGAAAGATGCATGTACTTGCCCCCCTTTCCCCACCCCCTCTCCCTCCACCTCTCCCACCCCCATCCCCTCACACCAATAGTGCATGTAGTACGCATGCTGTCACTGTAGAATATCGTAGCATGGGACATCCTTTCCAGGAGGCGATCATGTGGTAATAATGAGCATTAGGCCGGCTGATTAAAAACAAGAGGCTGGTGTGTCCCTTTAAGCTCTCCCATAGGTCGGCAATGTGTGCACAGTGTAATCACTCAGAAATCCTTGTCCGGTCCTTAAAGGAAACACACAGGCGGGGTTGTTCAAGTTGGATTTTTGTGGAAGAAAATTCATTCTGTTTGTTCAGTTTATTAAAGTAATGGACATCAGCAGCTGATTTCATGAAACTTCAAATGTTGCATACGCAACATTGTGTTGCGTATTTTTTACGCAACATTTTCCTGCCTTTGGTTGCACAAGTTATGTCCGTTTCACAAAACTTACGCAACATTTGTATGCTGCGTAAGTTACTCAACATTTTCGTGAAATCGGCTGCAGGCCTCGTGCTTAAAGTTTCTTTTTACTAACCCGTAGGAAGCTTTACTATACCAATGATACCAATGATGGGAACACCCAAATGTCACTCAGGTCTCTACTTTCAGTTCGAAGAGTCTCACGAGCATTACGTGTTGTTTCAACTTTCTCTCCCTTCCCCAGATACATAAATATCAGAGAGAGAGAAAAAAAAAACATTCGGCAATTCAGTCGAGGCTTATTGGTTCAAATTGATTTAACCTGGGGCCAATTTCATGGCGCTGCTAAGCACAAACATTTCCTTAGCACAAAAATGTCTTGCCCAATAAAACAACAAACCACCGTTGAAAATTTCATTTGATGTTCATGGTCAGTGAACAACTGGCAAAGAAAAAGCAATCACAAGTGATACACAACACATGGAAATGTGGTTGTTAACCCTGTTTTTTATTAAGACTGAAATGTCATGCTTAGCAAATGTTTGTGCTAAGCAGCGCCGTGAAATTGGCCCCAGATCACATCCGATGACGTGAAATTGCGTCATGTGTTAACACTACGCTCACAGAGTTGGTTTGCGGCGACGAGGCATGAAAAGGAGTTAGCTAGGGTCACCTTGTGTATGATGATTTTGTTCAGTGCGACTCACGTCACGACATGTTGTGTGAATTTGTTTTCCCGATCCCTCCCAGCACCAGCTTACCGGATGCTCTCTGTCATTATGTGCAATTGCATTAACAGCAAGGTCAAACTCCATGTCTGTGTGCTAATATTGTGAAGGCAAATTAAAAGGAGAACAAAATATCACTCCACATTTGGGTTTAAGGCCAGGGGCCAATTTCATAGAGCTGCTTAAGCACCAAAAAGCTTGGTAAATAAAATCAGTATGCAAGTCAAAACTCATTGTGAATGATATGCTCAGCAAACATTGGCTGAATACAGGTCAAAAGCAGTAAACATCACATGAAAATTTGGTTGGTAATCCTGTTTGATCAAGGAAGACTTTTCATGCTTAAACAATTGTGCTTGAGCAGCTCTATGAAATTGGCCCCAGATCTGCAATGATGACTGTGACTATGGCTAATGATGGCTGTAATCAGCCATAGGGTTGTGCACAAACTTTACTTACCTATTTCCAAGTAATGGCTGATGCTTGCAGATGTAACGGCTGTGGCTATGGCTATGGCTTTGGCTATGGCTATGGCTATGGCTATGGCTATGGCTATGGCTATGCCTACGGCTACGGCTATGGCTATGGCTAAGGTTGTGGCTATGGCTATGTCTAAGGCTGTGGCTGTGGCTATGGCTGTGGCTATGGCTATGGCTGTGGCTATGGCTATGGCTGTGACTATGGCTGTGACTATGGCTGTGACTATGGCTGTGACTATGGCTGTGACTATGGCTGTGACTACGGCTGTGACTACGGCTGTGACTACGGATGTGACTACGGATGTGACTACGGCTGTGACTACGGCTGATGCTTGCCAGAGGTAATGGCTGTGACTATGGCTGATGCTTGCAGACAACAGTGCATCTGCATAGTCCGTGCGTAGAGGCATGCAATATCCATAGCTGCAACTAGCCATTTGGGAAAAAAAGATCATGATAATGATAATAAAAATAACCGAGGATAGATACTATTATACAAATAATGAATGTTTATGAGTGGAATGGTAAAAATAATTTCATGAGGTGACAGATGGACTGTTCCATTTCACAAGGCGAAGCCGAGTGGAATGGAACAGTCCATCTGTCACCGAATGAAATGATTTTTTCCATTCTACGAATGTGAAACATTCATTATTTGTTTTATATAACATCTAAGTAGATCTTTGTCATTTGATTTTGATTGGAGGATAACATTTTAAGAGTTAGCGAGACAAAAAAAAGCTTAAAATCTTGGCAAACTATTATGCTCTTATTACAGTAATGCGCGTTGCACACCAACGCGTACGCGCGCACGCAGTGACAAATAAATGGAACGCCGCTTGACCAATCACGTATTCGAGTCCCTGGCGTGCAATGGTACAAATCGGATGGCACCAAAAATGCACGGTGGATGGAACAAATTTCAACGGTTGTGATGTAAGCCATGAATTGGTCTATTTATCAAATATCACGTGACATACAATCCTCCAATCAAATGACAAGGATCTACTAAGGTGTTATATAAAATATGGAGACATTCCCATAGGGTTGTGCACAAACTTTACTTACCTATTTCTAAACAGCATTCAAACACATGAACTTGAAATTGACATCTATATTATTGAGAGCATTCTCTGTCTTCTATTAAAATATGGATATAAAATATGTATTTAAAAGGTAGCTCAAACCTTAGGTCTTCAAAATGCCTCCCTAATAGTGCTGCGCACTTGCGCTAAAAATAGCACACTGGATCTCAGACAAACATTGCAAACATGTGTGTGCATGCATGTATGTGCATGCATGAAGTTTGTCTGACATCCGGGGATTTTGCGGTACATGCGCGTGCTGGCCAAATCACTCGTGTGAGGTCATTAGTGCGGAGCGCTATTCTCAATATCTCCCACCAAATAGGTTTTTCTTTTCAGATGTCTCCCTAATACCCTATTTGTAAAAGTACTTACATTTATAAAGCATTGTATATCCATTAAATTACTCAAAGGCCCTGTACATTACAAATCACAAATCATAAATAATAGAAGTCAAGCAAACATGAAAAAAAAAAAGTGCCTTGGAGACATTGGTCTGGGTAACAGTGCCCAAGCTTTAAAAAATATCATGCAATGCTAGACGATGACTTTGGGGAAGGTTTGTGTTGAAAAGGGCCAAGAGAAGAATCAATGATCCTGACGTACATCACACATTTGTCACTCTGCGTTTGGCTTTGTACTTGCTGTGATTTTAGAGGGAATGCAAAATAATGATTGTGATCTTCTTTAAATGTGAAATCAAAAACCTTGGGGACGTGCTGCTAACATCCTATTACCTACCCTCCTAGCAACTCGGGCGTAACAGCACGTAACGTGGCCGTCCCTTTTTTGGTCTCTGATCGGCTTTTAAGGAATTGGTAATCCATTCTTCGACTGTCACGAACCGTCCCATCATAATGCATTATTAAGTCCAGGATTAATTATACAGATTAGCTAGGTCCCGACATGATGATTGTTCACGTGAGAGAAGAATTCTTCAATCTTCATGAACAGAGAACAGATGTGATTACAAAGATGGAGTACTGTGGCCCTGTGGTCTGGCATGTCGCACTCAAGATCTTGTAGTCAATCTACAAGATTGTGGGTTCGAACCCAGCCATGGGCTAGTGGTGCTTGTGTCATTGGTCAAGATGCTTTATCACACATTGCTCCTCTTCACCCAGGTGTAAATAGGTACCTGTGAGGGTAGAGATGGCTTTGTGTGTTTGATTAGCCCTTAATTATACGCTTTGCAAGCAGCTGCGGGCTGTATACTCCCCAGGGAGCTGAGATGGTTTCAGGAATAAAATGGGTCCGATGACCATGCATAATAATAGTGTAAAGCGTTGTGATACAATTTGTGTAAAAACGCTACATAAATGGCAAATTTATTATTATTAATTATTATTATTATCATAAACATGAGTGCTCTCACAAAAGGAAAGTCCAGCATTGGAATCAAGCATTGTAATCTTTTGAAGTCTGAAATTACCTTTAAGTTGTCCACCATGTGATCATCAGAAACCTTGGCATTTTTATAAACTTCTTCCAGGCAGCCAAACTCCTTCCCCGCCTCCAAAAAAACCTTTACACATAAGCAGCCTCAAATTTATATTGACTCAGAATCTCTCATTAAATTCCGTGTTGACATTGTCCCAAACGAAAGGAAGCGAATATTGAGCAGAAAGCATACGCATATCTTTTTTTCGTCGAATTTGGGTCAGTTCCTTTCATGTATGAAGAAAATGTATGAAGCGTGCTATGTATAAGAAACTACAGCGGCATTTGGTTTTATTGCAAAAGAAAACCACTTAACTTTTTTTTGCGGCTAGCTAGGAATAGATTTTGTCGGGCAATTCACGTCACAAAATGTCAATGTTGGCACGCTGGTCGGGCAGTGAGGTTACCCAAACATCATTCCATCAGCATGATGGCTTTTTTTTTTATCTGCTAATGATTGTTGGTGATAATGTTGTTTTCCTTACCTTCATTTTGTTGTTTTGTCTGTTTTGAACTTGGCGAGTGATGACACCATCATGTTTGCCCGTGCACAGACTGCGAGTATTCACGTGGTTACATTTGTAGTAAACGTACCATCTGCTTTCCTGAATGTGATGTCGCGAGCGCGGAGCCCTAATATGAATCATTTATAGCGTGCAGAAACTATGTCTATATTCGTCTGGCTAATCAAGCACATATATCTCTATCCTCACAGGTACCCATTTACTTTTGGGTGAAGAAGAGCAATATGTGACAAAGCATCTTGCTCAAGGATGCAAGCACAGCTCGCCCATGGCTGGATTCGAACCCACAATCTGTAGATTGACCACAAGACCCTGAGTAGGACATGCCAGGCCAAGACACCCTTCATTCAAAAGAAGAGCATTGCATTGATGTGTTGTTCTGTCTTTTTCCCTAAATTGTCATTGTGCAGTACTGGTGAGAGGCAAGTGACATTCAAAGTCAACCCAGACATCATAAGGATGACCCCAGCCGAGGTAGCCGGAGCAGCAGGTAAGAGTACATTTTGAATATTTAAATGATTTTGGTCGGGAGATAGATAATATGCAAATTAGGCTTGCCCTTCACCGACTTTGATAAGCACTGTATTGGATTCAATTCACCCCGCTGACCCCAGCTAGCTTGGTGGCCTAGCGGTATGGCATCTGCACTAGTAAGCAGGTCTTGGGTTCGAATCCCACCTGAGCCAGCATGTGATTTTTTCACGTGCATGCACTAATAAGCACTGAGTATACAGTGCTCATCCAATTTGGTGAAGGGCAAGCCTAATAGCGCTCCGATGTCAGACAAACATTGACTCACACACGTAGTGTACATGCACGCGCACACCCACGCACGTGTGTATGTTTGCAATGTTTGTCTGAGGTCCGTTGCTATTTTTAGCGTAAGTGCGGAGCGCCATTTGCAGAAGATTAGATTATTTTTATGCAATAAAAGAATTGTTGATTTTCCAGATATAGATCACCTCACACATCCGGGTACAAGCATTTTTATGAACTTGACAACCGATGAAAACCAACATGTAGATGACGCAAGCTACGGACAAATCACGTACAAAAGACTGCCCATCGCTGAATTGCGTTTTAGATTTTTTTACATCGGCGTTCCACTGTAGCCCAATATTTGGTATAACAGTGTTCATTATAGCAGCATTTCACTGAACAGCGCTGCTAAGAGCTCATAGCCTAGTTCTTGTTGGCGACGGCCCCCTAATAAAAAAAAAATCAATTCTTATGGAATTTGCAGCATGTAGGATTCCTATGAGATGAAAATTTTACGTTTTTACAGAAAATTGATTTTTCTTCATCCTTTGATAGAAGGCCTGGTAACAGTGTTTAACATCCTACGTGAATATTACAAACAGAAATTTAGTTTTGTAGCAAAAAAAACAAAAACAAAACAGAAGGTGAAAAAGCAGAATTAATAATCGCTTTGAGTTTGCGCATCCGCAACTCCACTGGAAAATCACTGGCTATAGAAATGCCTCCCTTCCCTCAAAACATAATCTGGTATGTTTCGCTGAATTGTCCTCCTGTTTTCCTCCGGTTTATAGGCAAAATTGATTTGAATCAGGATCAGGGGCCGATTTCATAAAACTTACGACGCGTCGCAGAGTTAATACGCATCCTTTCTCTATGGGCTCACCGCATAGATGCGACGCGTCGCAACCACGACGCGTCGCATATCAAGTTGCGACGCGTCGCAACCACGATGCGTTGCATATCGAGTTGCGACGCGTCGCAGATCTTTATGAAATCGGCCCCAGATGTCGTTTTGTCAACGTATTATTGGGGCATTCTGTTGATATTAAAAAAAGATGATTGGAAATTGGAAAAGGGGCATGTAAAATTGGAGCAATAATTCATGTCAGAGTGCATGCATATCTTGTTCACCCTTCATTTCATTTTTGTAAAGAACGGCTGCCGGCAAATTGGATTCTTTCGGCAAGTTCAGTTGCTCGGATTGCCGTGTATTTGAAGCAGCTTCAGCACTTTAAGATACCAAAAAGGCTGGAATTGATTTTTGGTTTGGTCAGGAAGCAACCTTTCATTTTCCTTCAAAACCCCCCTCTCTCTCTCTATGAGTAAAACACATTACCGGAATCTTTCGAGAAAGATCCTGCTAGGATCGCAATGCGTCATCAGGCCCTCCTAGCTCCAAGCATTGTATAAATTTCATGTCATTATTTTGGCTGATGAGCAGTTTGCAGCAGTTTATTACTCGTACATACACATAAACATGCTCAAAAAGGAGAGGGGGGCGGGGGGGGGGGGTTGAAAAAGATTCTGACTTGTAATATGAAACCGGCTGTCCGGAGGCAGTCACCGTGGTAACGGTGATTTTAAAAAAGACTGACCGTGTGGATTTGATGAGTTCTCGCTGTGGACACTGACCCTTAGGAATTCTGGGACCGGAAAAAAAGTGATAATAAACCTGATTGGAGATGGACGGACTTCTGCCCCGCGGTCTGTTTTCAGAACTCATAATTGCCTCGAATCCTTCGGCCAAGTTACAAAATATTTCAAGGATCGCTCCTTCAAAATTGACATTTTTATCAACCAGTTGAAACAGTATACTAAGGCCATAATGTCTCAAATCTCTGGCTGCGGCTGCAAATTACACACGTACCTATGGCAGCCGCTAGCCAGTCACTGCAACCGTTTCCACAGGCTAAGGTGTTATTTGCAGCCGCAGCCAGAGATTTGAGACACAGCTTGAAGGTACAATACATGATTGGTAAAGGTCACAGTACAGCACTCATACTTTGTCTGATCAAACATGTACACGAAATAATAAACCTGTGAAAATTTGAGCTCAATCGGACATCTGAGTCATGAGAAAATAACGAAAACCCAATTTAATTTTTCTTATAAAACATGAAGAATGCTTTTGATCTTACCCCAAGATCAAAACTGTTTTCGGCCTTTGTTTTACTAATTTCTGGATAAATAAAGCATTTCAGGTGGAAATATTTTAATGGTATGTTTCTACCAGCACCATCTTCATACCTTGAGTGAAAGGGGATAACTAAAACAACTCAAGTGAGGGTGTCTTTTATGTTTGTTCCAAATATCATTCGGACGAACGATCTTTGGAAAAGACACTAAATCTTGATTTCCTTAAAAAAAAACACAGCATCTGATGCACCAAGATTTCTCATGGTGACTGTTTGCACTGTTTATTTTTTTTATGGGAGGCCTTGCAAATCCTGTATGCTCCCTTTAACTCTGTCTTGAAGGAGGGCTTGTGTCCGGTCAGTCGGACGGTATTCTGAAGAAATGCAATAGCCCCCTCTATTGATCCGTTTTTGAAAATTCAAGTGAAGTTTCAAAAATTTCATGTATCATTTCAGAGTATTATTTAGTATAGAAAGATCTGTTAACACTGCAAAATCCTTCACAGCACAACATTTAAAAACTTTGGAGGCCAAGTCCTCTTTTTATCGGATCAATTTTCTCTTTCTATTTAAAAATGTACATGTTCTCATCTTGAACGTAAAAGAAAAAAAAACATGTCTGTTTTCACCGGCATGGCATGAAAAATCTATGATTCAATAATGCTGGCTGTGTTGATTCAGTGCAGTGGGGCCACACGTGCTGCATGTGAACTAGGCCACGCCATATGCTGAGGTTTTTATGTTTGTTTTATAATATGAATCACGCGATGTGAATCCGTGCCCGGCGATCGGATTTGCTCTCCGAGTCGTAACAATTAGTTCTTGTTCTCCAACACCTGGCGTGCCACATTTTTTTTGTTTTCATTTGAAGTAAAAGGGGTAAAATGGTGCCTTTCCGCAGGTTACGTTTCGGGCATTTCTGTTTTGTTTTTCTTAAATACCGGTCACATGGTTGTTCAACATTTTTCATTCCGCAATGATGTCATCTATCCTAGCTCTCTTGGGATGGGAACTGCAAGTTACGTCCTCGTAGTACTCCCTAGCTCTTCTGAGTCTGTGAAAATATGCTTTAAACTGTCGACTGCAGCACTTTGAATTTGGTGTTGCAGGTTTCATGCAAAATTGTGTAATATCTCGGATGCTGAATGCAAAATTGCAAATTATTTTGTTGTTCATTTTTATTTTGTTTTTTAGATATATTTTTTCCTGGAAAATGCATTGCTTCTGAGGGAATTGATTATAAAAGTTTACATTTGGCTGCAGAAACTGATAACCCAGCAGGCTGGTAATAATTAAGTTTTAAAGCTGACAAATAAGACACCACCAACATAGGGCTGGATAGCTCAGTTGGTAAGAGTGCCTGTACGAGTGTATGGTATTCAGGAGGTCACTGGTTCAAATCCTTCCCTGGTTGTATTTTTTTGTTCATTTCTGATAAAGAAAAATATATTCTTTTTTTTTTCATTCCCTGCTGTAATAGTTCATAAGAGTTTGAAAGAAAAACAGGAGTTGTTTGCAGTATTGGATTAAAGATAATATCATACTTTGGTTTTTGCCAAAACAATGCAGATTCATGGACAAAAATATCAAGAAAGATACATTAATAGTCATCTGTGAAAATTTCAGTCCCATATGGTGCCCAATTTTTGAGAAAACAGTGAAAAATGCTTGTTGGTATTTTGAAATCTGTTCACATTTTATCTCCCTGAGATCTCCCTGAGATCAAAACCGTTTCTGATTTTTTGTCTTTGGTTTTTAATACTCTGGATAAATACAGCATTTCAGGCAGAAAAAATGTTAACGGTATGTTTCTACCATCTCAATCTTTATACCTTGTAAGTCGTTGGTATAAGATCTGTGATGATTTATGTTTTGGTATCCTCCAAAGCATGATGTTACCTTTAAACTTGTATTGAAATGTGTTGAGGATGAGTCAAACTTTGCTTTAAGTCTTGGTTGTTACCACCACAATTCATTTTCTGTTGCAATTTGCAAATGCTGTCTTTACCACATACAAAGGCGGCATCCTTGTGCGTTTACACAAACATCATCTCACCTTTGTGTTTGCACATTCAATAATATTTGTCTGTGTACGGAACATCTGCTCACACTCCAGTGTACATTTACATATGACACGTGTGTTACCGTGATCACATGGATTCAGAAAAATAATTCCCCGTCTGATCGCTTTCGGCAAAGTATAAAGGTAAATTTTTTTTTTGCCAGTTAGCAAAGAATTCGAAGCCCCGTTGTTTGTGATAATTATATAGGTCCTCTTCATTCACCATTGGATCTTCCATTATACAAAATATTCTACATTTGCCTTCTTTTTGTCAAGAAACATTTCCACCTTGTATGTAACAACAACATTATTTTAGGAGCATATACTATCTAAGACACGCGGTGATGAGACTTATTTTGGAGGAAAACAGATACAATCTCAGGCCGTCCATAAAAATCATTTAATTTAATATACACCGATCCTACGGCGCGACCATGGAGGTAGGAAACACCCGCCATTACTGCAGTGTCCCCGCCCATATTTTGTCCGGCAACAAAATAATTTACGGTTGCCGCACTCAATATTGCAGGGTGTATGTCCCCTAATTATGGGACGTACACCCTGCAATTATAGAGTGCGGTGGAGTGTAAATTATTTTGTTGGCGGACAAAAGGTAGGCGGGGACACTGCAGTAATGGCGGACAGTCTATTCCGGTAGGTCAATATCCAGTCTAGCAGTAAAAGGGTTTAAAGGTAGTATCATACTTTGGTCCAAAACAGAAGTGTTCACAGATTTACCTATAACTTATACAAGGTAATGTATAAAGATAGACGTGGTACAAATATGTCGTTTCAATTTTTTTCCGCCTAAAATTTTTCCAGAAATGAGCAAACAAAATACTTGAAACTTTTTTGATCTCCGAGATCAAAACCTCAGAAATACAATTACTATAATACAATTTTGCGTAACAATTGCACAGTTCACCGTTTTCTACTGTTTCCAATGATCAGTTCAGCTGAAAATTTCATAGGATTGTTTGTATTCCATAAGAAAATCAAATTGTGAACAGACCGTAGATGTTCTATCAAATTTACGATATTACCTTTAATAGGCTATTTCTATTTATCAGATAACCATGCACAATTGAAGCGAAATATCAGACTGAATTGTTCAACTGCTTTTGATACTCGCCTCCAATCAATTGAGATTAAATCGATTCACACTCAATTCCTCTTTCTAAACTAGGTCATGGAGAACAAAATTGCAACATCTTTGTTCTGTCCAAAATACGAACACAATTAAAAATACATACATGTGCATTAGTTAACCTATGGGAACGGATTGGAGTTTAAAAAAAATCTATTCTGTGATTTGCATGGTCTTTTATCGATCAGTCGGCATGCTTTTTGCATTTTTTTCCTGACAATTTTTTTATTTCTGACAAAGAGGAGTGAAACAGAATTTTGTATACAACTGATACCATCTGCAGTGCAGCAGCGATGGGTTGAAAAGCTTTGCAATGTGATTTGAATGGTTAAGTAGGTTTTTGAAGTCAGAAAATTCCACTCATTCAGAAAAAAAATTTTTTTTTGTTGTTGTAGCATAAAGGTATAATACATGATTGGTAATGATCACAGAACAGCACTCACACTTTGTCTGATCCAGCATGTATACATGAAATAATAAACCTGTGAAAATTTGAGCTCAATCGTCTAAGTCCCGAGAAAATAGCGTTTTTTTTCTTATAAAATAGAAACAATGATTTTGATCTCACCAAGACTTAAATTATTTGTTTAACACTTTTCGGAACATATAGAATTTCAGGCAGAAATATTTAAACAGGGTGTTTCTATCATGTCCATCTTTATACCGTGTAAGTTATAAGTATTTAAAATCTGTGAACATTTCTGTTTTGGTTTGTTTAATACCAATCCTGTGCTGTACCTTTGAAGGTTTTGCAGTTTTGATCTTTGATGCTTAAAATTGTAACGAGCAGAAATGAATGAAAGTGCATTGTGGCAGGAGAGAGTGTTCTTTGGTTTATTCACAGTTTCAATTCTTGATTACATTTTCACAGAAAGTTTTGTCCCGTGAAGGAAAAACCAACCTTCAACTATTATGATTAGAATAATCAAATATTGTCACCTGCCATTTGTGCTGATGTTTTTGTTTTTGCTTTATGCTTTATTGTAAATTAATCCTGTATACAAACACTGATCATGTAGGCCACACCCACCATAGAAACGGCCAAGCAACCACACATGTACACAGCTGTCATGATCACCCACACGCCATGCCGTATGTACTGCTATAATAATCAAACATTTGGTCCACTGCACGCCACAACCACCGAAAGCACTTCTCTCTGTTGGACTTTGGTTTTTTGAAAAAAAACCTTGCCGAGGCATCGAGAATCAGAATTACAATGAAAATATAAACACCGCTTGACCATGGTTAAGGATAAAACTCGGGTTTGTGAACGAATTGCCTTGTATAAACAGAAGTAAAGGTACTATCATACTTTGGTTTTTGTCAAAGAAGTACAGATTCATGGGCAAAAATATCAAGGAAGATACAGTCACAGTCATCTGTGAAAATTTCAGTCCCATACGGTGCCCACTTTTTGAGAAAATCGTGAAAAACAGTATTTATTAAGTCTTTTCTCTTTTATTTTTGATCTTTTAAAAGATCAAAAAGATTTCCGGTCGTTGTTTTACTAATTTCTGGGTAAATACTCCATTTCAGGCGGAAAAATTTTAACGGTAGGTTTCTACAAGCACCATCTTCATACCCTGAAAGTTATACGTAAATCTGTGAACATTTCTGTTTTGGTTTCTTACCAAAGTATGATACTACAGAATACAAAATATACAATGTTATGTCAGATAAAATGGCGGCAATTTGTCGGACCTTAAATCACGTGTTGTGATTGGTCAAAAATGTTTACGGTATGTTTGTGCCAGGTCCATCTTTATACCGTATAAGTTGTAAATCTTTGAGCATTTCTGCTTTGGTTTCCTACCAAAGTATGATGACAGTACCTTTAAAAAGACCATCCCGAGTGTACCACCTTTAAAAGCCACACAATAAACTGTCACCAGATTACCAACCATATTAAAAATTCTGTTTGGATAAAAATATTTTGACAAGCCTTATTGCCTTAACAGGGAAAGACATGTTCCCAGTTTATTAGTCCCAGTGCCATGGCACCATCCTACATCCGCTGCATGTAATGGATTGGATTATAGTACGGCGCCCATGTGACATTGAATTTCCCTGTGCATTAATTCGGCATCCCAATAAAAAGCAACGTATACTAATAAAACGAAAAAAGTGTGGACAAAACTGTTAAAAACGTATGTTGCCTATTTCATCAGGCTTTGATATGGATGTGTAATACTTGGAACAGTTTTTATTTTGCTTTAAATTTTGACTTGAATTCATCACACTTATTTAAGAGCAAAATGTGGAAATTGCTCAGTCACGAATATGCAATAGCCCCCTCTTGTGATAGAAATGGGCAAGGTTATATCACTCTATTTTGTGCAATGTAGTACATGTACATGTTTTAAATTCTGTAGTACAAATTTGACAGATTATAGATTATACATACTTTAAGTATGATTTTGTGTCTGCAGATCGAATGAACTGAAATTCACTAACATTGGGACACATTTATCAATACATAAAGCTGATTCAATTTTCCTTTCTGTAAACAATGTTGAAACAAAGACAACAATCTTCAGTTTGTATTTTCCCTCTGTGTTTTAAATTACTATTTGTATAGGGCTACAGTATAGTAGTAAGCATGCTCTTCTGAGAAAATATTGAATTTTTCTCTGACTTATTACAGGGGCAATGGCCCATCTCTGGGATTAGATTACTAAATCTATCTCGTCTTTTTTTTTTAAACATTGGCTTTGGCTTTGGTTGTGACTCTGGTTGCGGCTTTGGCTTCGGCTTCAGATCCATTATGTACTTTATTTCATTTGAGTGATAGGTATTGAAATCAAAGGTTTTGGCTACGGCTTCAAAGTAGATACTCTTGTTTGGAATAGAAAGAAGTAAGCCATTTGTGAGTTGAATCTGAATAGTATATCTGGCACACAGACTTCTTTCATTGCTCATTAACACCCAAGTTTGAATTTGCCAGACTAAAGACTCTGTTGCTATATATCACATGATTTGGGGCAAGCTTTTGCATAGTGATACCCATCTCTGGAATGGACTGGTTCCTTTGTGCCATTCTTATCCATTATGAACAGTTCATTGGTGCAGGACATCTCTTAAAAGCTTGCATGTGATATAGCAACAGAAACTGTGTCTTTAGTCTGGAGAATTCAGGTTTTGATGTTTACGTCCTTTGAAAGAATGCAGTGTACCAGATATTGTTCAATTTTAACTTGCGAATGGTTAATATTGGGATTGATCTTGGATAATGAACCATATAGCTTCCATCTTCAGCTTTTTAGATGAATGGGCGACGAAGCCTGAGCCGTAGCCCGAGGCAATATTCCGAGGAAAGAAAAATCTCTGTTTAGTTGGTGGATGGCAGGATGTACGATACTGACCACCATCTGCAAGCCAAATACTTGAAGCACGTTAGGAAAATATTGACCCGTCGCTTTCATTTCCTTTTCGTGCGTGGACGTAGATTGATTTCAGAATTCTGTTGCTTATTTGCTTGAGCTGTTTTGGGGCAGGATTTATCTCTGAAATGCACGGAATGACGTTTTGGGTCAGAAATATTTTCACTGCAAGCATCATCTACCTTTATAATGAAACTGATACATTAGGCTATTGTGTGTAATAAAGATGATGAATACTGTTGTTTGTCGTATTCACACTTTAAAGGTACAGTACAGGATTAGTAACATATCCTAAACAGAAATGTTCACAGATTTATGTATAACTTTTAGGGTATGGAGATGGTGCTAGTACAAACATATCTTTAAAATATTTCTGCCTGAAATGGTGTATTTATCCAGAAATTAGTCAAACAAAGACCGAAAACAGTTTTGATCTTGGGGTAAGATCAAAACCATTCTTTTTGTTTTTAAGAAAAATTGAGTCCGGTTTTCGCTATTTTCTTGTGACTCGGATGTCCGATTGAGCTCAAATTCCCACAGGTTTATTATTTCATGTACATGCTGGATCAGACAAAGTGTGAGTGCTGCTCTATGACCGTTACCAATCATGCATTATACCTTAAAGTAGTAAATATCAAATTTTCTTTTCATTTCAAAATCATTATTTCACAAAACAAGTACCGTAATTGTCAAATGCAAATTATAGTCAAAATGACTCAGGAAATTGAGTTCTATTTTACTTTATTCACTGATATCTGGATTGGTAATCCTATTTGACCTTTGTAAATTGCTTATTCATCCATTCAGTCATTAAATACCAGAATTATGATTTGACCACTTGCACTCTCCATACATTTGGAACAGGAAATTTTTTTGGGTTGCAAGGGATTTTTATCCTGGAAAAAAAAAGAAGACCGTATAAAGTTGTAATGTCACAGAAAGAAGCACTTCCGAGAAATCTCCTGCAGCGGTGAAATTCTGGTAGCAATTATTTATTTCGGCGTAGAAGGAAAAAAAATCCCTTTAAAGATCATCGTATGCCTATAAGGTAACGTGATCTATGTTTACCGGTTGGGCTAGGTGCAGCTGTCCCATCTGTCAGTATTTGCGAATCGGGGACGCAGGTGCCTGTGACGCAATGTTGCCACCGTAAACTCGAGGGGGCGCTCTCTTTGCCGACTTCACGTCCCGGGAGGATGCTCGAGCGAGAAACTTCGGTTGGACTTGATTTGACCCCGAAAAGTCTGTCGATCGGGCTCGGCTACTCGATAGTCGGGAAGCATCCTTAGGGGCATGGCCACGGTGGATGGTAAGAACGGGATCCGCTAGAGCTGTTCACACTGTGATATTATGAGTGTTTATGAAACGAAGGCTCAGGCTCCGTCTCAGGCTCCAGCTCCATTTTCATGAATCCATTCTGAAATAACGGGTATCAAAATAGAGGCTTTTGGCAACGGTTCAGAATAGATTCTCTAGTTTAAAAAACAAAACAAAGTGAGGTTCAGCTTCAATGAAAAACCACAACCTTTATTTTCATCATATGGATGACAGAGCTGAAGCCGTAGCCCGAGCCCGAGCCCGAGCCCGAGCCGCCATTTCGTAAACCCCATATGTCTGTGGTAAGTGGGGAACCACATTCAACAACCATTGGTGTACTTGAGCAGCTGCTGCTTCTTGAAAGTGCTCCGGGTTAATAATGAGCATAGCGACTAAAGGGGATGAGGGGAGCTCGTCTGAACGAAATAAAAATCAACCCTGACCCTCCAGGTTCTACCCATGTGAACGACACACGTCCTGCCATAACTGAGTCTTTCCCTCTCCATCATGATCTTACACCTGTGACACACAAAGCCTGTTGACGTAACTGGCACCAGACTGCACGCTAACTCAAATGACATCTCTCTCTTCTTATTTACTCACTGCTCGGATCAACAGGATCCAACACAATTTGCCCGATGTTATCAGTCGGCCTTGTTGGTTTTCCTTGCACAGGCAAGACTGAAAAAGAAAAACAACCAAACCCCAAACGCCTCAACTCGGGGGTTGTATGATAACATGTAGCATATCACATCAACTGCACCACCAGCCCTCTATATTGTTTTACCCTTTGGTATTATTTTCACAGGGGAACCTGCGACACCACCTGTAATTTTGTATTTTTTTGTGCGTGTGTAATACACTGATCGAGCCCACCGGGCTACTTAAAATGTGATTTATTTCATGTCTAGTCAATGCACTTTCGGGGGGAAGAGTACGATGGAAGAGTATGATCCCGGCATGGCATTATGCAAAGGCATGAGGCATACGGGAGGGATTGTCGGTCTCTGTATTATGAGAGAGCCGTGTCATGGGGTGATCCTCGAAAGGCCGTCCGTGGCATGCACCAAAAACTCCGAAGAGATATTAATCGACACGTATGCACGTGTTTACACACCGCGTATGGCTTTTTTTGCCTCACTCCCTTCTGTCTCTGGGCGGCGTGCGGGATTTTTAACGAGATGCCGATTGCTGGAAAACCTCTTAGAACATAGTAGGCCTTGTGTTTGGGGTTGAGGGAGGGAGGAAGGCAGGGAGACTGCGGTACCTAGGATTCCCCTCTTCCCCCTTGGGGTCCAGTAAAAGTCAAACCATTACTGTGCTTGCTGGGCAAACAGTTCGCACATGCAGTACAATTTTTTTTTTTTCAAAAGATGACGCCGTCCTTCGATGAGAAGCAGACACGCTTCGTCGAGGATTAAACTTCCGGGCGGTCACGGCCCATTGGTTATTAGGTGTCTGGCCTTTTGTATTGGATGGCACAAGCCCCTCGGACCAGGATGAAGTGGGGAAAAAAAAAGTAGCCAAACAGTATAAAGTGGGTCGTGGCACTTCTCTGTCGCATCCCTCGAGCAAAAGGACATTGCTTCTCTTCTTCTCTTTACCTTGGGAGGAGATAAGTGCAGGCCATGTGTGAAGGGTCAGTCTTGGTCAGCCCCTTGGATCCAGGACTAATGGCGTGCCCCTGTGAGGGAAGTTGTAGGGCTAGTGTGAATGGTCAGTCCTGGTCAGCCCCTTGGAGCCAGGACTAATGGTGTGCCCCTGTGAGGGGATTGCAGGTCTAGTGTGAATGGTCAGTCCTGGTCAGCCCCTTGGATCCAGGACTAATGGTGTGTACCTGTGAGGGAAGTTGTACGGCTAGTGTGAAGGGTCAGTCCTGGTCAGCCCCTTGGATCCAGGACTAATGGTGTGTACCTGTGAGGGAAGTTGTACGGCTAGTGTGAAGGGTCAGTCCTGGTCAGCCCCTTGGATCCAGGACTGATGGTGTGCCCCTGTGAGGGAAGTTGTACGGCTAGTGTGAAGGGTCAGCCTGGTCAACCTTGTTGATCCAGGACTGCCGGCCAGCAGACCCCTCTCGGGCTCCCCATGGGAAAGGGCTCCCTCTCACAAACCAAGGGCAATAATAATCGCTAAGTGCTTTTGGCCTGGGCATTTCAGTCACCTGTTCTATCAAGCTGGCTTTATTATCATCATCAGTGTATTTCAGCTGCATCCTATATTTCTTTAAAATCCACTCAAATTCACAGTCAAAAGATTAGTTCATTTAAAAACTCTCTACTTAGTGCCTGCAGGATTTTTCTTCAAACATTTTTTTTTTCGCGTCCGCTAAAAAGAATACAAATCTTTGTGTCAACTTCCTTTTTCTTTCTTTCGTTGTCCTGATTTCTTTTTGCCAAGTCGGGTATTGCATTCTCAATTGTAGATGTTTTTACTTCGGAATTCCCTATGGATTCCAGTCTCCTTCTCTGACAGAACTCGATTATTCCATCATTTCAAGTCCCTGGCCCGTCTTGGGGAAACCGGGGAAATGAAACTGGGACGAGCGCTTAAGTTGCACCATTGTAGCTCTATGGTTGCACTGACCGTAAGCTATCCATTTCAAAGTTCACAGCTGCAGCAGTTGCACAACGCGTATCAGTTTTTGTTTGTTTAGTTTTGCGGCATGGATCTTATTCTTCTTCTTCTTCTTCTTCTTCTTTTCGTCTGCTTTTTATACAAGCCAAAGTGATCTAGAAAGCACACAGCTACAAATCCCATACTGACTAATATATACATAGGCCTATCTCCTTTCGGATTACTATAAATTTGTCAAATTTGGGTTCTTCGCTACTTGTTTTAAGCACTGACACATTGGTATGTGTATGTGTCTAATAGGAACATGATAGGAATGAGTCTTTTTTTTTTCTCTGCCTAAAAAGCACAGCTTACTGTTAAAGGTAACATCATACTTTGGTAGCATACCAAAACAGACATCTTCACAGATTTACCTATAATTTTACAGGGTATAAATATGGTGTTGGTAGAAACATACAGTTAAACCTTTTCTGCCTGAAGTACTGCATTTATCCAGATAAGAGCAAAGCCAAAGACCAAAAAACAGTTTTGATCGCAGGGAGATCAAAACTCTTTTCAAACTCTAGATTTGAAAATAATCATGAGCGTTTTTCACTGTTTTGTCAAAAAGTATAAGCACGGTATATATAGGATTGGACATTTCACAGATGACTGTTTAATACTGTATCTGTCTTGATATTCTTTTTGCCAATGAATCTGCATTTCTTTGACAAAAACCAAAGTATGATATTACCTTTCAAGCAGTCCTGTGAAGTTGGTTAATACATCAAGTTGCTGAGGAAAATGTTTTGCTTTTCCAGAAAATAAAGGCCATTTCAAGCGTTCTTTGACTTACATTAATATTTCCTCATCCTTAAGACCAAGAAAAGATTCCTTCTATAAAAAGGAGACTCTGCATGGGGCTTTTTTTTTCCAACAAAGTTCGTAATTTTATAGAGAAAAGGACTTCTGGAAAGACAGCACCAAACAGCTTTAAAATCCAGCAGCTTCCCGGAGGCAATATCTTGACGTATTAGACTTTCAATCAATTACAGGCAGTGCACAGAGGTTTTAAGAGAGAGAGATAGATACATTATCAGGAAGGTGTGCTCCACTTTGTCTAACTGCAATGGTGTGGGCTGGCGGCGAGATTGCCGAAGGGCGCCCCCTAGGGTTGGAAGCCGGGTTGAGGACAAGCCCCGAGTCTTCTAAGCCTTCTTGAGAGCTAGAAACGTTTGATTTGGGTTGCGTTTTTTTTTTTTCCCTTTTACGAGCGATGAACGCTAATGTATCATTGCCACTCACGGCCCTAGTCCTGAATGCATCATGGCGCACATTAGTGATTAAAATGGCTACCGTGTGTCATTTTGCCTTGTAACACTCCCCATTTGCATCATCAATCTCCTCTCTTGAAGTACGTTCTTTTCACCGACGGACAAGATTACTCATTTTTTTTTATCCATCCTTGTCTCTACTTTCCCTTTTTGCCCGTCAAATTGCACAAGTTGTATTCTATCCGTCTGTTGTGGTTATTCTATTAGACTCACATTTCCTTGTTTTTGTTGGTTTTCTTCTTTTTTTTCTCGGCTTCCTCTGCAATTCTAACTGCTGTTTTCCGGATGTTGGATTGAGATGTGACATCCCTCGATCGAAGTTTAAAAAAAAAAAATTTGGGGGGAAAGGAAAGAACCCTGCATTAAGGATAGCAGACACCGAATTTAGAAATTTCCGGATTGATTAATGGAACGGATAGTTTTCAGGTTTTGAGAGACGAAAGTCTTGTTGTGAAGGAAGAATCAAGGAACGGTCTGAGACCAGCGCTAGGAATGAGCAAAGAGGGAGAGAGAGAGGGGGAGGGGTGGGGAATGGAGTCCCAAGCTGCTTCATTGGCACCAGGGGCCAATTTCATAGAGCTGCTTAAGCACACAAATTTGCTTAGCACAAAAATATCTTGACCAATAAAACAAACCACCTTTGAAAATTCCATTTGATATTCATGGTCAGCAAACAACACAGCCATAGAACAATCACAAGTGATACACACCACATGGAAATTTGGTTGTTATTCCTGCTTTTATTAAGACAGAAATTTCATGGTTAGCAAATTTGTGTACTAAGCAGGGCCGTGAAATTGCCTTTGCATGCTCTCATGGAGAGAAAGTGAAATAAGGACCTGGGGAATTTTGTAGGGGCAACCAAGGCAAATAACCATGTGGCAAATTTCATAGAGCTGCTTTAATAAGCACAACAAAAATTACTTAGCACAAAACGTCTTGCTCAATAAAAAGAAACCACCTTTAAATATTCAATTTAATAAAGAACAATTAAACAGTTTAATTTTAACGTAATGGTCCCGACAAAGTGTTGCGTGTTTTTTTGGGGGGACATTTTCTCTTTCATGGTGTATGTCTCTATACAGTGCAACATCCCTATAACAACCATGGCAAGATGCACAGATACTGTCTGTTATAGTGGTTGTTCATTATAGTGAATTAAAGAACCTGGGGTCGATTTCACGAAGCCCTACTATCAATCGTAACTCAAGTTATGAAGGATAACCCATCGTAGGGGGCCTATCCCACGTAGGGCTGCAATACATCAAAAGTCCTACGATTGATAGTAAGTTACGAAGAGTATATTCGGTATGTATTGTACACATACATTTGGAACCAAGGATGATGTTTGGTAGTAGCCAAATGTTTGGTAGTAGCCAAATGTTTGGTAGTAGCCAAATGTTAGGTATAGCCAAATGTTAGGTATAGCCAAATGTTTGGTATAGCCAAATGTTTGGTATAGCCAAATGTTTGGTATAGCCAAATGTTAGGTATAGCCAAATGTTTGGTATAGCCAAATGTTTGGTATAGCCAAATGTTTGGTATAGCCAAATGTTTGGTATAGCCAAATGTTAGGTATAGCCAAATGTTTGGTATAGCCAAATGTTTGGTATAGCCAAATGTTTGGTATAGCCAAATGTTTGGTATAGCCAAATGTTAGGTATAGCCAAATGTTTGGTATAGCCAAATGTTTGGTATAGCCAAATGTTTGGTATAGCCAAATGTTTGGTATAGCCAAATGTTTGGTATAGCCAAATGTTTGGTAGTAGCCAAATGTTTGGTATAGCCAAATGTTTGGTAGTAGCCAAATGTTTGGTAGTAGCCAAATGTTAGGTATAGCCAAATGTTAGGTATAGCCAAATGTTTGGTATAGCCAAATGTTTGGTATAGCCAAATGTTTGGTATAGCGGTGTTTGTTATAGTGGTGTTCCACTGTACAACATCTTAGGAAATCATTGATGTTATGTACGGGATAACTACCGACTTTTCCTGTTTTAAGTCTAAAACTATATTCATTTATACAGTGCCAATGGCCGCATACTTGTGTACCCAACGTGCTGTGGCATCAGCAATGCTGTTTTGATAAGTAATGGTTCCGACCCGTGCATTTTCCTAATCAGATTGATTGATTCTGTTTCTTTGACTCGAGCATTTAAACTGCCGTCCGTGATGGGTATAATTAATCAATTTTTGTCTTCTGTTTTTCTTTTTGTCTTTTCTTGCCTCCTCCTATGCACTTGTAGCCGCTCACCAGACCGACTTAGAAGTTCTGATGGATGTCACCATTACTGAGACAGGGGTCGGAAAACAGGTCAGTGATTTTTTTTTGTCGTAAGAAAAATCTCGTCCTGCATGTAGTTTTCTCTCAACAGGATCAACGGAAACTTTCTGTCTTTTTTTCAAACAGGAATCTTCTGTTAAAGTTTATTGTTGATTGGCACGGAACAGCCCGAGGATGCTAATCAATCTTTAGGTGTAAATGACAAGAATCTCCGAGTGTAAAAGTTGTCCATTTTTTTGGTTACTTTTTTGACTGAGGAACGGAAGATGTAATTTCATCGTAGATTCGCTTGGACGGCAAGAGTGGCGACTCGCTATTTGTCCAGTGTGCAACAGTGCCCGTCTTTGCTTCTGGCCGATTACAAATTGAATGCAGATACGGTTAAGATGCTAAAATTGCTTGCGCTGGCGGTGTACCGCGGCCGATGTAGTACGATATTTGGAAAATAAATAAAACCAATTCGCTGTCAAACCCTAACACTCATACATCGGACATAGATATTTTTTTCCATTAAAGAAGATATTTTGTGAAGATCCCAATTTCTGAGACAAGAGATAAGCGTCGGCAAAATCTATTTCCTCAGCATTTGTCTGCCTTTTACTTCCATCATAAGAAATCTGCCATTTTGACATATTGGGCTTCGGAAGATTTTGAATGGATTGTCTGTGAGTGTACTTTCTGCAAGTCGGAAAGAAGGCAATGCAGTTTGGTGGATTAGAGAAGCTTGGCTCTTCAAGGAAATATGTATAATTCATATGTGGATGATTTACTGCTTAATGGTGAATGACTGATCTTTCACTAGAGTCAAACGATCCTAGTGGTTCAGCCATTAATATCAAATTGTCTTTCTTCTTACGTATGTAGAGTTTTTAGAATGCCGCATCTTTTCTTTTTATACTGCACACAGTCATGTTTGATTCAGAAAGTGAAATTCTATTAATGTGAGAAATAGTTAACTCTTGTGTGCCGAAATGGGTATATAGTTGAATAACGATGCCTTTTGATTAATTTTAAGTTTGATAAAAAAAAAAAATAGTTTAAAACATGTGGGCGAGTTGAAAAGCTGGCGGACTTCCCAAAACTTTTGTTCGGGTAGTCCAGCTGGCAAGTGAAAAAAAAAAGTTACTAGGGAGAGCCCTGTTTTATTTGATACCGTTGCTGCATCATATTCTCTGTGGCTCAGTCTATATCCCCTCGGTGCGTAATCTGTTGAGGGCGCTGTTTGTGTCTTGATCGGGGAAGGCGTGTTTTGTGCAATTGATTATGTGTACCTTTTTGGATTATGTAATTTCACCTAGGTGTTGTGGCACTAGATGGCGCTGTATATGAGCATAGAGTGGTCTACCAGTCACTCCACCTCTTTGTCTTCATTAGCATATGCACCTCTACAGTGTGTTACATATGTCCTCATACATAAATATATATTTAGTCAAATGTATCCAATGCTTTATCTTTCCTTGCTTAGTTTCCCCTGCTGCAGTCTTACTTCTTCCCCCCCTCCCCCTCCCCTAATCTTCCATTTTTGAAGTCCCTTGTCCAGTGACCTATATGAGTTGTACATGTATTACTCTTCTCCATAAATATAAGCACTTAAGAGAATTCACCTAGAAACAGAGCTTTTTGTGTGTGTGAAGCCCGATGCATTAAGCCGGAGCCCGACCATCTATATACCCTTGACAGTCCATTCTACGGGGAATTTCTTGTACTGTGAGTTCAACAGAGTCCGTTAACCCACTGTTTTATTTTTTTTACGAGAAATCTGTGATTTTAATATTTAAGGTTTTATCCCCCCACCTCTCCTTCGTTTCCAAGTAAAGATATAAATCAGAGTGATATACATCTTAAGGAGTAGGTTGTTTAATGCATCAAGGTAAAATGCCCTGCCTCATTTCGTGCCAGCAATATTGTTACACATTTTTAGCTGTTTCGTATACAGCGGAATAGCTTTTGTTTTTCTTAATGTTTTTTTCTTCTTTCTTTTTCCCCCCCACTTTTTCCCCATAGACATAACACATAAGTCACTTCTACCCTTATTTCTTTTATTTTGGACGTAAATTTTTTAATGAGTAATTTTTCAATGATTTTAATGCATCTCAACTAGTACAGAGGGTTCATATAAACATAAAAATGTATGGGAAACTCAAGAAAGAAACTCAGAATAATTTCTACTCTCTGTTTTTTTTAACATCGAGCTATGGATGAAATAAGTCTGCTGAATTTGTGATAATAGAAAAATACTGGATCAAAGCCGACATTTTGACTGAGGTAACATTTTAAGTGGAAATAAATGTTGCCTTCAATCATGAATGGGACAAAAATTGATTTTTTTTTTCCGTTAACATCTTTGTCATAAGACTTTTTTTCCTTCTTTTGGAGCGGGGTTATGACTTCTTCTTCTTCTTCTTCTTCTTCTTCTTCTTTTTTTTTGAAATGCACAAAATGTCCTTCATTACTGCAGTCATACCGTACAGTAATTGAATTGGTACATATTCACTCGCAGGGAGCTGGCCTTACTGCTAGAAATTAACCCGTTTTCATAATTTCCTTATTCCTTTTTTCTTACGTCTCCCCCTCCCGCTCTCCCGCTACACCTGGCCATTCAGGTTGCCATGATTAGATTCCAGCCCTGATTTATGTCCAGTCTTCCCTTTGCCGTCGTCGTCCTGGATGGACTGGGTTTTTGAGAAATTCATGTTTTACAAATTATTTTTAAGACTTGAAAGGGAGCGGGGCAGTGGATAAAGACCACAATGGCAGTGCTGTGCTTGTATAGAATGCAGCTAGCTCTTTCCATTAGTCGCCAGAAAGTACGTTGGACTTGGGGAAATGGCGGGCACGTTTCTCTTGTCTTATTTTACATTTTATATGATTGATACGAATTGAAGCGTGATAATTCATTTCCGCAGGAAAAAAATGGCTGATCTTTAGGGAGAGACCAAGGTCTAACATGGAGTCTTGTGACGTGATACTGCAGACTGTGCATTTAATACTGGGGCCCAAACAGAAAATATTTCAACCTGAAATTGTGTATTTATCCAGAAATTAGTAAAGCAAAGACCAAAAACAATTCCGATCTCGGGGTAAGATTAAAAACCATTCTTTATGTGTTATAAGAAAAATTCAGTCGGGTTTTTGCTGTTTTCTCGTGACTCAGATGTCCGATGGAGCTCAAATTTTCACAGGTTTATCATTCCATGTTCATGTTTGATCAGACAAAGTGTGAGTGCTGTTCTGTGACTTTTACAAATCATGTATTATACCTTTCAATGTTACAAGAGGATAGGTTTTTTTTTTTATCTGGCCGTGTGGCTGATGCAACCATTCCTGAATTTGTCCTCTTCCTCCTCCGTCCGTCCGACCGATGATGACGAGAGTGCATGACCTCTTCTGGTTTGCATCTTTGACTCCTGTCCTGGTGTTGAAAATGACACACGTTTGTGCGGATGACCGGCCGCCCAGCTCCCAAATGGTAGAGCACTTCACGTTGTCATTGGTGGTGTTACCATATGACGCCCAACCCCTGGTATTGACACCCCTGAATTCAGGGCTGGGTACCACCCAAGGGAGCCTCATGATGTCTGGACCGATAGCTGTCATAATTCTCGACATCCTGTTAAGTTTTCTGCCTCTTTCTTTTTTAAGTTTCTCCTTTAATACCCCACGTACATCAGAGTAAAAGCTTTTCAGTATTGAAATGTTCCCTAGGGCCTTTACAAAATGAGGCTTGAGGCTAGGCTTGGGATTTATTTTCTTTCCGCCATTTTGTTCCCAGAATGAAAAGAAGAGCTTGAGATACACAGCGAAGCTGGAGCCTTTCTTCGGCTTCGTCGTGCCTCAAATGGCAATAGCGAAATAAGTCCCAAGCCTAGCCTCAAGCCAGGTTTCGTAAAGGCCCTTAGTCTTGAGCCAGGATCCACCTGATGACATCCTGACCAGGGTATGATAGTGGGCACTGATTCCCCACGGCTGATTGGGCTTGGGCATCCAAACCCAATAAGTGTCTGGTGGAGAATTCAACAGGTTGTTGGGTTGAGCCTAGTCCACCACCCGGAACGTTTGTGTTTGTCGTGTTCACAGTTTGAACTGTATCTGACTTTAGTGGTTAATCACATGGAATCCTTGTAAAAGGCCCCTTTACAAACCTGGCTCTGGCTCCGGCTCTGGCTCTGGCTCCGGCTCCGGCTCCGGCTCTGGCTCTGGCTCCGGCTCTGGCTCTGGCTCTGGCTCTGGCTCTGGCTCTGGCTCTGGCTCTGGCTCTGGCTCTGGCTCTGGCTCTGGCTCTGGCTCTGGCTCTGGCTCTGGCTCTGGCTCTGGCTCTGGCTCTGGCTCTGGCTCTGGCTCTGGCTCTGGCTCTGGCTCTGGCTCTGGCTCTGGCTCTGGCTCTGGCTCTGGCTCTGGCTCTGGCTCTGGCTCTGGCTCTGGCTCTGGCTCTGGCTCTGGCTCTGGCTCTGGCTCTGGCTCTGGCTCTGGCTCTGGCTCTGGCTCTGGCTCTGGCTCTGGCTCTGGCTCTGGCTCAAGCTCTGGCTCTGGCTCAAGCTCTGTCATCCATATGCTGAAACTATAGGTTTTGGATTTTCATTGAAGCTGAAGCTCTGTTTTCCAGTTCAAACCAGAGAATCCACTTTCCGAACCGCAGCCAAATCCTGGAATCAAAATTATGAGAATTTTTTTATGACAGATGCGATGGCAAAAGAATGACTGCATGGCAACAGTTTCAGATACATTTTTATACTCAATACCGAGGCTACCGAGCTGAAACTTGTACAAAAATGTGTGTTTCCTACAGAACGGTACCTGTTGTGCCTAAATTGCCTAAATGTCAAGTATAGCATAACTTAAAGAGCAATTTCAGCAACTGATATGGTATTAGAATGACTGCTTTATAGCAGCAGTTTCAGATGCAGTTTGATGCTATATGGTTTGGGGAGAGAAAATCAGGCTTTTTTATTTTGGCAATTCCCTATATATGTGTCACTTCCGTCCATTCCGTTCAACTTGATACTTCAGCCACATTGGCCCAGGCAGGCTGGCCTGAAGTCTTGATCAATAATAAGAATGGACAGTTGGCTCCGAACGCTTGGCAGGTCTGAGGAATCCAGTCCAAATGTCCCGCAATATTTGTTTCTCCCTTCGTTCGTTTCGTTTTTTCATACGCGCTCTTGTTTTGTGACTTTAATAACGAAAAAAAAAAATGCCCACTAGCAGTGACCTGTTGCTGACCGATACATTTTAGACGTTGTGGCACCGCATTTGCCGAGTACCGGCTGAATTCCAAAGGGGGGTTGGGGAGGGGGGATACCGGTTGTGTCTATCTTCATAGCAAATCTAGCGAGTTTGATGCTAAGTGTAAAGGAGAGATCTAGGCCGTCACTGGCAAAAGGCCCAGGGGACCGGGAGGACGATATGGAGCGAGCGCTTCCCCTGATTGTTAGATTTATTTATGTTCTACCCCATCTTAACCACAAATAAGAAAATAATTCCCAGCAAGAAAAGCCTGAAGTAGAGGTTTTCCCAAAACACGGGCCAAAAGTCCAAACCGAAATCTGTTGTTCGGAAACTAAGATTTTTATAACATGCAGTGATGACACTATAAATGTGTGCATGTAATCCATCATGTTTCAATTTCCAATGGCTATTTGTGTACAAATTCTAAAGAGTATCATTATACAGTCAAATTTGCTGTATAGTATACGCTTTATATTATAAATTGATGAAGTGTTTTGATTTTAACAATGCAATCATATTCATCTGGGCCAGTAGTTAAAAATGACAATAACTTTGGTTACCCAATCCAAACAAACGCACTGGAACACACACAAAATAAAAACAAAATTAAATTTGAAACGGTGTGGTCTTTTTGTGTGTACTCGACTCGTGCAAACAGTTACATTTGCAACCTTACCGCCTATAGAAAGTAGTGCATTGTGACACACAAGAATGAGGCAGGCCTTAAAATGGGTCATTTTCGCGTTGCCATGGTTTTTGTATCCCCGTACTTGAAATCGTATCTCCTATCCCGTCTTTGGTTTCTTTTTGTGGACTTGTAAAACCAAGCAACTCGAGACAATCGTTTGCGTGTGTCTTGTGACTAGGAAAAAAAAAAAATCGGTTTGAATAACCATACAACTTGAAAACTGAACAAGCTTCCGTCCCGTACTTGTATTCTTTATGTCCTTGCCGAGCCAACTCAGATTTCATGAAACCTATCGCAGTTACGAAAAAAGATCCGTGATACACGAGTGTAAAGAAATGAGAAATGTCATCAAATTCTTCGGGTTTTTTTTTTGGGGGGGGGGCAGACTTCAGATATCGAAAATTTACCATTAGGAGTGATATGATTGTAATTTTAGACAGTTTGGAATATATTTGGCTTTGATTTTTAAGAAAATTGTCATATTTTTTGTTCACGTCTGTCAAGAATGATATTATTTTCCATGCATAATGGGAAAAGTACATTGCTCTGCAAGTCTTGCAGAAATGACGTACGGAAACATGCTAGCATTTTTTGGAATTGTCCGTTAGAAATGATTTACTGTGAACAAAAGAATGAATTAAATTGTGGTATGAGCAAATTAATGAAAAAGAACATTTTCCTGTACAAACATAGAAATCTTATGGCTAGCCTCAGATCGATTTCACCAAACTCGTCGTAACTTACTATCAATCGTAGGACTTATGATGCATTGCAGCCCCACTTAGAAGTCGAAGGATACGATGTGTTTATCCTTCGTATTACTCAAGTTACGATCGATCGTAGGGCTTCATGGAATTGACCCCTGGTTCATAATCTTGATGCATGTAAGCCTCTGTAAAGCCGTATCCGATTTTGAGCAAGTAATGGCTTGAAATTATATACGTATCTATGGAAGCCGCTAGCTAGTGGCTTCAGCCAATTCCCATTGACCTGTGTGTATTATATCTAGCCATAGCCAAGTCATTCAGATCCTGCCATTCGGTTTCTGTGCATTCCTTGTTGAGGTTGCCTGTTTGAGATTGGATTTGCAAAGATGTGCGTTTTGGCTGAATTTAGTACTTAAACAGAAGTGAAGGTCCTAAACTTCCTTACAGACATTGTTTCATGTACCTTTTTACATTTCGTTCATCTGGATACCAGAAATACGGCCGAAATAATCTTACCCCCCTCCGAATCCTTCACGGTTACACCATGCGTTCGAATGGAAGAACGGTCTTTTTAAAAGACACTAAATCTTGATTTCCTTGAATAACCCAGAATCTGATGAACCAAGATTTCCCATGGTGACTCTTGTACTGTTTACGAACTGTTGTGTCCATTTTCTGTGTCAAACTCAATAAAAATGTTTTTGGAGGCCTTGCAAATCATGTACGTTGCCTTTAGTCATCCAAGCCACTTCCGCACCACAAATCACCTCTTGATGGTCAAATGTAGCCTGTCCATAAAAAAGAAGAAACTCGAACGTGAAAATGACAACAACTATGAATTAGCCCCATCTAAGCAGTAGTTACAAGGATTCTCAGTTGATAAGCCTGACTCTCTCCTCTGCGATCTCTCGCTCTTCCTCCGGGTCTGAGACCCCTATCCTTTTTTGTGGTTGCTATGTGGTTTCACTGGTACCCAAACTGCTGTTTAGTAATCAACGCACCGGTACCCCGGTCCACAGATCCAGGCATGTCCAGATGGCTCTTGTTTGTCAGGTCGCGGCCATGTTTGTTTGATTTTTTTTCAAACCGTCGACTGATCAAATTTGTTCTCTCGGCAACTTTGTGTGTTTGCATCAGCCACTCATGATTCCTATTTTGCTTTGGTGGCGCTGTGATGGAGGGATTGTGCTTGTATTTGATCTGGGTAATGAATTGTCCACATGCACAGAACGGAGTCCGTGAAGTGCTCTTACCTTTTGGAAAGCCCGCTCGGGTGTACAGGGTCAATGAATTATGATTGGAAAGATTAAGAGAAATCGCCACCATCTTGACACCCTTGTATGCTGTAGACCTTCAGTGTACATTACCCTGGCTCTATACCCCTTTACCCAGATACTTCAGATGGGAGGTGGACTGTATTTCATTGACTGACAGACTTAGAAATATAAACTTGACTATAGTTTTTGTTGTTGTGTATTTCAAATAGTTGATGTTGATTAAGTGGAGGTGAATTGTCTTGACCGGGATTTGAACCCGGGACCTGAGTAGTTTGAAGCAGGTTTGGGCTGGGTCATATGAGATATAGAACCCCATGATGATTCCTCTGTGTATTCATATTGCACTGTTGAATAATATTATCAGCAAAACGGCAAATTATCGGGTTCATATGGATGTTGTTGTCCTTGCCAGAGTGGTTGGGAACTGATTTGGGTTTGTTCGTTTGGCCGTCAGAAGCCATGAAACCCCTCATACCGCCATATCCCAAGGAGTATCGAATATGTTGAAGATGTGTGCAGCATTACTAACGCTGCAATGTGAGATTTTTCTTTGTTCACTTTTCAATGAGTTAAAATATTAACCAGTCAGTTTCCCTTGTGGTTATTTGATGTTTACCTTTTTTCAGATCTACAATAGATCTATAGATCATTCTGACGGCACGACATACCGTCCGCCATTACTGCGGTGTCCCCGTCCGCCTTTTGTGCCCACTGAGTGGCAACAAAAGAATTTCCTTTCTTCTGCACTCTATACTGCAGGGTGTATGTTCCCTGATACACCACAGGGCCAATTACAAGTCGGATTTGTGTATTACACACAAAAGGCGGACGGGGACACCGCAGTAATGGTGGATGGTATTTTGTGCCGTTGGATTGGTGTATATATGCAAGACATATGGAAGACTTAAAAAGTTCTCATGACATTTGAACATTTGCATCAAAAGAGGTTTCTAACATCGCATCAGCATCGCAGATTACTTTATACAGACTGGGCACGCTCCGTGATCAAAAATCGCAAAGCCCATTACCTCAAACATAAGCCTCGTCGTTGCATACCAATCAGCCAAGTTGAACTTTCCAGCAGTTCATCACTCAAGCCGCAGAACAACATATGAAATGATTCTGAAGGATTCCAGCCCCCCTCGGGGGAAGGGGGAAGGTTGTGATTTTGTCCCCCTGTCTCAAAAGGCATGTTGGTATCATGCGTGTCTTATTGGATTTAAAATCCACCGTCAGAATTCAGAATCTGAAATTTTGTTTTTAAGACGGCACGGCACAATTGAAAGGAATTATATCTCCGCTCGTTAGAATTGTAGATTTGGTTGCTTCATTTAAAGGTACTATCATACTTTTGGTAAGAAACCTAAACAGAAATGTTAACAGATTTACCTATAACTTACAGGGTATGAAGATGGTGGCGGTAGAAACATACTGTAACATTGAAATTTTTCTGCCTGAAATTATGTATTTATCCAGAAATTAGTCAAACAATGACCGAAAATCTTTTTGATCTTTTAAAAGATCACAAATAAAAGAGAAAAGACTTAAGAAATACTGTGGCTGTTTTTCACTGTTTTCTCAAAAAGTGGGCACCACATGGGACTGACATTTTAACAGATGACTGTTACTGTATCTGCCTTGATAGTTTTGCCCACTATCAAGACAAAAACCCAAACCAAAGTATGATATTACCTTTAAGTAGAGAACATGCATTGTATTATTAACATGACCTTTTCAGATTTCTTGAAATAGATGGCTCTAAGGACATGAAAATGAGGAATTAAAGGAAGAATGATTGTTGAATATATTTTTTTAATCTGGGAATATGTGGAACATAGCAGAAAAAATGGAAAATCTATAGCATCTGAAGAGAGAATCTGCCCTTTGGTAGTGGCAAGTATTTGTTATTTTATTCTGGTCTTCTTGGGTCAATTTCATACAGACAGTCGTTCTTCTTCAGCCATTTCTCTTGTTAACTCATCCCACTCCTCCCACCTTTCTGGTACGGATCTCTCTTATACCCCTTTCACACTGCTTCCAAAGGTGAACCACCGGATTCAAACATCATCCTTTCATACTAGCGAGCATGTTTCCCAGTGAACATTTGGTGATTTGCCAACAGGGTGATGGGAAATCATATACTCACACACTCACTATACCCTCCACCTTTTAAGAATCGTATTCCATGCCTCATGTACATGCAATCGTTTCAAAAATAATGTTCAGACTGACATAAATTACATTGATGAGAAGCTTCTTAACCTATTAAGAGCGCAATCCAGGGTTTTTGTCAGTGCTCAAGTAAAACAATATATAGGCCCTATGCGTATAACTAAGATGACTATCCATGGTGACTATTGGGTCTTTTCTCTTGACTTGTTTTCGACGGCAACATGTATGGTTTTGCTCTTCCCATTACACACAACGGTGTATTAATGCTATTTTACCGGGTGTTTCACCGCGACGACCTTTCACACTGCGCTTCAAACGGTGGACCACCAAATTTTACCAAGGAAGGTTGGTGGGTAAAATTTTCCGAAAAATCTACCTGTGATCTACCGGTGGTCCATCCGAATTCCCTTTCACACTGAGGAATTCACCGGGTGCACCCGGTGAAAATCTTGCTAGTGTGAAAGGGGTATAAAGGTCACTTTGCCAGAAACAAGCAACTCCATCTCAGATAGATTTTTCTTAAATGTAATTTCTTGACCTCCTATAGGCCTATTCAGTAAAAATTTCCTATTTGTGTGTGTTTCTGCTAGGATCATAATGCCGGACCCTTCTGTCAGTTTGGAGCATTGCATATTTCTGGTCATTGGTTTGGTTGATCATGGAGGAAAGCCTTCCTCCATGGGGTTGATGAGCACTTTGCAGCAGTTATGTTTTTGTCACACCAAATTTTCATGTGATGTTTACTGCTTTTGACATGTATTCGGCCATTGTTTGCTGAGTATAACATTCACAAGGAGTTTTGGCTGGTATACTGATTTTACTTACAAGGTGTTTGGTGCTTAAGCAAATTTTAAGCAGCTATATGAAATTGGCTCCATGTTTCATTCAACATGTGACTCCTAAAATGTTCTGAAGTAGGAATTCGGAAGAAAAGTTAATGTCAATATGAAAAGAGTTGCAATATGTTGTGTTGAATGAAAAACGGCAATAGGAATCTGTGGACATTATGGTCAGTGCCTTGTGGTAAAAACAAGAATATATTCATGGGTTTTGCAGTGCTCTGTGTGGGCATATTTCTCATGGGAACAGAACCAGAGGGATTTTGATTTTTAAACATGGGTTTACGGGTTCAAACTCTTCTCCAAAGCTTCACTCATTCTGAATAATGTACATGAAACTGCATCAATAGGTCTTAAAGGTGGTAGCATACTTTGGTAGCCTAATGAAACAGAAATCTTCACAGATTTACCTACAACTTACAGGGTTTAAAGATAGTGATGGTAGAAACATACTGTTAGAATGTTCTGCCTGAAATGCTGTATTTATCCAGAAAAGAGTAAAACCATTGACCAAAAACAATTTTGATCTACGGAAGATAAAAAATAATGGTGAAAAGATTTTTTTAAATACCGTGGGCATTTTTCATTGTTTTTCTCAAAATATGGGCACCGTATGGGAATTTTCACAAATGACTGAACATTACTGTATCTTTCTTGATATTTTTGCCCATGAATCTGTATTTCTTTGACAAAAACCAAAGTATGATATTACCTTTAATATTGTATTTCTTTTACCACAATGCACTGCAGTATACATGTCATAATGAGCACACAGTATATCACAAATAGCTGAAACTTCATTAGTTGCATACATTTACTCATGCCAAGCCTTAGACTAAAAGTACACAGTGAATAGTGGAGACTTTAATTTCACATCATTACCAGGGTTCTAGTATATTTTAAAGTAAGAAAAACCTCCCTTCAGGGATTTGAATCAAATCTTACAGGCAGTACCACCGGTTCAAAATTAGAAGTCCAGAGATAATTTGTTTTTATTTTTATATTGTTTTTGTTTCAATCCAAGAGGGAAGAAAAAATCCTAATCTCCTATACCTATCAATAGCGAAATTGTAAATAAATTTGAGTTATATTTAAAGATGGCAGATGAATAGCTTATACCCAGAGTAGTTTTTTTATTTGGAAATAGATGAAAATGGCTGTTTTTATTTTTAGATTCAGTAGTTGAGTGTTTCTCTGAGTTTTGATGACTTTGTGAAGCTTTTCAATACGTCTGTGGGATCTACGGGCCAGATTACCTTGGATAAATTGATTTATTTGTAGAAGAACCGCAGAAATATTTCAGATTGGCAATTTAGGTTGTTTGCTATAAAACGTGGGTTTTTATTGTCGGTAGGAATAAGTTTTCGCCAAGTGATTTTTTTTCTGTAAGATTTCTATGTCATTGCACATTCATTTTTCCCTTCAGAAACCGAGTTTGCGGTTATTATTATTATCATTATTATTTATTTCTAGTAATGACACCAAGGATTCCTCAAAAGCGCCCTAGGCACTGTAGCTCGAAAGCCTGATGAAATCTTTTATGGAAAGATGATGAGAAGAAGATACAATTTTAGAGGTGGGAGGAAAACCCCAGAATAATATTCTGGGTAAAACCCACAGAATCAGGTAGGGACTAAAAACCCAATCCACTTGTGAACCGAGCCGGACTTGAACCCGGTCCACAGAGGTGAAAGGCAGGGAAAGAACCGCTACGCCAACCTGACTCCCCATAAAAGGTTAAGGTGCTGCTTATGGGTTTTATTGCCATGGTTTCTCGTGCATCAGCAAAGTTTAACAATCGTGCAAATCAGTCAGTGTTTTTAACCATAAAACACCTCTTTTTTTGTTTGAAAGCAGTATTATATGGCATGAATATTGCCAAATTGTAACATTTATTATAGTGACATTGCCTCCAGATTGAGCCCCGTTTGAAATTTCCCCATTGCAATCACATTGGCAAAGAAGGAGAAAAAAGGAAGGGTTTTCTGGTTGAAATATTTTGTACAAGTCATCCGTGATCACAGTTTACAAGTAGGCAAACCAGAGAAGGTCAATGAGCTTGTCTTGTCTTTGCCTCTTACGAGCCAGTTTCTAACTGGCGCTCACAGTGAACCACCTGTGGATACCAGACTAGGACGGACCGAGGTTTTATTTCAGAACCGCTGCATTTGATCCGGTCAGCGCGTCTTTACCTCTTCAACAATCCAGGCTGCAGAATATTCAAACAGATTTTGTCCCCCCGCAGTCTTGAGCTGACGGCATCTATCTGCATGCATTGGAGCTTTGAATACTGAGATACGTGACTTAAAGGTAGCATCATACTTTGGAAGCATACTGAAACAGAAATCCTCACTGATTTACCTATAACTTACAGAGTATAAAGATGGTGATGGTAGAAACATACCGTTAACATTTTTCTGCCTGAAATGCTGTATTTATCAATGACCAATGTCCTTAAACAATTTTGATCTTCCGAAGATAAAAAAATAATGGTGAACAGATTTTAAAAATACTGTGGCCATTTGTCACTGTTTTCTTAAAGGTTGTATCATACTTTGGTAAGAGACCAAAACAGAAATGTTCACAGATTTACGTAATTTTCAGGGTATGAAGATGATGCTGGTAGAAGCCTACTGTTAACATTTTTCTGCCTGAAAGGGTGTATTTATCCAGAAATTAGTAAAATAACAACCGGAATAAGGCTTTCCATGGCTGAAGTGCATTTTCCTGAAGATATACTGGCCGGAACGTTGAGTTATCCGGCTCTTTTCAGAGCCATGCACAAACCTCAAGATAGTATTGTTTCATGTCCTACAGTGTTACTTCAAATCTATTGTCATATCCTTAGATGTGCTTTCTCATTTTTAACGATCGTAAAATTATTAAGGACACGGAAACTGAATTTCCAGTATTGAATATCTTTTCTGTTCTGTTGCCACTATACTTTGATGTCAATTATTTACAACCGAAAAGGCTTTCCTCCGAGCTGATCGTTCACATCTCAAGAAAATAATCCACTTGAAAATGTTTCGGACGATCATTTATTGACGACGAGTCCACACCATTCACAAAACAATTTATTCAACACCCTGTCTTCTTTCCGTGCCTTATTCCGTGTGCAGTCACCTGTGATGGATCCCTTCCTTCCAATTGAAACTAAAAAAAAAAACGTCTGAAAAGGGAGAAGGAGACCAAAACAAATTGTGTTTAATTGCAGGATTTTTGATCAAAGTCCGCTTCATGCTTGTGTTCGTTCCGTGGCGTGAGAGGCCCGTGCCTGCTCGGAGCTTAGTCTCTATCGCTGTCTCTCAAGTCATTACCCCGATGGCCTATAAATCACTCCGCTTGTCCGGCCAAGATGAGTTGCTTTGTGAGTTAGTTGCGAGGGGCCCCCGATGCTGCTCCAGCCTCACATGAGATTGTCGTCCAGCCGTACGGCAATATTTTATTTTTATTATTTCATTTGTTTTTCTTCTTTTCATTTGGCGTCGATTCGTATGCACACACATCCTCGCCATCATCAATCTCCGCCAAGTGTTAACACTTCAGAAATAGATAACCACGGAAAAAATTGTTAAAAGAAGGAATGGACGGGAGGGGGGGGGGGGGGAAGTCGGTGTCGGATCAAAGGGCAGGTTTATGTTGGGGGGGGGTCGGGTCGTTGGGAGTCGGCAGAGCTTAAAAGGCCGAGATCAGGAAATGAATATGGGGGGAAAATATAATTGAAATAAGTGGAGTAAAAAAAAAAAAAAACCAGATGATGATGTCAGGTCAGGGGTCAAGGGTCAAGTTAGGTCATAAATTTGGACTAAGAAGGGCTGTGCCAGGACTCGTTCCACAGAACAAGATCCCAAGCAATCATATATAAGGACCTCACATCCCTCATTTCAATCGTCTCCTGATGATGCATCTAGACCAGGCTAGTCAAAACGTTGAGACATATAGTGTGACGAAATACAAAGTGCAAAAGTACAAATGAACATTACATGGTTTAACTGCAATCTAAATCCACATACCAATTAAAATTGTCACCGTGCGAAGCCTGAAATCTTTCTTGAAATTGTAGGTTATAGTCTGAATATATTGGCATTATTGGCCCTTTCGGATGCATGCATAATAGAGATGAGATCCATGTTTTGTCCAGAATTCCCTGGAAAATCCAGAAATTCCAACGATGCCATTTGTCTCATGAATAATCTCCCTTTTCAAATAAAATTCTGATCCGTGTTTCTTGTTGTTGTGATCCGACTTTGAGCTTTCCAGTGGCCAGCGGAGAACAAAATATTCGCCCAGAAGCTATAAAAATCCAACATACATGGGCTAGCTTTTGAGTCAACTGTAAATTATAATTTGCATGCATATGACAGACCATATGGAACTACTGTTGTATCAATATGTGTTGTATCATATTATAGGTCTAAACAAAATAATACGCTGCATAAAATGTAATTGTAATTTATCCCACCGCTTCACGATGGACCAGCTGTTATCACTGCTCTGTAGAATTATATTAAACAAAAAGTGCATGATTTTGTCATACAGAGGACCTGCCACCATCCGTTGCAGTTTTAAGCATTCCTCCAGTATACAGCAACGGCACTAGTCTTTATATTTCATTTTGATACTCATATTGGTCGGTTACCATCCGAGAGCGAGTGTTGGCTGTCATTGAGTTTGCTGTCGATGGGAACCGGTGTATTAAACATTCTGCCTTCCAATATATCGGCTCGTAATTATCCTGCCTTACTTGCATCACCACGACGGGAACGTCACACCAGCCTGTCAGTGTATAAGCCCCTCACTGCCCAACTTGCTTCATCAATTTGGAAACAAAAAACCTCAGAAATTGAGACTTTAAGGAGGAGAAGGATCCACTTGATAAAGTTGAGGCAAGTCACTTGATTTTAATAGTAAATACAGTGTATGTTGTGCATAATTTCATGAATTTGAGTAATAATAAAGTTCACCTTTAATTTGGTTTAAAGGCACAGTACAGGATTGGTATAAAACATACCCAAACGGAAATGTTCACAGATTTACGTATAACTTTCAGGATATGAAGATGGTGCTGGTAGAAACATACTTTTAAAATATTTCCGTCTCAAATGGTGTATTTATCCAAAAATTTGTCAAATATAGGCTGAAAACAGTTTTGTTCTCGGGGTAAGATCAAAACCATCCTTTATGTTTTATAAGAGAAATTGAGTTTGGTTGTTGTTATTTTCTTGTTACTCAGATGTCGAATGAGCTCAAATTTTCACAGGTTTATAATTTCATGTACATGCTGGATCAGACAAAGTGTGAGTGCTGTTCTGTGACCTTTACCAATCATACCTTTAATCCTTCTTTTCCAACCATCCCCACCCCCCCAGCAGAAATGTTTAATTTTGACAAAACTTCAATCCTCGTCTTGCCGATTCCGTGATTGCAACTCCATCAAGGTGCAAGAATTACTTTCATCTATATAAAATCAAGTTGACTTCTTGGGAAATCTCTTTCCCCTACAGAGTTTATATACAGTTTCAGCCGACAGATTTTTCTTTTTGATCAGCCTACGTCACTCAATAAATTAAATCCCACGTTCAAACTCAAACAAAAACGAAAAAAAGATAATGATATTGCTTAGTTGTACAGGGAAATCCTTTTTATTTCTTTGTCTCTCTTAAACCACTTTATAAGACAGTGTTTTTCTTGTGAATTTCTTGGCGTCCCTGCGGGTATTTGTTGGATTTTTCTTTTACGGAAGAGTTGTGTTCTTGAGAGAGTAGGGGCCTTTTCCAAACCTCGGCTCCGGCTCAGGCTCCGGCTCCGGCTCCATTTCGTGAATCCATTCTAAAATAATGGGTATCAAAATAGAGGCTTTTGCATACGGTTTGGAAGTAGATACTCTCTTTTGAACAAGAAAACAGAGATTCAGCTTCAATAAAAAGCAAAAACCTATATTTTCAGCATATGGATGACAGAGACGAAGCCGGAGCCTGAGCCGGAGCCGAGGTTTGGAAAAGGGCCTTTGTTGTCTGAATGAAATTCTGGGTAGACTAAGCAATGGCTGTCAGAGCATAGGACTGGGAGCATAGGGCTGGATATCTCAGTTGGGGGGGGGGGGGTGCAGGTTCAAATCTCACTCCAGTCAATTTTTAGTTTTGATCTTCACCTTTTACTGAATTTCTTTAACCATATCATCTGGCTGGTTGTGAGTGGTTTATAAACTAAAATAAATCAAGCCTGTCGTATTAAACGTCTAAAATCACAACTCGTCTCCGATCCCGTTGAAATACATTTCCATAGTAACTAAACTATTCATCAATTCAGCTCATTTTCTAATGGCAATTGGCAACGTCCCTGAAATTGCTTACAAAGCGGGGGGCACGGATATACATCTCCCACCACCATCACACAAGGTTTTTGATTCAATATCTGGTTGCATAGAAGCAGTTTTTAAATATTCATTCCGTTCCACAGGTTCCGCGTGGGCCTGTCAATGATGTTCGTCTTTGTGTTTTCCCTTTATTTTGTAGCTCGCAGGCTTTTGCTTAAGTGACCCGAAAGAGCGAATGAGAAGAGTTATGCTAAAAAAAAAAAGATGATGAATCGGCATTGTGAATTGACGAGCTTGTCCATAGCATTTGAATGCATCCCGAATGAATATATATGCTTTTTGTGTAGAATACTGCCCACAGGTAGGATTATCATCTTTGTTATCTGTGCTAGCGTCCGGTTCCTCGGCAGACGGTCTTTCAAGTGTGGTCAGCGTGGATACTTTTTGTAAAAGGGACGAGAAGATCTCGCCACTCATCCAGGATGTCTCCTGGCTCATCGTTTTCAATATTCATGATTTTTGGCGAGCTGCGAAGCAAAGCGAAGCCTATGTAGCAGTACCGTTCGTCCTGTCCGTCCATCCGAGTGAAATGTTAAAGTTTTTTTTATAGTATGTGCTTAAAGCCCAATTATTTTAATGTCATACATAGTTTTAGTCTCAGGCCATTGGTCTGTTGTCCAATATAATGTTTGAATCATTATCATTAATGAAAATTTAAAAATTTGGAAGTTTTTTCTATTGTTTAAACATGTTGAAGTTTGTTTGTTTGCTTTTTTTGGTGGGTGTGTGTTGTCCAAAATAATGTTGTTATTATTGAAAATGAAAAATCAAAAAAAAAGTTCTATTGTTTCAAAATGTTGATGATTTTGCCTCAGTTTACGGGTAAAACCCAATGCTACCGCCTACTGAACCAATACCTTCTTTCCTATCATTCAATTTAGAACAAACAGGAAGTAAGCGCCAGTAGTGATATGAAGATGCCCTGTGGGATGATACAAAGAGATACAATAACAGTTTCTGACGTTAATCTTTCAGTAGATAATCTTTTTCAAAGATGTAACCTTTCAAAAGATAACGTGGATTCGTGGAATATCGCAAAGTCAGGCCTCGTATCAATTTACAGCATTATCGAACTTCATTTTTTAATACAGTCCTCCTGCCTCCCAACACGCTATAAATATATCCCCTCTCGGAGACAAAGATAAGATGCTGATAGATTTCATTTGAGGAGGGCGGAGTTGGGATGTGGGGAGGGGAGGCATTGACACTTGTGATTCCTGTTATCAATCTCAGCATGTCGCACTACGTCAGGTTCATGGGGGAAGACGTGTTATTTTCACCGCCATCTCTGTCAACTTTTTTTTTCCAGGCTTCAGTGATGCGGAAAGACAAACCAATTTGCGGCATTTTGTGTCCCTCTCTAAAGGATAATGGAAAAAATGAAAGATGTCATTGTCTCCCGTAAAGATGTGTCACATTTTTGATAATCATTTGTCTTATTTCTCTCATTTGTGGTTCTTGTGCTGTCGTTGTTCTGGAAAATTCTGCCAAATATTGACGCTCAAGGCACCTTACGATAAAAATGATACAAACCTTATAAAATAAAATAATCTGAATTAAAGGTCATACTTCGGTTTTCGTCAAAGAAATACCGATTCATGGGCAAAAATATTAAGAAAGATACAGTAACAGTCATCTGTGAAAATTTCAGTCCCATACGGTGCCCAGTTTTTGAGAAAACAGTGAAAACCGGCCACAGTATTTCCTAAGTCTTTTCTCTTTTATTTTTGATCTTTAAAAGAAAAAGTGTCTAAAAATGCATGAAAGTGGAATCGATGTAAAACATTAAAAACCCTCATTGTCAAATTAGAGCAGGATTGTTGTCATAATTGCAGTATTTGGGTTATTCCTATATATTTATTTATAACTTGACTTAAGATTATATCAATGAGTTAGTTTAATGACCTGTCTGATGAAAATTCGACGTAGAATTTTTTATATAAAAACCTCCAGAATGATAAATTTTAATGTGCCATTACCGCAACCAGCATTACTGGTTTTTATAGCCAAATATGCCTACATCACCAATTATTTTATGTAAATCTTATTTGTAGTTTTGTTAGCAAGGTCCTGTCGTTAAGTTCCAGACATTGATTTTTTGTGCTAATGTGAATAACAAAACTCTGAATGTGCTTGTCCTATGGGATAAGGAATCATACATTTATGCAAGTAACAAAAGGATACTGTGATGATCCTAGCCGTAACCCGGAGGAATGTACCATTTATTCATGGGGGAGGGGGTTCGTTGAGCTGCCATTATGTTGTTTATAGTGAGCATCACGCAACAAGGCGATGATTGACTTCGGAAATGAGAATTAAGTCAAATTTATTTTCTCCTAAGTATAGGTTTTTATTATCAAACAGATGTCATATCAGGACATTTTTACCATTCATTTTCTTTCCCCTTCCCTCAAAAAAAAAGGTAATAAATGATAACAGATGAGAGAAAATGGACTTCAAATTTTGCACCGGGCATGTTTTGATAATGTACATCGTCCCTTAGTGAACTCTCACAGTAGAAACATTGCTAGTGATACGTGTAGCTGGTGTCATCCGATCGTTATGTGGAGGAGTCCCGAATCCCCACGGGCTGACAACCTCCCCCCTTACCCCATCTGCAGGCCCCTCCCCCACTCAAACCTCTCTCTCTATGCCTGATTAGCATGCAAGATATAATTTTTTTTTTTTCGTCGTCTTCTACCAAGATGCCGGTCAGATTGTCTTGATACTGACGGCCGTTGTTCAGTCGGTGTGTATAGCCAGTCTACTTGGCTGTTATTTAACAAACACGCATACGTGATTGGGTCAAAAGAGCCCAGCACCTTTTAATATGTATGTAGAGGATTATGCCCAAAGAATTGTAGAATAATAGCATATGCGGTCTTGTTTCGCATTATTATTTCTTTTTTTTGCAAGGGCAAAGCCACGCCATCATGGAATAAGAAAAAAAAAATTGGAGAAAAAGGTAATCATGAATAAATCATGACAAAGAGTGTTCTATTTCCATAAGACTGATTGAGGGATTTGTTTTTTTTTTTTTCTTTTACGAAATGGAATATCTGTCTGTATAAATTGGAATAAATTTGAAAAGGGGATTTTTTTTTTTTTTTTGATGATTGGTTAGGTTGCTCCAATTCCATATTCCATTATGAGTATGATTACAAAACACGAGCAAGTTTGCAAAGTTTTGCAAATTAAAAAATATAAATCTCCAAAAGCTTATTTTCTTGCTTTTCATGTTCTGGTTAGGATCACCCTGCATGATTAAAGGTACAGTACAGGATTGGTAACATACCCAAACAGAAATGATCACAGATTTATATATAACATTCAGGGTATGACGATGGTGGCAGGTTGAAACATATTTTTAAAATATATCCACCTGAAATGGTGTATTTATCCAGAAAATAGTCACACAAAGACCGAAAACAGTTTTGATCTCGGGGTAAGATAAAAACCATTCTTAATGTTTTATAAGAAAAATTGAGTTGGGTTTTTCACTATTTTCTTGTGACTCAGATGTTCGATTGAGCTCAAATTTTGGCAGGTATGTTATTCTGAGGTGAGTGCTGTTCTGTGAGCTTTAATACCAATCATGTCTTACACCAATAAGGAATGCTTTTGATACCAGATGAACTTACATGTATTATTTATTGTTTTTATTTCATCAGAGGTACAGTGGCAGTTTCTTCCAGATCTGGGGTGCCTTTGTGTGTGTGTGCATGCACAGACAGTGTGTATAAAGTTCTCCCAAGGGACCTAAAAATAACAATGGTAATCAAAAGCTGATTGATGTTGACCTGGAATCTCCTGTAATTGGGTCAGACTTGATATTTGTAGGAAAATCCAGATCTAGTATGGACAGCCAGTTGTTAAGGTATGACTTAGAAATACATCCATGCTATGCAGCTCTGCTTGGAGTATGTATTATACATGTAAAAGTCCTATTATTGACCAGCTTTGTTATGCAAATGTAGGAATTTACATATTCATGAATAGCGCATTGTGATGTCATCAAAGGTTTAAACAGGCAGGTCATGATATGTTTGTGACTACCAAGTCATAAAGTACTTTAGGAGGGCCTGACGTGTTTCGATCCTAGCAGGATCTTTGTCAAAGGCTAAATGACAAGAGGACAAGAACATGCAAGGAAAGATACACATAAATGGATGAGAGGATCAGAACAAGAGGGTTGGGGTCAGGGGGGGGGGGGGGGGGGGTCAGATTGAGTGACCATAGAGGGTAGGGGTAGGCAAAGTGTGGTCAGGGAAAGGGGACAAGGTGTCTGGACTAGATACATTTTCTTTCCGTGGTTTTTTGGTAGTAGTAGTCTTTTTCGAGATCCGACAGTGAAAGATTTGTATTAAAACCATACATATACAGGCAGAAAACAGCACGCATTATGCGTTCGCATAATATAGTCAGTGCCTCATGTGACCTTACATTAACGGCGCCCTCGTGTGACAGTCAACGGCACTGTCAAAGGTAATATCATACATGTACTTTTGTTTTTATCAAAGAAATACAGATTCATGGGCAAAAATATCAAGGAAGATACAGTAACTGTCATTTGTGAAAATTTTAGTCCCATACAGTGCCCACTTTTTGAAAAAAAAAACAGTAAAAAACAGTTATAGTATTTCTTAAACCTTTTCTCTTTTATTTTTGATCTTTTAAAAGAGCAAAAAGATTTTCGGTCGTTGTTTTACTATTTTCTGGATAAATACACCATTTCAGCCGGAAAAAAACTGAATGGTATGTTTCTATCACCACCATCTTTATACCCTGTAAGTTATACTTAAATCTGTGAACATTTCCGTTTTGGTTTCTTACCAAAGTATGATACTATCTTTAACATTTGTCATGTTGGCAGTTGAAATGTATAACCTTCTCTCTCCTTGTCAGTAACTATATCACCCAAGGGATATGGATAGAGCCATGTATTGGCCTCAATATATTGTTTTCTGCAGTGCCGTTTAAAAACCCAATCTGAATGGTTTTCATCTTGACAGTTCTATTACCAGCCTCTGGCCATGTGAACTGACCCAACTTGCAATAAGTAGGTCACATTTAATATAACTCCAATTTCAGATCGTTAGATCTGCCCCCATTTGCCTAATATGGAATTGTAGGTCATAAAACAAAGCCCCGACCGTAACTGATTTGGGATCTCCGAGGAATAGTATATCTGACTCGCAAAAAATGCTGTCATCTTCAACTTGTATTTCAGCAAAGTAGGCCTATTTTCTTTTGCTTCTTTTTTATTTCCGTTCAATCAACCATCATTTGTACTTAATATAATCATCATAAAAAAGCCGCATCCTCTTTGAGTGATCCCCACGTGCTGTTTCTCAGGTTGCAGCATTGCTGCGAGTATCAATAAAATGATCCTTGTGATATACAGTAAAACGTCGCTATAATGACCATGGTAAGCCAGGATTCACAGATGTTGTCCGTTTATAAAATGGTCGTTTGTTAGAGTGAATTAAAAAATTGGGAGCCAAGGATGATGTTTGGTATAGCCAAATGTTTGCCATAACGGTGTTCATTATAGTGGCGTTCCGCTGTAGTTGTATGTGAGTGGTTTCATGGCTTCTGACTGCCAAACGAACAAAGATAATTGACTATTAGGGACACCACCAACATGTATAGGGCTGGATAGCTCAGTTGGTTTAAGAGCGCTGGTACAGTATTCCGGACATCGCTGGTTCGAATCCCGCTCCAGTAAACTATTCTTTGTTCAATGCCTACTTAATAACAGATTGCATTTGCTTTAAGAAAAGATTTTCCAGAAAATCAGTCCCATGAATTTAGAAACAAAAAAACACCTCCGAAAACAGACAAAAAGAAATTAAGTGGATGTAGGCAGGAGGAAAAATGACCCGGATTTGCAAAGTGTAGAAATCTAACACCTGTAGCACAATGATTAGAGATAGTGCCATGGGATGCCCAGCTCATCACTACGCTAGACAACAAAATCAGATAATATTTCTCGGGAGTTAATACTTAGAGAGAGAGCAAGCCAGAAGGTAGAGTGTGTACTCCTATATACAGCGCTCTGGACTCGTCGCTGCGTTATGTGTGCGTGCTTGATGGTGTATGCGTTTGACGATGTGTATGTGTTGTGTGCGCTGCTGTGGAAGCAATGTATCTACTTAAAAGCCGTCCAATAGAAAGCAGAATCCAAACTTACCCCGGGGCCAAAGGCTCACTCTGTGATGTGTTCAGGGTCACTTAGCCGCAAACGAAGAACGGGAACCTAAAACAAAATCCCCTCTCTCCTATCTTCTTCTATACCTTTCAACTCCCCCCCTATCTTACTATTATTATTATTATCATTTTTTTTTTGTGTCTTGATTTCATGGAGATAAGATAATGTGGTACACACATGACGAGAATCCATCTTGACGTAGAATGGGTTGTAAATAATATGATGGGAGCCCCGAGGAGGAAAACACGCTGTTTATCCGCATGCGTCTTGCCAATTTGGTGAACAGTTTTTTTTTTGGTTCATCCTTGTTTTGGGGAGTAGAGTTCGAAAGGTTATTGTTCTACTGGTATGCATGATGTCACTTATTTTGAATGTGTCATTGTTTCTGATTGGTCAGTTGTGACAGCACTGACACCCCTCCCCCCTCCTGCCCCGCCCCCATACCCAAAAGATGCACAATGAAGTCCATTTTTGATGAGTCATGAACAAAAACCTGAAAACATTATCAAAAGTTCACTACAAATGATATGTTTTTGGTGAAACTACTGAAAACTACTTTTATGAATATAAAAAAAAAAAATATGCACTGTACTAGCACTTTTGCTTCATATACTAAAAAACAAAAATTGTGTTATTCATGTATTCAATGAATTAAAAACACAACGGAAATTGTTTTTATACAAAACATAACATTCCCTGTGGATTTCCAACAAATGCCCCTAAAAAAAAGAAGCAGACAAAAAAATCCAGTTAGAGAAAATGTCCAATGAATTTAACCGTGTCTACTACTGTTATTGTATGCTAATGTTTTTTGTTTTTAATCATAAGCTTTATTATTTTTTTGGGGCTCACTAAGACATTTCCAGCCGGCAGTTTAATCAAATTGCGTGATTACCTGCAGGTCCTGGGCTAGTATATGACACGAGTGCCGAGTGATTGAAATTAATAATAATCCTGTAGCGTGCTCCGCAAAGCAAGCTTATCATACTACAGTCGTATCTGAATGGGCTCTCATTTAGAGCGGCGGGTTCGTATTTCTCCCCCCGTGTGATGTGAATAGGCGGCGAGGGTGTTGGAGAGTTGAACATCTAGTACTAGGGACTTATTAACAGGGGCAAATTTCATGGGGCTGTTAAGCGCAAAACAATCGCTTAGCACAAAATGTCTTGCTCAATACAAACAAGCCACCATCACAAGTTCCATTTGATATTCACGGTCGGCGAACAATAGCTGAAGAACAATCACAAGTGATACACAACACTTGGAAATTTGGCTGTTAATCCTGCTTTTTATTATTAAGAGACAGAAATTTCATGGTTAGCAAATTTTTTGGCGATAAGCAGGGCCGTGAAATTGGCCGCAGAATGTGCAGTGTGACGTCCGTCCACAAACACAGAGTGATTCAAAGTATCACAAAGAAAATAATTGATACAATCAAATCATCTTTGTAAGATGATTTGATTGTATCAATTATTTTCCAGTTTGTCAAGAGCAAAATGGTGTAGTTGAGTGAGGGTGAATTTATTGCAGTGGAGTAATTAACGTAATGTCCAGGGATAAGAGGAATTTCTTTTTGATATTAAAAACATCCCTTTGCCTCTAAATGGAATTCAATTTCATCCACCGCAAAAAGTTTAAACCAGGTCCCAATTTCATGAAATATGTTACAGCATATTGTTGTGCGTATGGGCATTGCTACGTGTAGGCCTATAATCTATTTCATGGAATCCATAAACAAGACTTGCAACGCTTTGATAACAAAGAATTTCTAGGCTAACCGTGGTATTTTCTGTTAACGCGCTGTTCTGCAGAAAGTCCTTGCTTCAAGCAAGTACTGCGAGAAAGGCAACTTTCGGTCTTTTGTTTGACTAATTTCTGGATAAATACTGAATATTAGGGTAGCTCTTAAAGACTTACTATTAGAGAAAAAGCTTTCATAGTAACAACTACTTCATCAACTACTTCATCAGTGCTACCCTAATTTTCTGTATTATTTCGATAGACTGACACGGCTACCCACACTATTTTCGTGGATAGATACTGCATTTCAGGTGGAAAGATTTTAACAGTATGTTTGTACCAGGTGCATATTTAAACCCTGTAAGCTATAGGTAAATCTGTGAACATTTCTGTTTTGGTTTCCTACCAAAGTATGATACATGTAGTACCTTTAAATTGTAGCAAATCTGGTGGTAAACTGACTTGTAATTGTGATGAGTATAATTGCGATCGTCAATTTGTCATCAAATACAGATAAGGTAGTTTTTCTTCATGTTCCGTGGCTAATATTTGGTCATTTCATAATTGTGTGCATTTTTCCAGTCCCAATATTTCCCGTCTTCGGTTTTACATATCTTGCATATTATGCACAAAAACTGGTGTACAGTCCCCGTTATGAAACGCACGCCACTCATCGCACAATGGGACGTCCCTAGGGCTTTATTTTATCTCCCTTCTCTTTCTTCCATTCAAAATGCTACACAAATATTAGCTGAATACGTGTACTGGGCAATGTTGCCATAGCATAAACACGCATTGATTTCCTTTCACGGACTATAGAAAAGGGCGAATTAAAATTTAACTTTGGTGTTTGTTCTGGCAAAGAACCGTTGTCATTTAATCAATTTTTTGGCTTAGCCTTAAGGGGCGGCCGAACCCGTTCCAAATGGGGCTCCTCTAATGTTGTGATGGGAGAAGTTATTAAAGAAAGAGAAAAAAGCAGGGAATGAGATGTCTTTTATACGTACTTAGAAACTGAAACATCTCCACTCAAAGCTCAGAGGGATGCAACATTTTGTTGAAAATGACAACGGTGAGTTGAAAAGCCTGAACCTGTCACATTGTGAAATTTATTAAAAAACCTTCCTTTTTTTTTTAATATTAAGCCTTGGCCTAAGGGTCTCACAGGGTTTTTTTTTTTAAGAAAAGTCTACATTTTGATATTTTTATTCATAATTTCTTTCTTATATGAAACGAGAGACATTTTTCAGTTGAAAAAAAAAAGTAAAAATATTAAATTTTAAATTAACGTGACTCACCTAAAGCCGACAAACTTTTTGTATAAAAGAGAAATGGATGTCACATCACCTCGCTTGATAAAAAGAGGAAAAATGAATCTGACCGTGAAAAGTGACCATTACTGAGAGAATTGACCATTAAGGTAATGACCAGCACAGTGACCGCACTTTAATTAAATGGGAGAGTGCTGATCAATGCTTGACACGTTCCCCAGGGTGGAGAGGGTGGGGGGGGGGGGTACCTGAGCTCACAAATTGCATTTGTGATACTTTCCGTCAGGTGAAGTTGTTACCCGACATTGATTACTGCGTTTAAAGGGAAGATGCAGGGAGGGCGGGTTTTGGAGTGTGGTCAAATGACGCCTAGATATTCAAATTGAAGATTTCTTTTTCCTGCTTTCTTTCTTTTTGTTATTTACTCCGCTCATAAGGTGCGTGCTGTGGCCATGTAATTGGACTCTCTGTCGAGTCGTGGGGCCCTGCAAAGGGCCAGGGATGGATTTCACAAAAAAGCCAAAATCGAATCTTGAAATGCCCATCGGTCTGTAGCTGCTAAGCATAGTGTGATGCCACAGCACTTGTTATCACAGCAAAAATTACAGCACATCTAAAACAACGAATTGCATAGCGTTATGAAGTGTACAAAGGTGTTGTTATTAAAAGTCAACAGTGCTGGTACTCATGTAAAGTGAAATTTTCGAATAAATGTAATTTTTTTAATCCACATAATATGCTTTCTCTGGAAACCAATACAGTAAAAGCTTGTTAACTCAAAAAACGCTTACATTGAAACTCTGTTTATCTCTGGGACATTATAACCACAAAATTATGTTTCTTATGGGTTGGATATGTTCAAATGCAGTTTTGAGAAGTGAGAACCTACATACTCAAATTGAGAAGACAAATTTTGAATATAGCGCATGATATAATTATTTTGACATAATCACCAAACAGGCAAGTTGAATGACTCCAAGGGTCAGATTTTATATTTCCCTCTCCCATCAACACTGTCTGATTTACCTCGGACTTGTGGTAACATCACAGGCTCCGTGGAAATAGCCGTTGTGATTTATAGAACACGCCATCATTCAATTTGTGTGATGAGCCGCTAGGAGCCAGTTTTGTGTAGCGTTGTTTATAAGCAATCTTTAATGTAGGATTTTTTTTATACCATGAACATATGTTACCAGCCAAAATTTCATATAATAGACATTACTCGTGATCGGTACTCGGCTAATTGTGTTTTTGTGGAATTTTTTTTTGCAAAGCAGGTTGTTCGTAATTGGACCAATTTTTTTCCCTTTGGGTTTTTCTGTTGGATATTGATGCCATGATTTCTGTAATAGGCCTTATTCACGGTGCATCCATCCTGCATTCAAAGCAGTGCCATCAAACCAAGGCTTGGATTCAAAATAGTCTGGTACCCATTTTTCTTTTTTAGAATTGGTGTTGTCTTTTCAGAAGGGTATTCAAGGAATGTGACAAAATGGATGCGCTGTGAATAAGGCCATGTTTATAAACCTAAAACCCTCACAGGTATAAATCGTGATCTGTTTGTGGCAATCAGTGCATGAAAAATCTTGCCAACTGAATGTTGCAATCATTGTTCTGTCGACTTTGTCTTGCACATAAACCAGATTTGGGAGAAGGTTGCTGTTAAGAAATTAACAGGATGCAGCTTTGTTTTTGTCAGTCATTGAGTTTATGATCATGAGAACTTGGTTATTCATGCAAAAAAGGAAGTAATTTTCATTATTTTTGTTTGTGTGTTGATTTGTTTGTTGTTGTTTTTCTTCAGAATAAGTGTGCAGAAATCAGTAAACAAAATCAGCCGCTGTCTTTTATTTTTCCAGATAGAATTAGAGACTGTTTTCAGGAAATAACACAAGTTGAATAAACAGCTACAAATGGACATACTTAGAATGAGGTCAATTGTGACTAATGTTTTGTGTTGGGTGGTGGGAAAAAAACAGCACAATAACAACCTAAAAAGAAAAAAAAGCTGTTAAAATCAGGCTCTGCCAGAAGGTGGTCAGCCGGTTGTTTTGATTTGAGTGATGGTGTTGTCCTCTGGGCGACCCTCTATCATTCCCCCCTCCCCTCCACCTCCTCTCCCTTGTCCTCCTCCTGTGATTGACAAGACACAGTTGCATCTCGGTCCCCACGGCCAGAGGGCCGGATGCGGTCTCCCTGAGGGGAGGCAAAGAGAAGATGTGGCCATGTTCCCTCCCTCCCTACCTTCCTCCCTCACCAAGAGAGGGTAAGGTCAAGTGAAGGAGCTAAAAGCTCCCATCGTTTCATCTGTAGATGGAGCGAAGCTTCTTCCGTCATTGTCATCATCATCATCTCCAGACCGCGGAGAGAAAGAGGGGGAGAGAGGGGAAGAAAAACAGAGAGTGGAAAAAAAAAAGACGCGAAAAGAAAACGAAGAAGGAATGAAAAAAAAAAAAACTAGAAATATGTTGTATGCACAGCACACATCTCCAAACAGATCCTCAAAACAAGGACTCCGGTGAAATTTTATCCGTGCCTGGTAGATTTCCAGACACATTTTCCTTTAAAAAAAAAATACTTCACTAGTTTCCTCGGGAAGAAAATAGCTGAGAGGTCTTAGCAGAAAAAGTACTTTGCTAGCGGAATGCGGTGATAGTTATAAGTGTCAAGGACAGATGTTGGGAGTGATGGGAGTTGTCACCATGTTGAAAGCTTTGAACTGTCTGACCCGGAGCGTTTCAATTCAGCATCTCTGCTCCAGATCAGTGAGCCGTTCCTCAATTTGATTCTCATCCAGACCAAACACTCGGTAGAATTCATCCAGGAAAGTGTATAAAAAGGTAGTTGATCAGGAAACTAGGGGGGTTTACGAAACGTAGGCTCGGGCTCAGGCTCGGGCTCAGGCTCAGGCTCAGGCTCAGGCTCAGGCTCAGGCTCAGGCTCAAGCTCAAGCTCAGGCTCAAGCTCAAGCTCAGGCTCAGGCTCAGAATCCAGCTCTGTCATCAACATTTCTCTAAGCTTGGCTCCAGCTCAGGCTTCGTCTCTGTCATCCATATGCTGAAAATGTAGGTTGTGGTTTTTCATTGAAGCTGAAGCTCAGTTATCTTCTTCAAACCAGAGAATCTGCTTCCGAACCGCAGCCAAAAGCCCTCTATTTGTTACCCGTTATTAAAGAATGGATTCACGAAATGGAGCCGGAGCCTGAGCCTCCGTTTCGTACACGCTCCACTCAGCTCTAGCTCCGACTCCATCCTATGAATCCATTCAAAATATACGGGTATCAAAATAGAGACTTTTGGCTGCGGTTCGGAAGCAGATTCTCTGGTTTGAAGAAGAAAATTGAGCTTCAGCTTCAATGAAAAATTACAACCTATTATTTCCAGCATATGGATGACAGAGACGAAGCCTGAGCTGGAGCCAAGCTTAGAGAAATGTCCCAGGTTTACGATACACAGCAATATTACCACTAACACTTAAGGCATTCTGACAATGTGAAAGATGATAGTCCTTGGTTTTAAACAACCCCTTTTCCCCCGTTTCAAGAATATAGCTTAAGATTTTTTGGTTCAACTTTAAAATTTCGCACCCCAGGAGGGAAAAAATGACCTCAGTGAGTCATATGTCAGCTTTGATTTGCAAATGATAGGATTCCTCTACCTCTAATTTTATTCAAAGACTAGGAGAGAGATTTGCCTGGGATTTTGTTTTTTCTACCCTTAATTCCTTTTTTGCGAAAGGGCACGGTCAAAACTGGCAGCTAGGCCGCTGCTTTGAATATAAAATAAATGTCGCCACCCATCAATATTTTGATTAGGGGTGATTCCATTAGAGAGGTATATTATTCACGGTGTCCCCAACCCCCACCCCGCACCCTTCCCCACCCCCTCCGTCTCTCCCACCTGTCCTCTTGGATTGTTGTTTTGGTCATTTTTTGTGTCCCCACTCAGAGAAGCTTTCTCCTTCCGCTGCTGTCCTTGTCTCTCCGGTTGAGGAGTTTTCAAAACTCTTGCAACAACTCGGGATGCGGGTACTGTTCAAATCCCCTCATTGGCTTGTCAAGTATTTGGCTTAGACTCTGTCAAACTCAGTTCTCCCGATCACGTCAACAGAGGAATCGGATCTCCGTAGACTGTAGCACAGACATATGTATTTAAGGTATAACTTTTAGAGATTTACGTGTAACTTTCAGGGTATGAAGGTGGTGTTGGTAAAATATTTTAGTCAAACAAAGACCGAAAATGGTTTTGATCTTGTGTAAGATCAAAAACAATCTTTATGCTTTATATAAGAAAATTTGAGTTGGTTTTTCGCTATTTTCTTGCGACTCAGATGTCCAATTGAGCTCCAAATTTCATAGGCTTATCATGTCATGCACATGCTGGATCAGACAAAGTGTGAGTGCTGTTCTGTGACCTTTACCAATCACGTATCATAACTTTAATATTGAAAACCAATGAATAAAACATGGGTTTGAAATCAGTTGTGTACATTACCTGTCCTTATAGCTTAATACATGTCGGGATTAATTCTGGTCATAGCAACAGCAATTACCTCTGTCCTGGCCTTTCAAGAAACGGACGATGTACGTCTGACCTCGTTTTAGTTGGTAGAATTGAGTCAACCTTGCTTCCTAAAGCTCCCTCCTATTCACTGGGCTTTCAGGATGATTGAGACTTATACCCGTCTCACAAACCTGTCCCCTGATTTGTCAAGTCACTCATGAATTATGCATGAAGTGTGATTGTCCTGGGGCAAGACGCTTCTCCCACATTCACACCACACCAGGCCACGCATGGCGGGATAACGCAGGCAACATGTTATTAAATCGTTATGAAATTCAGGTTTGAGTTCACCCGAACGATTAATCAGGATTGCGGGTGATGACTGGGAGTAACAACCTTTTGCGCATTAAAGTTACTATCATACTTTGATAGGAAACCAGAACAGATGTGTTCACAGATTTTTGTATAACTTTAAGTTATACAAAAATCTGTGAACAGGGTATAAAGATAGACCTGGTACAAACATACCGTTAAAATATTTCGGCCCTGAAATGCTGTATTTATATAGAAATTAGTAAAACTGAATACCGAAAACAGTTTTGATCTCCGAGATCAAGACCTCACTATTACAATTGCCTCACAATTTCGAGCATCAATTGCAACTTAACTTAACTTAATTACATTTATAAAGCGCTAATAACACATGAAGTTTCATGTGTTATTATTATTTTTTTTGTGTAACGTTTTTTTTGCTGTTGTCTACTGTTTCTAATGATCAATTGAGCTGAAAATGTCACAGGTTTGTTTTTTTATTTTATGACGAATCAAATTTTGAACCGACCGCAGCTTTTCTATCAGCTTTAACAAAGTGTGATAGTACCTTTCAAGTGGTTCTTGTTGTCTTGCGCTGATCAGGGCCGGGTCATGGTAACATTAAGGCTCGTCTCAACACCCAATCAAGTATCTCTCCAGGCCTGTCAGGAACGTCAAGTAAAATGTTTACGAACCAATTGGCCAGAGGGAGAAGAAGAAGAACAACAATAATAACAAAAGTGAAGAGAAATGAAAAATCACAAAATGTGACCCAAAAGTCACCCTAGTATCGAGAATTGTCCTAGCCAAGCTCTTGGCGAATTGGTCTTGATCAGCTGTTGGAAAAGCCAAGAGGAGAATATCTTGTGCGCTCCCTCTCGCGTGATGGAAGAGCACGGAGGCTGTGTTTGATTTTTGTTCCTCATTGGACTTCATCTTTTCGCCGGCTCATACATCAGGAAAGGCCTACAATCCATCACGGTTTACTCTGCTATACAAGCCTGGGCCAGGATACGTCCTGCCAACGGCTTGTAAATCTCACTTCGGGCGGCATAATCACAGCTCTAGTTATTTTTTTTTTTTGGGGGGGAGGTGGAAGGGTTCCTCTCTTTTTCTCTCTGTCCTCTTTCATCTTAGTTTTTCTCTGCCTTTGGAACTCAAGTCAGTGCAATTGCATGGGAATGACCCATAAAAAGTGATGCGGCCTATAGCGCCGCGTTCAATACTTGTCACTGCCGGAGTTCCATTATGCACCGCTTGACAGCTCAGCCGGCCGGCGATATATATCCGGCTCCGTGAAATGTTAATATCATGGTGGATTTCGGTCTCTTTGGACTTCCGCTGCTGCTGCTCTTGCTGCGGCGTCTGTCTGAATCCCTCGAAGTGTAGTTTACAAAAGCCAGGACACTATCCCTTTATTGTTCACTTTCTGAGGATACTCAGAAAAGATGTCTCAGTTCCGGATAATAGACCCTTCTTCTGGTGTGTTTAATATTTTATCCGTTTTTTTTTCCTTGAAAGGGAAGAAGCTGATCTCTCTACAGGCTTTGGCACAAAGTTGAAGAGATCTTATCCCCATCTCAAGTTTTGTTTAGGCGTTGGCTTTGTCTAGATTCTCTGCCGGCCATTCTTGTTCTTGTTTTGGAGTCGTTATAGCACCTGCAGGGTTTAGGAGAAAGTTGGATGTGGCCTTTTACAGCCTCTTGGACACGTCTCCAGTCTTCGATATCGGTGGCCTCCGCTCGCCTCTCTCCAGAGGAAAAACTACCTGGAACACCTGGAGGCTTCTGCGAGATTTTAGAGCTCTTTCTTTACCCCTTCTCCTTCTTTTATATGTTCTTTCTGGTTATTTGATGAATAGTGACCACCGTGGGAGCTAGCTCAGCAGAGGTTTGTGGTTCAATTCTTATGTCTCCAAAGCATCCAAAGCCCCACAGGGTTTGGACGCAGAAGGTTTTTGGCTCTTTCTTTCTGGCGTTGAGGAGCTTTTGCTGTCATACCTCAGCTGACTTCATCACTTCAGGCACCAAGCATTGACCTCTGTTTGTGTTGAGCTAGGAGGCATATGACGGTTCCCAGTCATTGTGTCATTGTTGCCGTCCTTTCAGCTCAGCGAGACTCTCCTTTGGACTTTTTTTTAGTTAGAGGCTCTCATTGGACATTTCCTGTATTTTGAGAGGCAAACTACGGATGAGTCAAGTAGTTGATTTAAAATTCAGTGTCGTTTTTTCTTCTTACCTGGTTTCTTTTTGAGTAGGCTTGGATATTTTGCTCAGTAATGTGATGCAATAAACCCAACGTGACCAAAAAAAAAAAAAAGGATGTTGCAGGTTCAAATCCCTCTCAAGTCAATATTCCTCGTTCGCCTTCCATTGGCTCCGCAGTGAATAAACCGTTTGGAGATTATAAACAAAAAATCTGAAAAGGACCATTTTGTTGTTTGTCTTTTTTTGGCTACTTGATAATTTCACTGGCAGTCTGAATTGTCGGGAGACCTAGATGGCCAAATCATAGAGTTTGTCGTCCACGGTTGTCTTTACTATTCAAACAGTGAACATAAATCGGGCAGTGAACTCTCTCGCCACTGTGCCGCTTGGCCGAGGGGATAACCTCATCTGCATCCCAATACAGAGAACGTGACAACTCAGGGTTTATATTATTTTTATTTAGGAGAGACAAGTCCATCCTTCCCGTTCATTCCCCGACAATCGGACATGACAGGAATCCCGACAAAGAGTTAAAAAGCGGCAGAATAGGTGCAATCACAGTTGCGCACGGTCGCTTGTCCCCCACGCCGACCTCCGTCGGAAAGCTACCCCGTGCACGTAGTGTAAATGACTCTGTCTTTCTCCCCACCTCCCCTTCCCCTCCGGTAGAAGCCACGGTCATTGACTCCACGACGGACGACCAAACTGCATCCAAGGGGAAAAAGAAGAAGAAGAAGAAGAAGAAGCAAAAATAATACCCATGTGGACATCTCAGCGAGGGATGGTTTCACTTTTTAATCATTGTGTTCCTCGATTTTGCCGTTTCTTACTGCACAGCTTCGTATTCTCTCACGCACCTTCTGAAATAACAGCGCATAATTACTCCTACGTGATATCAAAGAGCTGTAATATAATACACGCAGCATTGGATGTCTTTGCTGTGTGCACAAAAGCCATTGTTGAAATCTGTTCGTTCAGTTTGGGATTGTCCTGCGAATTTCTTTTCTCTATTTCTTCATCTCTCTTTCTTGTTCGCTTTCTGTGCGTCTTGTCTTTCCATTCCCCCCCCCCCCCCCCCCGTCCTGTGTTTTTCTTTAATTAAAAAATACATTCAAGATGTTCAATTGGTGGTCTTAAAGGTTTAAGCCATTTCATGATCGGATTGTTGCATTCTGTCAGTGTCTGCGTGTCGGGAAGAGTTGAAGGGAGGGTAGGTTGAAGAGGATCAGAAGAAATTGCTCATCGGTCTGTCTTTACGGTTTGTAGCTGTTTCAATTTTTTTTTCCCTCTTACATGGGAAGGTTTGACCTCTGTAACAGACGTAGGAACCATTTTCTTACCTTATTTTTCCTCTCTCCTTTCTTTGTTTACCCTGTATAATGTGAGTACCTTATGCCATTTAAACGCTTTGTAGGGGGACACTGTACTGCGGAACCTACTGCAAACTAGTGTTTATTTTCACTTGATCAATATGCCCGACTTGCCAAGACGAAACAACCCCCTCCCCTCCAAATAAAAAGAGAGAAGAAGTTGCGGTTTATTTATGGTCGATTCTCTTTCACCAAACAAGGGGCAATCATTCCCCATTGGGCCAAGACTCAGGGAAAAACCTGACTCGATCTGCTGTGGCCAAGAAAAGAAAAAAAAACTAGTATCGGGCCAACTCTAACCACTGCTTCAATAGAATGTTTGCATTCATGTGTGTGTTTTTTTCCTCCCCTCAAGGTTTTTAAGAAGGCTGAAATAACATTGAAACAATATCTGATTATTGTCTGCGATTGCTGAGGTTTTTTTTTAAACAAAATAAAGGACAAGAACAACAGCAGCTTATGAACGAGAACGAAAGCTGTTGCACAATATCTGCATTACCAGATGGAGACTGTTCTGTTTAAATTAGGTAATTTCATACTTTGGTTTCTGTCAAAGAAATGCAGATTCATGGGCAAAAATATCAAGGAAGATACAGTAACAGTCATCTGTGAAATTTTCAGTCTTCTACATTGCCCACTTAAAAAAAAAAACAGTGAAAAATTGTTTTTGGTCATTGGTTTTACACTTTTCTGGAGAAATGCAGCATTTCAGGCAGAATAAATTTCAATGGTATGTTTCTTCCATTGCCATCTTTATACCCTGTATTAGTTATAGGTAAATCTGTGGAGATTTCTGTTTCGGTATGCTGCCAAAGTATGATACTACCTTTAATACCCAAATCATGTCTGCCTGATAGCTGTAATTTATTAGAATTTCTTGATGCAAACTGAATTCTGAAAATAATTTGGTCTCTACAAACATTCCTTGAAGATCAGTTTCATGTCAGAAAATTATAATTTCGCAAGATGCTAGACTTCATTTTCCCTTACTTGCTCAAAATTTCATCGTATTATGTGCCCAGTTTATCACTCTGAGCGTTTGGATACACAGGCACATCTCCACACATTTGATATGCCTCTTAAATGAAGATTGAATGTTCAAACTGTCCTTGTTTCTTAAAAAAAAACACACCTTCAAACCCTAAAAACATGACTAACATGCCTTCGTCGGCCCGAGCCCGAAACGGCGCAGAGTAATTTAGCCCTGACCCCCCAATCCAGATTTATCGGCCGCGGCAAGAGGCAGCAGTCGGTGTAGTTGGCTGTGGAGAGGGAAAATTTATGCTGGCATCTTAACGGTGCCTTCTAGTCATCATAGAGGGGCCTTCTTCGTTTCCTTCAGTCTCGATCCACACAAGCTCTGCATATGGCGACGTTCCGTTTCAGGAAGACAAAATCAGGACCCGAGTAACCATATATCAAATGCAATTTAATTGTCAACATGGGCAGTTTAGATTAGATTGCTCAGGTTGCATCAATTGTCATATTGAGATAGGAAAGAGTGAGAAAGAAGTCCCCCCTTAGGCTAAGCCTTCTTCCGCTTACCTTAATCTCGACGTGACCTCAGAATTTTTAAGCGGGAAGGTACAGTGGGCATCCAAAAAAGGAAAACATTTCAATTTGGAGCCATTTTTTTAGGGGGGGGAGCTGATTTTGTTCTAGGTCCTCTCTTTGGGCAGGATGAAAATTTATTTCATTGGTTTTTTTCTCAGAGCATTGAGTGGTCTTGTCCGAGGCTTGGCGTTGTCACCTCAACCCACCCTGAAGCAGTGCCTCGGCTTCCTCATCTTGATTGCTAATTTCTGTCCCGTGAACTTGTAGCCCGGTCGGCTGAAAGGAGGGATTAGATCAGGTGGATGGTGGTAATCGCTTTAAGGTTTGGATTGAAAGCTGGCGAGTCGAGAAGAGGGTTTCGGGGGAATAAAGAGAGAGAGAGAGAGGGGAATGGTGGGGAATGACATGCGTAAATGACCTCCGTGTCTGCAGAAGGATGAAATGATGTTATGCTTCGCTTGAGTGGACAAGGTCTTCTGTCACATCATTTGCCGATGTGATTAATGTCCAGGACTTCTTCAAATTGCCTCTTTACATCCATCCCTTACAAGTATGTTTCCATTTCTTGAGGGAAAAAATAATCCTCCAGAAAACGACAATAAAATTGCCGATTTTGATGTAACCGGCCCAGTTTAATGTAGGTTCATAAGCTACTAAAAAGGACATTGCATCATTGAACGGAACGAGGAGAAGTGGATGATTGATCTTAATGTTTGACCTGATAGAGATTGTCAAGAATAAAAAAGATGTTATATTAAAGGTAGTATCAAACTTTGGTTTTTGTCAAAGAAGTACAGATTCATGGGCAAAAAATATCAAGGAAGATACAGTCACAGTCACCTGTGAAAATTTCAGTCCCATACGGTGCCCACTTTTTGAGAAAATCGTGGAAAATGGCCACAGTATTTCTTAAGTCTTTTCTGTTTTATTTTTGATCTTTTAACAGATCAAAAAGATTTTCGGTTGTTGTTTTACTAATTTCTAGATAAGTACACCATTTCAGGCGGAAACATTTTAACGGTATGTTTCTACCACCACCATCTTCATACCCTGCAAGTTATAAGTAAATCTGTGAACATTTCTGTTTTGGTTTCTTACCAAAGTATGATACTACCTTTAAGCAGTGGCGTCGCCAAGGAAGGGCCAGGGGGGGCACGTGCCCCCCCTGGAAAACCTCGTGCCCCCCCCGCGTGCCCCCCCATTTGAGATTTGGGTTGGTGAAAAAAATAATAATATATATTATTGTAGTGCCCCCCCAACAATTGCTAGTGCCCCCCTTGTGCCCCCCCAGACTCAAAAGTCTGGTGACGCCACTGCCTTTAAGTCAGCTATATGTTGCTCTAAAGGTACTATCATACTTAGGTAGCATGCCGAAACAGAAATCTCCACAGATTTACCTATAACTTACAGGGTATAAAGATGGTGATGGTAGAAACATACCATTAATTAAAATGTTTCTGCCTGAAATGCCGTATTTATCCAGAAAAGAGTAAAACCAGTGACCCAATTTTTTTTGGATTTTTTAAAGATAAAAAATGAAAGAGTTCAGACTTAAGAAATATGCGGCCATTTTTCACTGTTTTTCACAAAAAGTGGGCAACGAATGGGACTGACATTTTCATAGATGACTGTTAGTGTATCTGTCTTGATATTTTTGCCCATGAATCTGTATTTCGTTGACAAAAACCAAAGTATGATATTACCTTAATAATGTGCTCATATTTGATCTGCAATATCTTGAGATTCCATATCTCTCCAGCCTGTCCTCATATATTTCCAGTACTTGCACTTCTCGTCACGAATAACTGTAATCTAACCACACATTTTTTCAATAGATTTTTTTCTTGGTTCCTTTTTTCTTTTCAAATTTCTCTCATTTTATTTTCTCCGGACCCAACCTATGTGTAATCAACCCCTATTGAGTTCCATTCATATCGCTCGGAGCTATCTATAGACCTTGACTTTCTTAATTTCCTCGCCGCCGCTTTTCATAAACCCACTCTTTTTTAACCGCACTCCCAAATATTCATACCCTCCATTGTTATCGTTTTCTTTTCTTTTTTTCTTCTCATGCCGACATTGTCATCAAAGTCTTGTCACACTTCTTCATTCCCTTCTTCACCGACGGCCTCTCGGTCCGGGACATCGTCTGAAAAGCTCTCCTTTTTCTTTCTAGTCCCCGTTTTTTCGATCTGTTTATGAAATCGCATCCCCCTTCTGGATATTTGATATATTATCCCATGGAATTTTGTCTTTTTTTTCTATCTCTTGTCTTTCTTTTCTTGCTTCATCATCCTCCGCGCTCCGTGGTCCAGTGGCGAGACGCTTCGGACGGGAGACGAGAATCAATCGTAAAGAGCTTTTAGGGCTAGATCGCGTTGAATGTAAAAAAAAAAAAATCCCTGCTCGGTTCTGTGATCACCTCATGCACTTTCATCTCAGTGGCTGCGTGCGTGTGTGTGTCTACAACAGGCGCCATTGATTGTCCATCTTAGTGCTGCTTATTTTTTAACCCCCCAACACCAGCCTCCGAGCTTGTTTGGGTAAACTAGCAATCTGTGTTTATCTTAACGGCGCTAGTGTTGTTCTGCCTATAATGTTGACTACACACCGTCTTGACCCTAGAACCTTCACATTACATGCCAGTTCCACCGTCCTCACCATCATCTTCACGTGACAAGTAACAATCATGAATAAATAGATAACAACCTGCTGGATTCTTCGTATAAAAGCAGAGCCATGAAATGTGGCCCATAGGTTGCCTTATTCATGGCGCATCCATCTTGTCACCTTCCTTGTATACCCGTTGGAAAAGATAACACCAATTCTAAAAAGAAAATGGGTACTATTTTGAATCCAAGCCTCGGTTTGATTGCACTGCTTTGTATGTAGGATGGATGCACCGTGAATAGGGGCTATAGGTTGGTTTTCAAATAGCTGATTGGCCAAGTCCAGGCTATGTTGGCCATGCCTGAGTCAGGCCTGGGTCAAATTGAGTTCAAATCGTCCCATGTTTCGTGATCAAACTTTCTTTGCATTGAGCCTTTGGGGGTGGGGAAGATCCTGCTAGGATCGAAATGTCAGGCCCTTCAAGCATTTGATATATTTCATCTCATTATTTTGGTCGATGAGCAGTTTGCAGCAGTTTAATTACTTGTGTTGCTTCAAAATGACTGCTTATGTCAAAAAATGCGGGCAGAAATGGTGCATCCTTTTTGCATCTTCACTAGCCTGACATCCAGATGAGAACGATCCAGATTGTTTGGGTTTTTTCCCTCTCACTTTCTTTCCTCTTGACATTCCCATATTAAAATGCAAATTGCAGATTTGTATTTGACAATTGGCACCGTGTGTTCGTTGTTTTCCCTTGGGCGCTGCCCAGTTTTGTAACAGGGCACTTGACGGCCTGCGTTCTGCTCCCACTATGTCCTCCCAACGAAATTAGAAATACTCAAACTTCATTCCAATGTACAGGTACAGTGAAATGTGGTCAGTCTCCCTGGGTGTGCGATTTGAGCCCGAAGTTCTAAGAACTCTGGAACCATCCACGTTGTGTAAAGGTCATTCCGGTGGCCGGATATTTCAGCGGTCTTCTCTGTCCATGGGGAACCTGTCAATATGCGGCCCACGCATGGTTTTTTAATGTCAGGTTTTATTTATACGCGGGTTAGATACACCTACACCGCCACCACAGCCTACAAAATCGAAATGTCGTTTCTGTTAGTGTCTCGATCATCAGGAACGGCATCATCAGTCGTTCTCCTTGCCCCTCTGCCATTTTCATCAGGACCCCTCCTCCGTCTATTCTACAAAATCCAAGACTGTCTGGACAGTATCCCCACGGCGTATTGTGCGCTTGGATGCGAAACAAGTCTGGGCCCCTTTAGCTTCATACAGAGTTTAATACTGTATGTATGAATACATACAGTATTATGGCTTTACACAGTCCCATGTATTTTTTTTTCTCTGAATCCATCATTCCAAAATTAACCCTTTTTCCCAAAATCAATGATTTTTTAATCACGTCCGATTTTACGGTGATTAGTTTTGTTCCTTTGTGTTCATAAAGTAGATTTTGGAAAATTTGTTCCAACGATAAGAATTTCATAGTTTAACACCCAAATGATGTGTTTACAGAAGTGGTTATACTTCCCTCCTTAATACCTACTTGTTGCTAACCAAAAAGATTTGCTTAAGCATGAAAAGTCTTCTTTGATCAAATAGGATTATACATGTACAAACCAAATGTTCATGTAATATTTACTGCTTTTGACATGTATTCCACCATTGTTTGCTGAGCATAACATTCAAATGGAGTTTTGGCTGGCAGTGGCATACTGATTTTTATTTTACCAAGATTTTTGGTGCTTAAGCAAATTTTGGTGCTTAAGCAGCTCTATGAAATTGGACCCAGCTATTTGATTCAGTGATTCTAACTCCTAAGATCTTCATACAACCGAAGAAGGGAGAAAATTCACCTCGTGTACACTTTAAATCTGCGGTCGAAGCAACAAATATTTGCAGCAACAGTTTGGTGTCGTTGAGCCGGCCAGGGAATCCTCTTGACATTTTTGTCAGTCATCCCATCTTCACTCTAAACTTTGCCGCGGTGTTTCTGTTTTTTCCCGCTCTCTCTTTCTCCTTGTTCGGTAGTGCCATGTTATCTCCAATCATTTTAATGCACGGCGCATTATCCAAATGAAACATGATATTTTAGAGTTTTTCTAAAATTGAAACAAGACCAAGGAGTGTTAGGAAGGATGTGATGGTCCCACCAACCCCCTTGTCCGTTCGTATCTCTTGACACCACCTTCCATCTCCATAGCCTTCCTCCTCCCATGCATCCTCAGTCTTCCGTTCGTTCGTCCTCCTTTTCTCGCAACCCCCCTGAAGCCGTCTATCACTGCCGATGATAAAGGCAGGTGCATTAAGGGGTGTCAGTCTGAAGACTCTCTCTAAAGACAACTCTGTTCATGTTGTGACAGGTTGTTGGCCGAGGTCCCCCGTTGTGCAGTATACATGGAGGGGGGTGGCTTAACCCGACTGCTATACCATTACCATATTATATCACACCGGGGTATTACGAGAGAAGAGTATTTGCTGACACTTCCTGAAATACTCACTCTTCATTTTGTTTCCCCTCCCAGTGGCTACCGCCCCCTCCCCCCGTCCCCTACTCCCTTAAAGTCAAGACTACCTCAATCTCTCCAGCATTTCCATTTTTTTCTGGTCTTAGCACCAAGGAACTTGCTATATAGGTGTGGCCCCTGTTTTATTTGCGTGATTGTTCGGTAAACCGAGTCCTTATTTTGTGCCAAGAATTATCCAGGCTATTTGAAAGTGGAATTTTGATTCATTAAAGTAAGGCAGGGTACCAGGCATGAGTAGCACACATCCTACGAAGTTTTGGTTGGCCAAGCATTGTTTTTAGTCTGGGGGAACTTGAAAGCCCACTTTATCACTATGCCATGCCTGAGTGGGATTCGAACCCTGGTCTCACAAGTTTGGAAGATGTTGATTGTGAACCCGCGCTGACATTCTCAGTTTGGGTATTGGCCAGTCATGTCTTGAGTCACCCACTGACCCATCAGCTTCAGGCTGCTGTACCTCTAACCTCAAAAATACACATACTGTCCTCCCTCGTTCGTTCGTGTGAGGACTACCAGCAAAGTACATCAGCTACAAGGGAAGGTCCTGGTTTAGCCAGCTGATGGTATCATCATCCAGCTCCAGGATACCAGAAGCTCCGTGGGGTGATCTGTAAAGCGGGCACGCCTCGATAATGTGTTTCAGAGTCTGGATCTCTCCACAGGGGCAATAGGGTGATGGATCTGCTCAAATCTTGTGCAGAAAATGCTGTGTCCTCCCTAATAACTCGTTTTAATTAATAGGCCCTATTCAGCAGTCCAATTTTTGTTTCATCTCGATCAGGGATCGGGGGCTAAAATCACTGAATATCAGCAAATAAGCATAGTTTTTGGAGAAATTGTCATCCTTTTAAGAAAATTCCTATCATGATTTTGAATTTTGAAAGACAGGACAAAAACCAAACAAAACTGAGTGAGATCCTGAGAGTGTTTGAACACCAGGCCCTCTAAAAAAAGTTCAATGCATTATTTTTCAGATGACCCGAATTGATAAACATCTCCACGGCGCTTTATCACTGCAGAGAATTGACTCGTATGATAAATTATTCACTGATACTGAGAATGATAGGACTTCTCCCTACTTCCCCCTTCCCCTCCTTCTCACCCCTCCCCTCTCTCATCTCCTCTGGTCATGAAGATGATTTGGAGTGGCGGCCATTGTGCGATGGATAGTTTACCAACTGTCGCAAAAGAAAAACACGGTAATCTAAGAATGAAACCTTGTTATTTCACTCCCTGTAGCTGCTTTAGCAAAACAAAATCCCGCTAGCCAACAGAAACGCTTTTTTTTTCGTTTTGGACACGGATTTCCTCTTCTACCTGTCTGCTATGCACCTTTAATCCCCTTCTCTTTCTTTTTCGTCTTCTTCTTCTTTCTCTATTTGCCTCTCTTTCCCCCCTTTGCGCTGCTTAATCCCGCGCCAAAGCCCATGTTGGTGTTTGTAGTGTAAACAAGAAGCCTACCTTTCTGGCCAAGCACAAGAAAAACAAGCCTCGGCTTCCCGGCCCCCCCGGCAGGGGCTTCATACTTGGGACAGGGGCGGGCAAACTGTTTGCAGAAACAACATCAACTCTTGTCTCAGTTGCCAGGGCGACCCGGCTGAGGCATCTTGGGAGGTGAAGGGGGTGTCAGAATCGACGGGATTATAAAAAAAAAAAATTCAAGAGAAAGAGGGAGGGGGGGGGGACTGTGAAGACAATGTGTAAAGTTGATTGGGAAATTGATATTTTTTAGTCCTGGTAAGAAAATTAATCATAATAGCGATTGTTATCATTGAAAGAGGATATTTTGTTATTAAAAAAACAAAAAATGCATATATTTCGGTCTACGCTTCGGGAATACGGTCTATTTGTTGGCGTCTCAATTTAAAGATTCTAACAAAAGTTTGATCTGGGCTGCAACAAAATGAAGTCATTTCTGAATTTGGACAACCATTTTTCATATTGGTTTAATTATTACAGTGAAGCATCGCTATAACGAGAAACGCTATACAAAGTATTCGACCATAAAACCGAACATCAGCCTTGCCTGGCAATATTTCAATACAAAACATACTGAATAACGCAATTGAAATGTGAACAAAGAGCAATTGACTGGAGCAGGATTCGAACCAGTGACCTCCATAATAACGTACCGGTGCTCTTACAGACTGAGCAATCCAGCCCTATGTTGGTGGTGTCCCTAATAGTCAATTATCTTTGTTCGTTTGGCAGTCAGAGAAGCCATGAAACCATGCACTTTCAGGGCCTTTTTGTTTAACCCACAGGATCCCAGATTTGGGGATCCACGTCCTATGCAGGGTACACTAAAATTAGATCCGGATCCGGATCCGCAGGATTCTTGATCTTGTGCGTTAAACAAACAGGCCCCAAGTCAGTTTAATAACTTGTGGTTATTTGATGAATATCATTACAGTGGCCAATATGAGTATGTGGAACCCACCATGTTTTTTTATAGCGGCGTTCCACTGTATTTCCTGTAGGAATATTTGATTGTGTTTGAGTAACTTTAACATGTGTAGATATCATGCAGGGATATTGTCATTATTAAGAACCAGCTGCTTCTGTGTATACACTGCCAATCTTTTCCTCAGTAATATAAATGCAAATTACTAATGAATATTCTCATGAATGGCTGTCAGTCTCAGCCATGGTGGATTTCGGAGATCAACTATTTTGAATACAGATTTGCTATAAAGGTCTTGCTAATAAGGAACCATGTATAACGGGGTACTGGCCAAAGATTAATGCGATGTATATTGCGCGTTGTTGGTTTTCTGTGGGTTGCTTGTTTTTTGTGTGTGTTAATATAACTATAAAGCATGATAGATTGCTGCACAGTGCATGGTGAGTCCAGGTTCCAGACATAGTCAGAGGTTTGGTTTATATCACGCAGAAAGAACTTTAAAAGTGGGTGGTCGTGACCTTTTGTTTTCCAGAAGTTGTAAAATTGGTCACAAATTAATGCTTTTGTTTCAAAAACTGCCAAATAAGTACATGTATATCATAATACCACCGCAAACTGGGGATTTATTGGTTTTTAGTTGGAAGTTTAATAATGCCCAGCTTTTAAAGGAAAGCTGGTCAGCGAACAACAGCCAAAGAGCAATCACAAGTGAAACACAACACATGGAAATGTAGTTGTAAATCCTGTTTCTAGACAAACAATTCATGGTTAGCAAATTCTTGTGCTAAGCAGCTCTATTAAATTGGCCCTGGCCTTGTCTTATGCAATGAATGCTGAATTGGTCCATAAATCATACACTGCAAGCTTTAATATTGATCTAAATGTTGGAGATTCAATTGTTGGGATTGTGCATTTAAAGGCAAGACTCTAGTTTGACTCGCGCAAAGGTGTTGATATTGGTCCCCCACAATGCAGATTGCGCTCATCAGTGGGAATATAACCTGACGTTGAAGTTGTTACAATGTGCAGCACCTGTATGGGTTTATAGCTCTGCTCCCTACCTCATAGAGACTGCCCGCTAGACATGGCTAGCCTAGTACTGCCAGTCCCTGTTTTATTAGCTCAGTGTTTGGCCCCAAAATGAGACGGGACATCATCCAATTGTTTCAATATTGCATTTTGGCGTTGACACTCTTCCTTCGATTGTTGCTGGTTCCTTCCAAAAGAAGTACTCATACTCTGGGTGGAGAGTGTGTAAGAGCTACAGGTGTGACAACACGTCTCATGATTTGCTCCGTCTCACTGAGAGGAGGAGGTTGTGTGCTTGATGAATGTGTGTGCGATGAAATCCTCTTTAAGGAGTGCTGCTCAGTGCTAGAGCCTTGTATCCAAGAGGTGTCAGCAGGAGTTTAGTGACGGGAAGTTTTTGTTTTCAATGGTGGAATTTTCAATGGTGGTTTGTTTGATTGAGAAAGCCATTTTTGTGCTAAGCAATTTTTTGTGCTAAGCATATCTATGAAATTGGCTCCAGATTGGGGCCGGTTGTGTACTTTGGTCTCCTCTCGTTGGGAAGATAAAGGTACATCATTGGCCATGCTTGGTTATTAAGCAGAGACCATCCTATTCCAATCATCTAGTTTTCAGAAAGCATAATCATAACACCGTCCTGTGAAAATTTCATCCAAATCTGTGTTCATGTTTTAAAAAACAACAAATATAAAGATTTGAGGCTTTGCATGGTGAAAATTGGTATGTGGATCGGTTTTCGGAAACACCATGTATTAGAATCGTTCGTACTTTTGCACTTCTTATTTCGTTCCCACTTCTCTTAAGGTCTCAACGTTTCGACTAGCCTGCTCTAGTCATCATCAGGAGGTCTCCTGATTGATTTTGATTGAATTTGATACCTGAATCATTTGATGCAATTTTTTGAGCCACACAAAACTTTAAAACCCCGAAACAAGCACAAGAGCAAGCAAGGGAGAATGTGTTATTAAGGCTAAACTTGAAGTAAGGACATTATTAAGTTGGAGAATTTTGTTTTACGCTCTGACGGTGAAAGATACCGATGGTTTGATTCTAGTTCGAAAGCGAGTACTGGTATCAAAAGATAGGAATAATGCACTCACATAATGAAGGGTAGACCATTGATAAGCATCTACCTGATATCACGGGCAGATTACATGTAGCACATCACGCCCCGATCGGGCGGAACGAAGCTCAGATGCTTACTTAGATAACGTACCCTACTATCACCCATCAGACCCCCAGCAGGGTCAGTCCATAATATAACGACTCCCTTCACCGTCGTAAAAAAAAAAAAAAAAATGATGAATTTACCGTGAAGACACACCTCCCCTCTGCACCCACACGATCCCCGATACATTAGCGGATATATCCCACATCCAAGCAGCACAGTATGTGTGTGTATAATAATTGGACAATATTTCATCAGCCAAGAATCTCCTCCCCGAACCATCGGTAATTGAATATGGGCATGACATATGTTTATTTCTGCTGGAAATAGGACTCCCAGAGTTGACTCTGTTATTTACAATGAAAGTTAATTATTTGGTCGTATTTAATTGTGTGTGTACGTTTTTTTTTCAAGAAGGATTGGTCTAAAGCGTGAATATTGGGTTCGGTAGGGAGTATTAAAATGGCATATTATTTTATTTATTTTAGTATAAAACTATATATCTTTGACCTCTTTTTGTATGAGTTTTGAAAAAGTGCCTTGCGAATATTTTGGGGTAAACTTTCTTTCCCTTAAATTTTTTTTTTTTCTTTGTGCTAGAATCCTTTTTTTTTGGTCATTTTAATGTTTTTATCTTAAAGGTACAATACCTGATTGGTAAAGGTCACAGAACAGCACCCACACTTTGTCTGATCCAGCATGTGCATGAAATGATAAACCTGTGAAAATTTGAGCTCAATCGGACATCTGAGTCACAAGAAAGTAGCGAAAACTCAACTCAATTTTTCTTGAAAGATTTTAGGCGTTTTCAATTTTTCTTATAAAACATAAAGAATGGTTTTGATCTTAACCCAAATCAAAACTGTTTTCGGTCTTTGTTTGACAAATTTCTGGATAAATACAGCATTTCAGGCAGAAATATTTTAATGCTATGTTTCTACCAGCACCATCTTCATACCCTGAAAGTTATACATAAATCCGTGAACATTTCTGTTTGTGTATATTACCAATCCTGTACTGTACCTTTAATTTTCAGTGAATGTATTTCACTGGGGTAAAAAAAAAGGGGAATTGGTTTGATTGACGGACCAGTTTCTGTTTCAAGATTTTGCATGTTACAAAATTACAGGATACGAATCTTTGTACGCTGGCAATTTGCTTGAGTGCAGAGTGTAGCAACCCCCCCCCCCCCTCTAACCCCCACCCCCATACAGAGGTTTTTCTTTCCGACCTGACTTAGATGACTCAATCTGTCGTTGCGCAAAAATGAATGTTTTATTTCTTTACTCTTAAAAACCCTGCAATGGGTTTGACTGTAATCAGATATGTAGCTTCCGACCTACCCTAATGAAATATTCATTAAAATCGAAACAAAGATATTGAGCGCTCCCCCCCCCCCTCTTCCCTTAAGCCCATACTTTAAATTTTTTTTTTCTCTTTTGGTTGTATGCGTTCACGTGCGGAAGGCTTACGCCATTTGTCGCAACAGAAAAATCGGGCTGAGTTACACAGCATCTCGCGGCTTGACGATGTCCCGGCCTCGCAAAGCAACCCCCCCCCCCCCTTACCATCCCCCAACCTCTCTTTTCCATTTTACCTTTCTCCCTCACCGACCGCAATCGTCGCAGCGACCTGACAAATACTTGCCTCGGGGCCTTTAAGTGCAAGATGGTCGCTGCCTCCTTAAGGATTGTTGCCGTGGCAACTGGAGATCTATCCTTGCGCTGACCTGGAGCAGGAACGAGTTAGAAAGGGGGATGGGGGGGGGGGGGGTTGACGACGAACAAGACATAGGTGAAGAGAGAGAGAGTGTGATGCGAGTTGGTGGATAATTTTATCCCTGGTTACCAGGCAAAAAAGAAAAAAAAAGTAAAAGGAAAGCCAGGGTTATTTGAGAGCAGAGACCTAGAGTTTTTTTTCTTCTTCTTCTTCTTCTTTTTCTTTTTCCGTTCCCTCATGTTGCTGATGCAATTAGAATCAGATAAACCGTGGGGTTTTGGGCAGTGCCATCGTACGATTCCGAGGCTTTGGACGGCGTATTCTCCAGAGTGGACCGGTTTTAATAATATACAACAGGCCAAAAATCCAGTGTTGGCGGCCGTGTTAAGTTCAACACAGAGGACCGATATACATTACTGCTGTGTCTGAAAGCTGTCCGTTGAATCTGTTAGCCAAACGGACGACCGAAAAAAAATCTCAATTTTACACCTTCTGCAGTATTTTGCTTCAGATTCTAGAAATATAGATTTGAAATCTGCATGATCTGGTATTAAAATCAGTGTCAATTAATTAAACCATTGATTTCTTTTATGTTATGGTGGAAATCATCGATTACAAGCCCGTATTGCCACTTGCCCCTTCTCAGCAAAACGTGAAAAAATTGGGTCTTCCTGTATGTAGTCCACAACAAGGCAAAATTTAATGGCACTACCGTCTTCTCATATGCTAGTTGATAGAACAGCTGCGGTCTGTTCATAATTTGATTTGACATAGAATAAATACAAACCTGTGAAATTTTCAGCTCAATTGATCATTGGAAACAGTAGAAAAAAAGGGAAAACCATTGAAATTGTTACGCGAAATTGTGAGGTAATTGGAATTGTGAGGTTTTGATCTTGGAAAATCTTCACTGTTCTCGATATTTTGTCTTATTCATTTCTGGATAAATACAGCATTTCAGGCAGAAAAATAATAACGGTATGTTTCTACCACCACCATCTTCTTACTCTGTAAAGTAATAGGTAAATCTGTGAACATTTCTGTTTTGGTTTCCGCTACCAAAGTATGATAGTAGCTTTAAACATGGATAATGCATCTCAACTTGCGTGTACCTGTTGTCATTAATACTACTAGATACAGTCGAGGCTGCTAAACTTTGATGAAAAAGAAATTCGTTCCCTGGATTATTCCCATCTAGGTGGCCAGCCTTTAGCTTTGTCCAATGGGAGACTTTGAAGCTTGGTCTTCAAGCGCGCAACAATGCGCACATGCTCACAACAGCGCGTACATGCCCACAATTGCGCGCGCGTGCTCAGATCTAGCAAAAAAAGAGACTTTGGTCTGCTGCCGCCAACGTCTCCAATTAATAATTGTTTGCTTCGTAGAAAGGCATCATATTTGTTGATGTCCTCCACGAAAAGAGGCTTTTTTTTTGGCCTCGATACTATCTGTGAGATTAATGGTGCAAGCAGGAAGTTTTTAAGAAATCCCCTTGGGTACCTGTTAACTCCTCACCCCATCGTCATTGTCTCACCTTGTGAAAATCCACCACCAGTTGTTTGGGTTTTGTAAAAACGGTGTAAAAAAGTGCAGCGAGAAATCAGAACGTTGCCACAGAGCATTTTTTTGCGGTCTTTTTGCAGCTCACTGAAATTTTCTTTTCCCAGACGTGGACAAGTCCGGACAAGTATGGATTATTTGTATGCGAAGGTTTTTTTTCCCTTCTATTATACATTTGTTTTCTTACGGGGGATGGAGGTAGGGGAGGGGGAGGGGGGTGATAGCTTCATAGGCCTGCACTTTGGCGTCCCTCCAAATCTTTACCCCCTCCGCTTTTAATTTTTCTCTAAAACATGTAGTTGATGTCCTCAGTGGATCTTAATGGCACTTATTGCTCCGAGCTGAAAAGAAAATGGTTTGACGCAGGAGGCATATAACACGTCGAGCCGAGATTGAAGTGAAAAAAAAAGAAAAAAAGGAGAATATTTAACCCGAAAAAAAAAAAAAAAAATGCAGCAAGTCGGAGCAGAGTGATGGTTGAGGATCACATAGTGTATGCATTGGTTTCAGTGTCTTCTCCCAAAGTAATCTTATCTGTTTTGATTTAAGTGCAGGCTTTATAAAGAAACCAAATAAACCTTCCAAGTTCCACCATAAGAAAAAAAAAACAAATCCTGAATCTTTATTACTCACAGTCAGGAGATTGCTATGGTAACGGCTATATCTTTGTATCGATGAGCATGTACGAAGGGGTTTGGTTGCTGCATAAACCAAGATAAAAGGATGAGTTACTTTCCGGGGTTTTTTTTGGGGGGGAAACAAATATATATATATTGAAGAAGAAGATGAAGAAATGGAAATTTATGGTTCGGAGTCGGATTTGCGTGTGCGGGTGTGTGTTTATTGGCAAATTCTGCGGTCACATACATCATCATAGTGGGTGTTTTTATGTGTGTAGTTGTTGGTGTGAATTTAAAGGCAGCGTACAGGATTTTCCAGGCCTCCAAAAAAAATTATTATGTTTGAGACAGAAAATGGACTCAACAGTTCGTAAACAGTGCAAACAGTCACCATGGGAAATCTTGGTTCATCAGATGCTGGGTTTTTCAAGGAAATCAAGATTTAGTGTCTTTTAAAAAGATTGTTTGTGCAAACGATTTTGTTGCATTTCAAAAGCGTGGTGTAACCATGAAGGATTCGGAGGGGGGCAAGATTATTTCGGCCGTATTTCTGCTATCCAGATGAACAAAGCATAAAAAGGTACATGAAACAACATCTGTAAGGAAGTTTAAGACCTTCACTTCTGTTTAAGTACCAAATTCAGCCAAAACGCACATCTTTTCAAATCCTATGCTCTTTTTAATACATGGCATTGCATGTTATTGTTTCTGGATATTGTTGATAGAACGGGCGGAACGTGATTCAGAAGCTTTATTGTAATCAGAAACCCAAAACCAAATGAGAACAATCTGATTTCTGTGCTAATAAAGTACTATCATACTTTGGTAGGAAACCAAAACAGAAATCTTCACAGATGTACGTATAACTTACAGGTATAAAGATGGTGCTGGTACAAACAAACAGTTAAAAGATTTCTGCCTGAAATGCTGTATTTATCCAGAAAAGAGTCAAACCAATGACCAAAAACAATTTTGATCTTTTAAAGACGGTTTTTTTTTTAATACTGTGGGCATATTTCACTGTTTTCTCAAAAAGTGGCCACTGTATGGGACTGGGAATTTCACAGATGACTGATCTTCCTTGATATTTCTGCCCATGGATCTGCATTTCTGTGACAAAAACCAAAGTATGATATTACCTTTAATACATGTGACTCGACTGTCTGTCATTTTTTATTATTTTTTTTACCTCCGACCAATTATGTATCCAATTGCCTCCAGAAATTAATTTGTTTGAGGTACATCAAATTGTCAGTAATGAAAACAGTGTAATGGCTGAACATTAAAGTGTATTGAGAAGAAGAAAAAAAATATTAAGAAGAAATAATTGAATGCATGAATTTTTCATACTGCATTGATAGTAGATGCCGCAGCACCCCTCACAGTTTTAATATTGATTTGCCCATAGTCCAGCGGTCACAACCTACCTCCCCCCTTCACAACCACCTTCCTGCTTCCCAAATTGATAATAACGTCCGGAATTGTATTCTGCGAGACCTAGTTTTGTCAACGCACGTGATTTGGTACGGGTTTTCATTCCTCAACCTAAATCCTCCGTGTCTCGTATCTTTGCTGATTACCTGCCGACCGAGGTCAGCTGGTGATTTATTTACGACCTTCATTCCCTTCCCTTCCCCTTTTCCTCCTCCTTTTTTTTCGTCAGTTGAAGAAAGTCATTACTGTGTTTCGGATGCGGTTGATATCTATGAGCGGACCTTGTTTAGGGTGAGGGGGTAGGGGTGTAGTTTTAAATAGCCACTTGAATGATTATTAGAGGGCTATTCGATGCCTGTATGTGATGAATGTGTTTCTGTTCACTGCCATCCTAACATTGATTTCCCCTCCCCCATTCCCTTCTGTTTAAATGCAATCGGACATTGTCATCTTTATCCAGGCCAAGGTTGAATTTACCTGCTTAATTCCCTCCTCCGACTTTCGGTCAAGGATGTGCAGAGTCAAGTCCTCAAGACCTAGGTTTCTGCAGGACCTCGAGTACTTTTTAGAGGCCGATTTCCTAAAAGTGGAAAGCCATACACCATGATAACTGAGTAAATTTGTTGTTTTAAGGTAGGAGTTGCTTTTGGCCGGCTGAAATGTGTATTCAAACGTGAAATGAAAATGAGGTTGCTTGCTGCATGCATGCTGTGCTTAAACTGCGCGGTACTATGCGGGAGTTTGCCCCCTTAAAAAATTTATGCAACCGTGACTAATTGTTGAACATTTCTGACAAGATAAATTCCTCGCAGGCATTTACGCTTGAAAAAATTTCCTAGGGGGCGGGGTTAGGGTTAGAAAGCCTGCCGGGATATCCTTGAATGAGCGTCTGTTGAGTTTGACCCATGACTCGCTGGCGGAAGGTTATTAGCACTTGGCCTTGCATGGCCTTGAAGATGTTGTTGCTGATGCGACAAGTTTAAACCTCTTGTTGTATAGCAAAGGAGCGCCTTAACCTTCACTGGGAGTTACGCGCTATAAACGCAGCGAAGGAGTGGGAAAAAAAACACAACTGACAATTGCAGTAATCCTTCGCGGCACCGTCTTGTAACACTTTACACTGTTGCGGCGTCGAGGCGAGGAAATCTGACAATGGACAAGCTGACACTTGACAATTTAGGGGAGGATTTTACCGGCTTCTCGGTGGCGGGGAGGGCCTTTAATTTCATTAAAGTTGACGAGAGTCTGGAATGAAGTGGCGATGGGAGAGGCAAAGAAAAAGTCCAATGTCAACAGGGCTTCATTAAGTCTGAGGTGGCCGGCAAACAGTCAGTTTCAATAATACACCTCACAGGTTTGGGTTTCAAAGGTCTGCAAAATGCTGAACTTGGGGTAGGTTTAAGAAAAAAAAAAACCCGAAGCAATCAGTTGATGTCTGTTATTCCACCGTGTTGAAATTGAGAAAAACCTGAGCAGATATTTGTCTGGATAGGTAAACGCTTGACTTGTATTTCACGGTATACAGACCGTTCATAGTTTGATTGACAGGCGATAACACATTGCACCTAAATGAGAGAAATTGTTTGTGATTAGTGTTGGTAATTTGTTATAATGATCATTGCTTTGGTGGTTGGGAGATTTATTTTTGGGATGTTTATACTGCGTTTGTAAGAATTGTAAGAATCACATTCACGAGTTCGTCATAGTTCCAATCCAGCCTGATAATACCCCTGAAACGCGCTCGATCTTCCCTAACCTGCCCAAAACGTGTCCAGCTACAGAAAACCACTCGTGAATATAAGAGCTGTATAAAGAGGATGCCAGGATTGCCATTTGACAAGTTGGGGGATATCCGATAACGGTAGACTTCCAAGATGTAAACTGAAACACAGAGAGTTGATGTTGCACTCTTTTTGCCCTGATATTAATCTTCATGATACGATGAGTTCTGGGGCCAATTACACGTTGCTGCTAAGCACCAACATTTGCTTAGCACGAAAATGATTTGCCCAATAAAACAACAAGCCACCGTTACAAATTTCATTTGATGTTCATGGTCAGTGAACAACAGCCAAAGAACAACCACCAGCGATACACAACACATGAGACATTTGGTTCTTAACCCTGTTTTTTTAAGACAGAAATGTCATGCTTAGCAAATTTATGTGTTAAGCAGCGCCGTGAAATTGGCCCCTGGTATGAGTATGAGCTTTCTCTGGAGTGTTTAAAACATTTTTTTTCAGAATTCAAATTGTATAAACTCATTTAGAAGTGAGAGAGGTAATAATCATTTGGCAGTCGGGGGCAATTTTTTTGGATGTCAACGGCAGAGTGGAGGGGCGGAGGGTTAATGCCCCACCTCATTTGTGATAATGTGCATTGCACCCATACCGCATATCGTCTTCATATTGGAGCCAATAAGCATTGCATAGGGACTGTCAGTCTGATGATGTGCCGGTTTTCAAGCACTTCAAGATGAAATCATAATCCCAAACTTGCAATATTGGAAGAGGCACAAGCGTGGCTAAATCGCCTGAAAGTCAAGCCAGATTTGTCGGCCTGATGATAAGTTATTCCTGCTTCCAACTTGGACACATAAAACTCTATCAATACAGTTTTTTTGGCTTGAGTTAAAGGTAATATCATACTTTGCTTTTTGTCAAAGAAATACAGATTCATGAGAAAATATATCAAGAAAGATACAGCAAGTCATTTGAGAAATTTCCTAGTTCCATACGGTGCCCACTTTTTGAGAAAAAAAACAGTGATTGAAACCCCCTGCTAAAATATTTCTACCTTAAATTTTATACTTGTTTAGAAAAGTGTAAAACAAAAACATTAGATCAAAACCATTTTTTTTTTTTTATACGGAAAATAAAGTTGTTTTTTTTCTTCACTATTTTACTCGGGATTCAGATGTCTGATTGAGCTCAAATTGTCACAGGTTTATTATTTCAATTATATGTTTGATCAGACAAAGTGTGGGTACTGTTCTGTGACCTTTACCAATCATGTATTATACCTTTAAGAATCTTTACTGGATTTGCGAGCCAGGTGGCATTTCTTCCCCTTAGACTGTTAATTCCCACCCGGGCCGCTTCCTGATTCTACCCGGTAATTACGGCATTTTCTTGAAATTACCTTTTGCCGGCATCATCACGAGCACCTGCAATTCTTTTGTTCCCATGGCAAAGCATTCAACTCTAAAAACAAAGCTGTTAAGAGAAGCAATTAGTCGTGCTTTGTATGTAGTTCCTGTTTAATCTTGCACGTGTACTCTTCTAAAGGTACTATCATACTTTGGTAGCATACCAAAATTGAAATCTCCACAGATTTACCTACAGGGTACAAAGATGGTGATTGTAGAAACACACCGTTAACATTTTTCTGCCTGAAATGCTGTATTTATCCAGAAAAGAGTAATATTTGCCCATTTTTCATTTAATACCATCGGCTATTGGTGAAACCCCCCTTGAAAATAAAGTCCAGTGCGGACAGGGCTTTCGAGAGGTCTCTAGCAATGCTTTGCTGTTCAGATACACAATTTGAAATTAAGATGGGACAGGGTTGTCCATACTGACAGCCAAATGATGGCCTGGCCTCCCATCTCCTGGAGCTCTAGGGTTATAGGAGAAGGATCAGGGGGGATGATGAGATGAAACAGGCCGAGTGTTTCTTCCCCGGGTGCAAGGGTCATTTTGAAATGATTGAAGCATTGCCGTGTTGTGGCCGGTTCTTGTAATGACACCGCCGGGTCCCTTACTGTCCGTGCCCGGTCCCCGGTATTAACGAGCATCTTCTACCTCTTCTCAACTTCACGTTGATTTGATTGACAGGGACTTGTGTGATCCTGCCTCGCGGCGGCCAAAACCGAGATCCGGATTACATGGATTCTAACCACTTGCTATTGATACTCCCAACCATCTTCTGCCTTCCTACATCCCCTCCTCAATTCGCCAGGTTTCATTCAGAGGTCACGTTCATAATTTATACAATTTTTTTTCCAGTGCTAAGCAAGTTTATAGCTCCCCGTGATCCACATTCTGGTGTCTGTTCCATCCCCCCCCCCTTCCAAAAATAAATAAACCTCTCATCAATCGTGATTAACGGTTTATTTTTAGGCGTCAGTTGGCCGTACGAGTTGCTTGATAATGATAGTGGTCTGATGAATTAATATACAGACTGCAAGACTGCATGGCTGAATTGTTGAGTTTCTACTGGATTCTTAATTTTTTCTTTTTTCTGGGAAAAATCACCTGCCTTTTTTCACTTTTTCTCGATTTGTAAAATGAAAATGACGTTTTTGATGTTGTTTACCTCGATCAGCAATTTGCATGCAGATTGCTTTGCTGGGTATAGATTAAAAAAAATAAAAAAAATAAAAAATGATTCCTTTGGGCTTGCTGGAAGATCTTCCGTGACAGGTCATAGAAAATGAGACTAACCCCCACCCCCCAAACCCCTACACCCCCTCTCCCCCTCTCCCATCCCACACTGCCTTCTGTAGGACCTTCTTGATTGTGAAATGTTAATGTACCCCGCGTGCGAGAGGTTGTAGGGGGGGGGGGTTAATAAGAGGATTGTAATCTCGACTACAGTGTCTCGCCCGGACGATGGTCGTGTGCATGTCATGTTATTACCGTTTGGGAGTACACTGAGAAAATGTGCGGGGTTAAAGGTAGTATCATACTTTGGTTTTTGTCAAAGAAATACAGATTCATGGGCAAAAATATCAAGGACAATACAGTAGCAGTCATCTGTGAAGATTTCAGTCCCATACGGTGCCCACTTTTTGAGAAAACAGTGAAAAACGGCCACAGTATTTCTCGAGTCTTTTCTCTTTTATTTTTGATCTTTTAAAAGATTTTCGGTCGTTGTTTTTTTAGTAATTTCTGGATAAATACTCCATTTCAGGCGGAAAAACTTAAACGGTATGTTTCTACCACTACCATCTTCATATCCTGTAATTTGTACATAAATCTGTGAACATTTCTGTTTTGGTTTCTTACCAAAGTATGATACTACCTTTAAACTACTGTAAACGCCGCCCCCCTCCTCATACAGGGAGTACAAAACGCATACATTCACCTCAATCATTCCAGGATTGGTCGGAGGGAGGGGTGGGGGGTGGGGGGGGGAGTTGGGGTTGACACAATGGTCGCTGAGTAATACATCATAACCGTTGTATGCAAACACCAGGCCCCCGTCAGTATTGACCCTCACCAATATTTGTTCAATGTTCTCAATATATATACATTTTCTTTTTAATTTGAAAATTTCTGTTGAGGGGAAGAGCGGGCGTTTAGGGATGCCGAGAGATTCCTGTATATATCGTAACAATTTACTGTGTCTATTGGTTTAATACGCAGCCGGTTTGGATTGAACATTGGCCGAGCGTTGACTCGGGTCTCTATCTTTTATATTGGGGAATACAGTCACCGCGCTGTAGTCGACTGATTATGTGTGTCTTGGTTGGGGCGTTATCCAAATACTTTAACGGTCGGGTGGCACCGTATGGAAAATGCAGTTGACAGACTGCCAGAGGGTGTAGATCATATTAAACTTTGCCCGAAAACCTTCTCTTTGCAAAGACTGGGTTGAAAAAAAGAGAGAAAAGCCTGTTTATAGATGCATTTTTTCTTGACTTGTCCTTCGATGTACGACAAGTGTCCATGAGTAGTTAGATTATAAAACCGGTGCTGCGGAACTGGACACAAATTTGATCGGTCAGTGGTCATTTTTTTTATCAGATTGGACGGATGGGGAGTTGGGTTAAGGAAAGTGCAGACGACCTCTCTGTCTGAATAATGGGCCACACGGCCATTGATTTATCATCCTCCTCCCCCGGTGCAATCTTTGATGAAGTTGGCAGTCGGGGATTATCATTAAATGTTCCGTTTCCGCTTTTTTCCACCAATCAGCTCTGCTCATCCTTCATATCAATTGGCTCTGTATGCGCTTCTGTACGCGCTTCAATACTGATGTGAAGATAGTATTAGCATGTGCGTATATAAACCACGCTATACCACAAAATGAAATTGTTTTATTAAAGAGCAATTGGAGATTTCATCATTGATATCCAACGTCCGATCATTGATGATTAAACAGTGTCACCCTTCTAGGGGTTTTGTCCACCGGAGAAGAAAAGGACCGTGCTATATATTTCCCGCTAGAGGGCAAGATATTAGGCTGTGGTAAAAGTCGCTGACTAATTTGGCCGGCTCATATTGAATGCATCAGGGGTCAGCAATCAGAGATGACCGGCCTCTTCGTCATTTAATAATAATATTTGGGGATTTTAATATGCAGAATCTTTATATTTGGATTCTTTAAAGGTACAGTACAAGATTGGTAACATACCCAAACAGAAATGTCCACAGATTTACGTATAACTTTCTGGGCATGAAGATGGTGCTGGTAGAAACAAACTGTTTATTAAAAATGTTCCCCCTGAAATGCTGTATTTATCCAGAAATTAGTCAAACAAAGACCGAATACAGGTTTGATCTCGGGGTAAGGACAAATTGAGTCTGGTTTTTGCTATTTTCTCATGACTCAGATGTATGATTGAGCTCAAATGTTCACAGGTTTATTATTTCATGTACATGCTGGATCAGACAAAGTGTGAGTGCTGCTCTGTGACCTTTACAAATGTATTATATCTTTTAGGACATAGGTTACCCAGCTTTTTCCGGTTTACCAAATATTCTCTTTAATAATATTCAAAAGCAATGTGTCCCACAATCCTCCCTTTAAGTATATAAATATTTTTCCTCATTCCAAAAAAAGGAAGAAAAAAAGAAAATAGAAAAGAAAGGCATCTGCTGTTGTTCTTGTATTCACGAGTCTCACGCCCTCGTGTTAGTGCATTGCTAGGACAGCGTTTAGATGTGTCCAAAGAATTGTTTGATTATTACCACGGAAATGGCTTTCAATCCATTTACATTGGAGCAGCGTGCTGCAATGAAAAATGGGCAGTTTGTTTAAAATTTACGAAGAATATGAAGAAGGAGAAAAAAAATCCTGATTTGTTGATGAGATTCAGCCGGACTACGTCCCATCACGTTTTTTTCCCTTTTTTTTCGTGCCCACCTCATCTTTTTAATCAGGCAGAGCTGGTTTAGAGGAGAAAATTGCGGAATGGATGTTTAAACAGGAATCTCATAGCCTTCAAGGCATAAGGGTTGGTTGAGGGGTGGGGATTTGTTGAAGCGAGTAGTTGGCAGTTGGGAGTGAATGTCACGAGTTGAGGTTATCGCCTTCAAATCCAAGAGGTTTTTGTACGGACTGGAGTCAGGAGACAATTGCATTGCCGTGACGCAGCCGGGCAGAAAAACCAGGGTTGTCTCTTTGTCCTGCCACGACCTGAATCATTCAAAAGCAACGGCTAATAAAATGTTCCGGGGACCAGGGCCCTTTTCCAAACCTCTGCTCCGGCTCAGGCTCAGGCTCCGGCTCAGGCTCCGGCTCAGGCTCAGGCTCAGGCTCAGGCTCAGGCTCAGGCTCCGGCTCAGGCTCCGGCTCAGGCTCCGGCTCAGGCTCAGGCTCAGGCTCAGGCGTAGGCTCAGGCTCAGGTTCAAGCTCAGGCTCAGGCTCAGGCTGAGGTCAAGGCTCAGGTTCAGGCTCTGGCTCATGCTCAATTTCGTGAATCCATTCTAAAATAACGGAAGTCAGATTCTCTGGTTTGAACAAGAAAGCAGAGTTTCAGCTTCAATGTAAAACCACATCCTATATTTTCAGCATGTGGATGACAGAGCGGGAGCCGGAGCCTGAGTCGGAGCTGTTGTTTGGGAAAGGGCCCAGCTTAAGAAAGAAGCTGCTTGTCCTAGATATGTGTATGAAAACTGATAAACCAGACAATTCTTCATCAGGAATCAGTTATTTCCTGTTTGCATAAGAGATTAATTTTTTTATTTTGTGTTTTAGGGGACGAGGGTGGTTTTTGATTGATACAGTCATATTTGTATAAAAGTTGTAGGCCTTCTGCATGAATTATGTCATCTTTGATTGAAAAACTGATACACTTGTAACTTTTTCGTCTTCTGCCAAATTTAAGGAGCTTCAAAGGAAATCCATCAGTGATAATGAAACCATTTTGGATAGATGTACAGAGTCCATCTTCATGTTGTTTGTGAAACTCGAATGAACTACAAACTAAAAATAGTCCATGCCTCTTTAGTATTGCAATTCAAATCCACTTTCGCAAGGAATGATTCAACAAAAACAAGAATTTGTTTGCCTGACTCTAGTTGGGACGAAAACGGCACACTCAAGTTGATCAAATATTACTCTCAAAAACTATGACCGTCAAATATATTTGCCAGTATCTTAAAATGCTAATAAAACAAGATGGTTCAGCTAGCTTCCCTCTCTATATCTCGCTTTCTCTCTCTCTCTCTCTCCAAAAAAAAAAACAATTCCCAAGGTGAGCAGTGACACCAAGATCGGTTTTCCAAAACACTCGGCCGAACTCATCCTCAGACTTCTTAAACTCGATCCAATTCAATCTAATATCCTCCTCAGCCTGCGCCACCTGAAACGAAACAAGATGATGCTGAATGAAACCCTATAAACCCCCCCGTCCAGGAACCCACCTTCTCGTCGTTGCTATACCCTTTCCTTCTTTCTTCTTCTATTTTTTCCTCCTTCTCAAGTCAGACAGGCCGATTTTTTTCCCCTCCTTCTTTTTAACATGCCTGATTACGTGAAATGGGAATGTTGAACAGCAATGGAATAAGAGTGAGCAATTTTAGCGTTGGGTAATTTTGGAATACATCTTCTTTACCTTCCTCTTTTAGAAAGAAAAAAAATTCTGTTAAGCAATCCTGCATCAGCAACAGCAGTGGCTTGTAAATGAATCAAATGGTTCACGGGCAATCACATATTGAGTTTGGATATTGCCGGGACTGGCTTGTAATATAACGGCAGTATATACAGGGGGAGGCTTAAAGCATCCCAACTAGATTGATTTTCGAGTATCGGGGAGTTTGACGCACTAACGCCGAGTGAAAATTGTCTTGTTTTTGAAAAATTCATCCCTTCCTTTCTATTTCTTCTTCTTGTTTGTTTTTCCCCGATGGTTGAAGTTGGCTAGATTGAGGCAAAGCAAGTTGTAAATCAAAGCTTAATAAATTATAGGGTCTAACACATGATGTCAAACCTTTTGCAAATTGAATTTGATCAATGTATATCACCCAGATTTCATAGATAGTGCATGAGTGTATATTCAACGTTTCTATTTCTCTGTATAAATATAGGCCTACTGGTGTTAGACTGTGTCTTGTGTGCTCGGCTATTGCTTGGAATTACACAGGAGTCTATGGGTAGTCTAGGGCCCTTTTCCAAACCTCGGCTCAGGCTCTGGCTTCGGCTCTACCATCCATAGGTTGTGGTTTTTCATTGAAGCTGGAGCTCTGTTTTCCATTTCAAACCAGAGAATCTAGTACCAAACCGCAGGCCGCAGCCTCTTTTTTGATACCCGTTATTTTAAAATGGATTCATGAAATGAAGCCGGAGCCTGAGCCGGAGCCAAGGTTTGGAAAAGGGCCCAGCAGCTGTGCCCATAGACACGTGTGTATTAAAATACCAGCCGTAGCTGAAAGATATCCATGGATACAGTCTTGCATATTTCAAGTTTGCTTGGTGACAAATCTTGCACGGTTGTCACATGTGTGATCCGGATCCCATTCTCAATCATTGTGAATCACTGAACAAAATGTATTAATGCTAGTCTTTATATGTACATGTGACAATGTACTTCCCATCCCGAAGCAACAGTGCTGTTTAATATTGACATCCCAACCAGTAAACCTTTGTGAACGTCTCTAAGGGCCAATTTCATGGAGCTGCTAAGCACTAAAATTTGCTTAGCACAAAAATGTCTCACTCAATATTAAAACAAAACACCGTTAAAAATTCCATTTGATATTCATGGTCAGCGAACAACAGCCAAAAAACAATCACAAGTGATACAAAACACACGGAAATTTGGTTGTTAATTAACCCTGTTTTTATTAAACCAGAAATGTCATGCTTAGCAAATTTTTGTGCTAAGCAGCGCCGTGATATTGGCCCAAAATCATACTAGATTCAACATCTCTATGGGAGCATTTGGCAATTACATGAGGATTGTCTATTCTGTTGGTTTCAAGGCTGGCGATCAGCACGGTCATAGCTAGGTAGCCAATTTCATAGAGCTGCTTAGCACAAAAAATGGCTAAGCATGACATTTCTGTCTTAATAAAAAGACAGGATAAACAACCAAATGTCCATGTGTTGTATATCACTTGCAATTGTTCTTTGGCTGTTGTTCGCTGACCATGAATATCAAATCTTATTTTTAATGGTGGTTTGTTTTATTGGGCAAGCCATTTTTGTGCTAAGCAATTTTTTGTGCTAAGCAATTTTTTGTGCTAAGCAACTTTTTGTGCTGAGCAATTTTTTGTGCTAAGCATCTCTGTGAAATTGGCCCCAGCTAGCGTGTACGTGTCACACAGTCCCACAGGTTGCTCCGTGATGTGAAGTCAATATTTTTCCCAGTGTCCCTTTAATAAAGAAAGGATTGTATTCACCTTGAGTTCGTTCCTCCGGTCCTTCAACTCGCCGAGCACTTGTTCAGATTGCCTCATGGATTTTTTTCTTCTCTCTCTGCACCTTTTTTTTTTCCTTCTGTTTCTTTCTGCGCGTCTCGTTTTTCTCTGCCTGCCCCCCATCCACGCAGTATTACATTGCTAGGCTCATCAGATTAAGAGAGCCCCCCGTAGGAAAGAATTCCAAGTTTGAACTTCCCATGGCCTTGGATAGTAGATAATATAGATTTATTATTAAAAAATGAACAAGTGAGTCTGGGGCTCTCCTCCTCATCCGCTGGTGATTATTCAACTTTTCTACTGAGGGATACGGGAAGATAGGGGAAGATGGAGAGGGGGGGGGAGGGGACGTAATCCTGCCATCTGCCACTCGTTGCATTTGCGGAGCGCTCCTTAAATGAGTGGTGGTTTTTTGTTTTTGCGGGGAACATCTTTAGCCTCCCACCTCCTACTTGACATTGTCACTGGATGGATTATTCAACAACGTTAAAGCGGGACTTTCGGTCCGTGCCATCCTTGACAAAACTGCAGATGTTTGGAGAAATCCTTCTTTTTATACATGTATGTCCTCCAATGCAATGCCATGGCTTATTGATGACTGTGGACATTAACCCTTTGAGACATACACTCTGTCAATTCTTCAAGGGGAGTTGTTCAGATGTAAGGTTGAGTTGATCATTGTTGGTGCTCTGGTTAAGCAGGGGGTGTTTTTGTTATTCTACCTTCCACTCACCATATATGCCTCCTCTCTGCCAACAAACCCATCATGAACTTTCCATCAAAGAAAACGGCAACGACTTCTTTACCGCTAGTTTGCTCATTGTGTACCCTCCTAGTGGCAGGGCAAGCAGTCTGACACTACAATACCTTACAGACTCCCTGCTGCATGAGGTAACCCTCCTAGTGGCATGGCAGTTATTGAGCAAGCAGTCTGACCCTACAATACCTAACAAACTCCCTGCTGCATAAGGTGACCCTCCTAGTGGCAGGGCAGTTTTTGAGCAGAGCAGTCTGACCCTACAATACCTTACAAACTCCCTGCTGCATGAGGTAACCCTCCTAGTGGCATGGCAGTTATTGAGCAAGCAGTCTGACCCTACAATACCTAACAAACTCCCTGCTGCATAAGGTGACCCTCCTAGTGGCAGGGCAGTTTTTGAGCAGAGCAGTCTGACCCTACAATACCTCACAGACTCCCTACTGCATAAGGTAACCCTCCTAGTGGCAGGGCAGTTATTGAGCAAGCTGTCTGACCCTACAATATACCTTACAAAACTCCTTGCTTCATAAGGTGACCCTCCTGGGGCAGGGCAGTCTAACCCTCCTAGTGAAAGGGCAGTTATTGAGAGAGCAGTCTGACCCTACAATACCTTACAAACTCCTTGCTTCAACCCTCCTAGTGACAGGGCAGTTATTGACCAAGCTGTCTGACCCTACAGTACCTCACAGACTCCCTGCTGCATGAAGCAACCCTCCTAGTAGCAGGGCAGTGTAACCCTCCGAGTGGCAGGGCAGTTATTGAGAGAGCAGTCTGACCCTACAATACCTTACAGACTCCCTGCTGCATGAGGCAACCCTCCTAGTAGCAGTCTAACCCTCCTAGTATCAGGGGAGTTATTGAGAGAGCAGTCTGACCCTTACAATACCTTTGAATACAGACTTCCTGCATGCTGCGTATCAGTTGGCCCTCTCCATCATGTCAGGGTAATTATCGATCCAGCAGTCACTACAACCTAACAATGCTTCCACTCGCTGCATATACATCCTCTAGAAGGCAAGGCCGTTCATTTATCCTACCTAATCAACATTGTCATAACGTACGTCCATTCATGCTTCCAAGAGTAATGACTTCATTCTGATTAGATGAAAAATTGCAAAAAGTTGTACTCGTTATCAAGGCTAATAGATCATAGTACACATCTTGCTATTCATTGTGTTAATATGTGGATGGACATTGTACATATATAATAGATTGTGCCTACCTTTTTGTTGAATTTTTCTTTTGACTCTTGAGTTTTTTTCCTGTTATTTTCTGGGCCTTCTGTTCTCTCTGACCTTAGCAACCATCTCTCCCTTAAAGGTACGACAATGGAATGCCAGTATAACGAACATGCCGGGATGCACAGAAATTGTTGGTTATAGCTGCCGTTCGTTATACTGAACACTGCTGGCCTAAAATATTGGGAGTCAAGGATGATGTTCGGTATAGCCAAATGTTTGGTATAGAGGTGTTTGTTATAGTGGGGTTCCACTGTATCATACTTTGGTAGCATATTGAAACAGAAATGTTCACAGTTTTACCTATAACTTACAGGGTATTAAGATGGTAATAATCTGGTAATGGTAGAAACATGACGTTAAAATATTTCCGCCTGAAATGCTGTATTTTTTTTTTCTTTTAACAATTGTTTTTCTTCGGAAGATCAAATATCCTGTGAAAAGATTTAAAATACCGTGGTCGTTTTTCACTGTTTTCTCAAAAAGTGGGTACTGTATGGAACCGGGAATTTCATAGTTACTGTATCTTCCTTGATATTTTTGCCCATGAATCTGCATTTATTTGACAAAAACCAAAGTATGAAGTTACCTTTAAGTCTAGGGAAGTCAAATGACCAACCAATTTCATCTAGAATGACACTTGTATACTCATAAATACTGTAGTTATATTCACTATTAGGCTCAACCAGGAATCTCATTGCTTGCATTGCTGACGCCTTTATCACCTTGTTTTCTTTGAAACTCCCTGATGGTTCCAATTCTGTTTCATCTCAGATTCATTCATTTTTTACACCAGTATAATCCTAATGATTTATTTTCGAGGTTTTATTTTCTACGTAGAAAATTTTGAATGCGATTCAAATTTTGTTAAATATTTAACAAAAAAGAGAAATTGGTATGTAGGCCTACAAGGAACGCCGTTGCAGCTGAAATTGGCTTGTGGAAACTGCCCCGCGGAATAATTGCTAAACAGAATTGCCGTATTGTGACCATGTTGTATTTTGTCCAATTTTGGTCGGATATACTTGGAGTGATACCCAATTACTATCGATTAAATATTGATATTTCTCAACTGCTAGATGCTGGCTTGTTCATCTCAAGCAGACAGAGTGCATACGTGTGTGATGTGGCAGTGGGATTATTTTTGTTGAGGGGGGGTTGTAATGCATTGGCCTGTGTTGCATCGCATCCGCTGGCTGATTTTTAAATCGTCATTACGCCATTAGCATCACGCAACACCTGTGCCGGACAAGATTTCATTTCAATTACGAATTTTACCCCCGTCAACGCCGACAACGACGATTGCTGACAATCCGACGCAGCCGTGTTCATTTGAGCCGTACAATTTAATGCCAAGACTATCAAATCCCTCGTATGGATTCACAATGCATCCCATTGCCAGTCCTATTGATTCTACACGCTTCATTTATTCACCAAAGCTATCAAAGGCAAATGCTGTAAATTTTAATGCAAATAATTTCTTCGTGGATGAATTCTGCAAATTTTTTATTTTGTTTATTTATGAATTTTTTTTTATTGTGAATGGGCTTTACATAATTTACTGAATGAAATGGATATGAAAAAACAACAACACAGGGTCAAGGAATGTACTTTTTTCAGGATCTATAGAGTCTTTTAAAGTGCGGTTTGGATGTGAACCTTGAACCAATGGTTAAATCCTTCAGTGCAAGTATTCCTACTACTTACATTTATGACGACTTATGAATCAAGTTATTGCTACTCAGTTTGTGCCATGAATTTTTCGTAAACCATATCTGAAGTGTATTTTTCCTCCATTTTAAATGATCCTTGGGGTATGGCGGTGTGTGCGTGGTTTCATGGCTTCTGACTGCCAAACGAACAAAGGTGGTTGACTATTGGGGTCACCACCATGGCTCAGTTTGTAGAGCGCCTGTACGGTATTCAGGAGGTTGCCGGTTCGAATCCTTCTCCGGTCAATTTTTCTTTGTTCACTTTTCAATGACTTTAAATTCAGTCAGTTTCCCTTGTGGTTATTTGATGATTGAATTAATGACCTGAAATATAGAAAATGCTTGGAGTTAGGAGGATCTGATGTTTCGATCCTAGCTGGATCTTTATCAAAGGCTGTAAAATTTGGGGAGATTACAAATAGTGCGACATCAATAGTTTGCATTTGCAATGCGTTTGCCGATCACAATGCACAAAATTTGTCAACTCAATACGCAACTGGAAAGGGTCAACATATACTGCACATTGTGATTGGCCGTATTGCCCGTATTGCGTAAAAACAAAATTTGTGGGATCACACCACGTTATGAATTGATACGAATTTTACATTAATAAATTTATTCTTTATTGTCAGGCAGCTTTAATTATGCATGTAAATTTGTCGTCGTTCAGACTTAAAATATTGGTGCCAGCTGTGATCATCATATATCACTGCAGGGGAATTTAATGTTTTGAATCATGATGAAATTAATTTCAGCAAAACATGTCAGCTGCAAGGTCTACAATTCATCTTTATTAAAAAAAAAAATTATAATAATAATAATAATCAAAGCTGTCCATTCTTTGTTTGGCAAACAATAGAATTTGTCGATAGTGTTTTTTTGTTTTGGGCGTTTAAATTTGGAAGCTGGAATTGCTTTGTGTATTTGTAATGTATGTATGCACGTTTTTATCAGACACACTTTCTGCAGCCAATTTGATATTAAATAACTTGAAATACCAAAAATTAATGAAAAATACAAATTCCGTAATTTTGGATAGTTGAAAGTGTGGGGAATAGGAATTAGGAGCGAGTAATGGTAGTCAATAATGAAAAATACTCCCGTGGTCATTACAGAATCTTTGGTGCTTGTGCATATCTGCATCATGTTTTTGTTTTTTTAATGTACAGGCCCACACACTAGTTCAAAGCAGCACCATAATGTGTGTGTATGTGTATGTTAACCAGGCACTGTTGACAATGAAACTTGACGGGAAAGCACATAACAGTACAATGCCTGGCTCATTGCACTTATTATCACCTTGTTTTTTTTTAAACTCCCTGACGGTTCCAATTCTGTATAAACAATACCTCATCATCACACAACAAAAATCAAGTATAAATATGAACTTCTGCCATGGCAAAAAAATAAAAAATTAATGCATTTTTTATCACAATAGGTGATAGGACGCATCAGTGGGGATGTACGTATGTTCTCAAGATTGAACCGTCGTTGATTTGCTCTTTTCCCCCTGATTTTTGTCGTAACGGCTGATTTTTGGGGTGCAGCTAGTTCGACGCGATCACAAAATGCATGGTTTGATGGGATTTTCTTAAAAGCTAAGTTGGAAGTGAGAAATTATACACTAGATGGACAGTTATAATGATTTTTTTTTACAGAGATAAAGGGCCTGACACTTTTCGATCCTAGCAGGATCTTTATCAAAGACTTTTTTAAAGCCTTCGATAAAGATCCTGCTACATGAAATGAGTCAGGCCCTCCTATTAACTCCAAGCATTTTATAAATTTCAGGTAATTATTTGGGTTGATGAGCACTTTGCAGCAGTTTATTACTTATCAAGGGTGATTAAAAGACTAAACAAAAGGAATGTAAAGGTTTTAGAAGCTAGACATCTGTAGAGGCTAGATCTTGTAATTTTGCAGGAAAAATTGTGTATTGTGGAGAATAGTTATTTATTAAAGACAAAAATACAGAGAAAGGTGAATGAATATTGATGGAATGATCCTTGGCAGGGCTCGAATTTCATGAAAAAAGCACTGGACAGCAGGTCTAGTAACTGAAGCATTTTACAAGACCTGAAATTTGTTCACTAGACCTGTGGCATTCATTTAATAGGAAAACCATAATTGTATGCAATATTGTGTCAAAAATGACCAATTTAGGCACCATTTTCAGTGTGCAAGGAAAACAAAATCACTAGACAGCCGGACTAGTGCAGTACACACTTTACTAGAGCGACATTGGAATCACTAGACTCGGTCCACGATCTAGTGGATATTTCAAGCCCTGCTTGGGATCCTTGGGATATAGCGGTATGCGAGTGGTTTCATGGCTTCTGGCTACCAAACAAACAAAGATAATTGACTTATTGGGACACCACCAACGTAGAGCTGGATAGCTCAGTTGGTAGAGCTACGGTATTCAGGAGATCGCCCGCCGGTTAGAATCCCGCTCCAGTCAATTTTTCTTTGTTCACTTTCCAATGACAGAAAAGTAAATGATGAAACATAGAAAAAAGCAAATATCAAATATTCCGAAGCTTGAAAATAGCCGAGACCAGGGGTCGACTTCATCACAAAGCACTATGAATGTGTTTCAGTCTTCAGTATAAATTGCTATGAAAGCAAAGTGTGATGTCACAATATAAATCACCATGGTGATACTGCACTGACAAACTCATCTTAAGATTCCTCCTTAAAGTGAATCCTAGCGATGCCGTGCAGATTTTTTTCCGGCAGTATAGCAACAATGTTGATGATGATAAAGATCCCCCATATATACTTATGTACTGGCTAATGTACTGATGCATCATGTGCCACAGATTCACACAAACACACACTCTCACATCGATAAGTGTCGTGTCAACGACTGATAGAGACCTCAATGGCTCCAGACTCACAACCTCCCACGCACTTTGGCTTCTTGAAGGCATTGAACTTGACTACATTAGATGTAACAAAACAAACAATGGCTATATATATACAAACATCTCACATGATTGTTGAATCCAACGAAAAAAGAAATGAGAAAAGGAAACATTTAGGGGAAAAGACAAACAAGTATGAAGTTGTCTGAGAAAGGGAGACATTCATATATGAGGATTCATTGCCCCCTAAGAAAATAAAGATAGGATGAAGTTAATTGTATCCAAAAAAGAGAGAAAGAAATCTAGGAATAAATGCAGATTTATGGCAGACAATGACATGGTGAGGTTTATACACCGGGCCAAATAATTACAGCCCATTTCTCCCGTGGTGCTTTCTTCCGGAAAAACTCAAGAGCCTATGGTGATCAAGTGAAGAAGCAATGTGCCATCATCATCATCATCATCTTGTCCGGTTAAATTGGCTTTGATATGAGGCATCATCAATCCTGAACCATCCATAATGTTTACCATTTGCCTCTCGTTTTGTTGTTATTATTGTTGTTCATGTTTTTGAGTTCAGGGGTCGATTTCAGGGAGCCCTATGATCGATTGTAGTTATGAAGTTTAATCCATAGCATCCTGTGTAGGGCTGCAGTCTATCATAACTCAACGATTGATAGTAAGTTAGGATGAGTTTGATGAAATCGACCCCTGCTCTCTGATGCAGACTAATAATCATAGAGACAGATAGAGGTTTGTGGAGAGAGTCTTCGTGATGACATTTTTTTTTACGGCGTATGTTCAACACGGAAATAAAACATTAAAAAAAACACGGACCCATAATGGCTGTCTATGCCGCAATGCCACTGACCCCCCATCAATGATTAAGCAAGCGTTAATGGCGCGTGTTGGTCGTGAGCAAGGCACGCGACATGCTCAATGCAAAAGGTTCTCACGTTCGTACTCTCATGAAAAGACCTGGATGATTGAATGATAAACACATCAACCTCCCCCCCTCCCTCCTCCCCCCTCCCTACCACTACCACCACCACGCACCAAGCGCCATCGCCACATCTTCTGCTCGCGTTCATTTTGAGAAGGCATTCGAACGAAAAGAAATCGATCATTGTCGGAGTGAATGAGTTCTCGTTCATGTGTTTGCTTATTTATATATGTATATGTTTGTTTGTTTGTTTGTTTGTTTACTTCCCATATTGTTGTCACTTCCACACTGGAAAGTCGTTGCTGTCCTTGGACCGGGATTTTCCTTTTCTGAATTGTTCCCCTCCTCTGTTGGTAGTGACCTTCATATCCATTGTGGAACTTCCAGTTCATAGCCAGTAATGTAACAAATGAAGTACGGATTGATGAATAGCATCAATCAGTACACAGCTATTGCATACATGATTAAAGCATGTGCAATACATTAGCTTCAACTACTCTACTCGAGCATGCTATTATTCAACCCTTAACCATAATAATCATCATATAATAATAATGAGCAGTATTTGTTAAGCGGCATCTACCTAGAAAAAATCTATTCTGGGGCACTGGGTCTGGTCAAAGAAATTTTTTTTTCTTCAGATTTTGACTAAAAATGTTGATGGAAATGCAACACTGTTGTATGGCTCAGGCAATGTATAGGTACGCCATTATGCTCGAGCTTGTGCTAGTCCAACTTACCATTCCTGCCAGTTTCAAAGATGCCGTGCCATAGATATACATGTACTAGTGCATGTACTACACATTGTTGAGTTTTGTCATACAGAATTAGTCAATCTCTACACAAATCTTCAATTCTTCTGTGTTTTTCTCCCCTTTTTTGTAACTTAAGAATAAGATTACCATAAATAAGGAGGAATATTATTTTAGCCTTTGAGAAAGATCCTGGCAGGATCGAAACGGCAGTCCCTCCTAACTCCAAACTTGTTATATATTTCAGGTGAATATTTTGGTAAATGAGCAGCAAAGTATCAACATTATTTTTGACATCATTTTTGGATGAGCATGTTCGTTTAATAATTTGTTTGGTTTTTCCCTCTTTTTTTGTCTATCTGCAGAATAGGAAATTGTATTTAAGAAATTTTAAATTTTGTAAATTAAACAAATTGTAGGGTTTTTTTGCGTGATAAAATCTCCAGTTTGATCGTTTTTTCCTCACCTATTTGTTTCAGCAGTGCTATGCCCCCAACCATATGGTTGACCACATCAAATTAGACTTGAGTGTATGCCATCTTGGTTGCCTTAGCGACCACATCTAATTATGCATACATCTCTTGGCTAGTCAGTCAGTTGGGCTGATTTGAATCCCACTGTTCATGCATCGTATTCAAGCCTTTATCCCATAATGCCTTGCAGTGCCTTGCCGTAAACCATCGAAGCATCCTCCATAATTTCAACGACAAGTTGTTGTTTTCCATAAGCGTTGCATCTCCAGAAAGGAAAAACAAAACAAGCATGTTGGCGTAGGCTTATTACGACTTACCCTCAGTAAAAGCCACCATTTTTTTTTATTCCTTCTTAACGGTACAATACAGGATTGGTAACATACCCAAACAGAAATGTTTGATTTACGTGTAACTTTCAGGATATGAAGATGGTGCTGATAGAAACATACCGTTAAAATATTTCCACCTGAAATGCTGTATTTATCCAGAAATCAGCCAAACAAGGACCGAAAACGGTTTTGATCTCGGGGTAAGATCAAAACCATTTTATAAGAAAAATTTAGTCAGATTTTCACTATTTTAGTATTTTCTAAGAATTCAGATGTTCGATTGAGCTCAAATTTTCACAGGTTTATCATTTCATGTACATGTTTGATCAGTCAAAGTGTGAGTGCTATTCTGTGACCTTTACCAATCATGTATTATACCTTTAAGCTCAGAAGGATTATTCAAACCGCTTGTATCCTTGGCATCAAATCTTCTCAGGTAGAATAAATTTTTTTTCCCTGAAAAAAAATCTGGGGATGTATAAATTTTTTTTTTTTTACTACTTGCGCCGTCGATACGTGCGTGTCTGTGGACCGTTCCTTCCTTCTCAACCTTCACCATCATGCCAGGCCGCAAATGGCATTTATTTGTTCCTTGTCACGTATATTTGAACACCAAATTCATGAAATTATTCCGAATATTGACGGTGATAAAGCTTCTGCATTGAGTTGTTGGACATTCAGAGGAAAAAGAGAAAAAAAAAAAAATTCTCGTTTCCAACCTCCCTTCCCCCGTTCGACATCCCATCCAGCGATTGAGTCGGAAATCTCCAACGATTGAATTACGGGCTCTGGCCATTTTGACTTGTCATTCCGTCTCTTATAATCCCCCCAAATTGGCCAGATATGATTGGCTGAGGGCACTCTTACATTGTCTGTAAATAATATCCAATTTAATTAGTTTTTGTGTTTGATTTTATTTATTAATCTTTTTTTTTCTTGTCTTTGTCATTTTTTTTGCAAAAGAGAGGAAAAATGAGATAGAAGTGCAGTGAACCATGTTGGAAAGGTCAAAGCTACATTACAGGAATATATCTTTGAATCAAGTGATAACTCTGATTGCTTTTTGACATAATTGTTTTCCTATGTTGTTTTGGGTTTTTTTTTCACAAAGGATCAAATAAACATATGCTCTTTTTGCAGTAAATCACACAATTTTTTGTGTAATTATAATACAAAAGACTTAATGAATTGAATAAGATAATCCGATACAATCAGATAATCAGAAAATTGAAAGTTAATATTGTACTTTAGTTTTGAATTATTTTTGTATTTAATTATTTTTTTTCTCAAAGGTATTGTGACATTTATTGTCATATTATTATTAATAGTGTCACAATTTGGATGAAATAAGATTTAAACAAAAACAAAGAACATTTTTCATAATTAGGAATTATTACCTTTGTTTTGTTACTCGTTCTGAATGAATTCACTGCTTATGACTTATTGTTCAAACTAATCAGCAGTGTTAAATTTCGGCGGGAAAAAATACACAGATTTACAAATTAATTTATTCTTTAATTCTGATCCCTTTTTATTTATTTGTGAGGCCGGAGATTATAAAACAAAAAGGAACAGACTGTCTGCATTATGGATATTATCATTCCAAAATTCTGTCTCCAAAAATTGTAAATTGGATGGGGTATGTTCTTGATGGTTTTTAATAGTTTGACCTGCTAGGCCCCCTCGTATTCCCTCCAGCAAAAGCTGTTTTGGAGTGAAATCGAAAACCTTGTCATTAAAATCAACGGTTAGGTGTGTAATTTATACAACATCCCTACAGCCATATTCCCTTTACTATACGCTCGGAGATCAAAATTATAATATTTATGTAGCCCCCCCCCCTTTCCTAACCAGTAAACACACACACACTCTCTCTATAGTCCCTTCTGGATTTTAATTAGTAAGAATTCTACAGTGATAAATCTTAAACATTAACAAAAACCTGGGGTCGGCCCGGCAGCTGTGCTGTTGGTTTATCGGGCATTGTGTTACTTACTATACACATCAGAGCGCCACACATGCACGCACAGAGATATACACGTATACACACGCCACTACTACACCGACAGTTCATTCACTTAATGAGTACCGCGTGATTGATGTCTTTTTACCCCTGGAAGAAATTTTTTTTTGTAAGGAGAACGAGAAAGAAAGAAAAAAAAAAAAGAGGGAGAATGTATGTATGTATATATATATTTTGATATGTACGTGTATATACACTGCTATATGTATGTATATATATATATATCAGCTGATTTACATGATAATAGCCAGATTTTAATGTCCACACCCCTTGCCTGGATTGCTATTTGCAGCACCTGTTCGTGGTTGCTATGGTAACCTCAGCAATCAGCCAATTGCTTTACGGGAGTCTTGCTTCTTCTTCCCACCCCCCCCTCTCTCTCCCTGTCTCTGGCTCTTTCTCTTATTGTGTGCGTGTTGTGCGTGTGTGTGTTGAGAGTGTGTGCATGTTAAATGGGTAAAGGGAGCTCAGTGCAGAGTCCACGGCCAAGCAAGTCAGAGCTCTTGTATCGTCCTAGTGCTTGGGTCCAGTATAGACCTACGCTGTCTTTATTACAGGCCGTCTGTCCAGTGTGGCTGTTCGTCAGCGTTGCCTGGTGGGGTTTTTTTCTCCTCTTTTTTTTTTGCTCTTTGTTGGCTCTGGTACACGTAGCTGTGCTTCAGTAGAAGCGGGTGTGCGACTCGATGGGTGAATTTGAAGGTAAGGGTCCGGCGTTTTCTCCATCTCATCTTATCTCTTGTTCTGAAAACCTCTAAATCTTTCTCCCTAAAAATCCTTAAATGTTGTTACTCTCCCATTTTCACCCCTCACTATTAAAAAAATCCACAATATTGACTTCAAACAGGCAGTCGTGCTGCACTTTTCATCCGTTTGTTAATTTTTTTGTTTTTTACTGTTGAGATTTGCATCCTTGTTTTTTGTTTTTTTTCTTTTTTCCTTGTGTTATGTGGAATGAATGGGGGTTTGGTATAGTGAGTGTAACAAAGAAAAGACCTTCAGTGCACAGCAGCAGCTGTGGGTGTTTGTTGTATGATACGTGTGTGCATGTGTGCGTTTGACCGGGTAAACGTCCGGCTGTAGGCATTGTACATAGCATATCTTTTCAGGGTGTTTTTTTTTGGTGGCAGTTTTAGTGATAATGAGGTCAGGTTTTTTTGTCTTTTTTTTTTAGTTTAGTATTTCGAATCGTCGATAGTGTGAATGGGTGCAAGATGTAGGCCGAGCAGACAGTTAGATGTTTCGTGTTCATCTCTGGGATGTGTTTAAATTCTCTGCTTAAGACTCCGTCGTAGGCTCATTCAAAAAGCATTAATTACATTTAGGGCAGTATAATCTATCGGCCCAATATGTGAAGCAGATGCAAAGATAGATACTGTATGTGTGTATGGGTATCAGGGGCTTTTGTTTTGGCAAGAAGATCTGTTATCAGAATTGTATTCTGTGTGCACAGTATCGGTTCTGAAAAGTGCCTTTTTTTGTGGAAACTATAGGGGCCACGCACAATGAATAACAGATGGGATCGTGAAGGCTCATTCTGGTATTAAATAAAATATCCTTTTTGTTAATAGGACGATTGCATTAAAAAAATGAAAATGTTTTGGTATTAAATTTGTGTGTGCAAACCAAAGTCTAGTATGACAAACTAATAAAATAGAGTAAAATTTAGTGAATCTGATATATAAATTATGGATGACCAAATCACGCACACAGGACAAACGCCATTAGCAAAACTAAAAAAAATATATTTTAAATCGTTTAAAAAATGCAATTTGAAACCTGATTCATTTCCTGTGTTCAACTTTTTTTTCTCCTTTCGATGCATAAATCGTATCTACGTTGTAATCGTTAAATTACTGTGGATTTTCATGTGTATAGCTGGTTTTTTTTTTTGGGCCTGGCGTGATGTTTACACAGTATAAATGCATTAGATGCCTTCGTTCATTGCCATCCCTGCATATGGATTAATCATACGGAGCAGCTCTTTCGCAATTTTGTTCTTTGAAATTTGATAAGTCTCCGCGCATTTGTAATGATTCCGTATAAAAATGCATTATGCATATTAGACGTGGATTTGGACATCTTGCTGACGACGACAACGAGCGCTAAAGTCATGACCACATAAAGACTAGCCCCTGTTTTTTTCTCTTTCTTTCTTCCACGCATCACATGCATAATTTAGTCATTTTTTTTGTTGCTCGGTGATGAAATGATTGAATCGTTATAAAAGATGAGATGCTTCTCAGCCAATGGGGAATGAGGGATTACGTTGTTGGACATCGGGGCTGGTACATTGTGTGCGACACGGCAATTTTGTTAATGATTCACTAGCAACATGGCTTTGACATAGACTGGCTCTTTTCCCTTCACTGATGAGATATCTTTTGATATTACAATGCTGTAGTCGACACGGTCGGAGTCTGGGAACTGTGCGAAACACCTCAGAGATGCTTCATTGGGTGTGATGAATTGTAACTCAACAGCAATGTAACTTAGGAGGGCGGCGGAATCATAAACATAAAAGATGGATTGCAATTTTGAGTTCTGTGCTTGGTCTGGATTTGTTTTGTTTGTTTGTTTGGTTTTTAGATGAAGAGGTGATTGTTAAAGGCAGGATTGGGCCCGACAAATTGCAATATTATGCCGTGGTGCGCATGCAGATTCAGGGCCTGTTTGTTTCACGCAAAGGATCCGATATTTTGGGATCCTTCTCCTATGCAGGGTACGCTAAAATGGGATCCGACCCGCAGGATTTGTCCGAAACAAACAGGCCCCTAGTCCCTTCAATATTTTCTGAGATGGTTGTTTTTTGTTTTTTTTGTCTGCCGTTCAAGAAACAGAAACCGTTTGACAGATTAGCTGGGATTTTTTTTCATTCTGCCTCCCTCCCTGCCCCGGAGGTTGTGGATAGCAGCTTTGTCGGGTCTTGATATGCAAGTGACTGATCGCTATTCTGCCTTGGCTGCTTCTCCGTCGTAGTCCTGGTGGTTGTTGTTGTTTTTGCAGGAAGGCAACGATTGGCCTCAGTATGTTTCTTGCTGAGACACACGATCAATATGACCCTATCATTCTCCCTCTGAGCTGATAAACACCCACATTCAGACAGATTATTCCTCAGGATTTAGACCCAGAGAGAGAGACACGAGCATGATACTGAATCCGTGAAAAACAATAACATGTATCTCCTTGTCGTCAGTTGAGGAGTGGTCTGATTTTGGTTGCGGAGGGTCTTTGGTCTCGCGGAGAGAAGTTTGCCGCCAAGAGTTATGGAGGCGGTACGGTACATACAGGCCTTCCGTTGGAAGTCAAACAGAAGTCAGCGTCTCATTATCAAGCGGCCGTGCCATTCTTCGGTTTCACCGCCGACTGACGACTTCACCTCCCCGACCTCCGTCATGGAGGCAAGATCCATGCGCATGAATTATTCTGCCCAATGATTTTTACCTTAATGTCATCAATTAGGCCAATCCAGAGATAGCACCCCCCTCTCTCCCTCTTCCCCCACCCTCCAATGCTTACCATTCCGCTTCTCCATCCAGTAAAGAGAGAGGACGAGATAAAAAAGAGATCTATTAAAATTGCTCCAGGGAATGCAAAGAAGGGTTGAGAAGTTCATTGCTGGAGCGAGAGACTAGAGAGTGGGAGTTTTAGAGATAATTGGTTAATAATGTTTTCTGGGTTTAATGACCGCATTGATTTTGTCGGAGGGAGGTGGGGCTGATTGGCTAGTGGTTTTTCAGTCAGGCGAAGAAGGACATGAGGGGATGTTGGAAACAAGAGATTTCAAACTTGATTGACGGAGTAGTGACTCGGCTACCTTACTCTCAAGAGCAGACCAGTCAAATTATTGATGTCCGAACAAAAAATCTTTCTAAAAAGTTTTGTGGTTACTTATAACTTTGAAGACTTCCCTGCAAATAAATCTAGCTTTGATTCATGGCAAAACTTTTATTTTCCATGTGTGTTTGATATAAAGCATCTTCAGCAGTGTTGCTCGCAGTATTTTATTATTTCATTCCTTTTTAACTAAGTGGATTTGCAGGAATTATGTGGGAACATGAACATTAAACAAAATTACAGGCATTTTTTGGCAAGTGTTTGCCCGTTTGTGAAAAGACTCGGGAGTTGTTCAATATCATTGAGATTAATGTGTATGATGACTTCTTATACAGTGCAACGTCACGATAATGAACACCGCTTTACCGAACATTTGGTTATACCGAACATCATCATTTTTTGTGAACAATACATATACCGAGTATGGTTCTCTACAGTCACTCTCCTTTATAGGACGAACAGAGCACACTGTTCAGAACGTCGAGATAATACCAACAGTTCTTCTCAGAACCACACACTCTCACAGAAGAGATTACATGGTGTCACCGCAAACCTACATTCTTTTAGTACTTCCACCATACATAGCTTCAAGTCTTATTTATGGTTCTTTAAATTACTATAACGAACGACCACTGTAACGAACAATGTCTGTGCATCCCGCCATGTTCGTTACAGCGGCGTTCTACTTAACCAGCTTTGTATGATCGGCAGTTTTTCAAGGATGTTAAGATTGTTGGAGGTTTGTGCTGGAATAGCTAGGTAGATTAAGAGATTCATTAGTCTCTTCTCTGTCTATTCTGTAATCATTAGCAATCTGCAGGATCTCATTAGTATTAGTTTCTGTGGTGATGCACAGCTGGCCCGGAATATTCAAATCCAGAAAAGGAGAAAGGAACAGCTGTTGTGTGCATCATCAGAGCGATTCTTTTGTTGTCTCAGCTCGTTATTATTATATGGGGTAACCGGCCGGGATTAGCTCTCTCCGGAGGTTGCATCACTAGGGTGTTTGTGGGCAGGGTCGACTTGAAACCATACCTTGTCCTTCCATCAAGATATAGTCTTTGCCTTGTTCTGACTTCCTGGTGGTGTCAGTTGTCATGTCGATTTATGATGGATGGAGGAGGAGGAGGCTGTTATGTGTGGGGCTAGCGAGGTTGAGGAGTTCAGCTTGATGGGGAGTTGTATACTAGGGTTAAGATTGGAGTCTTAGGTTTTGATTTCCTAGGGGTGATTATGGACAGATGAAGGAGTGACGTGATTGCAGATTCAGTGGCTTGATGTACCTGTGAGATGTCATGCTGAGATGTGGATGGATCCAGGGTCATGTTTCTGGGGTTTTTGTTTGTTTGAAGTGGAATCCTCAGTGGAATCCTCATCCTGCTGCATCAGGTCTCTTGGTTTTGCTACTCTGCCTCTCGTACAAAGTCCTCCTCAAACACTGAACTGTCGATGAACTCGGATGTCATCCGGGAGCTCCCCCATATGCTTGGTCTGGTGTCACAGCCTCAGCAGACTAGACCCAGTTTTAGTCAAGCGAACGTCACCCGCCCCGGCATGACAGCTCAAGAAAAGTTGCACAATCTGCCGGATCCACACATCTCCGTCCAGAGCTTTCACAGCTTAAACATCCCTCCCCATCCCTCTCCAAAGTACAAACAATCCTGCCGAAATCCATCAGCTTCATCAATCACAGAGTTTAACTCTATTAGACGGATCGAAGATGAAGGGAGGGGCAACCAGGATGAGGATGGATATTCTTTTCTTCCCACAACCCTCCTCCGTCTGCGGCCCAAATTGAAAAGACTTCCTCTTTCCTGCTGTCATCTCAAGGGGGTGGGGATGTAGATAAATGGACATAACTGTATCATTAATGTAGGGTACTGGATGGAGCGGGATCAATCATTAAATTGAGTGAGGGTCCGGGGATTGGGAGGCCGAGGGGGGAGGGAGAGAGTGTGGAGGAGGGGAGCTGTGGGAAGGGAAGTACGGCCAGCCAATTCTGCAGGTGGCCTGCCACCCTCTGCATGATGGTTGTATCGTTCATCAGTCTCGCACCCCTTCCCCGGCCCCACACCTCCTCTTCAGAATGTTGAGCTATGAGGCCACCTTATGAAGCAGTCTAGAGCAACTCCGTCCCCACGGATTGCAGATTATTTTGGCATGAATTATAAAGAGGAGGATAACTGGTATGTCATATAGGGTTACTCAGTTGGTGAAGTGGGCATTAGATGTTTGGGTACCTAGGAGTATAAAGTCAGGCATAGCAAGACTCTCGCAACCTTCTCAACCCATAACCTCTCCCCAAATCTGCTCAAATTTGCTGATTCCACCCATGAAAAAACTCTTTATTTGAACTAGCTCATCACCCTATACAAAATTCTCACCAGGATTTGGTAAACATATTATCACTTTATAAACAGTGATATGCCCAAACCGTTGTAATCTGCAAGGGAACAATCTCATAATGTAAGCATTACCCCAAATAAGTCTGGACTGTATTGTCGCAAAGGCTGTATAAACCTTTTGTTATTAAAACTATGATGCCGAACAGCCTGCTGCCAAAATGAAGACTGAATTTTAATGAGCGTCGTGCTCTTAACGAGCGTCGTACTCGTTACTCATTAACAAAATCTTACAATAGATGCAGTGCATCTTGATGTCCCTGTATCTTACAAATATGTAGAAAAAGGAATCGTGCAAGATTATTTTCCAACCGCTCGCTTTTGGTGGATGAATTTAAAAACTTTTGGTTGTCGAAGGGTGAGCCTTGTTCCTTAAAGACCAGAATGGTGTCTCGTTTTGGTTGCATGTGGCTTGGAACCTGTGTTGTGAGTGCATAGCCGTGAAGATGTGATAGGGCGGAGCATGATAATGATAGTGAACAGGGAAAGCAGACTTGGAGCTGTCTTGTCCCTGTGTCCCTGCATCCCTGCCCCTTGAAACGGTATCTAGATTGATGTCTCTCTTGCCCACAAGTCACCACCCTCCTAACCTTCATAGACCTATCCTTGAGCTGTGCAAGGATTCCCTACTCACCCATCAACACCATTCTGTGATTCCCTCCTCTCCTTGTCAAGTAGAGGCATGAAGCAGTATTAGTCATCCTCGTCCTTGGCCTATGGATAATCTTCCAGGTGTTAAAACCACTGAAAGATGGCACCATACAGATAGCATTTTATACCCCTGTGACACCCTATACAACCTGACTTTCCTTGAGACTTGCAAAGATGTTTTGAAGTATTAAAGGTACAACACAGGATTGGTAACATACCCAAACATAAACGTTCACAGGATATGAAGATGGTGCTGGTAGAAACATACCGTTAACATATTTCCGCCTGAAATGCTGTATTTATCCAGAAATTAGTCAAACAAACACCGAAAACAGGTTTGATCTCGGGGTAAGATCAAAACCATTCTTTATATTAAGAAAAATTAAGTCGAGTTTTCGCTATTTTTTCATGACTCAGATGTCCAATTGAGGTCTGCTGGACTAGACAAAGTGTGAGTGTTGTTCTGTGACCTTTACCGATCATGTGTTATACCTTTAACCCCGATTGACATTTAAGTTTATGAATTGACATTTGAATTTGAAATGTATGCGCATCGTCCGATCGTACGGGAAAACAAAATCAGAAGAGTAAGTTGTTTATTATAAAGATGCAATACTGTTCAAACAAGTGTTAAAATCTCCACATAGGTAGCAAATGTTATTGGTGAGATTGTAAACCAAAGATTGGCTGTGTCTGAAAAAAAAATTATTTCACAAGTATTCAAGTCTCCTCAAATCAAGTTGTCCATATTTGGTGAACGGAAGCTTTTTAGTTTGTATACTGGCCTCAAGTTTATATCCTTGACCTTCAAATATTACAAACTTCAGGCCATCGCCTGCTCCTGTTCGGCAGGGAATAGCCTACTAGCCTTGAAGGGGCCAACCCCTTGTTTCTCTGTGTTGTGAGCTTGTGATACTAAATACCGAGTAATTCTCGAGAAGGAACGGGTCTCCGTATTAACCACTTGACATGATGACACTTCTTGCTTTTTTTTGTTTGGGTCCCCTCTCGTTTCTCGTTCCTTGTTGGTCCTTAATATGCAAAAGAAATTGAACGAGTGCCAGGACTTGAACCTGATACCGGTGATATTCTACACCGGTGCTCTTTCTCTCTCTCTATCGCTCTCCCCCGGACCACATCATGTCCTTTTGGACGGCGCCCTCGTTGCCTCTTGTCGGAAGAGACACAGCGACGGTCGGGCGCCAGCAAAGCCATCAAAACTCCGACCGTATGGTTGGGGATCACCAGCCTCTATGAATACAATGCATACACAACAAGTCGCCATAAAAAACACAGGATCAACCGTATTATAAATTTCCGTATAAAAATGATAAGCAAGTTTGAATATTTAGATCAGTCAGGTATAGAATATTATTGGATTAAAGATGCTGTAACCTGGGCCTATGGTAAAACTTATTCATTTTGTATAATAAAGTACCATATGTACAATTATCAAGGTTGTTAGTGCAATTAAAGATGCTTTGCATTTGTCCACAATATTACTGATACTCTTAAATCTAAGCATCTATCAAATATGCAATAGCTTTGTAACTGTTAGAAAAACTTTAATGCTTGGAGTTAAAAGGGCCTGGTGTGTTTCGATCCTAGCAGGATCTAAATGACAAGAGGACAAGAACATGCAAGTCAAGATACACATAAAACTTAAACAAAATTAAATAAACAGGATTTAATAGGCATCTTTTAAGGTTAATGATGAACAATTGATGGGCAATTACATGGTAACTTAAGTAACCTGTTAAGTGACTTTGACCTATTCCTTGATCAGTCATTCTTTTAAAGACTCAAATTTAAAAACATCTTATTGGAATCAGCAAGTATACCACTTGTGGCTCCCTGAAATGCACGCAAAAATGCAAAAAGAGAGGTAAACTGGAGGTAACTTATGTTACAAAATGTCCTAAAATCATGTAAATGCCCATATCCATGTTGGCTTGGAATCTTCCCAAACCTGCCCAATAGCTTGTTGGAACATTCCATTTGGACTCAGGTTGAGTTAGGCTAGGAAGCACCAACTACAATGAAGCACTCATGCTGCCTGGGCTCTGCAGTCCAATCATTATAAGGCCTTTTCACACTATCTCACTATCTCCGTGATCTCTCCAGATCACGGCACAAAATGCAGTTTGGAACCGGGTTGAGATTTTCAACCCTGCTCCCTACCAGGGTTAATGTCGATCCAGTTAGGCCGTCCTACCCGGGTCGGCTCGGGGTTGAAAATGTTCAAGTGTGAAAAGGGTTGAAAAAATTCTCATGGTTCGATCCGGTTCCAACCCCGAGATTTTGGATAGTGTGAAAAGCCCTTCAGATCTTTCTGTTCAAGGAGATACATTTTAGTGCAGTCAAGATGTTGAGGGATTTGTGGAATCCTCATGGTATCAGTACCAGGTTCATTGGCCCTTCACAGCTCCACCTCAAATGACAAGCTCCCAAAACCTCTCCGAGCAATCCTACAAGATGGAGTATTTGATGGGGATATCCAGCAATCTTACCCAGATCCCCAACTGTTGGCTTCAAAGATCCTAAAAAGCCCTCCAGATTCAGAATAGAACTGTTGATAAACCTGTCACACAAGGTGCCTTACTGTTGACCTTTAATCCTCTAGCTCTAGCAAGGCTCTCAGGTCCGCAGTCTCAGCTAAGAAGCTCCCCACTCCAAAAAATGGGAAATTTTAAACCATTAAACTATGTAGCTGCGCTCGGAGAATTACCTTTTTTTTTTCTTGCTTAATCCTCTGCACTGACAGCTCAATTGCCCTTGGCTTGATTTTTTTTTTTTTTTTTTTAACCGCTTACCATCACCAGAAAGATTACAGGTAATGCATGTGTCTTCCTTGGTGCGAGCATTTTGCCCCGCACACTGAACCTCTTTTTTTTTTAGCATGTTAACTGTTAACTGTCAACCTGGGGTGAATGGGATTTCCTATTGATCCCTAATCCTCTTTGGGTGACAGGTTGGGGCCCTTGGCACAGATATGAGTGCCTATCAGCTAAGCCCTGGCAGGGATTACAGACTTGACAGGTAGGGTTGTTTGGGAGGGGGGGTTGATGGGGACTAAGGGGACTGTGGCCGGCTGTGAGTATCTGGTTGTCTCGGCTCTCTGATGGGCAATTTAGCTCCTGGCTGCCTTTAAATCCTGCATCAGGAGTTGATTGCATTCCAGGTTGAGGCTGGTGGAGTTGATGACTGGCGCATCGTGTTCTCTGTACCAAAGAAGTGCCTGTGAATTCAGCATTGAGATGTTGTGTCGTGCTGACGAGAATGGCGATAGTTCTTACGAGAATGGCAATAGGTCAATAAATACATGCTGATAGGTCCTATCATCATGACATCATATGTTGCGCTGATGAGAATGGTGATAGGTCTTATGAGAATGGCGATAGGTCAATATGAACATGCTGATAGGTCATATGAACATGACATCATATGTTGCACAGATGAGAATGGCGATAGGTCCTATGAGCATGGCGATAGGTCCTATGAGCATGACATAATTTGAGAAGGGCGTCCCCACTCTGAAGGGCCCCCTCAGTGTACTTGTGTGCAACATTTACATGTTTGCATCATTTTTGTCATCTATGATGGCAGCCGGTTAAAGGCCACGTCAAAATGAAGCCTCGTCTTTTGATGCATCACCAGCACCTTACACTTGTACCTGTGAAAGGATCCAATCAGGGCCTTCCGTCTCACATCCAGAAATTTTGTTTGAGGGCGGTTCGAGTGTGGCAAATTCTCTGTATGAATTTACTGCACCTACTAGATATTCTATCTATACGAAGATCAGATGATTGCATTTGGTTTTCACGGCAACGCACAGGATTCGACACGATCTCCATGGCAATGTAATAGGTTATAATACATGAGTGGTCTTGTTGCTGCTGCTGTATCGAAATACAATATAAATATAGCGGAAATTGAATTTTCTTCGGCTCGCTACATGACATGATCTCATTTTCTCTGGACAGGGTATATCTCCGAATCCAATAAGGAGACGGATCTCCAAATAAGCCCCCCCCCCCCCCCCCTCTATCTCTCCAGCTCACCTTTATTACAACAGCGTGAGAAAAGTAGACATTGGCTGGTTTTCACAGCCTCCAGTTCCATTGGGCCGGCACACAATGTATATGCAGGGGTACCGGGGAATCAAATGAACAGAAAGCCTATAAACATGGGTCACGACATCCCTCCATGGAACGGGATCACTTGTCACGGATTACCAAGCAGTATCGGGTCTTTTGGGAGATGGGCAAAATTGGATGACGCCCAGTACAATGGTTTTCATGTAATACTGTTCCCACCTTACATGTCCAACGTTTTAATTTCTCCTGGACTGACAACATGCTGCTGCCGAGTATCATGTTGGTTTTCAAAAATGCACAGCAATGCTTCCCGTCAAACATAGGATATCAGCACTAAATTGCTGTGGAAATGGTTACATAGGCTCGGATTTCGACAAAAAAATATTGCAGGGACGACAAATTCCCCGCCGGTAGTTGGGCTAATTTGGAATCTAGCACTAGCAATGGACAGGCAGTATTTAAATTATATTTTGGCTTGAAGGTAAAAAAAAAATAATTTGATCGGCAAATGGAGTAAGTGCTTTTAAATGAAGCCCGATATTATTCTAACGAGTAGAGAGCGAGCATCAAGTACCGTTACAGGGTTTGCAGGACGGATGCGCCGGCACGTAGGGATAGAGTTGTCTACGAGTGACCAAGTTAGGCGTAACATTATTGAAAGGAAGATTGATGGTATCTCTTATCTTCTGCCCGGTACTCTCCATATTTTTGTGTGTATCCGTTCCAGCGTTAGGCCTAACCATTAACCACTCTGTATAAACACGTACCTATACTCTGTCTCCCTCCTCACCCGGACTGTAGTGGAGCAAGTATAATGCAGCTGCAGTTATAAAAGAAAACTCTCTCTAAAGGCTTTTCCCTCCACTCCTTGTATTAATTTATTTGTAAACCCTCGGCCAGGGTGCATCAATCTCGGTAAAATGGGAGAAGAGATTCGAGCGGGAGCTTTTTTTTTTTATATTGAAACCTCGCCATCTATCTCTCGACGGTTAAAACTTCAGCCAAGGATGAAAACGGTCCCAACCTTTGTTAAGTCATGTGTTTGGACGTGGAAAATCTTGTATTGATTACGCTCAGTAGACACTTGGATGAGAAACTGTTGAATTTTGCATCAGAGCGCTCTCTCACCAACGAGCACTGGTGTTTATAAAAGAGGTAGAATTGGTTCAGTCTGAGTTTGAACCCAGAGTGGGTTAAAGGGGGGACAATTGCCAGTGTGTCCTATGGTCGTAGGCATCAGTCCACACATAGTCATTGCCTCTGTGTCTCGTCAAAAATGTGCGAATAGACATTCCTGTTTTTATCAGAGAATAGGGCTCCACGCTCGAGCTATTGATAGAATACGCCCTTTTATATCGACAGCTATAGTTACCCGGATGTTCGGACAAATTTCACAATGTTTACGTGTAAGTTTATAATTGGGCAACATGCGACTTGTTTGTCCAAACATCTGAATGTGACGTCACAAGCGCGGAGCCCTTATTGCCTTTTATATACCAAAATGTAAAATGGCGCCCTCATTCCTTCATATGCACAAATTTCAACAGGTTCACCATTCAATAAATACAGAAAATTTCCTCTGTGATTTAAAACCAGCTATATCTAAAGTATCCATAAGCCTTATTCGTGGAGCATCCTTTTTTTCACCTTCCTTGTATACCCGTTTAAAAAGATTCACACCAATTTTTTAAAGAAAACGGGTACCAGGCTATTTTGAATCCAAGCCTCAGTTTGATTGCACTGCTTGGAATGCAGGATGGATGCACCGTGAATAAAGCCTATTGCAGTATTTGCCACAACAACCTTATTTTCCCATAAGAGTCTGTACTAACCTTTGTCTAACATACAGCTGGTGAAAAAAATCTTCACAAATACAGTATCACCAAAAAGCAAACATGCTTATTTGGCTCAATGAGTCATTTTTTTTTGGTTGTTGAAATAGTCCCACTCACACATACGGTCCTAAGAAGTGTTTGCTCATATGACACCACAACTGATCGTTAAAGTGTCCTGCCATAAAAAAAAATACCCCCCAAAACCAAAACCAAAAGCCCCGTAGTTGGTTGGTTTATGACAATGCTAAGGAGAGCCAAAAAAAAAAAATATTGATAATCGTCTGAAATGAATCTGTGTGTTTTGGACAGCAGCTGGCCCTGCCACGTTGCATTGTGAGCGGCACAATAGCAAGGAGACAAGGCCTTGTGAAAACAGCTGGACTGTAAAGCCCCCCTAGCAGAAAAGAGATCGAAAAAAGCTTCAAGCGTGACAAAAAAGAGGAGGGAAAAAAAAAATTTTTCTGTGAATCTGCAAAAATGTTCATTCACAAAATGCAAACACTGCCGTATGATCTGTTGTCGCATCAGAATCTGAAAGTTTACCTAAACCCCCCCCCCACCCCTCGAACCTCTCCCCCCACACGAGGTAAAATTTGTGGTATTGATATTTTCTGAGAGTTCTGCAGTACTGATTCCAATCCTGGGTATATTCCGACTTTAGAGGGCACCGGTTAAGTGATGTCAGCTATTACTCAGTCCTTTTCCAAACCTCGGCTCAGGCTCCGGCTCAGGTTCAATTTGTGAATCCATTCGACAATAATGGGTATCAAAATAGAGGCTTTTGGCTAGGATTTGGAAGCAGATGCTCTATTTTGAACAAAAAAACAGAGATTCAGCTTCAATGTAAAGCCACAACCTATATTTTCAGCATATGAATGACAGCGCTGGAGATGGAGCCGGAGCTAAGGTTTGGAAAAGGGCCCTACTCTCCATCATTCAAAAGCTGTATTTATTATAGGTTGTGGTTTGTGGGATATTTGCGGTGACACCATGTATTATAATGATAGTCTTTGGAGACTGAGTGTGGCTCTTAGAAGGGCCAGTTAAACTCATCCTTTCAGGCAGTGTGTGGTTTGCCTGAGGTCAGGTTGTGGTTTTTTTGTTGAAGCTGAAGCTCCATTTTCTTGTTGAAACCAGAATATCTACTTTATAGAATATGAGAGAAATAGCCTCATATTTTGCTATCTTTTCCTTAAAAAATTGATGTTTGAAATGGGGCCAAAGCTGGGTTTATAGTCCTGCCAAGATTTCTGAAAGGGCAATGCCAATATTTAGAGAAAGTTTTAACCAAAGTGGCTGAATACGCATTCTTTTTAATTCCTAAAAGATAATTGATTGACGATAACTGCACACTTCATGTGGCGCCTGTAATCGAGCAGATGTTTCGGTTACCAGCCAGAATTCCATGTTTTAATGAATATAATTGCAGACTCGCTCGCGACTGGTTCACGGCCCAGTCTACTTGGCCGGTGGTAAAGACCCATAAAAAAATTTTTCATTCCCCTTTTTTTTTTATTATGGAGAAGCAGCTGTGGTGGGGATTGGTTCCCAAGGCAATAATCGCCGTGGCTACCATGGCATCTCATTTTCCAAGTCTGTATTGCTTCAGGATGCTATTCTGAAATTACGATCTCTTTTCCTTGGGAATATATAGGAGTACCCCTATCCATGCATAATTGTTGCCTAGGTCCTGTGGGCAATGATCCTGTACATGGTTAACAGGAAAATTACCTTGTGGAAGGCTTTCATGTCATAAGCTGCTGAAACGTAAATTTTTGACGAAAAAGAAAATGCCAACTAGAAATGTAAAAAATATGATGTTGAAGTGGTCTTGGCTGATGACCATTGTGGCTTGCAGTTTTTTTAGTTTGAGGGACGGGCTTTTTTTTCGATTCTGTTGCCTTGTTGTGGACTTGGTACTTTGTGTAGTCATTTTGTACTGTGAAGATTCTGTTGGTCTTGTTTCAGTGTGAGGGACTAGTTTCTCTACACCATAGGAGTTAAAGGCATGAGTTGCCTTGTTGTGGACTGGATATTACCCCTACCAGGCCAGTTTGTAGTGAATAGACCACAAGTCTTGTTTCAGTGTGAGGAACTGGTTTCTCCACACCATAGGGATGGAGGCATTCATTGCTGCCTTGCTGTGGACTATAGCTAGGTCCCCTTCCAGTCCTATTGTGCATAGACCATCAGTCTTGTTTCAGCGTGAGGAACTGGTTTCTCCACACCATGGGGATGGAAGCATAAATTGCCTCACAAAGAGACCATGTGGGTCTTGTTGAAATTTTGAGGGACTGGCTTCTCCACACCATAGGGAAGGAGGCATTAATTTTGCTGTGGACTGTGCTCCCCTTCCAGACCTATCTGTATTGTCTAGAGAGTAGAGACTATCAATTAAAAGTGATTGTCCTTTCCATCTGTGTCCAAGATACAGTCCTTACATCTAGCCTCTGAAGTATCAGTAGACTATTTTGCATTCAAAGAAAGATATTTCAAAGGAGAAAAAAAAACAAGTTAAGGTAAGAAATATAGGTCCCAGCTGCAATGAAACACTCGATCATTACTCACCCGATGTCTCCTCGTCCCAATCTCTCCGCCATCTTGCTCGTAAACCCGGCGTAACCTCCTCGGTATCGATTGATTTGCCGCACCAGAAATCTGCCCCTAGCAAAGCTGACTACACTCTAACTATCTGCCCAGTCAGCAAGCTACTTAAAGGTGGTAGGTTTTTTCTTTTTTACTCAGGGTTTCCTGGGGACATTTACACTCTCTGTCTGGTCCCCACAAACGAATTCAAATAGCTTGAAGGGATTTGATACTAGGGGGAATTTTTTTTCTTTGATTCATCCAGGTATTTTAGAAGGGAACTAGAGATTTTTCATCCGAAGTGGGTTCTGTGCATTTATATTGGAGATTGGGACGTTGCTTTAGTCCTCAATAGCAAGCATTTGAATTTGGTTTTAAAGGTAGAACAGATTTTCAGTGCAGTGTGGGGAAAAACTGAAAACATTATTGTTTAGGTTCGGTCTGGAAGCTTAGTATTCATAAAGTATATTCTATGCTTTAGTATTTCTGTTTTCAAAAGTATTTTGTATCGGCAGTATTTCTTGTGATGATGACTAGAGCAGACTAGTTGAAATGTTGAGACCTAACCAGAAGTGCGACGAAATAAGAATTGTGAGGGTACGAACGAATATTACATGGTGTTTCCGCAAAGCGATCCACAGACAATATTTCTGTTACATATTTCTCTCTGAATGCTGTCATATTCCCGGAAATCCGTATTTTTGAAAAGGGAAAAATTTACACCATCTGGTTGTGAATTTTAATGCCAATTTTGATGTTAGATGGCATTTTTATAGGTTTTTAGTTTTATGATGTGCTTTTTGAAAATGACATGATTGATTTGAATGCTTGCTGCCGGAAACAAATTCAAACTAAAACAAGAAAACAAAAACAAATAATGTTCCTTTTCCACATCGGAAAAATTCATAATAAATATAAATTTTTGTTTTTAGAAAGATCTATTCTCTACAATTGTAAATATGCACGGACAATAATGAAATTTGAAGTGCTATTGCTTACGGCGAATGGATCAGTCAAATCCCATTTCACTCCACCACTGTTCCTAATGTTTTTGTCTTCTTGCGTGTTAAAAAAAAAAAATTTAATGTCTTATTTTTCTAATATTATTATTATTTTTCCGATGTATCCGGTCGGCTGCTCACGTCAGTTTTGTTTTCTGGGCTTTTTAATTATCCGACCCCCAAAAAAATTGGTCCACCACAAATACTTCTGACAATTGAAGACAGTTGTTGGCTTGGGCAGCATGTGCCGATTAAAAACATGACCGACTGAGAAATGGTTTGCCCCGCGGTTATTTCGTAAGAAAAAAAAAACGAGTGACAACCGAGCCACACTGTACTGTACATGTATGTACATGACCCCATTGCTGCACTTTGTTTTACCTTTTTATGTTCCCGATTTTTTTTTTTTTTTATTCCATGAAAAATAATAAACACCCGAGCTAGAGAACAAGATTTATGAAGTAATTATTCCTCGCAGTGTTTATATCCAAACAACGGCGCCTTTTTTTGTCTGTCATTGAAATGTGGTTAACTCTGTTTTAGCCCCGCGGGTTTTTTTTTGTAGAATCGGGGTGGCGACTGACTTTATTTGATTGGAGAAATTTTTCGATAATCAAGATTTTTTTTTTAAATGCACGCTTTTGATTGCGAGTATTAAAGGTGAAGGAGAAACTTACTCATGCATGAATTTTTTTGGGGGAGGGAGAAAATGCCGGATCGTCTGATTCAAAGAAATTGATTGATGATGTGGCTCCGTTTCTTTCCATCATATTAAATAGTGACTGGGCTGTGCACTTTAGAATCAATTTAACAAATGCACTTTAGAATCAATTTAACAAAAAAGAAAATGCCGCGCATCTGGGCTGGGTTTATTTGTGCAACATGTGTTTGGTTTTGGAGGAAGAATTAGCTATTAATTAAAACCCACCCCATTCAATGGCAAAATGTGGATGCTGTGCACTACGTTACACCATGGCAAAATGTCTGCAGGATTCAATGGCAAATTTTGATTTAAATAGCGGCCTAACATCATAGGAAACATCATTGATGTGTAAATGTGATGCGGAGATTTAATTTCGTGGCCTTTGTACGCATTGAGGATGATTTTGTGTTTATAGTGGGTTCGTGGTTCAAATTAGCGATTCGCAGTTGCTATGTGTTAATAAGTAGCTGTGTACACACTGTGCATCAGTGAGGCGCAAAACAACGCGCGCATGCTCACAATTGCGTGCGCGTGCGCTGTTGACTTGAAGACTGGTTCTCAAAAGTCTCCCATTGATTGTAGTTTGATAGTTGCCTTGTTGCACCTTGGAAGATGGAGTCATCCCTTGATTTCCTGGCATGCTGACTCCAAGCCCATGATGTCAGCTAGACTATTACCCCGAAGCAGCTGCTTGCAGAGTACACTGGCCCAAGCACAACACATCAAGGTGCTGACTGCTTCCGTCCAATAAAAGAAACTTACAGGTGTTTCAGAGGCCAATCACCTAGCATTTGTTATTTGCAAGAGATGTTACCTCTAGTTATTTCTTTTCTTCTTCTTTCTTTTGCATCCAATATACTATATTCACTTCAAGTCGATTTGATATCTTGAGAATCCACGTCAAAGTACATTGGTGGGGTGTTTTTTTTTTTATCAAAATTGCCACCGTCTTAAAGAGGTCTTTCAGATAATACATAGAGAGCGCCCTCAAGCTCCCTTCCTGTCACCCTTTTTCCTTGATTTCTATTGGCTTTCCGTTATCATGGCACAACCTCAGTCCCGGAAGCTTCTAGGGAAGCCTGTCATTCAGCACCCGAATCTCTGCATCTTCAGGGGAAGGAGGTTGACAGGATTTGAGAGTGGAGATAAAAACCCTGGAGATTGCGCCTTGTGTCCTTGGGCAAGTCATTTAACCTTGTTTTGCCGCTTGTTCTGCTCCCCCAACCACCACCATCACACCAAGCCCTATCACTGTAAATGGATACTGCCTGGAGTGGCGGACACCTGATATGGACTGGTTTGTATTAAATCAAGCCTTGAAACACCCCCGAAAACCATAGCAACAGAAGGTAAAAGTTGTTGGCAAGATGATTACTCTATCCCTTTGAGAAAAGCTAAAGCTTTAAGTTTACTTTGTGCTATGATGAATCACTGTGCACCAAAGGCATTGATGGAGCGAGAGTACCTTTAAATTGCTGCTTTTTTTTAGTGAGAAATTTATTTTATTCCAATTTATATTAAAACCGAATACACTATTGAAATTCTCAATTTTCTGAAACTTCTTGTGTTGATAATCCATCATTTTGTGAAGGAAATGTTGAAATTTTTATATTGATTTTGAAAGGGGGTTATCATGACGAGCTAGAGTTTCCCCGGGACAGAAGGAACGAATGAAGGCCCTCTTTGTAAGAAGGCCCGATGACACAAGACGCTGTTGTAGGCCATCCCTAAGGATGATGGACTAAACTGAAGCAGGCCAACGTATGTGTCTCTCTCTCTCTTTCGTGTGCTCTACTTCTTTTTTAAAAAGATCGATCAGAAGGTATAGAGGCAGGGAGGAGGGGAAAGTCAAAAGAATTTGTCTTGGCTAAAGACGGTTTCGAGTATCGCCGTATTTCCTGGGCTGGGGAAAGATTCACGGGGCGATTGTGTCCCAGGACCTCTCAAATTTCTTTTGGGAGATCTTGTGTAAGAGTGGAACAGTGACAATAGTAAACTAGGCCAAGGTGCTGGCAAGAAAAATTCCAAGATAAGAGACGAGAGACGAAGAAAGGGAGATGAAAAAAAAAATCATCAAAGGGGCTTGAGATACTGGTTTGTATTTCACTCCGAGAGAAAGAAAAAAAAAAACACGCTCCAACATCCTGACGATAGTTCACAAAAAAACTGACAGCGCGGCGTAGAAACCGAATGAAAATTGAACAAACGTATTCCATTACCTATGACAAGATGAAGGGATTGTGTGGAGCTGCATTGATGGGAAGAAAAAAAATTGGAGTGTTATGTTTGCATTTATTTGTTGTATGGATGACCTGAATTTCGGGAACCTAATATGAATCTTGCAAAGTAGAATCATATTCAGATGATTTTTTTTTTTTTTTTTTTTTTTTGAATTTGGGACATTTTTTTTCACGGAAATTTGGTCTATTCGTGGTTGAACGCCAGTGGAAAAAGAACTTCTGACGAAAATAGGTGAAAGGGGCTAGATTATAATGGAATTGAGAATCCCGACTCTTTGGAAGATAGATTGAGTATTTACTAGTTAAGGCATTTCAAGAGGAATGGAATTTGGACTAAGAATTTTTTTGTTTATTTTTTGTTGGCACAGCTTGGAATACACGCATGGCGGTAATTTCTATCCAGCTTGCTTTGTGAATCTTGACCAAATTTGGAACACTTTTGAAATTGACGTGAGGGACTGAGTTGTTTCGTTTGTTTTCCACATTGTGGCCTTTTTTCAGCACAGAAATCAGGTTTTAAAATACTTCCCTCCCTCCGTTGTGTACAGTCTGAAAAGTGCAGTGGTCATATTAGACCAAGCATATTGTCTCTGTTTTCAAGTGATCTTTAGACTGAGCACGGTTTGGGCTCTAGCAGTGTCAAGGCAGTCCTTCTCGGAGTGACATATCAAACCCATCTCTTCCCGATCTCCTCAATTCCCTTAAAGAAAAAATCAGTTCCAATATCAACCACAAAGTCAAATCCCCTAGCCGACTATTCTTTACCTTTCCCAGACCCGGACACCAATTCCAATTCTGTGTTCCCTCTTGTTTAATTTCACTGCTACTGCGATCTTAATCTCCCCCTCTCCCTGGGAGCTGCGGAATCCAAGCGTATGGCCGGGAAAACTCTATTTGTATATCTGGTAGAATATCAATACAGAAGGTTTGATACGCCTCATCCCCTCTCCATCTCTGCTCCTGTCTCGAAGAGGAGGCAATTTTTTTTCCTTCTTCTTCTTCTTTTTGGTCGTTGTTGGAAGAAGCATCTGGTGGTATTGTTACAACTGCCTGCAACTTAATTACACGATTTGACCAGAGAGTGATCGCTAGCAGATAAGCACACAAGTCACCCGATCCGAGAGGGTATTATGTTCTTGATGGATCGGCCGACTACATTTCAGCGATTCCTGTTCCCCCTTTTATCAGCTCTGATTTTCAAAACGAAAAGGGGAAGAAAAAAAATGTCACCATGTCAGCAGTCAACGACGCGGTTCTCACACATCAGCACTTTTTTTTTATTTGTCGCCAATTCTCACTCGTTGATAAGTTTCTTCTGACTTCTCTCAGATGACTGTTTCCAATTGTTATGCCATATACCTTTGTTGTACTCACATCCACCAACAAACAAACAAACAAACAAAACACAACAACAAAAACTAAACAAAACAACAACAATAAAACCATCCAAAAACAACAATAACAACAAAAGCATCCCTAAGAAACAGAAGAACTTATGTGTACACCCCCCCCCCCCCCAAAAAAAAAAGAGAAAAAAAGAAGATAATTTTTGGATTTGGTATTTTTGATAAATACCCAATCACAAAGATATTAATTGTAGCTTTAATAGCAAAGTACAAAGGTTAGGGTTGCGATAAGATGAAAAGAAATCAGAATTGCAGCGGTTGCAGTCTCTTGTTTGTCGTATATTGAAAAAGAAAAAGGTTTTCATGTAGCGCACTTCATCAATCCTTGAGGAATAAACAGAAGAATTCCCAGTGAATGCCAGTAAAAGCAGACATCATTCACACACGTCCAAATGTTCAAAACAAGCCGAAATCAGCAGGGACAAAAACAGAGATAGAGAGACTGAGAGAAAAGAAAGGAAAATGGGGCAGGCTCGTTTTTCTTCATCGCGGAATAGAAGCTGATTTGACAGTTTAAGGAGATGGTTTTTGCACCAGGACAACGGCGTCTGGGACTGGTTGGAGCTTTATTAAAACACAAAACGCCAGTTAAGGTTGCATTTTTGTGTCTCCATTATCTTGGGCCTCTGTTTTGTTGCCGTGTTTTCTATCTCTCGTGTCCCATCCACCAGTCCTATCTATCAGAGCTTGGGCTTTAATTGTTGTGTTGACTGCAAGACGAGTCATTAAGGGCTACTTCTTCCCCGCTTCGACTTTTAAGACAGGAAACTGCGAGCCGTCTTGACCTGTCTCCAACATCCTGCTTTAAATATTAATGATGCCATTTCAGCGCCGTACTCAGACGGAGAAGGACGAACGAACACAAAGAACGAAAGGAGGTTGATTAAATTGCATAAGGGTTGGATTTTTTTTTTGTATAACTGTCTTTGCTTGTTATAATGTCTTTAATGAATCTGTACATAGTGGGTTATGAGGTTGTATTCTGTTCTACTCCCGTGGGAATTATAATGTATGTAGTCGCTCCAGCGTTGTTGCATGCTGCCGGCTGCGGCTTGTCCATGTAGTAGCCTTTTTGTGTACACAGTACACATACACCGTACGTATACACACACACACTCTAAACCCCTATCGCATGCATGCACGCCACACTGCACACCAGCATATTCAACAGTGGTTGGTCGGCCTATAATGCGCATGGAATCATGCATAGCCGTATTGCCGGTATTTTAATTTTTTTTCCCCTCTCCGTGCTTTAGAGCAAAACAGAGTTCTAGTGATAATATAATTTCCGTGCACACAAAGACGGTATATGCTGGTAGTGCTGTATAGTGTGTTTATAGCGTGGCTGATTTAAATAGGACAGGCATAGAAGGGTAAGTTTTTTATCAATTTCTTTAACCCGTTCACTTTTACTATAATGGATTCATAATGTAATATTTTTAATGCAAGGGTCATACGTTGATAGTACGTTCATAATGAACCTTGCTTGTAGTAATCCTACGAAAAGGGACATCATTTGGATCGGCCTAATTTTCTGTGTACAGATGCTATGCAGATCGTGTGTTCAGTGTGTAGTAGTGAGTTTTTAATATGCTTCACCAATGTGCAGGGCCGTGTTATAGGTGTAATGTGCATATGTGGGATGGGAGGTGCTACACAACTGTAGCATATGGCAGCATGGAATCCATTCAAACTCAAATCGAAATGCGTTTTTGTCCCATCCTAGAAGCATTTCGCATTGAAACCAGTAAACTGTAAACAAAATTCTGTGCAATTTTTGTGTCCTGACACCAACTCCTCATGTCAACATATGAAATATTATCTCAGGATTTATCTCGCTTTATTAAAAGCAGAAAATATCCACACAAAAATCATAAAGAACAAAATGTAGATGTGTGTTTTGCGAGCGTGTGACTTGTTTTCAAAGCAGTCAGCTAGGCACGCGGTGAGATATTATAATTTTTGCTGGCATGGGAGTTCTGCAGCGCTTGGTTTTACCCTGCAATAAGCTGTGCAAAGATGGCGGGCCATATGGGGCAAATAAAAGCTCCGGGTTCAGTGGTAGGTCATATTTTTCTTAGGGTTTTTTAATCAACCTTTCGCTGTGCTGCGGCCACATTCTCTCCAATGGTATACACCGCTCTTTTAACTCAAGATTTCTTCATATTTAACCAAAACATTATTATTTAGCCCAAACAGCTTTTAAAAATTAGTCTGTTCATGATATCTCGACCAAACTGAAATTTGTTTAGGTCATAATTTCACAAACTAAATCTTTGCCATATTTTGTTTTTAAAATTGCATTGTAGAAATATAATTATCATCAAATACCACAAGGGAAACTGTCTGAATTTTATTAAGTCATTTTTTTCTTTGTTCACTTTTCAATGATTATAAGAAAAGAACTATTGTGCGTTGGCAGTTTTTTTGGCCACAAACATGATTTTGTTGTGCTTTTCATTCCAGCGCCTAGCATGGGTCATTTAATGAACGCAACGATGTGCGAAATCAAGAATAATTATGTATGCAGTTTATTCTATACCCGCCTAGCTTGAAGGAGTTTTTCAGGCCTTTAATTATCCTAAATGTGTGTCAGTCTGTCGAGGGTGGGAATATTATGGTTATGTCTAATAGAATTCATAGAAGCAGCCAACTAAATTACTGTATAGGAGCCAAGAGCGAATAATAACAAATAGGACAAAACCAGCATTAAGATGTAAATGGGGGAAAAACCATTAAAGGCCTGCTGTTTTCTTTATGAATGTGAAAAAACATTCATTTGTGACCCACTGCGTGAAAGTGGGTCAGTCGGCACACTGTGGGATTATGGGTAAAAGACAGATTCATCTGTCGGCCATACCCGTAAAATGATGTGTCATAGTTACACTATGAAGTGATGGATCTTCCATTGGTTTTGTGCACACGATACATCACAGTGCGGATAGCTATGATCCATGATACGTTTATACTGGATGTAGCTAAATTAAATTTTATAGAGGTAATTAATCAAATGATATTAGTCGTATCATATTTGAACTGACAGCTCAACAAAGCAAAAATGCAAAAATATTACATATTTGCAGCATTCAGCATATTAAAAGCTCAAAATGTACCCTTTTTTTTGTTATAAAGATTCTAGTCAATTTTGTCCAAAAAAAGTCATTTTAGGTAACATTTGGCTGAACTATTTGGTGAAATTGTTAAGAGTTTGTGGTTTGAACTGGATTTTCATGGAATCCGTTTCCGTTAAAAAAAATTCTTTGCTTAGATTTTTTTGCTTACTGAACATGATGCTTGACAAGCACTGTGTTATTTGGGTTTTATATAAAAGCGTTTGCATGAATAACTCAGACTTCTAATGCATATATTCTTTGCCATCTTCCCAGTACGTGTAGCATTACCAGAACTGACGGTTACTATGTAATTACCACCACTGGAAAAAAAAAAAATTGTTGCGCATGAATCTAGCCAGCGTGCAGAATACAAATATTAATGCCGTCATAGTGTAATCTCCCATACTAATAGAATTATATCTCCTACATGCTATGCTTATTAACAATACCACGAAATCATCTGTACAATTTTTTCTCTTCTCACTATCGTTGCTGGCTTCGTCTTGTGTGCTCGGGTCTGTATTCATGTCACGTAAGGCATGTACGGACACGTTTTTTTTTGTCCCCCCGCCCAAGAATCCCAGCGTTATGAGCCCCTCTGTCGTTCTTTCGTGCTCAGTGGCCGCCATTGATATTGGTATTACCGTAGTCGGATCACCACACAAACCTGTATCCACACGCACGCACACACTACCTTATACGTACAACCGCTGAACATGGCGCCAGCCTTTCTTGAAAGGGCTAATTCAATTCTACGCACAGTCCTCGTTAAAGTCGCATGTCCCATACCTACATCTACCCCCCCCCCCCAACACAACTATCCCCCCTACAGATAGATACAGTTTATAACCCGCGTTTGGAGATAATTATATTACACTGGCCGTATCCAGGGCATCAGCCGTGACCATGCTCCAATGCAGGGTCGTTCATATTGCCGTGGAACACAGATAGAGTAAAGGAGAGAGAGAGGGCTGGTTAGCGAGAGGGGACAGGATGATGTAGTGGGTACAGGCTGGTGACTGTCGTTCACTTGCTTAATAGAAAATTTGACAAATTTAATATGCAGCTTTGTTCCGCTTCATCGGGGTCCCGTACGAGATTGTGATAGAGATTTTCTATGGCTGCTGCTACTTCTTCTTCTTCTTCTTCTTTTTATTCTTTCTCTTCAGTTTTCCTATTTGAAGGTATACATAAATACCCAAACAGAAATGTTCACAGATTTACGTATAACTTACAGGGTATTAAGATGGTGGTGGTAGAAACATACCGTTAACATTTTTCCGACTGAAATGGTGTATTTATCCAGAAATTAGTTAGACAACGACCGAAAATCTTTTTGATCATTTAAAAGATCAAAAATAAAAGAGAAAAGACTTAAGAAATACTGTGGCTGTTTTTCACTGTTTTCTCAAAAATGATACTACCTTTAAGTACGGGACAAACACTATACACAAGATGATTTTCTAGCAGGTAGTTCCTTTTACCCCTCCCTAATTTCCGCCAATACCCCCCACCATCCTGCGCCCTACCTCACCCTCCCGTACACCGGGGGTCCCGACACGGTTGTCATTCGGCATGAGTCTCGATCAGTTCCGAGCAATTAATATTTTCACCCGGCACATTCCTCTTGACTGGCAATTTCACGGTTGGTTTAGTAGTGGGGGGGGGGCCCTCTTCCATGCATGGCCAATTGCAATCAATTTGCATATTCATACGATCCGTGCCCCCCCCCCCCCCCCCCCCCCCCCCCCTCTCAACCCCCACCCCCCGGAATCCATCCATATTGTGCGCTGCGCTCGGAGAACAATTGGACGATGGAAATCAATTTGTTTCGTTTTAACGGGTAATCACGCGAACAAGGGGGGGGGGACACAATTTGAATCATAAAAGAGATTCTATGATACGGGGTCGAATTAGATGGTGGACGTGTCTGTATTTGTTTCCCTCGGTAACGGCAATTGCAGCTGTTTCATATGAGTGTTTGGATTCATGTTCTGATTGCTCAGCCTGCGGAAATGATTTGAGTGTGTAATTGCAGAGCAACCTTGCCGTCCGCCAGATTGGAGGCTACATACAGATATAGTGGTCATTCAGTTGGGTCTGTACTGAAAAAGGTAAATCAGAAGTTTCAAATTTATCTAGCATTGCTATCGGGAGCCTGGTACAAACATACGGTGTAAGTTTTTTTCTGCCTGAAATGTTGTATTTATCCAGAAATGAATCAAACAAAATACTGAAAACAGTTGTGATATCGGAGACCAAAACCTCACAATTACAATCACCTTTGATTTCGCGTAACAATTGGAATGATTTTTCGCTGTTTTCTACTGTTTCCAATGATCAATTGAGATGACAATTTCACAGGGTTGTTTTTATTTCATGATGAATCAAATAATGAATAGAAGGCTGCTGTACCAAAGTACGATACTACCTTTAATACCAAGTCCTAGTAGCCCTACATTGCTATCTGTATCAACCCTTATTCAATCTTCAATCAAACATCATTATATCTTGCCCGCACGTACAGAAGATCAATCTGTCTCGTCCCAATTAGAAGTTGAATAATTGGCAATGCGCTCTTCTCGTAATGGATAGATAAATGGTGCTGCATCTATACTGAGTTTAAAGAGGGACACACGAAGCACACATGCATCCATAAAGTCCTGTGCAAGATTTTCAAGCTGAACCCCAAATTGACCAACAACTGGTTCCGGGCAATGGCCATTACTGGCAATTTTTTTGTCAGTAACTGATGTTTGCTTTCAAGGCACTAGTCTGTATCTTGGTTTGATGTTTAAGGGTTTTTCTATTTTGTCGTAGTTTGTGGATAGGTAGGCCGTATATGCATCAGTCAAATTGGCTTGTGAAATTGTAGTTGGTGACAATTGCAATATCAGCAAACCTGTACCCATTCTGCTTATGCAAGAGTGTGTGATTTCCATAGCTGTTTCTTCTTGTTGGAAGGCTTCTTGGCTATGCACCTTTAAAGAAATAGCAGACGGCAAATGTTGAATAATTGCTGTCGTATAAACAAAAGTGTAAATGAAGCGATACAAGTTTTATACCAATGTTTAAAATAGACATCATACATACAAATCATGTTCCTACTATGCGGACTAACATCTAATGAGCACATGCATGTGAGTTGAAAATTTAATGAGGAGCTTGTGTTAAAGGTACTATCATACTGTGGTAGCATACCAAAACAGAAATCTTCACAGATTTACCTATAACTTTAATACAGGGCATAAAGATGTTGATGGTACATACCGTTAGCATTCTGCCTGAAATGCTGTATTTATCCAGAAATGAGTCAAACCAATGACCAAAAACAATTTTGATCTTCGGAAGATAAAAAATAATGGTGAAAAGATTTTTTAAATACCGTGTGTGTTTTTCACTATTTTTTCAAAAAGTGGGCATAGTATAGGACTGGAAATTTTGCAGATGACTGTTACTGTATCTTTTTTTATATTTTTGCCCATGAATCTGCATTTCTTTGGCAAAAATGATATGATATTATTACCTTTAAAAGACAGTGGGCATCTTGTGCTATAGGTTTGCCATCAAGCAAAGGGAGGTCCATGTCACAATTCTTGGATCCGTAAAAAAATGTCCTACCAGAAGCCCAAAGGGATTATGTCTTAAGCCCCTACAGCACGGACGGCTTTCACAAGATGAAGAATCGCTTGGAAACATTTTTTTTATTAAAGAGGACGGCATCAGGGCTGGTAAATCAAATATAAGATTCTCAATCCTATAGTCACGATGGCTAAGGAAACCCTCCTTCTTTCATATCCTATCTGTCATGTTTAATTTGGGTTTTTTTTATTGAACATTCTCATTTTAATATGATCTGCAAGAATCATTGCTTTAATAATAACAGCCTGCTTGCATATTTGGTTTTGGTTGGGGTTTTTCTTTTTTGGCTCGTGCTCTTCGTGCTGGCTTAGCAATGCAGAGCTTTTCGTGCCGGTCCTTCTCCATGAAGCCCGATCTGCCCTCGACATCTCTTAGCGTATTACGCACGCCCCGATGGTTACATTATAAGCCCGACCCCCGTTTGGGGGAGGGGGGGGGGTTCTTAGGGGGCACTGTGGAGGTTGCTGGATGATTAAGTGTCATCAGGGTCAAGTGTGAGGGATAGATGCAAGACCTTAGACGTGATGATAAGCATGCACGTACCTCTTATGATGAGAATTTAACATTGATTTGTTGGTGGGTTGTTGATGCTGTTGCTGCTGCTGTTCTTGTTGCTGCTGCTGTTGCCTCTATAGCTGCCACTATTGCTGCTACTATTGCTGCTGCTGCTGCTGCTGTTGTTGCTGTTGCTGCTGCTGCTGCTCTTGCTGCTGTTGCTGCTGCTGCTGCTCTTGCTGTTGTTATTGGTGTTGTTTACCGTGATGTTTGTTATTGACTACATCACTGCAGTTACCTCAGTCCTTCTTAATATAGGCCTCAGTCTTGATTCTTTACAATTTCAAGGAATAACAATGATAATATTTAACAATAACTGTCATTTTGTTTATTGCCAAATTATTACTATAAAATCCAAAACAAAACAAAAAAAGAAAGAAAGAAGGTTACAAAAGATGGAAAAAACTCTAAAATCTGGCATTATGATAAGCTCAGAAAGCTCTTTTGAGTAACAGATTAAGGATGCTGTTATCGGTGGAGCAGTATAGTGGACAAAGCTGTGCTATATACCTTTTTATTTGCAACCTTGGTCTACAAGGGAAATATTGATTGAATGAAACATGAAAAGGTCTGGATATGTAAAACATTTTCACTCAGAACACTCACATAAAACAAGATATAGGGAACATCTTGCCGATCGACTCGTACGGTATCCTTCAGATCTTAATGCCATTATTGTATTGAGTTTGTCCGTGGAACATGTTCACTGAGCGTTGACGTGCACAAATTTGTGTAGCTTGAAAAAACATCTTCCTCTGCAAAAAAAACAGGATTATCTTGGAATCTTCGTGCATGGGATGTTCTCAGCCTTTGTCTCTTATTCAGCCGATGTGCATTTGACATTGACGTAGGATTTGGGTTTATATCGGTGACCTGATTGTGATAGGAATGCTTTTTGTGCTTTGGAGCAATTTTGGTTCTCAGGTAGCGCGATGTAAATGGTCTCTGCTGTCTCTATAGATTGGGAGCACTAGTGTTGTGTGAATTCTTTGCAAACGTCATCTGGGTTATCTCTTTTTGGTGGGAGTCTTTTGATTTTTGCTTCATGTTTGAATCAAATTTATAGTGACCCCATGCAGTTCTTGGTTATAATACAGCCAGTTTTTTGGATGGTAACAGTTGATTGCAGCTTTTAAAGGTATAATACATGATTGGTAAAGGTTACAGAACAGCACTCATACTTTGTCTGATCAGACATTATGCTCATCTATTGTTCAGAAATGAATATGTTTCATTCTGCTACAAGTCTTGTTTGCATCACAATAGCCCCATTGTATGTTTCCTCAATATGCACTTCCTTATTGCCCCAGCGAAACAAATGTCTGTATTTTGTGAACATTTGTATCGTTCTGACAAAAAGCAGTTTATTGTAGGTGCTGGAATGCAACAAAGAGAGATCAGCGTGCATGATATACAAGGAAATCAAAAGAGAGCTCTATTTTGTACATGGATATCCTTACTCATTGTTTTTATATTACAAAATGCATTATTCAATTGGCTTTTATGCACAATACTTTTATAATCAAATGTACTTTATGGGTGGATTGTGTTTTTTAAACAGACAACTCATATAATTCATTCAACATTTGTTAATTCATCGCTCCATTTCTAGTATTCAATTCATTTCCCTTTTAATAGTGATTTTTGGTCAATGTATATTATAAAGAGAACCACTTTGCAGCAGCACGAAATACAAAGAATTGTCCGCATTTCACACGGCACATTTACTCTCAGTTAAAAGACCGGAGATAAATTATAATGAAGTGTTGCATGTTGGCAATTTATTTGTAGGTCGGTCGTTAATTTCCACACTCCAGTCATTGTAATATGCAGCGATGACCTTTGTTCCTTTATTAATATTTCCGAGCCAGCTGTTGATATGCCACACACTCGTACACACTGCATACAAAAGTGTACACGTATGCACTATGTGGCAAGGACTTCTTTTCAGTCTTGCTTTTTTTTTTTTTTTTTTTTTTTTTGGTGGTTGATAATCGCAGTTGTTGTATTGTTGGCCATGATGCTATCTAGTGTTTAGCAACAATAGGCACGTGCCGACGCGTGGCCGGGGCCGAACATATTGTGCTGATTGCCGGAGTAAGCCATGCGTGTCACGGCTGCAAACAGAATGCGGATGAATGATTTGCAAGCACTATAATACTAGTCTTCTTTTGTCATTGCCTCCTCAACTCAGCTCGGCAATCAACGCCGGATATTCTCGCAGCAAATCCGGTTTGTTGCTATTATTCCCAGCCCGTTTTCTGTGCGGTACGTAACCTTGAGACAAATTAGAATGGATAGGAAATATAAATGTTTTTCTTGTGAAATTAAATTTTTTGATAACTAATTATTAATTTTTTTGGTCATGCTTTGTTGGTAGCCATTTTAATTTAATTTGAAGGTCAAAGCACAAAATCATTTGTCCTTGAATGTACAGTTGGGTGGATTTTGTTTAAAACTCATTAGGTCGTGATATGACAAAACATATGTTGATCAATTTTATAAATGGTGTAAATAATCTCCAAAGCCTGTGTGTGATTTTTTAAGGTTATGCAGTGTTGTGACTATGGCTGTGTACAAATTATTTGGCTACGGCTTGGATATACACACACTTGTCTATGGGAAGTGGTCATAGCCGCTTGACACAGACAACATGCCTTCAATCCAAGCCACAGTGAAATGTTTTTGGATACGGCTTACGATCCTATCTTTTTCATGTGAGATGTCTTGCAAGCAAGATGCCACCTCCTCTTAAATTTTTTATTCTTTTTTTACTTCTTATCGCAGACTTTCAAAATGAATGCATTTCAATCCATTTCCCTTACAAATGGACATAGGCCGCTAGTCCTTATAAATTTCACAGGATTTACTGTGGCTGCTCACAATCCTAATATGCAAGAACTTACTGTTTATCTTACAGTTGCTGGCCAATTTTAAGATGTTTGCATTTCATTTTGCATCTTGTCTCCCTGCTCAACTTTTTAAAGGTCACTTGTATTGAAATATTGATCAAAACGAGACCCAAAAATAAAGAAAAAAAGAGAGGATCAAAGTTAGAAGGAAGAAGGAAGCGTGGTTGAAAAAAAAAGAAGAAGATGAAATTCGCCGGAAGACACTTATCATGTCCAGGTTTGTGAGAGAGAAAAAAAAAATCCCCGGCCGTTTTCCCCCCAAGAGCCTGAAGGGCTATCAAGTCGTAGGAATTAAAACAGCTTCACATCCTGGTTAAATAATGTCCCCCTGCGATGGCCGGATTTGTGCTGACATTTTACAAGGCTTCGGAAGCGGTTGGTAAAAGCTTTTTTTTCCTCTTTCTTTCTCTCTCTCACGCGCGCTATCCCTACCCCCCCCCCCCCACCCCCCCCCTGGACTCATTTACAATTCGGATGACACTGCAATACCCTAAGGGTTGAGACTTGATATCACCATATTAAGAAGAACAAGAGGAAACTAGGAAGAAAAGGAAGAATAGAAGAAAACTTGGCGTGGATTTGTTCGTTGGACGGGGGATCAACGTTGGCAAGGATGGATTGCAAAAGGGGAAAGAAGATCTGACAAGATGGACCGTCCAGAGAAAGGGGTTTTGGGTTGTTGGGATGGTGGATATGCAGGATGGATGGTAGAGTTGATCAGGGGCCAATTTCATAGAGCTGCTTAGCACAAAAATTCGCTAAGCATGATATTTCTTTCTTGATAAAAACAGGATTAACAACCAAATTGTGTGTATCACTTGCAATTGTTCTTTGACTGTTGTTCGCTGACCACGAATATCAAATCGAATTTTTTAATGGTGGTTTGTTTTATTGGACAAGCAATTTTTGTGCTAAGCAATTTTTTGTGCTAAGCAGCTCCATGAAATCTGCCCCAGCTGTTGATTCAGGGTTTTTTGCGGTTCAGTTTGAGACTCCCTCAGCCTTGCACTAGTTTTTAGTCAGATGCTTACAGAAGCTCTCTTGGCCCAATTTCATAGAATCCGTTACAGTCTGTTTTTGTGCTTACGGGCACTGTTATGCATGAAATCTATCTCATGGAATCCGTAAGCAGGACTTTTGGTGCTTAATAATCAGTTAGCAGGAAATGTCTAAGTTAAGTTTTATTTTTTTCTGCTGCTGCTTCTTCTTTTCGAGTCACTATGCTACATGTAGTTAATACCGAGTCACTAGATGTGCTAATGCGCTGTCATATGCATTCTGCAGGAAGTCCTTGCTTAGCGTAGCGAGAAGGACAACCCTCCTGTGAAATATGCTAACCGTAAGCAAAAAAAGTCTGCTATCATAAAGCGAAGAATTTCTGCTTACGGTAACGGATTCCATGAAATAGGGCCCTGCTGTTGATGCAGGGTTTTTGCACTTTAGTTGGAGACCCGGCAGACCCCCTTAGCCTTAATACACTAGTTACTCAGATTCTGAGAGTGAGAGGGACTCAGGAGTCATACACAGAATAAAGACTGGGATTCATCACCAATGTGTTTCAGCCATCCCTTCCATTTGCGTCAAGGTGTGACCAAGTCACACAATAAAAATACCAACATCGTCATCATCAACTGAAAAGCAGTATTCAGTGAGTGGACTCACAGATGTATATCATCGCTCCAAATCGAGTCCCCTGTCGTGGCTAATTTTGAAATCGTAATCATTTTTATAATGTTACATTTATTTCCACATATGAGAAATGCAGAGGTAATGATGAATGATAACATTGTGGAGATATCGTCCTCAAAGCCAGAGCTTGTAGAGGATGTGCCTGTATCATCCCTTCCCTTTAACCACACTTTCTACCTCCCCCCCTAGTGCTCTATACCTCCATCCCCCTCTCTCTCACTCTCTCTGTCTTTGCATCTTGTCCTCGTCTCCGTTCCAATCTCCAGGCTTGATTTCCTAACCGGGTAGCCCCCTTCTCACCTCCACATTGCTGGGGCCCGGAAGTCTTGTTCTCCTGGCCGCTCCAAGTCGCAGTGTGACGGTAGAACCATCTTTGTCGTCATTGCACTGGTCCCCCACCCCCACCCCCCCATTCCTAAGGGAAATTAAAATGCCATGGAGTGTCAAGTCAATCGAAACCCAATAAGTACCGGGCATGGGAAAGGAGAAGCAACCAACCAAAAAAAAATATAAGGAAAAAACCTGATCCATCTTTCTTGGAAAAGGTCAATTTTTTTTCTTTTTCTTTTTCCATGGGGGGCTACAGTTTGTATTCGGGTTGCTGAAACTGCAGACATCATTTCTTTTTTCTGTGAGATAGACATCACTGAATTTCAAAGATGTTGAAGTTATCTTTGTCACAAGTATATTAACGCGCTGATATGTTAATTTGGATGGTTCGTGATCTACCCTTTAGCTTTATACAATCAAAGCGAATCAAGACAGCATCCTAGTGTACCGGTATTGCCAACATGCTTGGTGAATTGAGAGGGGTCGGGGGGAGGGGTTAGGGTGGTAATATTTTAACCCTGAGATTTGGTCTGTGCACATTTATGTAAACATCCAAAGAAAAAACCTGCAATCAGCCGATGACACTCGTCCGATGACACTCGTCCGATGACACTCGTCCGATGACACTCGTCCTATTGCAGTGCAGAAAAAAACATTCACGGTATCCATGGCGACTGATGGTTTTGCCTGATGTCAGTCGTGTGATTTGGTTGACTGTTATATAGAAATCACCTGGGGCCAATTTCACGGCGCTGCTAAGCACAAACATTTGCTTAGCACAAAAATGTCTTGCCCAATAAAACAAACCACAGTTAAAAATTCCATTTGATATTCATGGTCAGTCAACAACAGCCAAAGAACAATCATAAGCGATACACAACACATGGATATTTGGTTGTTAACCCTGTTTTTAGTAAGACTGAATTGTCATGCTTAGCAAATTTTTGTGCTAAGCAGCGCCGTGAAATTGGCCCCTGGTTACCATGGCAAAATCTTACGTGCCATTACGTGTTAAAATGTTTATAATTTGTTTTCCTTTTTTGGGGAGAGAAAAAAAAAAGGAGAGAAAAAAAAAAGGAAAGTTGAAACTGCATGGCGAAATCAAGATGTTTGCCGAAACGTCCCGTTCGATGTACAAATCGGCCGATCGGCCGCGATTAGCATAAAGCATGACTGTTCATGCATAATGCATTTTGAGATGGTGAGCGCGGGTTTGAATGTCCCTCAGTCGCGGATCGCCGCTCGATAAGATCTAATTTCAGTCCTAGGAGGGCTGTGCGACTTGAAAGGGACTCGGAGTTAAACGAAAAACTGTCCGCTGGAGGGAAACATGACCAAAAAAAAAAGCAACCCACAAAACATTTTGTGCATGAGATAAATCAAGTCTTGAGCAATTTTATGGAAAAATATGGACGACCATAATTCTATGATGACCAGGAATCTACCAAAAGCCCTGGTTTTGCAGAGAGTCTGAGCCTAACAACAAATGTTGGTTGTAACGTTGTAATTAAGTTCGCTTTGCGATGGGATACATTCGCAGTGATTCGTGCTTTTAATGAATTAAAAGCTCAATCCTGACAACATGTTCTTCTGTTGAATGCTTCATGTGTTGGCAAGTATAGAACTGAAGGGTGAACAAAAAATAAATCGTTGAAACTTGGGGCATAATATTTTATGCAGGATTTGCGAGTGAACTACCGTGCCCGACGGACTGATTTCAGATATCTTTGACAGTGATGGAAACAAGTCCCAACTTGTCCCTCCAACAACACCCCCCCCCCCCCCCCCCGCCCCACCCCCTCCCGGGCAATTTTACAGACCCGCCATAAAAGCAGCAGACATCTTTGTTATAAATCATGAATATGTCCCTCTCGAAACAACGAAAACAAAACACAAAATGGCTTGAATATTACAAAGCCCAACTCCGTGCGACTTTCATCACACGAAGCAATTTACATTGTCACACCGAATCGTGACTTTGTAACTTTTCAGCAATTGTTTTTTCTTTCTTTTTGGAAGCACAACATGTCTGATCCTAGCGGCTTCCGTGAGTTTATAGGGAACCTTTGTTACTTGATAGTGCTTTTTACATCCCCTTTTAATTTCTGCTCAAATTGCACACGTACATGGTTTTCACCTGTCACGTACAGTTAGGTAGATGACACCAAGATTAGGCCTACTCTCTCCATCCTAGATTCTACACTGCAGACGACCGATAATCAGAGTTTTTTTTTGTGGGGAGGGGGATGTAATTTCCGCCGTCGCCACGGTTACCGACAAGTCCCCCCCCCCCCTATCTCCTTATGTCTCATGTCTCTATTAGGCAGTTTTGATGAAGCGTTGCACTTTTTTTTCGAGATCGAGATTGATATCTCACTAATAGCTTTGTTCACATGCATCTTCATGCAACCAAAGTTCCCTACTCTAGCACTGCGATTTTTTCATTTTAAAAGAAGACGAGAAAGACAAAAATGATGTATTATAAAAGGTACGCAGCGAGGGTTCCCTGCTTTGTAATGATTAAAGTGCATGCTTTGTTTGTGATTTGATATACGGTGGTGAATAGTACCCTGACCCAGTCAAAGACATTTTCTGCTTAATGGCTGGGATAATACTCGTCTGATTTGGTCGGGGCACTGACTAATTATAATATTGCAGTATGGGAAACAGTCTTGAATTGTTGTTATTATTGAATTATTATTTCTTTGAGCATATTACGTGGCATACCAAATCCTACAGAGTTCTATCTTATGGTTATGTGTTACAACACATGTGTTGGGTTTTGGAAGATTTAGGAAGTGTCCTATCAGCCATAGGGATACTGTACATTGTTTGATTGTGTTGGATTTGTGAAGGCTTATTATCAAAGTTTGATAGTTAGGGTTACAGAATGTGCCATAGGGATACTGTACATTGTTTGATTGTGTTGGATTTTGGTGGACTTGTAGAGGCTCCTTACCAAAGTGTGATTTTTATAGGTTACAAAATGTGCCATTTGGATGCTGCACAGTGCTTGACTTAAGTAGATTGGAGGACCTTTCTTGACCAATTACAAACAAGATTCATGACCAATAATACACCAGAAGAAATTGCACATCAAATGCAATATTTGAACGTACGATTTGTTTATCTTGAGTCATTCCAAAGGCAAGCCCTCACTGTGTTGAGCCTTTCAAGAAGTCAAGGCTGTGTATATGTTGTCTCACTGAGCTATGTTATAGGACTATAAAGCATTAACGCTGGGAATATAGATTCACACATTCAAGCAACATGGCACTGAGCAGCCGAGTGTGTGGACCGGTCCTTTTCTAAAAATGTTCTTCAGCCTCAGTGAAGTATCATAATATTGAGTCGCCGGTGCAATCGGGCAATGTGCCTGTAAAAAAAAAAATCCATACCGTAGTTCAGCAGCGGTGTAATTTGGTATCCAGAGTATCCTTGCTGCGAAATGACGATATCGGGCAGGTTGTGTAATGTATAGTGTGTGTGCGCGATATCGATGGGTACATCGCGCGCCCGATATGTGCAGTGGATTGGAGTCTCAGATTGGGCGTCGGGTTTAATCCATAAATCGTCGCCATAGAAATGTCCCAGATGGCAAGCACTTGTTTGGTCTGCCGGCATGACGATGTATCACAGCGCCCTCTTGTGGCCAAATCAAGATCTGGTGATTGAAGATATAGAAGTAAAATCCAAATTGGCGAATTGGCCCAGGGCTTGGTCATCATCGTGTAAAAGCTAAAAATACGGGTTGTATGTTTTCCCCGAGGTTAAAAGCTCAGTTTTCTGGTTCAAAATAGAGTTTTTACGAGGATGCATTAGCCAAAAGTCTCTATTGGGATACTCCTCACATGGACACATGAATTCCAGTCAAACAAAGTGGAAATTGAGGCCAAGCTTAATTTGGCAAAATGACTTTTGTCAGTCTTAGATGACAAGTCATGGAGGACTTGTTTCTTCGGGTGAAAGCGTTTGGAAGTTATATCTTCCATGTGCAACTGTGCATGTGCTGTACCATTTGGATAACTAAAAATGTGCTTCAATGGTGAATACACACAGGTGGCTCGGGTGCGAGGCCCCCTCTTCATTTTGAGTGTGTGTGTGTGGTTAGGATGACAGCAAAAAGGCGACCCCTTCATTTAATATTCTTCTTCTCCGTTCTCCCGTTCTCCGTTCCTTACAGACGCACATCACGGTCTTGGACGCGCCGCAAGACGACAACTCCACCTTGATCATCGTGACCGTCGTGCTGGTGGCTTGCATCGTAGGCGTCCTCATCGCCGTCATCACCGTCTACTGCTACCGGCAGAAGGCCCGCATCCGAGCCAAGCTCAAAGGGTTGGCGTCCAACGGCGGTGCTGTGGAAGGGGAGGCCACGGCTGATTATCAGGTAAGCTGGGTGCTAGACAGAAAGAGGGACAGACGAACGGACTTTCTGGTTTTACAATCGAGAAACCTGACCTGGGGCCAATTTCATAGAGCTGCTTAAGCACCAAAATTTGCTTAAGCACCAAAAACCGTGGTAAGTGAAATCAGTATGCCAGCCAAAACTCCTTGTGAATGTTATGCTCAGCAAACAATGGCCAAATACAAGTCAAAAGCAGTAAACATCACATGACAATTTTGGTTGGCAATCCTGTTTGATCGAGGAAGACTTTTCATGCTTAAGTTAAGTTTTGTGCTTAAGCAGCTCTATGAAATTGGCCCCTGTTCATTACAGGCTTTAGTGGATACTGAATGATAGATAGATGGACTGACAGACTAACAGATGCTCCTGACCAGCAATCAGGGGCCAATTTCATAGAGCTGCTTAGCACAATAAATTGCTTGGCACAATAATAGCTTGCCCAATAAAACAAAACACCATTGAAAATTCCATTTGATATTCATGGTCAGCGAACAATAGCCAAATAACGATTGCAAGTGATACACAACACACGGATATTTGGTTGGTAATCCTGTTTTTACTGAGACAGAAATGCCATGCTTAGCGAATTTTTTTGTGCTAAGCAGCTCTATGAAATTGTCCCCAGGTTACAAAATTTATATCATATCACTGACTTTGGTTTTTGTCAAAGAAATGCAGATTCATGGGCAAAAATATCAAGAACTTAGATTCAGCAACAGTCATCTGTAAAATTCCCAGTCCCATACAGTGCCCACTTCTTGAGAAAACAGTGAAAAACGCCTACGGTATTTTGAAATCTTTTCGCAGGATTTTGGATCTTCCGAAGATCAAAATTGTTTTTGGTCATTGGTTTGACTCTTTTCTGGATAAATACAGCATTTCAGGAAAATGTGAACGTTTGTATGTTTCTACCACCACCATCTTTATACCCTGTAAGTTATTGGTAAATCTGTGAACATTTCTGTTTCAAAATGCTACCAAAGTATGATAGTACCTTTAAAGAAGAATACTACATCTGATTATTAATACACATGGTTGGGGCAGGATTTGTATGGTGTCCATGTAGCATCAGCAGTCCTGCACCATTCTAGTGGGCTTTAATGAGCCCAGGTCTTCCAGTCATTATAGATTTAATCCTAATCAGTCTGTGCACCCAAAATGGGAAGAAATCCAATCACGTTAATTAGGAGTCCAAATTATTTTGCCGGATTTTTCTTCTCCCTTTCATTAAAAAGCACCCTCCCTAATTAAGAAAAAAATCCAGGATATTTGATGTCATGACAGTCTTTGGGGCTGTAACTTAATCACTGAGTCCTTATTCTCTGTCTTCATTAGCTCGGGATTTTTTTTAATTAGGAGAAGGGGGCTGAGTTGATTACGGCGAAATTTGCCCAAATTGAGCTTTATGAGAAATAAATCATTGTGAGGAGCTTTGCATTCTTAAAAGGAGTATGGGTTTGGCCTCGTCTTTTTCTCATCACGGGGCATTTATTGTATAATGTATAACTGACCTTGTATTATTGTCCGTGGGAAGGACAACAACAGGTCTGTTCGGGATTCGGATCATGTTTGTATTAAGTCCTTATAATGGCCTGGGAGAATAGTACATGTGACACCCTCTTGGCCTCTGGCAGACCTCCTTCCGATTCAATCGCCTGGGCTCAAGCCGCAGGTTGCTGGAACCTTAAGTTCTCACATTTGCTGTAAGAAGCCGTAGCCGCCACTTGTTAAAGTTGCTGCATTTCACACGTAAAGAAGAGAATTTTATCAACCTGGCTGGGCCCCCCAATTAGAAAATCTTGTGCGTGCGCTTTCCTTGGCAACCTTTGTCGTTGAGGGTAATATTGCGCAGTCTTGTCCCTCTGGAGTAGGTTGGCTGCCGGCGTTCGTAGGTCAAGTATAAGAGCCAAGCAGCTGTCCAGGTGGCTGGTGCATTCCGGAACCCTCGTCTGCATCTCTAGTTTTTTTTTTCTTCTTCATGTTTTTTTTTTGTCGTCCCCACCATCTTTGGATTTCATCAAGCGTGGCCTTCTTTGGGTCATTAAAGCGATGGCACCATGCCCAAATGACTCGTTGGTTTCTGCAGCCAGCCATGCGGAAAATGTATACCACAGTAGTTATATCTTCCCCTCTCCCTCCCCTCCCCTCCCCTCTCCCGACATTGCAAAAGAAATTTTACGACAAGTGGCAAAAATTAGCAATTCATCAAATGAAACTTTTTGTATGAAAAAATTACCCTCAAAATGGCTGTGATGTTTTTAAATAAAAAAAATAAAACAAAAAATGTTTCACTCGTCCACTGGGAATGATTTGTAAAGAGTTTTACCATGGAAAAAAAAACAAATAAATGCAATGAAATAAATGCCGATTCAGCAGTCAGGATCTCACCGTAGAATCCTGTGCCATTTCAAAAATTAGATAATTCAGTTTGGACGGAAACCCCCGTTGGTTATTTACTCCTCGGACATGAAGCATTAATCCCCCGCAAGAAGGCTGTCTAATCTCAGCTTTGCCGTTTATGCAAGAGAAAGCGAGAGAGAGAGAGATGAAAAAAGCGCAAGGTGTACGCCATCTCTAGACATGCCCTAGGTGTTCCTTGGGACGGGGAAGCGAAGAAGACAAAGCTAGTAAAACGGAGAAGAGGATAGACAAGACGCGAGAGATGGGCGGAGACGGAGGGGTAAATTGTCTGATTGCAATGGCTACTTCCAATCTATAAACTATCGATCCCGCTTAGCACTTTTTTGCACTCACATTCTTCTTTTTTTCTCTCGCAGGATTTGTGTCGGCAGCGCATGGCCAGCAAGTCATCGGAGAAGCCTGAACCGCTGAGTCGCATCAGCAGTGTCGCGATGAGCGAGGGCGCTGCACCTAGTCCGTCCAGTCGCAGTAGTACGTCGTCATGGAGCGAGGAGCCGGTCCAGTCCAATATGGACATATCCACTGGCCATATAGTCCTGGTGAGTGAAAAATCCAACTCCACCCCCCTACCCCGACCAACCGACAGGAAATAAAAATTGAAAAGAAAGACCCTGGATAAAGTGAAAAGATATAGTCCTCATCAAATAACCACAAGGGAAACTTACTGGTTAATTTTGAGCCATTGAAAAGTGAACAGAGAAAAATTTATGGGAGCGGGATTCAAACCAGCAACCTCTGGAATGCCATACCATTCCGGAGGTTGCTGGTTCAAATCCCGCTCCAGTCAATTTTGCGTTGTTCACTTTTTTAATGAAAGTATAGTTCTGCTAAAATAATATGCTGATCGCATTTAAAAGCAAAGGAGAAAGAAGTTACAGTTACAGGAAATTTTTCCCGAATAAAAAGGTTTTAATTGGAATTATGAGTAATTTACATAAAGTTTCAATTCACATAATTTTGCACTTGAAGTACAAGTATAGATAAGCAAGAAAAATATGTGGACATTAAAATATTTGAAAACAAAGAAGAATAACAAGAAAACTTAGGAGCTGTACAGACATACATGTACAAAGACTAGGATCAGTACAGTGGCCAATTTCATAGAGCTGCTTAGCACAAACAATCGCTAAGCATGACATTTCTGCCTTTTAATAATACAAACAGGATTAACAACCAAAAATTCCATGTGTTGTGTATAACTTGCAATTGTTCTTTGGCTGTTGTTCGCTGACCATGAATATCAAATCGTATTTTCAATGGTGGTTTGTTTTATTGGGCTAGCCATTTTTTGTGCTAAGCAATTTTTTGTGCTAAGCACCTCTATGAAATTGGCCCCTGATATCTTAATACGCAAGCTTTTGCCATTTTTCAACATGAACAAATAGATTTCAATGTTACTTTCGCTGGGTAATGGCAGACTTTGGAGAACCGGTCTTCAAGTCAACAGGGCACACGCACGCAATTGTGAGCATGCGCACGTTGTTTTGCGCGTGTGTACTCGTGCGTGCGCGTGCGCTGTTGACTTGATGACCGGTTGATTTGAATTGGGTTTTAAAAATTTTATTTTTTGGTGGTTTTTAATTTGTCCATAGTCGTACATGGAGGATCATCTACGTAACAAGGATAGACTGACCAAGGAATGGGATGCTCTGTGTAGGTACGAGCCAGACATCAGTAGTACCAAGGTTGGAGCACTCACCGTCAATACCCCAAGAAACCGCTACCAAGATGTCCTACCATGTAAGTTTGCATCTCAATTTTTGTAGTTGACAAGAAGACTTACGTTCATTTTGAAGAAAAAGCTAATTAATCAGGTACAATGATAATGTTATTGCTTATAATAATAGTAATAATACAGAGCATTTCTATGGCGCTCTACAAAGAACACAGTGCCTTACATGGAGGAGAAAGACTACCAAAAAAGTACAAAGGGAAGACAGAACAGAATACACTAAGAACACATGGCACATACAATATCAACAGGCAGTTCAAGAAGGGTGTGGGAATAGAACAGTGCTTACACAGTGCAATTCTAAGTCAAGGGCTTGGAGTAAGGAGGGCTTGACATATTTCAATCTTTATATATATAGCAGGATCTTTCTTAAAGGCTTAAGAAACCACTTTTGTTAAAGGTTTTTGCTTTAGCCTTTGAGAAAGATCCTACGAGGATCGAAATGCGTCAGGTACTCCTAACTTCAAGCATTTAATAAATTTAACAGGTAATTATTTTGCTTAAAGTTAGGAGGGCCTGACGCGTTTCGATCCTAGCAGGATCATTCTCAAAGGCCTTTGAGAAAGATCCTGCTAGGATCGAAACGTGTCAGGCCCTCTTATCTTCAAGCATTTGATCAATTTCAGGTCATTATTAGGGCTGATGAGCAGATTGCAGCAGTTAATTACTTGTAATGTTCGATAAACTTTGGACCCTTAAAGCAGTCCTTGACCCATCTCGACTCCCTAGGGCTAGGGGAGTATACAACCAAAGATGCCAGCCATTTGCTTATTGCAATGAATTTGTCTATTAAACTCCCACTCAATATGTACCCATTTCTACTCCTGGGAGTCAAGGGAAGCAATAAGTTGCAAATTGTCTTGCCCAAGGACACAAGCATCTCAATCCCAACACAGGACTCGAACCAGCAACCTGTGAATTTCACCGTAAAGATCTTTAGTTACACCTACCAAATTCCACACTGCCTTACTATGCATTTTTAGTGGGGATAGCATTTGTACAACTCGCATTTCTATCTACAAGGCACATTCAAATTGATGAGATTTTACCAGAGCCCTCGACCAAAAGAAAGAGGGATGTTTTTCAAGTGAACATTATCGAGTCATTACTTTTTTCTTAGAACTGATTCTTAACACTTGTGACTTAAGCACTTAAGACCCCCCAAAACAGGCTAAAAATAAAATCTTCAGAAAAAAGAAAGAAAAAAACCCTGCAATTTACTTTAAAAATCTCCGTGCAGACAGAACCAAACCATGCAGAAAACAGAATGTCAAGATTTTTACAATTCCATGACCAAATTTTTAACAGTCCAACAGACGACTTCCACTGCGACCTTGTCAAGTGTCAAGGTAACGAGTCCGAAATAATAAAAGCGAGAAAGATTCCAAGCAGAAGCCAGTCAGTCAGAAGAAGATTTTCTTCTTTTATTTTTAAGGATGAAAAGAATCGCTTGAGTTGTAAAATTGTATAAATTGACAGACAAAAAAGGCGAAAAATGATGGTTAAATTTGACAAAAGAACAAGAGCTTGATGACGTCCTTGAACGATAAGGTGAGATCGCGGTCTGTGATCCAGAAGAAGAAATGAAAGAAAGATTGCCTATACTTTAGATCGCTTGTCCATATTTAACAGACCTCTTTTCTGCATCAAGCCGGGCAAGTTTGTCTATTTACCCAACGTAATGAGCTTTGCTTCTCTCCAAATTTTCTTTCGAGTCGTCCTTGTAAAAATATCAGACTTTTGAGATCGTGGGGTTTTTTTTTTGGAAGCATTGTGACAGTCGTTGATGGAGCAAACATGGATTAGTCTTTAGTGGAGCGAAACGTATCGATGTACAAGGCTTTCTAATTGATTTTTGAAAGGGAAGGAGGGAATGGTTAGTGTAAGGGGGCTGGGTGCTCTTAACTACAAAGGGTTTCTTCAGAATACCAGCGATTTGTCTTCAGATAAAATTGCATTTACTTATGAAGGCTGCGACTTGTGCTACATGTAATTCTATGAAGGAAGTTTGTAATCTTCCCTCTTAGTTTCTGTCAGAAGCAAATCAATTCCTCTTTTAAGGTTATTTCATACTTTGGTTTTTATCAAAGAAATGCAGATTCATTGGTAAACATATCAAGGACGATAAAGTAACTGACATCTGTGAATTTTCCTCTCTCTTTCATTTGTATTTTTGGTAGACATCATCTTGTCGCTTTTAATACTTAATCCATCCCCTGCACATGCGAGGAACCTAACTGTACAAGTTTAACAAACAAATTCACCGTTTGCACACGGACCAAACGGCACACGGGGCATGTTGGTAATTTGATTGGCAATCAGTATTGTGGTGTTTGATGATGCCACTCTAAAATCACCCCCTCGCCCCTCGCCCCCTTCCACCCTCTCCAAGAGTTAGTTTGAGTAATGTAGGTTCACGCACATACTGCCTGGAGGGCACCTGCAGACGCCACACAGACCCAAGGCCTGGTGTGTGTGTGTGTGGAAGGCTACGGTAGTCCCTAAAACTTGTAGAATTTGAAATGTGCGTAATGGACGAAATTCGATCGATTTGAGGGACTTGTGTACACATAGGCTAATAGCATTACTGCCTTGTGGTCAAAATGTACAGCATTTTGTATAGCTGCACGTTTGACACATTGTGTGGTTATGTCTTCATCGTGTCTTATTCTATAATTACAACAATGAAATCTGCTCCTTTGTAAAACTTTTCCCCGATCAAAACAAGGTGAAAAACACCTTAATATCAGAAACAACAAAATGAAATAGTAACAAAAATCTTACCAAAAATGAAATCTTTAAGGAATTTAAGCCCGTTAAGATAAAAGTTGCTCCCGAAATGGGGAAAAAAATAGAATTGTGATATAAATATAGAGTGTGGCCTTAGAATCACAGCAGAGAAAAAAATGAAATATTTTGAAATTTAGCATCAAAATTTTTTCAATTGAAAAATAATGAATTTAAATTATGTTGGTCTTAGAAAAATATCAGTGATAATAGTTCAATAAATCATCAAACTAATGGCCCTCATTTTAAAGTTGACAAAAAAACCTGACTGGAGTGAGATTTGAACCTGCGATCTATGGAATACGACACCAGAGGTTGCAGGTTCGAATCCTGCTCAGTTGATTCAGTTTTCTTTGTTTGTCTTGCGATTTATTTCAACAAAAAATTACTGCAAATTATTAATTTTCCTTGTAGGTTTCATTTTTGTGGAAGATGATATCTCAATTTGTTTGTTCTTGAATGATGTCATCACAACTCCACTGATTTGTTGTTATTGTTGTTTTTGTTTACCTCAGATGACCACACACGGGTATTACTGAATGACTCCACCAATGCATTAAGCTCAGACTACATCAATGCAAGCACAATAGTAAGTATCCTCTCGCTTTCTCCTGTATTAATCTGGGGATTAAGGACTAATCCAGCGGATTAAGATAATAATGATGGGATGGGATTAGGCCACAATTTCGATATTAGAAATCGGAATTTCCTATATCATGTAAGATACAAGTGTGTTTTTTCACCTCTCTATTTGAGAAAAATATTTTTCTGGGTGACTAAAACTTTGAAAATGGATTTAAAAAAAAGAAAGAATATGAAAAATAGAAGTTTGAAAAAGAAAAAAAAGCGTCAAAAACAAAATCCTCTCTCAAGCTTGGTTTAAAGCAATGCACAAGGTGTTTTTTTTACCGTTAAACAAGAAGAAGGAAAAAAAAAAGAGTAGGAAGTTAACTTTTGTGAGAAGGACTCAGAAGACCTTAGAGACGCTCGGGTGACAATGATAATGGATCGTAGAGAGTGAATGGTACCTTGAGACGTGGCTGGAGATGTAAGGGGGGAGGGGAGGGTGGGGAGGTGGAGGTTTGAAGATGCCATGTTCTGACATTGTCATGAATCTCGAGTCAACCAGTCCATCTCTCTTTTTTTGTCATCGTATCCCTCCTGAATAATAAAAAAAGAAGAAGAAAAAATTTAGCGAAATATATTGCAGAGGTTTTTAGAGTGGCTCTCTTATGATGCGGACCGCTTGGCGTTAGTGAATTCGGTGCCGTTATGGGGCAGGCAGAAGTTTTGCAGGCATGGTAATTGACCATTCATGCCTGCATTTAATCCCGGGCTCAAGTCGACTGGAACGGGTCAAGAGATGGCCTCCTCTTAGTACAAGGAAGGTTGGCGGAAGGGAAGGGATGGGAGGGAGTTAGCGGGAGCTTGCTCGCTCACGGGAGAGAGGTAGGGAGACGAGAACCTTGTAATTGCCTGGGAATTAAAGCAGTATTACCAGTCACGTATTCTTCTTCTTCTTCTTCTTCTTCTTCTTATTTGATTACGAGCCTATCTTTGATCCTTGTGTGAGAGGAATTCTAGGTCATTGGATTATGATGGTGTTATACTTCAGCCCAGGTGCAAACCGTAACCCCGTAGAGAACTGATTGGCAATCTGCATCCCCCAGAATGTGGAGTCTTTCCAGGGGGATGCCAGAAATTCTTAATGAGAATGAAAAATCAGTCATCTAAAACAGACCCCATTAATACAAAAGCAGAAGAAGAAGACATTACTAAAAAATTTAAGAAATACATGTATACCGCATTTGGTACAGCCGCACATTTCACACATTACATGGTGATGTCTTTATCATATCTGATTCTATGCCTATAAAAATGACAATCGGCTCCTTTTGTGAAACTTTTCCCCGATCAAAACGAGACAAAAAACACTGTATTATTAAAAGCAAATAATAACCAAAAAAAACCAGAAATTCAAACCAAAAATGAAATCTTAAAAACATTTTAGCCCCAAAAGAACACCCCATCACAAAAACAGAGGAAGACATACTGGAAAATGTAAAGAAGTGACCACACACCACTGTATTTGTACATATTTGAGATTTCAGGGTTTTAAAGGGGCTAATTATTGACATCTAGGGCCTGTTTGTTTAATTCACAAGATCACGGATTCCACTGATCCGGATCCCATTTTAGCATACCCTGCATAGGACATGGATCCCTAAATCTGGGATCCTGTGCGTCAAACAAACAGGCCCATAGAGACACACTGTCTGGCAAGAAATATGGTCATGATTTTTCTTCAGCCATCTTGGAATTGGCTTAAAGTGCTGAAACTTCAAAAAGGCCTGACCTTCCATTGCCTTGATCTTGACTCTGTGCCTCCTTCAAATGTTGCCATGAATTTCTTTCAGAATCAGATGTAGATTTCCCAATTATTAAAAGTGACCTTTATGATGGCAAACAAATTCCCTTGCTTTTTCAAGGACTGAGAGTCCAGGGGTCGATTTAACCAAACTCATCGTAACTTACTATCAATCGTACAGGACTTATAATGCATTGCAGCCCTATACGTAGGATACAATGGGTTATCCTTTATAACTCGAGTTACGATCAATCATAGGGCTTCTTGAAACCCACCCGGACTTGGATACCATCCTAGTTAAGGCCTTAACCCTTTAAAATCTTACATAAACAGAATTCAAAGTCATAGAAATGACTTCCGATTCGCATCGTGAGTACCAATGACATAGCCCCTTCAGTGCAAGGTCTACAATAGAATAGCGTATGTATTTAAAAGACACAGATTGTATTGTATACAATTGCTCTCTACTTGGTTTGTTTGCGGGGCTTCTCATTTTGATGAACAAGATTTTCTCTCCAAATCTCTTGATTTCCCCAGAGCCAGTTCTTCAATTATTATTTTCCCCCCCTTTTTTTTCCTTTCAGTTTTTTTTCCTTCTTTTCTTGCAGTTTTTTTTGTGTATTTGAGTGTATCTCAGTGGATATGAATGTTTGTATTGCAAACATGTACAAGATATTTGCATTCTGTGTTGACTCAGTGTACCTATGTGGTCAAAATTGGAAAATGTTGTGTGCGTATGCATAATTTTTTTTTCTTCGTCTGTCAAAATGTTTTGGCTTTCAATTTTTTTTTTTAGTTCGTCGTTGTCTCGTTACCCCCCACCAACCGTTCCCGAGTCCCGTGAAATTATGGCCTGGAGATATATGGAGATAGGGGGACCAATGGTTTTATTATTCCAATTCTGTCATGGTGCGGGGCCGAACAAACAGAGCTGACTGCACAGACGGGTTTCAAATTTCATTTTCCAATCATGGTGTGATTTATCTGCCTTTCCTTGGTCGGGGGGGATGGGTTAACCCCTCCCACCTCCCCCCCTTTTTCTCTCATGTGCAACATTTGCGCACAGCGTAAACGAGGCAATACTCAGAAGCTATATAGGAGAACGATGATGCAGTTATTGTACGATAGGGAAGTCACTCATGGCGGGCCTTAACGTTTCTCCCCTTGTATATCAGATATCCGTGGGAATTAACGCGATGACGCCTTTATATATAAACCAAAGTGCCCCGGCTGAGCCGTGAATTGAGAAGAACTTGCCCGATGAAAAGAGACAGCCGTTAAAAAAAAGGGCAAGAAAGACAAAAATCCGACGGAGAGAGAAAGAACGAATTACCCTACATAATTCCAAACCAATCACAATCAAAACCTTTACCCTGAAAAGAGTGATGCACCGTCTCTTCATCAAGAGTTGTAAAAGATACTTCAAAAGTGGGATGAATTTCACTGCATTTGATTAGTTAATGCTATTTATGATCCTGAGAATTGTTCAAATATAGATGACAACAAAAATTAACTTCAAATATTTGAAATGCTGTTGAACCATGTTGTTGCACTGCATGCCCGGTAGGAACGAAGACAAATTGAGGTCGCCGGTGCGAATCCCGCTCCGGTCAATTTTTCTTTGTTCACTTTTCAAAACATTGAAAATGTTTGTTGTTGTTAAAGCTCACTTGGTAGAGCGGCTGTACGGTATTCAGGAGGTCGCCGGTTCGAATCCCGCTCCAGTCAATTTTTCTTTGTTCACTTTCAATGTTTATACATTAATGATGTGAGTTGTTTTCCTTTTGTGTAGGCTGACGCAGACCCGCGAAGCCCTGCTTACATAGCAACCCAAGCCCCATTACCATCTACAGTATCCGACTTCTGGCAGGTAAGATTTCATATCAAGAACATTTAAAAGGTAATATCATACTTTTGTTTTTATATAAAGAAATACAAATTCATGGGCAAAAATACCAAGACAGATACAGTAACAGTCATCTGTGAAAATTTCAGTCCCATATGGTGCCCACTTTTTGAGAAAACAATGAAAAACGGCCACAGTATTTCTTAAGTCTTTTCTCTTTTATATTTGATCTTTAAAAGACACCCCCATTCCACACCTCCCCCCCCCCCCCTCGGGCGCTTCGCTCCCTCGCAGTGCGTGGCTACAAAATTTCACTCCGGGTAAACCCCCCCCTTAGCAAAAAGCTAGATCCGCCCCTGGATACTTTGAAATAAATAGAGTCAATACAAGTACATGTAATAAACTGCTCCTCAGCCAAAATAATTTCTAAAATGCTTAGAGTTAGGAGGGCCTGATGCATTTCAATCCTAGCAGGATCCATCAAAATACGTCCAGCCCTCTTATAAACTCCAAGCATGAAAAAATAGAGTTTAGCTTTACATTGAAAGTACATACATCTGAAGATTATTAAACCTGCAACCTCAAAAACATGCACTTGGTTAACTGGAGAACATTAGCTCAAATATCTCCGTCGCCACAAAGCCATCTTGAGATTAGAATTTTTAGTCTGATAACTTTGAAATGTTCTGATGTGGGTGTGTGACCAGGAGCATTTTTCCCACATGTGCTTGAAAAAGGTCACTGTGTGAAATTTGACCGCTTATGATGTCCGTCGGACCGGAGCGTGGGATATTAAGAGGCTTGACCATGGAGTTTAAAAACCTCCATCCTTCCTGACACCATACTTCATCTGACATCCATCGTGTTATCTCCTCTCTCTTTTTTTGATCATCCCATGCCTTAAATTATTCAAAGAATCTTCACACATCTTCCTTAAGCCTGAGCTCCACTCGAAACCTGCCTCATTTTTTTTTTTTTATGGAGAGGGGGAAGTGGAATTAGGATTCATAATTTTTTCATTGCAATTTGATCCGCGATTCTTAAATTGCCTGCAGTTTTATGTCGGTCGCTGAGATTTTGAAATGATTTTTGGTGTTGATGAGGTGCAGTTGGGGTGGGGGGACTTAATAGCAGTGCAGGCCTTGCTGCGTTTATATCTAATACCTGATTATATTCCCCACTCTCCGACGCTGTTTGCACGTCTGAAGCGCTTGACATCGGGGGGAAAGTGCTGAGACCTCTCTGTTATCATCACAAGCAGGTCCTCGTTCATCCAACGACAATCTCATTCAGTTCAAGAAACAAAAAAAATCCCACGCACGTTCACATGTGCTTCACATAATCTCTGATGACAAGGCATTGTGTTTTCTATTGTCCCTGCACTTTAATAAACTCCCAAAGGCCCTTTACGAAACAATGGATTAGGCTTGGGCTTGGGCTTAGGCTCCGTCATCTAATAGCTTAAAATACAGGTTGTGAATTTTCCCTGAGGTTGAAGTTTTCTTGTTTTCTTGTTGGAAACAGAGTATGTACTTCGCAACCGTACTCCCAAACCTCTGTTTTTATACATGTTACTTTAAAATGGATGTGAGAAATGGAACCAGAGCTGGATCCTCCATTTCATAAACGGCCATAGTCTAAGCACGTATTTATTTACGTATACCGTAAAGTGCCATGTATACGGCGCACCCCAACTTTTGACATCAGCCGGCAGAAAAAAAAAAATCAGCCGTGAACGACCAACAAAATTTAGAGGACGATTTTGAACAAAAGAAGTTTGTTAGAAGACAAGAATGGTTTTATTGTAATTCCTTTACTCTCATGTCCTCTCCTAATAAGGGACATGCACACAAGCGCTTTCAAACTCTTGGTTTTTTGTGCATGCCCGGAAATCCAAGTAGTCCATGCCTTCTTTTCTTATATTGATCATTCAAAAATGTTGATACATTTGAAGTCCTTGCACCATCTTTCTTTCATGGACTTGCATTATGAAGATAGAAGAATATATTCTTTATGATTAAAGGTAATATCATACTTTGGTTTTTCATCAAAGAAATTCAGATTCATTGGCAAAAATATCAAGACAGATACAGTAACAGTCATCTGTGAAAATTTCAGTTCCATTCGGTGCCCACTTTTTTAGAAAACAGTGAAAAACAGCCACAGTATTTCTTAAGTCTTTTCTCTTTTATTTTTGATCTTTTAAAAGATCAAAACGATTTTCAGTCGTTGTCTTACTAATTTCTGGATAAATACACTATTTCAGGCGGACAAATTTTAACTGTATGTTTCTACCAGCACCATCTTCATACCCTGAAAGTTATAAGTAAATCTGTGAACATTTCTGTTTTGGTCTCTTACCAAAGTATGATATTACCTTTAAGGGCCGGATTGCTCAGATGGTTGAGCAACCGGTACATCACTCCAGAGGTCTCAGGTCCAACTCCCAGTTCGTGCAGATTTTCTCTGATGTTGAAATTTATGCCTAAGTCAGTTTTCGTTCCCATTTCATATCTCTCTCTGGAGTTCTAGAAATCTCGCCATGAATTCCTTCCTTGCCCTTTTCAACATTCTGAAGTAAAAAGTACACCTGTACTTGAGTCAAGTTTGTAACCATAGCACGATTGATCGGTAGAAATGCTACCCGTATTGTCTCCCAAAATGCTGCGTCCAATTGTATTTTCCTGTCTGTCGTATAGATGACATTTCCAGACGCGAAAAGGTGCATTTTTATCATTTCTGCTCGGTCCTTAACCCTTCATGCCTTTTCAAAATTGAAAAAGCCTTATTCACCACAAAATTTTTCCCCTTTTTTTCCTCCTCTGAGTCTAACTGCAAATTTACATGCACTGCTGAATGTCAGTATGCTAATTTAGTATTTTTTCTAAAGTGTGTTCATTCCGTTGGTATTTTGTCACACTGAATGCCAACCAGTTAGTTCTGTTGGCGGGGGGATTTTAATTTGATTTGGGAATTTTTTCCGCCCGAAGGAGCTGATTTATCGTCACACCGGGTTTTGATTAAAGGCGCAAGCTGGCGAAGAACTGGCCGAGAACCCTCTTGCAAAAAAACAAGGAAAGAAAGGGCTTGCCGCTCATCGTCGGCTTGTCGAGGAGTCCGTTGTTGGCCGATTGCTGTGCATTTTTATGAATACAAATTATCTGGCTTTGGTCCATGGGACGTGTCGCTAAACCAATAAAAGAATCGGTAATATCGTGACGTCTGCACGAACTCAATCATCGTCATGACCCCCCCCCCCCCTCCTTTCTTCCTCTCCGGCATCTTCCGCAAATTTAACTTGTGGCGCAGAATGGTCAATATAAGAGTAGCGACGGTTGCCACGATGGCATCACTTGAGAGATAGGAGCGACTAAAAAAAAGACAAATTTTGGATGTTACGATCGGAAATGGAGGTCCTTGTGGAGACAGCTGCCCACCTGACATGTTGAACAGACTAGAAACTTAATCAAGAAACAAAGAAGATTTAATTGAGTTCAGGCTGTCTTGGGCTTTTGAAAAGATTTGTGTAAGAACGTGCACAAGCCTCTGGGGTGCTTCATTTTTTAATACTTACTGAAGTACAATTTTCTAATACAGTACTTTAGTCAACCCTTTCATACAAAAAGACTTTAAAACTGGAGCCCATTTTTAGATTTGCAAGACAATTGTTTGTTTTTTTTACTTTGAGTGGTTTCAATTACTCTTACTGCCAAACGAGCAAAGATGATTGATGCCTCCAATGTATATTTTAGGCGGAAATATTTTAACAGTATGTTTCTACCGGCACCATCTTCATATCCTGAAAGTTATAGGTAAATCTCTGAGCATTTCTGTTTGGGTATTGTATTTGAGATTAAATCTGTAAATTGATTTTCTGTTTTGCACATGGTGTAAAAATTGCAAAGAATTTGAGCTGGTCATCCGGTTTTTCCAAAGCATATGACATTTTCATGCCCAATCAATTTTGGTGTTATTTCTTCTTTAGAAATTCAACTTGAAAAATTTACGGAAATTTTATGAAATAAAATTGCAGGCTGAGGATCTGGTTAAACTGTGTGGAGTTACAATATTGGTTCAAATTTACCAATGTCACACACAGCTCAACAGCCTCCATTGGGTGACCCACATTTACTGCCCTAACCAAAAATTTCAACAGAAATAAAAAATGAAATGAAATGAAATGAAAAGATTGAATTTGATTATTGTGCCGAGGTCAAAGCTGTGTTCAAATTATGGAACATGGTTTAGGGCCATGATAATTCAAGGGCCTGATTGAAAATCAAGTAAAAGCTGGAGACTGTTGTGGGGATTTGAGGCGATGCAAAACGAACTTCAAATGAGAAAAATATTGAACACAGTTTCTCTTGATTTGTTTCAAAATATTGATGTCCTTGAACTTATAGTGCAGAGGGGACCACTTTAAAGGTAGTATCATACTTTGGTAGCATACCGAAACAGAAATCTTCACAGATTTGCCTATAATTTACAGGGTGTAAAAATGGTGGCGATAGAAACATACCCAAAACCAATGACCAAAAACAATTTTGATCTTCGAGAGATCAAAAATAATGGTGAAAAGATTAAAACATTTTGTGGGCATTTTTCACTGTTCAAAAAGTGGGCACCATATGAGAATGAACATTTCACAGATGACTGTTACTGTATCTTCCTTGATGTTTTTTTTGCTCATGAATCTGCATTTCTTTGACAAAAACCAAAGTATGATACTGCGTTTAATGGATAATCAATCTTCTAACTGGCTTATTAAGTGAAGCAAAGCTAGTTGACTACAAGGGAGCCCCCCACCTCCCCCATCAATAGGCTTTAGTTCATTGGGTCCGACGGATGAGAACCTTAATCCTGATGTCTCCACTTCAATTCCCCGCTTCGGTCATATTTCCTTTCTTCACTCCGATCCCTTCCCCTCTTCCAGAAAACAGAGAAGAAAAGAGAATTCCTCATTGATAATAAATCCCAGATTGCTCCTGAACCCACTTACGCCACGTACCATTAACGGTCAGATTGTCTCCGTGATATCTCATTTGAGAGGTCAAATCGACGACGAGATGCTCGGTTGGATTATTCGCGAAGCATTCAGATCTGCCTTGAATTGGACCTAAGCTTCAGCTGAAGCACAGGCACCAGATTTTGTCCTTTGAAAGAGACTTGAATTCCCTGACCTAATGACACCACAAATCATAATTTTTGACTAAATTTACTCCCCTAAATCTCTCTCAAAAAAGGAATAGTTCATAAGCGACAACCAAAACAGCAACAACAAACATGTTTTGAAAAATAGTTTACAAATTCAAGAAGAAAAGGAGGTGGTCTAATTTCAGTTCAATCGAATTTAAATGTAGCCATAGAACAGAACTTGATCCTGTTCACACAGTATCCTGAAATCTGATTCACCCATTCCTCCCCAAATCCATGTCAAGAAGTATGAAAAATGGACATACAACAAACTAGTCTGTCCTTCACTTTACAGCATGATTTGAAACCTTAATTAAAGGTACTATCATACTTTGGTAGCATACCGAAGCAGACTTTTTCACAGATTTACCTATAAGTTACAGGGTATAAAGGTAATGATGGTAGAAACATACTGTTAGCATTTTTTTTGTCTGAAATGCTGTATTTATCCAGAAAAGAGTAAAACCAATTGATCTTCGGAAGATCAAAAAGCCTGTGAAAAGATTTGTTTAAATACCCTGGGCGTTTTTCACTGTTTTCTCAAAAAAGTTGGCACCGTATGGGACTGGGAATTTCATAGATGACTGTTACTGTATCTTCCTTGATATTTTTGCCCATGAAACTGCAATTCTTTGACAAAAAAACAAAGTGTGATATTACCTTTAGGGGAGTGAAATTGTGAAAAGTTTTTTTTTTTCAGTTAGACATTCAGTTAAACCTTTGGTTTGGTTTCATGACCAGTTGTAGCTGTTTATTTTTGAAATTGCGTACTAATCATAAGGGGTTTGTTTTGGGGGGTTTTTGTGTGTGATTGTTTTTTTCACTTTCAAAGCTGATCATCGTTTCAAGAGCGCAATTTCGTCCATTTGTCCATTTGAGCAGAAAATCACTTGTGCTTGCACGGAGCACAAGACGCTGAAGATTGTGCATTTTGCGGACGTAATGCCATTTGCCTGCCTGACTTCTGTTTAAAGATTAACAGCCAAGCTCCTCAAATATTGATATTTTGTGGGCACGAAAATTGTCCCAAAGTAGCAACGTGTTGTTCTTGAATGAATCAAATGTACTCATGGTTGAAGTTTGCATATGTTGTCAGTGAGATTGGCGTTGGAGCAATTCTTAATTCATATTGACTGTAGCATCGGCCATATGTCTGCATCATGGTGAAGTGTTTTTTGGGGGGCTGAAGCTCATAAATATTCATATATCGGATACATCAATGTATTGGGCCAACATTATGCATTATTCATGAACCTGCTTCTTGTATTAAGAGTGTAACCTTGAGTATTTTCTTCAGACAACACTTTGTGAGAATTTGCCGATAGTTGAGGGCCATGCTTTGGGTTTATGGACTGCGGATCTTCAACCCAACGGACATGTAATGAATTCATGCAACAGAAATCTTACATCTGTTCTGAATTTCGTGACCTCAACCAACAATATGCTACAATCTCCCAACATCCTTTATACACGGACATATTCCATATTCAAGTTAAGAACCTAGGGCATTTACGAAACGGAGGCTTAGGCTCAGGCTCAGGCTTCAGCTCTGATATCCATATTCTGAAAATATAGGTTGTGGTTTTCATTGAAGCTGAAGCTCTGTTTTCCTTTTTTAAGCCAGAAAATCTGCTTCAGAACCGCAGCCAAAAGCCTCTTTTTTGATACCCGTTATTTTAAAATGGATTAACGAAATGGAGCCGGAGCCTGAGACGGAGCCTGAGCCTCCATTTTGTAAACGCCCTTATACTCTCTCTCTCTCTCTGATCAGAAAGATAACTCTGTTTGTCAAATTTGTGACTCATCCTCTCCGAGCTAGGGACAATTTCATGGAGCTGTTAAGCACAAAAACATTACCTAATAGCACAAAATGGCCTAATTAATAAAAACATACCACCCTTAAAAATTCCATTTGATATTCATGGTTAGCGAACAGCATCCAAAGAGCAATCACAAGTGAAACACAACACATGGACATTTGGTAGTTAATCCTGTTTTTATTATTAAGACAGAAATTTTATGGTTAGCAAATTCGTGTGCTAAGCATGGCCCTTGATCCATAGTCATGTCATTATTCTCATCTTTTAACTTTCAATATTTTTTTCTAGGCTACCAGTTGTAGAAAATCCACTCTGACATTTTATGAAAAATAATTGGCATTTGGCACGTAAAATAAATTTTCAAAATTGAAATGAAATTATTCACAAAATCAGAAAGAGCAATGATTTGATGTATTTGATTAAAGAGAACTGCTGCCTTTAAGTTCACGACCCTCAGTACATTAGTCATTAACATGACGACATTTTAGAGTGCACGATGGGTCATTGCAATGGAAGGATAGAGGGAAAAAATCGGCAGAAAGGAAACCTTTTCACATCATGTCTTCTGCCGTCGTGTCGTTTGGCCCTTCCGTTCCCTGCTTTACATAAACAAAGATCGTGCGGCCAGACCCTGTAAATGTCAGAAGCGAGTTGACGTGCGCACTGAGCAAGAGGGACTCAGAGAGATAGCGAGGAAAAGCTTTTTAAGATAAGCATGGAGCGTGGCACGATGCAGGATGGGGGGGTGCTCCCTGAAGCTATACGGTTGCCATGGCAATCTGACCCATCCAGTCTTCAAAGTTCGCATGATTCTTTTTTTTTTCTCCGTCAAATCGATATCAAGTGATGCTCGCGTCCTCGCGGCTCCCAAGATATGCATCCAGCCACAATGTAATCAGAAATGATAATCGGCGTGTCCTGAGTTAATTTTTGTTTTCACTCCTTCTATCTCTCTGCATGTCTGGTTGCGCCTTTCACAAACCAACTCAATTTTGAGTAAATGTGATGTTTATTCTGCACAAATTCAATTAGGGCCCCGACCCCCTCCGTCTTGTAACATGTAAAATGCTTCAGCACTTAATTTTATTGCATCCATGTTGGCAGTATAGGCTTGCCTTGCAAACATTGGGAAAAACTAACGTCAGACACAAAATGCTATTTTGGGTTGTTGTTTTTTTAAGAGATTCGGGATATGCAAATTTTTTTTAATTTTTTTTTCTGCCTCAAATTTTATCACCGTGAGTATCAACAGAGAGACCCGGCCTAAAGAAGTCTGGAAGTCTGGCCCATAGAGGGCGCACTTCAGTATTTGCAACTTTCATGCCTCTTCATTCCTTATTGACAAGTTTTTTTAATCCTTTTTTTTTCCTTTCATTTTTGTTTAGATGGTTTGGGAGCAAGGGGTCGTTGTCATTGTCAACCTAACGCCCATGACGGATACTGACACCGTACATACCCTGTACTGGCCTCCAGAGGGCGGCACAGCCTACCATTTCTACGAGGTCCACCTCGTGTCGGAGCATGTGTGGTGTGACGACTACCTGGTCAGGAGCTTCTATCTCAAGAACACCGAGGTAGGTCTGTTTGCTCTGAAACATGTACATTAGTGGATCAGCAGATTGGTTGATCAACAGATTAAGCAGATCATGAGATTAGTTGATAAATAGATTATAAGCAAATCGGTAGACTAGCAGATGGTTGATTAGTTGAACAGTAGATCAACATATCAGTGGATCAGTCCATTATCAGATCAGCACATCAAGAAGATAATCAATAGATTAACAGATGGTTTATAAACATATATGTCGATTAGTTGATCAACAGGTGATTTGTCAACAGATATTAAGTTAATCAGCAGATTATCGGATCCATAGATCAACAGATTGTAGGTCAGCATACAAAAAGTGTAGTTCATCATCCGATTAGTTGATGGCAGTGTGTTATCAACAGATAAGTGAATCAACACATCAGTGATATAGTAGTTGAACTGGGACGAGGCCGATTTCACAAAGCTCAACGATCGATCATAACTCAAGTTACGAGGGATAACCCATCGTATCCTAATTAGGACTGCAGTGCATCATAAGTCCTACGATTGATAGTAAGTTAAGATGAGTTTGGTGAAATCGACCCCAGATGGCATATAACAAAGCCAGCAGATTGTAGGTAAATGGATGATTATTTTTGCATCCAAATTGTTTGCCCCTTCCCAACAAAGAAATGGCAACTCTGGACTTATTCTTCAAATAGATACTTCCTTATCGAAAAAATTGTCCTTTTGCCCCCCAGACGCAAGAGACAAGAACAGTGACCCAGTTCCACTTCCTGACCTGGCCTGAGAACGGCATACCGCCCTCTCCCAAGGCTCTCTTGGAGTTCAGAAGGTAGGTTCCCATGATAACAGGTCCTTGTAGCAACTATAGCGCCCTCTGTTGACCAACAGTCTTTAGTCTTCCACATAGGCTAGCATATTAGTTGTTATGTGGTGAACTGGGGCCAATTTCACAGCCTGGGGCCAATTTCATAGAGCTGCTTAGCACAAAAAATTGCTTAGCACAAAAATATCATGCCAAATAAAACAAACCACCATTGAAAATTCCATTTGATATTCATGGTCAGCGAACAATAGCCAAATAACAATTGCAAGTGATACACAACACGGTTGTTAATCCTGTTTTAACTAAGACAGAAATGTCACACTTAGCGAATTTTTGTGCTAAGCAGCTCTATGAAATTGGCCCCTGCTTAGCACAAAAATTTGCCAACCTTGAAATGTCTGTCTTTAATAATAAAAACATTATTAACAACCAAATTTCCATGTGTTTTGTATCACTTGTGATTTTTCTTTGGCTGTTTCTCGCTGACCATGGAATTTGTAATGGTGGTTTTGTTTTATTGAGCAAGACATTTTGTGCTAAGCAAATTTTTTGTGCTGAAAAGGTTTCTATGAAATAGGCCCCTGTTATGGTTTGCAATAGAGAAGAAACTAATCAGAGATTAACATGGATGTTGAGATTATGTTTCTCTTTGTTTATGGGATGGTTTTTGGGCTTTACTAGGAGCGTCACATTACAGGTTCTGCGGACAAATGAGCCTGTGCAAACCAGTACTGGTACAGGATGTTATTCCAACAGACTGCCTAGCTTTCGGGCTGTTTTTCTGTTTTCCTTTCCTTGTGTGGTTGAACTAGATGCTCGGCTGATCTCTAATTTGAGAGAGTCTAGCTTTCCTAGTTGCCCTGTGGGTCAGAATTACCGGCCTTTTAGTTGAGACGTAATTTTGTTCACCTGTGATGAATGATCATTAGGCATGTGCACCAGAAATTGGGAAATGAACAATCACGGCGGACGAAACTCTAGGTCCCAATTTCAAGACGGAGGGGAGGGGTGGGGGATAGAGGGGGAGGGGGATGATGGGAAGGGGGAAGGGAGACATGTGAGGGGGGAGGGGTGGGTAGGGGAGAACGAGGAATTTTGGGATTGTTATAATGAGAAGGACCAATGAAGGGAAACAAATCCGGCAAGATGTGTTATTTTGTAGAGAATGTCTCGTAGAATTACACAATTCATTGCTTGAAACGTACAGTAGATCATTATAGACGTGTGTGTGCTGAAGCCGCATGTGAATCCGCCATAGAGTCGTAGAATTTCTAGATGCCGCTGTCTTTCCGCTGTCCCTGTTTGCCGTGTAACTCGTTACCCCAAAACCCTAGATCACTTGTCACGAATATAAAATTACCGAATAATTCCACCAGCCAGAAGGTCTTCAGGGGCTCAGATGCCGATGGCTCATGGCGGAGCGGGTTCCTACAGCTTCAATTATGTCTCAGATTGCTCCCTGTCCCCCCACCACACCACCCTTGCGAGTGATTTGTGGGTTCTTAATTTGTGACCTATTTTAAGACCCTATTTCCCGCCTGAAACGCAGTTAATCAAGGCGGAGGCATTTACCTGATTCTAGCCATATAATGCTGACGAATCAAAATGAAAAAGAAGAAGAAGGAACAAAAAAAACTAGAGGTGTAAATTGCTTCCAGATTGTGTAATTGGTTTCTGTTCAATCTCAACAACCTCTAGCTTGGAGGTTGGATAGAAGGGGTAGGGGTCTGGGATGGAGACTGCCTTACTGCCTCGATTGTCTGGTCAGTGTTGGGCCTTCAACTTTTATAGCCAGTGGCCTAATTGCCATCCCCACTGCACATGCAGTATTTAAAGGTAGTGTTTGACTGTCGACTGCAATTCCATTTGATCTTAAGCAGTTAATAAATTTTGGATAACGGAGTGAGATTGTGTTGATGGCTTTGCCTCAGATATCGGAGTAGCCTGCTTAGTGGGGAGAGCACTGCCTAGCATTAATTCTCTTCATGCTGAGCAAGTAATTAGCCATTAATCAGCCATTCAGCATGCATTGCATATCTAATGCATAGGTTGTTAACCACCTGCTGAGCAAAACGTACTTTAATATGCTTAATAGTAGTACATTATTAATATTAGGTGGCCAATTTCAGATTCGCTAAGCAGGGAAGGGTTTTGCTATTAAAGCTAACTTTTGGGTTATCGACCGAAAATTCAATGGGATGTACATTGCGTGCGACCGGTTCCCACCTGTTAAGCATAATAGAAATTTGCTTAGCAGCATTTGCTTTTGGGCAGCTTCCATTTTCACAGTTCCAGTCACTGTTTCTGCCTGATTTTTGCTAAGCTTAGAAATTTGCATAGCAGTGTTTTCCTTTGAGCAGCTTCCTTTTACAATTTGGTGAAGGGAACAATCGTGAACCCCAAACCCCTGTATCATATTTCCTCTGTCGGCACCATTCCCCGGAAGAAGACAGAAATGTGGCCATCCAGTTACAGAGTCAAGGCGCTCACAGCATTTCCTTATTATTTTCTTCCTTTGCTTTATGATCTTGTTTTGAAGCCCTCTGACCAACCGCCCGATATGTTTTTTCTTTAACCTACTTTCCTAAACCAAAGCAAGACCTTAGGGCAGGAGAGGGTTGAACAAGTGGGGATGGCAGGGGTGGGGGGCTGTTGAATATACTGCTAGATTTTAGGTGAGACTTGTGGCTATGCATGATGGAAATACTAGAAAAAAGATTTGTAGTAAACACCGTGTATGCTTTTTTGTATATGTGATTCTGAGAAGATACGGGGGTTTGTTTCGACGTTTTGAACAGTATGCTCTGTTTTACATCCTCAGGATAAGAATGTCAGGCTAGATGCTTGATTTTTGTGTTCAATGACCAGGGTTTTGGAAATGGGATTTGCGGAGCTTAAAGTTGAATGCTTGTGTTTTGAGTGGGCAATTTGGTCAATAGTTTAGGACAGGAATTGGTAGTTGTCTTGGGGGTTTGGTTAGGACTCTGGTTTTTATTTCTACTCCAATTGGTCCATTTTTCACGGTTGGCCTATATTGAATAAATGCGGAGGTGTCTCGCCCTGTCTGTGAAGCCAAGCGGAATCAGGCCCTTAATAGTAATATCGCTCACCAGCTAGACTGAGACTTATTAACATACTGGAGAGTTGTGCCAATGGTTCCTGCATTGCTATTGATTATTAACCATTGATTCTGGTTGATAACTATTGACTTTTGATTAATATAATGTTCAATATTGCTGATCATTATATATTCACAGTTACTGTTGATGATAACTATCAGCAACTATCGATTACTATCAATTATTAAAGTCAAGGGTTTTTCTCCGGGTTCTCCAGTTTTCCTCCCTCCAAAAATATCAAACACTTTCAGGCTGTGCTCCGCGATCATATATGGGTTGAATTGTGCTGGCAGCCAAGGGCGCCGCTGTTGTCAACTCGATCACGTTGTAGCCGCATCCTTCGCAATTCAGCATCCCAGCTGCGAGTAAGGATGATTAGCCTCCCAAATTATTATTATAATTACTATCGATTACTATCGCTTCCATTCTTGGTTAGTATTGATGGACAGAAAAAATAATGAAAACATCAAGAGATAATTTCTGTGCAATGGACCTTGTGTATTGAGATGCCTTGCGTATCATAGGGTGTTTTACGAAATGGAGGCTCAGGCTCTGTCTCAGGCTCTGTCTCAGGCTCTGTCTCCATTTTCATGAATCCATTCTGACATAACGGGAATCAAAATAGAGACTTTTGGCAGCGGTTCGGAAGTAGGTTCTCTGGTTTGAAAAGGAAAACAGAGCTTCAGCTTCAATGAAAAACCACAACCTATATTTTCAGCATATGGATGTCAGATCTGGAGCCTGAGCCTGAGCTGCCGTTTTGTAAACCCCCATAGAGGCAAAACAGTGATCAAAGCTAATGAGCTATACACACTAATGAGCTATAATGAGCTAACTATTTCTGACCTGCCAGCGAGGGCGCCCTTTCTCAAGTGACTTCATTTCCATTGATAGGTTCTATCACTTTTATCAGATGACTTTTCATAGTGAGTTTCAGCTGTTCTCCAAATCAAAATTAGACCAATTTCCGTACCTTTACTTTGAAATTATAACCTACAACCACGTTAGGAGTGACAGACTTAGTTAGAAGAAAGTACCAAGATCTCAAAGTATAACCTTGAAACATTTTCATCACTAAAAACAAGAATGCATCATGATCCAAAAACTCCGCAATCTGGTGGTTACAGCAGTCTTGTTTTCTGTCCGGTGATCTTTCTCCCGGTCATTAGTCCAGACAGCCTGTTATAATTAATTATTGGTGAAATTGTCCTGGAAACGGGGGATATTACCAATGAATATGATGTAATCTACAAGTTATTTGTCTCATTATTCCTGCGCAAATGAGTCCCCATGGGACCACGGTGAATTATGGCCGGACCGTACCGGCAAGAAATCTTAATAGCCAGTGTTTTTTTTGGCGGGTCCCTTGTTTTTGTGGAGAATTTTTTTTTTTCTTCTTCCGATCTGAAATGTCAGTTGTAATTTAATGATGTTGTCCATGTCCAGTCAGTGCACTGAGTGATTGTAATCGGGGCTTAAGCCTCATCGGGGACTTGCCTTCCCATTATGTTTGCAGTGCAGGGGTGCACCCTTCGGGGATTGTGTAGTTCCGATTCGACATTCTATTTCCAGAGGGGATTTCAGGGACTCCTCATCAGTAATTACCCACTGGATGCGTAATCTTTTTTTTTTTGATTTGCTCATTGCCTAAAGGGGACAGGCTATTGTTTAGAGGTTGCACAAGAAAATGTAAATAACCTCGAAGTAGAGGCCTTATTATTAATCTTCACTGGGAAAAAAGACATTGAAAAGTGAATAAAGAAAAATTGCCTGGAGTGGGATTCGACCGGCGACCTCCTGATTCCTGGATACCGTACAGGCGCTCTACCAACTGAGCCATCCAGCCCTACGTTGGTGGTGACCCTTGTGTTTATATGATAATTGGAAAAAAAGAAAAGAAAGGATTTTTTTATCAGCCATTCCCATTCCAGGGGGAAAAATCTGGCATACCAATTAGAGCTTGTTCGTTTCACAAAATTTTCTAATTGCGACTAGTCACCATCTGTGATCCTTATATTCACATTCACTATAAACAAGAAAGAGCCTTCTTAAGTTTGTTCTTGAGAGATTCAGTCTGCTATACCTGGGGCCAATCTCATAGAGCTGCTTAGCACAAAAAATTGCTCAGCACAAAAATGGCTTGTCCAATAAAACAAACCACCATTGTAAATTTGATTCGATATTCGTGGTCAGCGAACAACAGCCAAATAACAATTGCAAGTGATACACAACAGATGGACATTTGGTTGTTAATCCTGTTTTTATTATTAGACAGAAATGTCTTCTTGTTGAATTTTTGTGCTAAGCAGCTCTATGAAATTTGCCCCTGCTGTGTAAAAGCCACTCCGATTTGGAACTCGTTTTTCCCAATAAGCATCCCCATAATCATGGACAGACGTTTGTCCCATAGATACTGGTCCGAGGATAGTGAATATGGACATAGGACTATGACCTCCTGTGCCCGCTCCACTCTTTCCCAAACGCCATCATGACGGCGGTAGAGTAAACATCAATTGACGTGGCTCCCCTTAATATCGGGCCCATTTCCATGTCGCCCCGTCACTTGCCAACCATGATTTGCTGACATTTAACAGCGGCAATCCTGTCAAAACTAGACGTTTTTTTCCCCTTTTTTTTTTATCAGGATTTTCATCACCAGTCCTCCCTGATGCAAATCGGTTGATTTTTTTTTTGTGGTGGTGATGTTACTGAATTTTGGCCTTTGGAAGAAGTAGGTCGGATTTTTTATTTTTGTGGCTTATTTTTCTCATGATTTTTGGAATGGGACTGGAATACCCACATTTCTGATGACAAAAAAGTCTAAAATAAGAACTTTCTGCCATTATGAGACTTATTGTAATTTTGACCATTTAGCTCAGGTTTGGTTTCTCATGTCTATGTGAAGGTTGTTGTGACAATGAATCTTTGATGTTTTTTTATCTCCATGCAAATTCTGGTTTTGAAGTATGGAAGTAATTTTTTTGCCTTTCTTACCTGTCACCAAACATAACTCAAATAAAGTTCATAATCAACTGCTCCTTTAACGTAGGTACATACTTCATTCTTTAATTAGTTCCTTTCTGCTGCATTGCTTTTATTATACATCACCTCACTTTAATAGTGAACTTAAAGATGCACTCTTATAATAACCTGTTTGCATCTTCATCTTAAACAAAAATCATCCTGTTTTGTATAAGATGCCTTTGATTTTGTCCAACGCATACAGAATCAATTTACTTTATACCAGGGGCCGAGCTGCTTAAGCACAAAATTTGCTTATGCATGAAAAGTCATCCTTGATCAAACAGGATTACCAACCAAATTTTTTAGCGATGTTTACTGATTTTGACTTGTATTCAGCCATTGTTTGCTGAGCATAACATTCACAAGGAGTTTTGGCTGGCATACTGATTTTATTCACCAAGGTTTTTGGTGCTAAGCAAATTTTGGTGCTTAAGCAGCTCTATGAAATTGGCCCCAGAATCTTACAAGTTAGTTGTTCTATTTTTGTTCTGTTTATGAGCAGTTTTTAACTATAACTGTTTATTCTGTCGAACATTCAATGTGATTGTTTTGAATGAATATTGTCTCAGTTTTTTTGTGTCCATTTGACTCGATTTTGTTTTGACTGAGATTGTATTTGTATTGTTTGCTGTGCACTAATTCATTGCAGTGATATATCTTATAATTATACTCAAACATCTGACTTGTCTCTTATATACCCTCGTGATATAACTTTCCTTGTGGACAAATAGCAGGGTCTTCAAACCGAGTAGCTGGTAAAGCTTGAGGCTTTATAGATCAGTAAATGCGTGGAATGCCGTGTTTTTCGAGCTAACGTTTGAAGCTAACACTGACGCTAACACCGTGTTACTTTATAATAACGTTTGTTAATAATAATACCACCGTCATTCTCACCAGTCACCACTAACCAGCTCCTGCCTCAGTCATTTTTGTGCTTATGCAACTCTCCCTCTACTGCAGTTGCATAGTCACAAAAGTGATTGAGTCATTGCGAGCGTTCGCTGCCACTCACACAGCTCAGTGCCTTCCTCAACTCATCATTTTACTCAGTGATTTTACTCACTAACTCATCTACCAGCTAATATTGTAGGAATGTCATGATGTTTCTCAACGTGAGTGCTGATGAGTGTTGGTCTGCATCGAGTCACTCTGAGGGAGTTGCACTCACTACCACTCACTACATGAGCCTTGCTACTCGATTGATCAATTTCTGCTTCTCAAACTCATAACTCATGAGTGATGACTCACCTGTCACCCAATGCTTAACATTTTAGGAGACATTGTCATATTAACAATGAGTGACAACTCTTGCATCAGTCATAGAAAAAAGAAGACTTCATTTTGGCTCTGTACTACTCACCATTACTACTCCTTAATACTCATCCTTTTAGCCTCGTAGTTTATGAGTGCTTACTGATAAAAAAAAGCTCATCTGAACAACTCGCTCACTTTTCAAGCCGTCTAACCCATGAGTTTTATCACTGGCATCCTCAGCTTACATCCCAGGAAAAAATTAATATACCATCGAGCTTTAAACTCACATGTGCAATTTTCATGTTTCTCGTTTAGAACTCACTATTAAAATGTGTGCCATCCATGCAAGCTTCAAACCTAGTTTGAGATTCTCCAGATTAAAGAAATGCTTGAAAAGGGATTATTTCCAGCTCGCTGCAACTCTAAAAATAAAGAGTTGCTTGCCTTGTTTTGGGGGAGCGACCTGCTTCAGCGTCTTGCATCTGGTATTAATCAGATTCTCCAACGCTCTTTATCTCAGTGTGTGCTTATCCTGGACCCTTCCTCCAACAAGTTCAATCATCAACCATGAGTACACCAGACCCCAACCCCTGACCTCCGAGTAGATTCTGTATTAATAATAAGAAGCACAAAGTGCTTAATAATACAGCAGTTAAACAGCAAATCCGTGTCATTTTGTATTTCTGCAATGGAAGATGAATTGTACAGAAACAGTCTGGATAGATCCTCGGGGGACCGCCGGAGATCTAGTCAAGACACGGGTCCCACAGACGTGCCGCCGCAACAAAATGCTACCAGACAAAACCCAGAAGGAGTCTTTATAATTGTCACGTTGCTGATGCGACACGCCAGTAGAGGATGCTAAAGTGATCCGGAGGAAGGAAGCACATCGCTCCCTGCATAATTTGAGCGTCAGATTAACAATTATTGTCTGGACGAAGAAGCAGACACCGGATAGTGAAATACACCCTCCACGCTCCTCCCAGAATCTAGGGAAGACCCAGGAATGTACCGGTAAATAGAGCCCCCTTCTCTTCTCTCACCCTCACCATCTACTCGACAGGTGGCTGGATAAATTACCGTGGTGGCTGGAGCGAGGAAGGAAGGAAGGATGGAGACACGCCTTCCTGACAAAACAAATTGACACCAGACAGAAGACAGAATGTCTGAAAAGATGCCATCCCCTCGCTGAAGATCCGATCGAGATTTTCGTGTTGGGAAGACCGGATAGGGGATCGGTTAGACGATCAATCCAGATGGACGTAGACGCCGGTCAGAATCAAGAATCGGAGAGACTTATCATGATCTGACATGATTGTCAAGAGGCGAGTGTCTGAGAGAAACTGCTGACCTCATGAGAGTGTCGACGAACAAAGACATCCTCTTTGTGAAAGTACGGACAACTCAAAGTTTCACAGTTAATCATGGAAGCGTGCTACCCTGATGAGTGCAAGATATGTTGTGGCTGGTTTCGGTGCCTCAAACATCCCAAAGGACCAGTATCAAAACACTCCTAGGTAGAGACCGGATGCGCAAAGACAGAGGACGTAAAAAGACAGATGACTTCACCAACATCCAGTCTACTTGGACACAGCCTACATCACTGTATCTGCACTGATGAGCTCTCCTTCAGATTGCATCATAAAACAGGCATCACATCTTAAAGATGAAAAAGGCAAATCAAAGCATAATACCCACAAAAAGTGTACTCACTTTCATTTTGAAAGAGGTACTCTCTTTCTTGGGTCAGCATCAAGTTTTGTGAGTCAAGACTCTAATTGAAGATTATCAGAGAATCGGGAAGTTCGTCCATTACAAGATTTCTGACCTCTTCCGCTTTTCAGACTTGTTAGCGCAAACAAATCATATAAGGAAATGTTTACCCTAATTCGCAAGATGGACGGATGTATAACCAAAGTTTATTTCCCCCGATATTGAATTTATTTCCTAAAACAGTTTTTTTCTTTGGCCACCTGAGCATTTGGACCCACCTGTTTGGACAAGTAAAAATTGACCTTTAATTATTTAAATGACCGCACAATGCATTCCAGGTCAGATCTGAATCTGCTGAGACCGGTCAGGTCCGAGTGACGCAAGAAAGTTGGATCAATAACTGCTGCCACGCGGGGGCGCTGTTGCCATTCTTGACAAGGTCTGCTTAAAACGTGATAGTGGCTACAGTTTGAAGTTTCACCTGCCTGATGAATTTACAATCCACGGTGGGTAGGTTAAGCGTTAAGCAGCAAATACCGGTATATGGATATTCGTAGAAAAATCTACAGTCTGCATAGTATACTCTCCAAAACGGCCCACAGGGCTGATAGAATGAAACCCGTTAGGAACCAGCATACAGGAAGGAATCCCTGCAGAGACATCCTCTTGGCCGTGCGATGACATCATCAGATGATCACACTGGGAAGAGTCCGTTTGCATCCTCTCGTATCCATGAGATCGAGAGGACAATCAGACTCCCTGGTCCTCAGGACATCTCACTCGTTCCATAGAGGAGACGAAACTCAAATTGAAAGAACAAAGAACTCGCAGCAAGTTTCAGTTCCATAAATTGGAAAAGTCCAAGAACCAGAATTAGTAGGTTTGCAGTTTTGTGTAGAATTGTTCTGCAGTATTTGTTCAGTAGTTTTAAGGTTATCGACTGATACTGAGAAGCTTAAGACTCTAGTTTGGACATAAACATAGACTGACTGCTTCTCTCAAAGGTATAATACATGATTGGTAAAGGTCACAGAACAGCACTCCTATTTTGTCTGATCATGCATGCACATGAAATAATAAACCTTTGAGCTCAATCGGACATCTGAGTCACGAGAAAACAGCAGAAAACCTGACTCAATTTTTCTTATAAAACATAAAGATTGGTTTTGATCTTACCTCAAGATCAAAACTGTTTCGGTCTTTGTTTGACTTAATTTCTGGATAAATCCACCATTTCAGGCGGAAATATTTTAACGGTATGTTTCTACCAGCACCATCTTCATACCCTGTAAGTTATACGTAAATCTGTTAACATTTCTGTTTGGGTATGTTACCAATCCTGTACTGTACCTTTAAGACCCATAAATAAGCAGTAAGGGGTGCAAATCCTACCCAAGCCATCCAGTGGACATTCTAACGAAATGCCAGGCGGACGCAGTAATGCCAACCACTTCAACCGCGATAAGAATCAAGTGCGGTGAAAAGATACATCTTGTCCTAATAACGTTGGGATTCATTTTTGTCTTTGCATTTTTCTTCCCTGTTTAATAATGCCACATTAACTTTTTGAGAAAGAAAATAGTCAATGATATCCTGTTCAAGAAGAACCTGACATACCGTAATGAGGACCTTGTGTTAGAGACCTTTTAATATCGACGACGAAGATGACAGAAACGGTTTCTCTGCCGTTGATAAAAACAGTCTTTCTTCGATCTTGGCATTAGTGCACTAAAGTGCATGATTAAAACGTACAAGTTCATCCATGCCATGTCAGTCACATATCCCCATCGATAAATAAAGAACTCTCTGGCAATGTGACAGACACGTTTCATGTTGGAAAGACCCACTTAAAGGCCATTTTGATTTGAAGACCCTGCAAATTTAAGAGGTGATTCTCCCGTTCCATTTGGGAAGAAGGAAAAAAAAGAAAGAAAGACTGAAGCTGTCCTTTTCCCTTAATGGTTTTGCCCCAATGTGGACCTCATCTTTATACAGACAGCTAGGGGTTCACAAGTTCAGGTTTGTGCCGTTGATAAACAACACGTACCCCCCTCACATCTAGTCGGCCGGCTAACAGTTGTTTTATCGTTATCGCTATTGGACAGGTATTGACCGGTCGGGTCCGGCAGCGTTAACATTTCCCGATCACCCCTTTTTAAAACATAAAACGGCAGATTGATCTGTTTTTCTCGACACGTCTGGACTCTGTCTCTCTTTACTCCCCTTTTCCCTCTCCCCCTCTCAGTTTGTCAGCAAACATATGGACCCAAAGTGCAGCATCTGAGTCATGTGACTTTTGTCCCCCCCCCCCATCTCCTTCCCCCCTCCCCCCTCCCTCCCACATCAAGTTGAGGTAGTGGAATCGCCGCAATGTGATGAGCGTGTGATGATGAGCCCCTGTATGCAACTGTAGAGAATGTTATTTCAATTATACGGGTCTTAATTGAACAAACAGGTGAAAGAATCAGCATGTCACGAGATGTCCAGTTATTAAAGTACATGTACTAGAGTGTGCTTTAACATGAGTTCTGTGCTTTTGTTGGTTGTCCTCTCCTTTTTTTTTAATGCGTATGGGATTCCCATAAACACCTGTTGAGTTTGGTTAGATTTTATCATTAACGTCATGGTTTACGAATTTTTGCCAAATTACAAATTCATGTGACATTAGGACTGCCTTTATACCCACTTTAATAAAAGAATGTTGTATAAACTAACAACATTGTCTGTGGTTTCATACCTAATCTTGTAATCAGTCATTCAAACAAACACTTAAAGGTGTATCCTCTTTGAGTGATCCCCCCCCCATGTACTGTCAGGTTGCAGCATTGCTAATACTGTGTGTGTCTTCATTGATCCTTGGGATATCGCAGTATGTGAGTGGTTTCATGGCTTCTGACTGCCAAACGAACAAAGATAATTGACTATTATGGACACCATCAACATTGGGCTGGGTAGCTGCTCTGTTGGTAAGAGCATCTGTACGATATTTTTTAGGTCGCTGGTTCAAATCCCGTTCAAGTTAAATTTTTCTTTGTTCACTTTTCAATGACTTGGAATACTTAAAGGGTCAATTGGTTGTTGTTCCTTTCTTTTCAATGGATAGTCACAAGTGAGTTTGAAAATTTAAGCCTTTGGCTATAATTTGGAAAGTTCATGTAGATAATCTTGCCCCTGGTTTTAGGTCTTGGATAATGGAGACAAAGCCAGAGCCAAAGCCAGTGTTTCCCCAAAGCCCATAGAACTGTGCCTCGCTAATTTTTAATCATGACACAGAGCTTAAAATTAATCGTTATTCTGATTTCCAATCTTTAGTCATATCTTGTTGTACAGTTTGTTTTGTTTGTTTGTTTACTATTTGTGTGTATATTTGTTTGTTTCAAGTTTTGTCTCATGTTAAGTTTGGTTTTTCAAAACTTCTGGAAAAAAACACACACAAAAACGAGCATGTCTCTTCTGATGGTTGCACTTTTAAAACAAGGTTATTGCCCTTAGGCCTTTACACCTCTGGTGCCCCTTATCGGAAACAGACAATTAAGGCTGTTGCAAAGAACATTTGACTTTGTAAACCCATTGGGGGGGGGGGGGGGGGGGGGGGGGGGGGGGGGGTTGGGGGTTAATCATCTTGTCAACTACTAGCAATGTTTCTTTTGTCTTAAGTTGTAGCTTTATGTATTGGTGTGCCTTTGGGGTGAATGTATTCTTTCTGGATTCAGCAGATGTTGTTATCTCTGTGAGTCAGGCTTGCACGGATTGGCTTCGCTGTAATGCACAGTTAATTGCTGGCGTAAACTTGAGCTTAAGAAGCAAACCACCCTGCTTAATAGCCCAAGCAAGTTCAGGGGTAACAGTTAGAGGAGTGGCATAGTTACAAGCAGTGGGAGGGGGGAATCACAAGAACAAAATACAAACGTATGAATGGTAAACAAAAATGTTGATCAATGTCACTATGCGATGTCATGCTGTATCTACCGCGATGAATAACCCTTTTCTTTCTATTAATAATTGTTGATATTCATTTGGTTTCATAACTGTAAAAATGACGATGTTAAAAAATGAACGACTCAAAGCAAGACTATCCCTCTAGCTTGGCAACAAGCCTGTGTCCGATTTTGTGGACCTTTCAAGCATACATAACTTGCAGTTGGAACGCAGGTACCATACCCACTCATCAGCCTTCAGTATCAAATCCAGGAGCCTTAATTTCTCAAAGCTCGGCTCCGGCTCAGGCTCCGGCTCCGCCTCCATTTTATGAATCCATTTCAAAATTATAAGTATCAAAATAGAGGATTTGGGCTGCAGTTAGGAAGTAGATTCTCTGGTTTGAAAAGGACAACAGAGCTTCAGCTTCAATGGCAAATCACAACCTATATTTTCAGCGTATGAAAAGAGAGACGAAGCCAGAGCCGAACTTTGAGAAAGGCCCCTGATTCAATTGGACCCAAATTGACATTTTACTACAAACTCCCCCAAAAAACATTAGTCGAAGACTTCTATGCGACAGTCCAAGCTAGTCCTTGATCTATACCCATCCAGAAAAAGAAAAACACGCCGTGGCTTAAAGTTAAATCCCGCAAGACGATTTGAAAATGACATTTGCCAGACTTTAGGGAGAAAATTATTGGGTAGGCTGGGTAGCCATTTAAAACTAAATACACCTTTCCTCCCTGATTGTCTGAAAGGAAATTTGTGAAGATGTGGCCGTAAGAATTTAAGCAACTGAGTGAACTGACCCCATTAGATATTTCTCTCTCTCTCGTTTATTTTATAATGAATGGGCGGCTGGCCGTCGAGGCAGGAAAAGTTAAAAATAGCCATTTTAATTGTCGGTTTGCCGCAGCTTGCTCCGATTGTGACTTGATGAGATGGCACTATTGGTTGAGGGTAGTAAAGGATGACGATGGCCTCATCACCACTGACAACTTATGACTTCAATGATCTTGCACTCAAATAGCTTTTATAACTATGGGAAGGAAAACTTTGCCCCTGCCCCCCTCCCCTAGCTAGTACCCCAATGGGTGTCTGTGGCAGTTTGCCCCCTCCCATGTATAGTAGAGCATCACCCATTTGACTCCCATTATCCCCCCTCCTGGAAGCTCCAGCGTACCCCCTCTTGGTAATGTGTCCCCAGTGGATGGAACTGCTTGAAGTGTGACCAACTATAACGGGTCTGTGTCACTCACATGCCAGTTTCATTCCCCACATCACATATTGTGAACTCCGGTTCACCTCTCTTATAAAACACTAGCTGCGAGGCAAGAGAGAAAATTGCTTATTCAGAATTTAACTTCAGAACTATTGAAAACTAAACTTAAAAACTAACAGTCCACAATGTATAGGCCTTTTCACATTATCTCCTTTTCAATCCTTGTTGAAACCAACCTGGGGCCGATTTCATAAAACTTACGACGCGTCACAGAGTTTAGACGCATCCTTTCTCTATGGACTCACGCATCGCAGCTAGGACGCGTCGCAAATCGGGTTGCAACGCGTCGCAGAGCTTTATGAAATTGGCCCCTGGATCCACCCCTAGTTCAGCCCGGCAAGTTTTAGAACCGGACTGGAGAGACGCAACATTGACACTACGTTTTGGGTTGAAACTGGTTCATATGACACGGATCACAGCAAAAAATGTAGTTTGGAACCGGGTGGAGATTTTCAACCCTGGTCCTTACCAGGGTTGATTTGGATCCGGTTAATAGGCCGTCCTGTTTGGCTCGGGGTTGAAACTTTTCAAGTGTGAGAAGGGTTGAGGAAAATCTCGCGGTTTGATCCAGTTTCAACCCAGAGATTGTGAAAAGACCTTATAATGAACAACGTTCAACGCCCTTTCATAAACCTTGCTTCTACTGTTTCACAAACAAGAAGTCTGGCTTTCCCGCTAATCATGTTTTAGCTATATGAACCGTTAATTGGCTTTGATCTTTAGGCTTGCCCTGAGAAAGATCACTAGTAGCCTAGACTAGGGATGGGTGTTAATGCCCCCTAGCCTGACTCCAGAGATTATTCCAGTCTAGGGGTATTTGAATACTTTCCCCTTAAACCCCAAATCTTCCCTCTTTGACCCAACTTCTTTGCCCCCTGAAAAAAAATCTGCAGAATCCCTGAAGTGACTCATTCTCATGAATTATGTGAACATTCTGATCGGAACTTTTTCTTCGTTTTTTTTTTTTTTTGGTTAGTGTCTGTCACTTGTCAAAAGTGTCCTAGCAATAACCATGCGCGGATGTATAAAAATATTTCCAGATTTTGGATTTTTTAAATTTATTTTGATTTCTTTTGTATGAAAATAAGGTCCTGGTTCTAACACAGTCTCAGCGAAATCTGTTTTTTCCCAGGGACAATAACTAGAAGGAAACATGACGATGACAACAATTGATGACGAGATTGAAACATGAGTGTCCCCATCGATACAGACATTCGTTTTGCACACAGGAATAGGATCCCTGCATAAACCTTATTTGTGTCTTTGAATGTTTAAAAAAACAGTCATAATGAATAACAAATGACCCTGGTTTTACTTTAATTATATCCGTACAGGGGGACAATTTCATAGAGCTGCATAAGCACCAAAATTTGCTTAAGCACCAAAAATCTTGGTAAATAAAATCAGTTTACCAGCCAAAACTCCTTGGGAATGTTATGCTCAGCAAAAAAATTGCCGAATACCAGTCAAAAGCAGTAAACATCACATGAAAATTTGGTTGCCAGTCCTGTTTGATCAAGGAAGACTTTTCATGCTTAGGCAAATTTTGTGCTTAACGCAGCTCTATGAAATTGGCCCTCGCATGTGAAATACAGGAACAGTCACATAATTACGATGATGAATACAGTTTGCACGCACGACTCGGATATTCCTGGATATTGCCAATATCCGTGAATTTTTTTGTTTTCGTGTGGTTTTGCTCTCTTTTGTGTGTGGAAATTCTTCTTTTGAAGGTTTGCTGCTTTAGTTTTGCATATTTCAAGATGTCAGCTGTCTCGTGCCCCTCCCAAAGAATTAACCGAACTCTGGGACTCGGAAGTATTAATGCCTGATGTCCATGAACTTGTATCCAGACACATGAAAGAAATGTACGAGGTATAAAGGCGTCAACGTGTCATGCTTTGATACCTTAAAACATTGCCACATTAATTACATCCTGTGACATATTTTGAGTTTGTATTTCTGTTACGTGTACAGAGAAGTAGCCCATTTAGTCAATAGAAGCAGCAACTGCCTGTGCATTACGTCACAGAGTATTATCGCTGGTTCTCCTTTATACTTTGATCGGAAGTTTGGAACGTGGTAAAAGGAAATCTATAATACTGATGCCCAAGCTTGTTTGTGCATGCTTGACGCAGTTGGCATCAACACACCCAAAAAAAAGTGAAAAAAAAACAAAAACACCAACTCTTTTTTCTTATAAAACATTAAGAATGTTTTTGATATCGCCGAGATGTAAATTATTTTTTTTACACGTTTATAAACAAATATAGCATTTTAGGCAGAAGTATTTTAGCAGGGGGTTTCTATCATGTCCATCTTTATACCGTGTATAAGTTACAGTTTAGGTAAATCTGTGAACATTTCTGTTTGGGTTTGTTACCAATCCTAGTGTACTGTACCTTTAACTATTTCAAGAGAATGGTCTACAATTCTTCTTTGAAATTTATAGAAATCTGAAACGGAAATGGAACTTTGTCACCTTAATACCGTATTCGTTTTCAATGCATCCTGTAACAATCGCGGTTACGACATTCTAACTTAAACTCTCAACCTTGAAAAGTTTATTTGAAATCCAATTGTCTCCTAAAACTCAAGATTGTTTCAATTGTCGTAAGCCGAGTAATCTTGCTAATCTGAAGGACGTTTCAAAAAAAAGGAAGAAAAGTGTGTCAGTATAGGGCAACAGTTGTCTCATCAAACGCACACAATGGAAGAATCACTGAGTGATTCTTTGTGTAATACTAGGCCCTCTAGCTTGTCAAGTGGGCTTTTCCTCTGTTCTCTCCGAGGGTGAAAAGCTCAATCCGAGCCCACGAGTTGGCAGCCTGCCACCTGGCCCCCAACCAGCAGGGATTCATCCAGCTCTCTCTCTAGTCCTTTGATGTTTCTGCGAGGTACTAGATGGAAGTGACTAATGATCAAAACACAATTAGGAAACTTTGAATTACAAAAGCTTTTTTTCTTCGTCTTTTTTTTCTTTGATTCTTTCCAGTTCCTCTCCCCCTCTCTCTCTTTGGTCTCGCAACTGTCCTTCCCCGGGGGAAGTGGGAAGGGGGGCTCTAATCGGCTTGTTAAAGTAGACACTGTGTAATTTTCTGACATTTTGGATTATAAGCGAGAAGAGAGCTGGGGCCGATTTCATAAAGCTCTGCGACGCGTCGCAACTCAATTTGCAACCCTTTATAGCTGCGACGCGTCGCATCTATGCGGTGAGTCCATACAGAAAGGATGCGTCTTAACTCTGCGACGCGTCGTAAGTTTTATGAAATCGGCCTCTGAAGGGATAACAACAGAAAGCTTGCCCTCCCCCATCCTAAAAAAGATGTTTGAGAAGCTTCAAGAGTACAAGTAATAAACTGCTGCAAACTGCTCATCAGCCAAACTAATGACCTGAAATTTATCAAATGTGTGGAGTTAGGAGCTGCCTAATGCATTTCGATTCTAGCAGGATATTTATCGAAGGCTAAATGACAAGAGGACAAGAACATGCAAGGGAAGATACACATAAATGGACGAGGGGATCAGAAAAAAAAGGAGGGAGGGGGTTCAGAGTGATCAGGGTGGGTGGGGGTAGCCAAGTGGTCAGGGAAAGGGACAGAGGGGTCTGGGGTAGGCAAGGTGGTGGACAACAGCAGAGGCATGGAAATGAGTAGGGCTGGGGGAAGGGGATTAGGAGGGGCTTCAAGAGTCTTTGGACTTCTGTATCAAACTAACTCCGTGTGGATGTTCAAGATTATGTGTTAATCCGAATATTTAATTCATTGATACGTAATAATAGGCATTTTTGTATCTATACTGATTAGTCCCAGTTTCACTTTCTGTAAAGACATTATTAACAGGACTACTGGTACGTCATTGGTATGAGCAGTTGTTTGAAACCAATTATCTTTGGCCTTGTGGATAAGAATGAAAATGCAACGGTACAAGGTCAGCATGCGGCAACCTTTCGGTCGAATTCAGTCAGATGTCATAGATGGCATTTGATTTGTAACCTTGTGACTTTCAAGGTTTAAGCTAGCTAGTACTCAACGGGCATGTACATGTATGTCTATGGGGCCGAGCACTCCCCTCGAGAATTGTAAATGCTAATTGTTCCTGACAACGAGGCGACACTGAGTGACAGCCTGCCCGCTACGAGTTGACCGTGAACAATCGTAATCTCTCTTTGCTCTTCCCGTATTTTTTTTGGGGGTAGGAGGAAGTTGAAGCACTCCCAGAAAGGAGGTCATGGATAGGAAGTTCATATTTAGGGGGTTTGGAACATAAGGGCTTCCCGTTCCAGCCCGTCCCTGGGAGAGGCGGGATATGCTCTGAAATGTCTGAAAAGCGGGAGGATGTCGTTTCAACTTTTGTGACAGCTAGTCGGTGAGGTTGACTTTGTGAGAGTCTCAGACCCGTTTGTATTCCAGGAAGTACAATCCTGAAGACAGTTGGGGATGATTACAATGAATTCAGAAATAAGATGAACATTTTGTTGAAAAATTGCTGCGGCACTTCGTTCATCCATTTTAACGGACCAGGGGTCGATTTCACCAAACTACACCGTAACTTACTATCAATCGCAGGATCTTTGATGCATTGCAGCCCCACATAGGATAGGCCCCCTACGATGGGTTATCCTTCGTAACTTGAGTTACGTTCGATCGTAGGGCTTTGTGAAATTGACCCCTGGCCCTAGGACACGGTTTGGAACAGATACTCAATTTTGAACTAGAAATCAGAGTTTTTCCGGTTCAGTATGGATAACCGCAACCTGTACTTTCACCTTTTGGATGACGGATATGAAGTCGAAGCTTGAACTGAAGCCAAGGTTTCTTGAAAACAGATTGTCTCTGTCTTGTACTTTCTGACCCTGAAGAAGATTCACCTCTGACGTCTTTCTTTGTTACTTTCAGTCGGTAATTCCCTCCGACAGCGTGATGAATCATGCTCTTAAAGTTTCTTGTTCTGTTCTCACGGTTGCATTTTTGACGAATTTGATCACTCTTTCTCCTTCTCTCTTTCTGTCTGTTTACAGGAAGGTCAACAAGTCCTACCGTGGGAAGGCCTGCCCGATCGTCGTGCACTGCAGGTAAGTTTCATAAACGGGCAGCAAGTTCCGTATCCGGCCATCTGACCAAGAACAGACACGTTATCATCTTGGTCATTTCTGACCCCTCAGAGAGAGTGTTTATAATAATCCTCTTCTTCATTTTGTTATATTTTTGGGCAAGGCTGCATTCTCTATGATTCCTCATTGAGCTTTGGTTTTAAGTCTTGGGCTTATAACGGAAAATCATTTTTGACACCTACAACACCTGATCGGTGTATTCCGTTTCGTGACACCACTAGTGACATCCTTTCAAGATCAGGGGCCAATTTCATAAAACTGTTAAGCACAAAAAATCTGCTAAGACATTTCTGTCTTAATAATAAAAACATGGTTAACAACCAAATTTCCACGTGTTGTGTATCACTTGTGATTGTTATTTGGCTGTTGTTCGCTGACCATGATTATCAAATGGAATTTCCAATGGTGGTTTGTTTTATTGGGCGAGACATTTTTGTGCTAAGCAAATTTTCGTGCTTAACAGTTTTATGAATTGGCCCCAGGTTGTTGTGGGTCATGGGTAATAGATAATTAATGATTGCTTGCGAAGTTTCAAGGATTCTCTAAATTGAAGAGCTTTTATATATTGATGACCGGACCTGGGGGCCAATTTCAAGAGCTGCTTAAGCACAAAATTTTCTTAAACATGAAAGGTCTTCCTCGATCAAACAGGATTGCCAACCAAATTTTCATGTGATGTTTAATGCTTCTGACTTGTATTCGGCCATTGTTTGCTGAGCATAACATTCACAATGAGTATTGGCTGGCATAGTGATTTTATTTATGCTTAAGCAAATTTTGGTGCTTAGCAGCTCTGTGAAATTGGCTCCAGACACGATGTCCCTTGTTGCACTGGTAAACATTGTGATTTATGATCGTCGTCGTAAATTCTGTTCTAATTTAAATGTTAATGAATTTACATGGTGAGGTTGAGGAATGATTTTGCTCTAAACATCAAGATAAATATTGAATGTCCCAAAAGGGTGACACGAACATTTGCACAAATTCTACTCCCTAGTCTCAATGAAAATGAATGTGACGCAATAAGAATCGTATCCATTCAAACTTGTAGCTCAGCTGTTAATTGGCCAATTTTGTGATGATTTCACTTTCTTCTGATCAACTGTTTTAAAAAGCAATTCAAGTAATAAACTGCTGCAAACTGCTCATCAACCAAAATAATGACCTGAAATATTATGACAATGCTCAAGAATTTGGAGGTTCTGATGTTTCGATCTTAGCAGGATCTTTCTCTGACAGTTTGACTCAATGAGAAAATCCACCCACGGAGGATGGTCAACTGTGGTTAATTTCAGTTGTCCTCATGTCTACTGGACGGTGGTCGCCGGTCGGACCGGTCTAGTCATAAGGGTCAAGGTTGCAGCCGTTTTATTGACACCTGCTTAAGTTACTTTAAAATAGAACCGGGTTGATTCCACCAAACTCATCGTAATTTACTATCAATCGTAGGACATATGATGCATTGCAGCCCTATACGTAGGATACAGTGGGTTATCCTTCGTAACTCGAGTTACGATCGATCGTAGGGCTTCGTAAAATCGACCCCAGAGTATGGTTGTGAAACCAGTGGGAACAGCAGAATTGACACTTTTAAGATCACGATGTGTACTCACTAAGGGAGGCAGCCAGCCACTATGAGGCTGTTTTTTCCTCCTGGCCATACCGGCTCTTTCCTGTGGCCTGTTAGCTCTTAAAGTCTTGAGAGATTGCGGGCGTTGGAGCTTTTTTTGAGGTTAAGAGAGGGGGAGAGAGTTAGAGAGAGGAGTTGGGGAGGGGGAAGGGAGACCCATGACTTGGCAGGTTTCACAGGTGAATTATAGTGATGGATGGAAGATCTCCTTCGAGCTTGATACTATTAGTGGGAGCTCTGGGAAATGACAAATAATGCAGACAAGCAACATACCCTTGGGTTTCACTCGGTGGACCTCAGATAAGGTAGGCTGGATTGAGGGGTGAGGGAGGAGGGGTTGAGAACCTCCGTCTTTTACTTTTAGCTGAGGTGAGAAGGACATTTAGAGACATGAAATTAAGCCGTCTTTCCGTGTTCTTAATGCTTTTGACGGGCGGCTGGTGTATGATATCTGGTCGGGTTTTAGACGATAATCCCGAGATCATGACAAGCCTCGGTGAAAACAGAATGTTGCGTGTTTATCACAGAAACGTCTCACTTCGCAGCAAATGCAGGGTCTTGGAAGTTGAGACTAGGGACTTAAGACGGCCTAAGGACTTGGCTCAAGGGACTTGCAACCTGACCTGTGTGACTTGAAGACTCAACCTGTTAAACACTGATGATAGACTTCAAACTTGACCTTAGGAACTTGATGCTTGTCTTTAATTGCGGGACTTGGGACTTGACCCAAGGGACCTGAGATGACCCAAGGGACTTGACTTGACCCAAGGGACTTGAGACTTGACCCAAGGGACTTATGACTTGACCCAAGGGACTTGTGACATGACCCAAGGGACTTATGACTTGACCCAAGGGAATTGTGACTTGACCCAAGGGACTTGTGACTTGACCCAAGGGACTTGTGACTTGACCCAAGGGACTTGTGACTTGACCCAAGGGACTTGAGACTTGACCCATGGGACTTGTGACTTGACCCAAGGGACTTGTGACTTGACCCAAGGGACTTGTGACTTGACCCAAGGGACTTGTGACTTGACCCAAGGGACTTGTGACTTGACCCAAGGGACTTGTGACTTGACCCAAGGGACTTGTGACTTGACCCAAGGGACTTGAGACTTGACCCAAGGGACTTGAGACTTGACCCAAGGGACTTGTGACTTGACCCAAGGGACTTGTGACTTGACCCAAGGGACTTGTGACTTGACCCAAGGGACTTGTGACTTGACACAAGGGACTTGTGACTCGACACAAGGGACTTGTGACTCGACCCAAGGGACTTGAGACTTGACCCAAGGGACTTGAGACTTGACCCAAGGGACTTGTGACTCGACACAAGGGGATTGTGTCTTGACCCAAGGGGCTTGTGACTTGAACCAAGGGACTTGTGACTTGACCCAATAGAATGGTGACTTGACCCAAGGGACTTGAGACTTGACCCAATGGGCTTGTGACCTGACCCAAGGGACTTAGACAACCTAAAAGACTTCAGATTCGATCAAATCTCTGGCCTTTTAATAGACTTGAGCTATTATGGACTTCAGATGCAAATATGGACTACTGAATGACAAACGTAATGTTCTAAAAAAAGAACTTGGTTTTGAAAAATTTCCAACTTGAAACAAAACAAAATCTTGTGATTTCTGTCAACAATTATCTCTTCAACCTATAATGCAATATGCATTTGAGTCAAGCGCCTGTCCAAAAGAGGTGATGGGCATGCATGTTCCCCCCCATGAGAAGGGGTAGAAGGGGAGAGAGAGGGGGGTTGTCTGGGCCCATCTCTGGCCTAGGTGACTAATAGGCATCCACAGGTAGCAACCGGGGACAATCTGAGGGGAGCTGGAGGTATTTCAGGAGGCCATGTTTCCTGTCATGAAGCATGTTGTTCTCTAAGATAGCAGACAAACCCATCCGGAAGTCTGACTTTTTATTTTGAGTCCTAGAAGCCGGGGAACATGAGCGTATATATATATTTTTCCCCTTGCTGTTTCTTCAGCGAGGATCATAGCATTTCCTTATACCTTTAGGAAGACACTTGTCATCACTCTAATGTTGTCAGAAGTATTTTGCTCTGTAGTGTTCTTGAGATGGGGTTATATTGTGTGCAGGCCAGTCAGTCAGAGCTGAGCCGTCCTGGCTCTTTCTTTGAGGGCCGGAGGCGGGGTTGTCCAACTTGTTTTGCCCCAACCTCTATGAGCTATAAATGCTTGTCAATTATCTTGAATGTGGCTAGACAATTGATTAAATTGTGAAGGGCTCCAGCTATGACTGGCTTCAGCAGACTCCTGCTCAGATTAAAGATTTGAGACTGAAAAACAGGAAAATGCTATTGCAATGAGAACCCTTGAAGATCATGATTTCTAGAAAGAAAAAGAGAGTTTGGAATGTGTTTTTTTTTTACAACTAGGCATGCAACTTTTCCTCGGATCAGCTGATTGCCTCTTTTTTACTCTTTTGCCATTGAAAAGTAAAAAACTCTGTGCAAAGTATGGTATAGACAGTTTTCTCCGTTTTTTGTTTAAGTTCATGTTGCATTTCTGTATTGACAAACATGCTATAAATAATGCATCATGCTTTGTGCATCCTGTTTTGATGCAGTCACTTTTAATACTGACACCCTCGACCTAAACAGCAAACTTACGTTGACCAGTGACAGTGTGATCAGGCCTTGAACTGACCATGTATGGACTTTGTAACTGACCGTGTTGGGACTTAGTGCTGACCATGTCATGCATGTTTCTGCCTTAAGTTGACACCAGAAGACTAAGTCCTTAAAATTAAGCAGTACACATATCACAGCCTTCATCCGTGGCAGCTACTATGGCTGTGCGCTGCAAGCTGAGGTCCCCATGATACAGGTGAACCGCTTAGTCAGGTGTTTATCCTTGCATCCCCCATGGCATTAAATGACTTCAGAGCAACATTTCATTTCCATCAGGAGGGGATATAGGATGCCATGAGCTTGAAGCAGATTGAGTTCCTTAGAAGTGCCCCGGAATCAGTGGGATACACCGTCTCGATGGGACAGGTGCAGCCAGGCCGGTGCATTTTAAGTGCAATTGTCTGAGGGGATTTCACCCACACACTGCTTGCTAAAGCCACTGGGATCAAGTAAGCAGCAGCCTGATCCGGCATGGAGCGGATCACTAAGGGGTTTTATGTCTTGGCAAAGCCATTTCCCTTGTGTACTCAGGCTCAGGTTTTCCCTAGCAGAAGTGTATAGGGAGATCTCTGTTGCAGCTTTTCCGTTTGCAACACGGAGAGACCATGTCCCAATTTGACTGATCCGGTTTGCAAGGAACGCTCCTCAACAGCAAAGTTTATTAATGCCAAGACAAACAATGCAAACAAGTACCAGTTTGCAAGCAATGCACCTAATGCAGATTTTTGATTGGTTACCGGTGAAGGGCACAGCAAATCTTTTTCTGAACAGTGGTAACGGCAGAATATGACACTAAGCTGTAGCCCAAGCACACTCTCATATGCTCATAATCCAAATCGGCTGCGTACCCTTTTTTAGCAGCTGCTCAGTTCTGTGGCCTTTCTCGAAGCTTGGCTCTAGCTCAGCCTGCTCTGGCTCAGGCTTCAGCTCCATTTCGTGAATCCATTATAAAATAACGGGTATCAAGATAGAGACTTTTTGCTGTGATTTGGAAGTAGATTCTCTGTTTTGAAAAGGAAACCAGAACCTCAGTTTAAATGAAAAATCACAACCTACATTTTCAACATATGGATGACAGAGACGAAGCCGGAGCCAGAGCCAAGCTTTGAGAAAGGCCCTTAGCATAAGGACATTCCTTTTTGCAACCTGTCAAGCTAAGCAGAAAATCAACAGGGAACCAAGTAGTGATGTATACTTTGTGTGGACATTTTCAGCCGGTAACCTATGATTGGTGTTAAGCACAGCATGTGGGTGCTTAGCAGGTGAATATGTCTTGAAGTGGTTAATAGGGGAGAGCAGAGGGTCTTTATTAATAATCTGCGGATGTTGCGGTGTATAATGAGGACCAGCTTGACTGGATGTAATGATGCAAGCTCCGTCACTTATTTAACCCCCGTCATCACCGCACCGCATTGTCAGGGCATAAATCAGGACGGCCGAGAAAGGAACAAAAACAGGATATTGGCCATGATGCCCGCCCGTCAAGAAACGCTTGCCAAATCGCGACGGAGAGTCACAAGACCCTAAATCCCCTCACCCCTCACTGTGTCTTAGAAGACTATTGTCTTTAAATTCAGGTCATTTCCCCATTGTGAGTTTGTTTTTTTGGGGTAGGGGGTCTTATTGTCTTGCTCGTGATACCTGCTAAGTCTTTACCGGCTGAGTATCGGTCGAGAGCCTCCCCAACCCCCATCCCCTCTCTCTCTCTCACTCTCTTTAAACCCAACGGCATTCAGTTGTAATTACGTGACTCACTTCCCATCCCAATCAGTTCCCCTTGCCTTTGAAACGTCCCTGTCCGAAAGAATCTGACCAGCTTGCAGTGACGACAGGTTGAGGGGGTTTGGGGTTATTTCTGTCAGTTTTGGAGAGGGGAGAAGGCATGGCAAGGGAGGAGGGTGTAGACAGGGAGGAGGGAGGGGGGAGAGTCGGTTGTTGATGATTGGTTTTGAGGGGAGGAAAGTTTGTGATGTGACAGATAGAATGTTGACCACAATCGTGAGAAAAATGATGGAGTGTCTTGCATGGCTGATGAGCTGTCATGTGAATTGGCCAGTGGTCAATGAAGACAAAATCTAACAAACAAACAGGCTCTCAAAACCTCCAACGAAATTTCTGGAAATAATTATCAACATCATCACTTGGACTCAGCCATTATTAGGTATTTTTGGCTGGGAATATTCTAAACCTGCCAGTTTGTACTATCACACTTTGGTAGCATACCGAAACACAAATCTTCACAGATTTATCTTTAACTTACAGGGTATAAAGATGGCGATGGTAGGAACACACAATTGAAATACTGTATTAATCCAGAAAAGAGTAAAACCAATTGGCCAAAAACACTTTTGATCTTTGGAAGATAAAAAAATCATGTGAAAAGATTTCAAAATACTGTGGCCATTTTTCACTGTTTTCTCAAAAGTGGGCACCATATGGGACTGGGACAGTATCTTCCATATTTCTTTGCAGTTTTTATAAGAGTGGATACTCTTAGTTTTGAGACTAAAAAAATAATTGAACTAATTTCTTAGTTTTCTGCTTGGAGTCAGGAGGGCCTGACGTTTCGATCCTAACAGGGTATTTCTCAAAGCCTAAAACTCCCTTTTCCTGTTACAATTTTTCACAGCTGAAATTCTGTCAATGTTTGCCTAAGAAATTTTTTGGGGTTAATTTACGAGAATCCACCTTTTTAAAAGAAGAAGATGAGTATTACTATTATCGACATTTACAAGGTGCAGAAAGCTTATTGGTTGAATGACTGTATTTTGTTTTGATGTTTTTTGTTTTCATAGTGATGGAGTCGGTCGTACCGGTACTTACTGCCTTGTAGACATGGTCTTGACACGCATGACAAAGGGAGCGAAGGAGATTGACATTGCGGCCACCTTGGAGCACATACGTGACCAGCGACCGGGAGCCGTTAAGTTGAAGGTACGTTGAGAGAAATCCTGATCCCTGGGTCTTTTTGGTTTTAGGGAACATCCATTATGAACCCTAAGCCTATGCATCTACCACACAAGACAAGAGTTGTTTACCACTTATTTCCACAGCCTCCATAGGGAAGACTGAATCATGAACCACTCATTACCACCAAACTCTAAAGGCCTTTTCCCACTTGACCAATCTCGGGGGTGGCCCCGGGGTGACATTGGATGAAAAAAAGTCACGATTCCCACTTGAAATGTTCACCCCTCCGTCACCCCCGAGCCACCCCCGAGATTGCCTTTTCTCCAGGGTTAGTTCAACCCTGCTCGGGACTAGGGTTGAAATTTTCACCTCAGGGTGACTCCGGGGTGAGTTTGCCCCGTGGATGAGCGCTCTAGTTGGAAAAGGCCTTAACCAAACTTGGGCCAGGTCGGACCAGCAAGTTCCCCTTGTCATAGTGATAGCGCCTTGGCTCTACAATCCCAAATCCATCAAAATCCTTCTCTCAATCCAAACATACAAAGACAATTTAGTATTAGGGACAGCAAAATAGGGGCTTGATAGCTCAGTTGGTAGAGTGCCAGTACGGTATTCCTGAGGTCATTGGTTTGAATTGCACTCCTTCCAATTTTTCTTCTTTCACTTTTCAAAATCCTGCTCTACTAGAAAGGCGGATATTGATGAAATTTGATTGATTTTGAGCGGCTTCTTTAATAATTCAACAAACTGAGTCATCAGTGTGGAAAATGAATTCAAATGATATAAGCAAAAATTGCCGAAGGATTGCCGAGTACCGGTATATTTTTGGAGGGCTTTCCTTTTGAAGCTGACTAGCAGTCACTCCAGCGAGCTACTGCCTGCCTGCTTGCTTGCCATGTTTCTATCGCCTCTAGCCATTAGTCACTCCTGATAACATTGGCCAACACCTCTTCCTACCACCCTGGATCTGCTCCTGGTAGTGATTTGGTCTCTCTCTCTCTTTAGACTTAATGCAAAGTAGATGACTGATTAATCTGCTAGTGCCGGGGACCTTGTTTCCTTCAGGTTTGTCGGCCTTCTTGTTCCCCGGACGGCAGACTGTTTGGTCAGTTCCTTCCCTTCTGTTAAGTTCAAGTTGAAAATCAGGGACTTCAAGTACGGTCAGGGGCTTTGCGGAGTTTAGTTCAAGTTTCTCAAGGTTTGCTCTCCATTTGGTTGGATTCATTTGACTACTCACCTTCGGAGGGTCATTTCATCCTGCCAGGACACGATTTGTATGATGTTCTTGAATAATCAGCATTATGTCGACCTATTGCATTCTCCTAAATTAAAGCACATATCTTGATTTGAGTCTGATCCTGCATGAGCACAACAGTCAACATGAAGGCATAAAAAAAGCTTCATCATAAAAAAAACCTGTTAAGACCTTCCACCGTTTGTAGCTACTTGACGTAGGTCTCAAGCGGAACCCTTCTTGACTTGTTGAAGCACTGTACTCTTGACATTTTTACCTATAGTAAAAACCAAAAAGTGAAATTAATTAGAATAAACTGAAATTCATTTTTGCCATCTGAAAGTAACCCCTGCAGCAATTTATCGGGCGATGGATTTTTTTTTTGGTGGGTGGTGTTATGTTTCTGGTTTCTTCGAAGAGGCCTCACGTGAAAGTTCATGACTTCTAGGACCGACCCCCCTACCCCCTCGTCATGGATGCACCCCGCCAAAATCCTCTCGTCACCCCTTTAAAAAGGACGATGCTGTTAAAAATAGCTCACCTAGCTCTGAAGTTTGTTGGTAAATGGCTGCCTTCCTGTGGCTCAGGGAGGGTGCTCTCCTCTACCAGGGTGGCTTGCTCTAGCTTGCTCGGGAGTCAGGTGCTGGGGAAGGTAGCAATGAGAGGTAACTTCCCCTCCACCGTGATACTGGCTAATGCTTGACATATGTTTGCAGCGGTACACACAAGAAAAAAGAAGCTGGGGTTCATGCCATAAAAGGAAAATTTGCTGACACTCGGTAATTATTTAGGAAGGGAGCGGGTACAAAAATAACTCGGAATCTGTGAGGTCGAAGACAGACTCCGGGTGACAAATGTTTCGCTCGGTGAAACACTATGCCCAATACAGTTGCTACGTTCCTGCTTCTGCAAACCTAATTCTTTCAGGCTTTTCTCATCCACCGGTACCCCGTATTGGGACCGGTGAAGTTTAAAGTTTAATAAGAAGCAGCCGCCTATCTTCAAGTTTAAGAACTAGGTCTTTTTTGTTTCTGTTAGCGAGGATGAACAAAAAAAGTCTGCGGTAGTTTGATGCTTACATGTTTTGTTTATTTCATTTGAGAAAGCAGATTTTTTTTTTCAAATTGTTTTCCAAAACTTGTTTTGTTGGTTTTTTACAAGCTGCAAGCTTCCCTTAAGCTGGAAAGAATTTGGGAAAAATTTCATAGTTTGATAAATCGGTTTGTTTGGTTTTTGAAATAAGTTTCAAATTCTTCCACAAAAGTGTTTGCTTGAAGATCAGGGGTCACTTTCACCAAACTCATCGTAACTTACCATCAATGGTAGGACTTACAATGCATTGCAGTCCTACGCACGATGGGTTATCCTTTGTAACTCGAATTACGATCGATCAAAGGGCTTCATGAAATCGACCCCTGTAGGGATATGATGTATCTCTTGCCATGAACTTTAAATCGCAGACTTTCACATGTGTCTTTACCACACCCTAAGCCTGCAAACTATATTATAGGCATCCACATACAATGACTTATGGTTGGGCTTTTTTGTACTTAACCATTGAAGGTCCCCCGCCCACTTGTGTTCTTTTCAGAATTCTGAGTCCGCATTGTGTGCCCTAATTAAAAACGGAAAGCAATGTCAGATTCCATTGCTTCTCCACTTTGTATTTGCCTTCTCATGTTTCTCAGAAAGTGGTAGGAAGTGGTTTAAGCAGTGTCAATGTTGTAGTTTGTGGATACGACCGAGAGGAGGACATGGCAGGTGGTTAGAAGCTGATAGACAATGTTTGATGCCCTTTAAAGGTAGTATCATACTTTGGTAAGAAACCAAACCAGAAATGCTCACAGATGTACGTATAAATTGCAGGGTATGAAGATGGTGGTGGTAGAAACATACCGTTGAAATGTGTCCGCCTGAAATGGTGTATTTATCCAGTAAAACAACAACCGAAAATCTTTTTGATCTTTTAAAAAGATCAAAAATAAAAGATTAAAGACTTAAGAAATACTGTGGCCGTTTTTCACTGTTTTATCAAAAAGTGGGCACCGTATGGGACTGAAATATTGTCACAGATTAGTGTTATTGTATCTTCCGTGGTATTTTTGCCCATGAATCTGTATTTCTTTGAAGAAAACCAAAGTATGATATTACCTTTAATAGAAGCGGCATCGAGCTTGATTCGTGACTTTGCCAGCAACTGAATGAGCTACTTGCTTGTAAAACGACTGGAATACAGTCTTTGGCGTGTCAGTGTATGGGGCGTGGATACTCGGGGAGTCTGGATGGTGTAGTGGTCCTTTCCTCGCCTTTCACCTCTGGCAGCCTGGGTTCGAGTCCGGCTCAGTCCACAAGTGGATTGGGTGTTCAGTCCATACCTGATTGTGTGGGTTTTACCCAGAGAATTAGTCCGGAGTTTTCCTCCCACCTTTTTAAATGGTTTCAGGCTCGATCAGGCTTTTGAAATTGAGCTACACTGCTTAGGTTGCTTTTGATAAATCCTTGGGTTCATTAGTTGAAATAAATAATGAATGAATGTTTAAGTAAATATACCAGGATTCATCATCTCAAAGAGGAGACCAACTACCGAAGGGCCTTTTCGAAACAGAGGCTCAGGCTCAGGCTTGGGCTCAGTCTCCAGCTTCATAATCCATGTGCTGAAAATGTTGTGGGTTTTCATTGCAGCTGAAGCTCTGTTTTCCTTTTCAAAGCAGAGGATCTGCTTCAGAACCGCAGCCAAAAGCCTCTATTTTGATACCCGTTATTTCAAAATGGATTCACGAAATGCAGTCGGAGCCAGAGCCTGAGGCTGAGGCTGATCATGAGGCTGTGGCTGAGGCTCAGGCTCAGGATCAGGATCAGGCTCAGGCTGAGCATGAACATGAGCATGAGCATGAGTCTGAGCCTCCATTTTGAAAAGGCCTTAAGACTCCAGGAGGAAAAAAAATGCTGTGAAATTATGATATTTTACCTGACCGAACATTTGTTCATATCATTGACTCACTCAGCCTTGTGAAGTCAGGGTATATAATAGATGTTGGCAACCTTCTTTGGGTCTTCCCCTGTAGCCTGGTCTCTTTGACACCTGATGTCGGCAGTGACGGTCTACAAACCAAATGAATAACATGAAGATTGCCCGGCCCCAGGTTTCTTTCTGTGTATTCCACGTGATGGCCTCTTTTCGGAGAAACGAGATGGCAATACACAGGTGTATTGGCTTACCCACTGCCTAACCCCCTGATCATGGCCGTATAAGGTTACACCATGGAGCTCTTCCTAGCTCCATGGTTACACCACCTGTCCTAGTGGTCTGCACACCTTGGGTAATTAAGGTGAAACGGCGATCAGCGGTGGCGTCAATTGCAAGTCAGTTGCGTTGACAATCAATATGACAGTCCCTGGACGGGTAGTCTTGGATCCAGCCTGTGTTTTCTTGTGTGGGCTACCCAGATCAAAACGGTTGACTCGCATCAGTTTCTCAGAACATGAGGACGAAAGACAGGATTCTGTTATGTCAAGATTGGTCATGCCTAACGGAACTATTAGTGTAGTGCATAGTGTATCTCTTGAGTTGTAGCATTTTTGTCGTGCAGCTTACAGGAGTCAAGGTTTTGCCACTTCAAATTCCTGCGAAGTCCCATCACTTGATCAGTCGAGTGGGATGCGTGACTTGCGAGGGGACGAAACAGAATTCACCCCCTACTTGTCACCCTTCCTTCTTCCCTTGAGATGAACTTTTGTAAATTACAGGTGATGATGACCACGTACCGCCACAAGGTCAGGCTTGAATTCAAGCCTAGTTTGAAGTGGACTTGCGTGCAAGCCGCGATTAATCATCCTAAAAGGAGACTTTGTTATGAATTTATATTTGTGCCGCCGATAAACTGAGCCTAATTGTGTATTTAAGACGAGACCATTTGTCCCTGAACCTTGCTTCACAGCTCGGCGGATTTACTCCGTCATTCACCAAAAGGAAATTGTAATTATGGTAGTCTCGAGGAATATATGCCAGAGTGAGGGAGATATAAAAGGGACAGTTTGTACCAAAAATATGAGGTGCAGGTTCTCTGTTCTCCAGGTAGGGCCTGGGGCCAATTTCACGGCCCTGCTTAACACAAACAATTTGCCAAGCATGAAATTTCTGTCTGGATTAAAACAGGATTAACAACCAAATTTCCATGTGTTGTGTATCACTTGTGATCGTTCTTTGGCTGTTGTTTGCCGACTGTGAATATCAAATGGAATTCTTAATTGTGGTTTTTTTTATTGAGCAAGACATTTTCGTGCTAAGCAATTTTTTTCTGTGCTTAGCAGCTCCATGAAATTGGCCCCTGATCTCATGGCTCTACTTGCCACGAGCAAAGGATTTGGTTCTTAATACAGAAGCAGACAATTATGTGCTTACGAGATCCTATCTGACAGATTATTGAGACATTTTCAGCACTTGCATGAGTTTATGTGTAACTCAGTACAGTATTTTCCTCTTTACTCAGCTGCTGTAGAAATTCACTGCTAAGCCCTGTTTGGTAAGAATAATGATCGTATTAAGCAAATAATTCTGCGATAGGCAGAACCTGGAAAATAAGGCCTTGGGCCAAATGTTTGGATGGAAAGCAAAGTTTCAGTATCGGAAATGGATTTTAGGGTACACCATGCGAGTAACTGTTAGGGAATGAAACAGAGGTTTGGGACTCTGCAGAGTTGTAATGACTCGAGTCAATGACTCGACTCGAGTCCGACTCGAGTCACATTTTTTTGGCGACTCGACTCTACTCGAGTCCCGAAGGCTAAATGACTCGACTCGACTCGAGTCATTGCGAGCAAATGACTCGACTTGACTCAAGTCACTTTTTAAAAATTACTCGACTCGACTCGAGTCACAAAAAACAGTGACTCGTTACAACTCTGGGACTCTGAGCAGGGTACTCCGGCCACTGTGCTCTGGCAGGTTTCAGAAGAATGCTAGGGCTACAGGGGGGGGGGGGGGGTACAGGGTCGGAGTATGAGGCCTGTACTTCTTCAAGTCCATGGACAAGGACAGGATCAGATCATGTCATCACAAAGTTATTAAAAAAGAAGTTTGATGATATATAAACAGGCTTGCACTTTTTGAAATTTCTTTCAACTCTAACTCTTGGCTCAGTCGACAAGTGGCTGTCTTTTTCTTGCCACCACATGCCAAAAGATAAGTTTTCTTGGACAGTATCTCCACTCCTTGGAGATGATTAGAGATTAGGAGGTATTTCCTGTGTAGACCGCACATTCAGTGTTGTTTGAATGTACTCGCAGGATCATAAAGTCATGTTCCTAAGCCCACATAGAAAAAAGAAAGGCACATGATAGTAAAAGTGGCAGGGATTTGAATTGAAACCCCCGGTGCGGATTATGGTGTATGTTGCTAATTAAAATTAAAATTGTACATTCATTTCCTGTGAGAAGGAATGGTGAGAAGCAGGTGCATACTCACATGGCATATCACACAGGCTCATCTATGTTGGACCATTACATCAAGCGGAACAGGGACTACAGGTTTTTTTCACACTATCCAAAATCTCAGGGTTGGAACCGGATTGAACCGGGAGATTTTTTCCAACCCTTTTCACACTAGGGAATGGGAGACTTTGGAGAACCGGTCTTCAAGTCAACAGTGCACACGCACGCAATTGTGAGCTGCATGCGCGCGTTTTTGTGTGCATGCATACGCATGTGTGCATGTGCGCTGTTGACTTGAAGACCGGTTCTCCAAAGTCTCCCATGGTTCAACCCAAGCCAACCTGGGTAGGACGGTCCTAGAGCTAGTACGTCTATTCCTAGCTCTATGGACGGTCTAACCAGTTCAGGGTTGAAAATCTCAACCCGGTTCCAAACTGCATTTGCCGCGATCTATTTTGTATGAGCCAGTTCACCATAAACGTAGTGTGAACGTTGCATCTCTTCGAACCGGTTCAAAAACTTGCCGGGCTGAACCGGTGTGGATCCGGGTTGGTTTCAACACTGATCAAAAAGGAGATAGTGTGAAAAGGCCTTACGTTTACATTTAGGCCTTTTCACTTTACAAAGTGAGCAATTAAAGCAGTCCTTTTGAAAAGAGAGAACCCTTGAAGAAGTTATAAAAAAGTCATACACACCCACACACACCATTTCACACTCAATCTGCTCTTAGATGCTTACCAGTCCATTTACCCTCTCACAATTTTAGGGCAAACAGTTTTATTTATGGCATGGCAGAAATTATCTTTTGAACATTTGACACTGAACTCTGCACAGGGACCTTTTAGAGTACAGTATATGATCAAGGCATTGGAGGTAACTACCTCGCCTTGCCTTGATTCCACATCAGCTTTTGAACCAAAGTTGCAGGGTAAGCCTCCATCCATCATCATTTTCATCTATTCCCATGGTAACCGCATCTTTTGTCTCGTTTTCTCTCGTCTCTTGTCTGCAGGCCCAGTTTGAGTTTGCCCTGACTGCCCTGGCGGAGGAAGTGAATGCAATCCTGAAGGCTCTACCCCAGTGAGTGACGGAGCCTATCTCTCTCTCTCTCTGGCTATACAATCCTGTCTCCCAGCACCATCTACTGACCGTTCTTTAATACCCGGATGTTGGCTCAGTGGACATTCATTGCCCAATGAAAACAACATTAAAGGATCTATTCATAACAGTACATAAATACCCATTGTGGTGTATCAACTACAAGTTTATCAACATCAAGAGTTTGTCGAAAATGAAAAAAAAAAAAGGTTTTGGGGTCCGCAAACTAACCCCAGTATCAGGGTTTCATGTTCATGAATTAGAATTCTTCACAGTTAGCATGATGAAAAACAAATTGATTGTCAATTTATATGGCTGTTTAACATCTTGCATGGCAGTAGGAGTATGTTACCCCTAGCCAATTCAGATATGAGTTCTAGATTCTATCTCGACAATTCTGCATGAGCAATGAAAAAGTGCATCCATGGTTAGTGCAATTAAGCATGTAATAAACAAACAAACAACAAACAAACATATGAAAAAACAAATAAACAAGTATGTCAACAATATTTGGCCCACATTAATGAATATCGCATATATTTTTGAAGATAATTTCCATCATAGCATCGAAAGATGATAACCTTTCAATGACTTTTTGTTTTTAGGAGGACAGTCAATTCTGGAAAAAAAAATTGTTAAGAGGTTCTGACACTTAGCGATTTGAAAGCACCCTACATCAAATTCATTGAAGTCATTCCCATGAAAATTGAAAAACCAAAAGACAGAGTCCTTCAGATGAGGATTGGGTGGAGAAATTCACAGAAGTACAAAAGGGGTGGGGTATAAAAGCCAGGCCGGCCTTCAAGTAAGTTTGTTACCTTTCCCTAGTCAGCTTAGGATCGCGACGACCGGTAAATGAATTTAATGTGGGCTAGCCAGCCAAGACAATACTGGTCTTGTCTTGACTGATTCAATCCAGATTCCCAGCTGGTTGGGTTTGCTAGCCAGGGGCCGATTTCACTAACGCTTTGCGATCATCGTAAAGCCTAAATCCATCGCTAAACGGAAGATCGATCGCTAATTTGCGTAGCAATTTTCCGTTTAGCGATGGATTTGGGCTTTACGATGATCGCAAAGCGTTAGTGAAATCGGCCCCAGGTGTCTGAGGTGTGTCTGTTGACTCCAGGTGAGAGAGTCCAGCGGCACCTGTCATCAATTTACTAGGAGAGGAAGCAATTGATAAAGAGCTCATCTTCTGGGAAGGTTCAGATAAAAGAGGGCGAAAGAGTCTTTGTTGATGGGGATGGTGTTGAGGTGTGTGTTGTCTCTTGGGCCGTATCTCGTGGGTATCATTACAGCAGAATTTTGCACGTTAGGATCGCCGTTCTTCGTTAAATATTGAGGGCGGGATGTCTTGAAGGAATGACTCCACCTTCTCTTGTGTCTCATTCGCGATTGTCTCAAAGGTGACGAGGGTTTTTTTCAATGCAGCAGACCATTATTGTCAGACTTCTTTAACAAAGTTTCAGACTTGAGGGGCCAATTTCACTAACACTTTGCGATCATCGTTAAAGTCCAAATCCATCGTTGAACGGAAAAATCGATTGCTACTCTGTATAGCAGTTTTCCTTTTAACGATGGATTTGGGCTTAAACGATGATCACGAACTGTTCGTGAAATCGGTCCCTGATTCTGTTAACAATGAAAGATTTGGCTGTATGCAAAATTTCAGCTGGCTTTTACTTTCATCAGATATCAATGACCTAACTTAATAATTTTAAGTCTCTTAATGATTAGATATGATTAAAATTTTCCCTACTACATCTCACATTTGAGGTTTGTGGCTCAGTTGGGGCTACAATGATTTTTGAGACCATGCTGATGTTAGCAGACTGGTGAGACCTGTTTAATGTGACCAGGCTGGAATGCTGGCCACAATAGACAAGTTAGTCAGGTGGTCCTGACATTTTCTCCCCCAGACTCGAGAGGTGACCTGCTAAATATTTCGGAGGACTCACTAATCACTTGATAGTTACTTGATACGTGTACACTGTGAAATAATATTACATTATCCATTAAACAAAAACTGCCAGTGCAAAGACATTGCAAGTAAGCTTTTAACTTGAGATGAGAATGGTTGCAACTTTTTAAGAAGTTATCTGGACGGAGTGTAACTAATTATAATACCCACTGACGATACTTAACTGTATACAAATTACATGTATAAAAATATATAGATTTGTGGAATATTGTATGATAAATGACAAAAAAAATAATATGATTATGAATCTTTCAGTAGAGCTATGAAAATGTAGAATTGTGTCCTTCGTGGCTGTTGTTATTAAATATTGTGCAATTAAAAATGCTGTACGTAAAATTAAAATTGTGAAAGTATATTGATCCATCTAAAACATGACATTCGAAGATTTGTTTCCAATCTGAAGCTCTGTTATTCTCAAATCATGCATTTCCATGGCAACTACTTTTGTAAGAATTCATGAATTATGGATCCAGAAATTGTGGTCGAATAATTATTCTTCATTAAACAGTAACTAAAACGTTTAATGGTGTTTTTACTGACAGTTATAAGGTTTGCAATTTGACATTTTTGAATCGTGGGTTGAACATTTTAAACATGCTCAGGAAATTCAGGAAAAAAGGACATTTTGCAATAGTGACAGGAGTTGATATTTGCAAGTTATTGGTTTTTTTCCTCCTAATTGTAGTAAAAAATAATTGATGTCGCATCATCTTATTTGCATGAAAAGTGTCGAATTTGCATGTCATCAAAGGCTCTTAATTTGCATGCCGCTCGTTAATTTCTTCAATTTACATAATTAATAAATTTGCATTTTAAAAATGCCTCCAAAAATGCAAAACAGGATTATTTTAGAACAATTGATGAGAAATTTATCATGTATATTTTGGAGACCTGTACGTTTTTTTATGTTTAAAAACTGACCATTCCAAAATTGCTACAGTACTTTTGATGCCAACAATGTGTTTTGTTAAGCAAGGGAAAAATACACAACTCTCACTTCAAAAGATAATTTTGAACAGCTCAGTAATATTAAGTTGATTGTTTAAGTTGTCAAAACTTCTATAGCATCATTCATGTATGTTTTTGTTTCCAGCCAACCCATATCTAATATACCATCGTTTTAGTTGTACATAAAAAGCGATACTTATTTTTTAACAGACAATGGTCATAATTATGTTTCGTGCCAGAATTTGTTTTATTTTATAATATCCTCATTAAGTTGAATCCCGAATTATTGTTTAAAATTTATCCGTCGATTTGAATCCAAAGATTTTAAAAAAAAATACTCACAAAAATTAATCTGGTCACTTTCTGTTGAAATGATGTTGATTTAAATCGATTGTCATGTATTTCTAAATGAAAGCTAGTTCAGAGATTGGTTTACTTTAGTATATATTTATTGCTTTAGCATAAAGTTTCAAGTCATTCGTTGTTGTCTCACTGAAAGAATGAACACTGGATATCAGACAATATTGTAAGCTTGAAGACGCAACCACCTTCACTACTTTTAGACGAGTACTGTATTATAATGAAGCGCTTATATTTGCTTAATTAGTTAAGTTTGTATGATTAGTTATTGTGAGATAAAGTTCTTGATTGTTATTCGTGACATCAGAGGTCACGTGTCAAAGGTCACGTGTCACAAATAAAGCACTAGGCCTCCCTGTCTAGATCTAAGAAAGCAACTGTTTGGCTCCTGTTTTTTGGCGCTGGTTTATTTTGTGGCGTCGGTTTTTGGTGAGAAGTTCGCTTTTGTTAGGATTCTTAGAATAAGTTTTGGGTTTTCTCTCTTTTTGGTGAGAATGTAAAGATAGTTTTAGATTTCATGGAATGGTGGACAGTCATGTCGTGTGTATAAACGTGTAACGAGGAAGTACCAAATTACCATGGTGATTTGATTTTTGACAGTGAGGGGATATTTTAGTTTCGTTTGGAAGGATGAATCCGGTTTAGTTGCTGTTCTGAAGAATTTTTTTTTTTTTTTTTTCAAAGTCAAAGTGCCTCAGGTTTGTCTGACCTGGTTCCTTGTATCGGTGTTTGGATGAAGACGTTCCATAGAATGACTTCTTCGCGTTCACCGAAATAAGGCCTACCGTCCCTTTGGCAAGAAGTTTAAAGGTAGTATCATACTTTGGTAGGAAACCAAAACAGAAATGTCAACAGATTTACCTATAACTTGAAGGGTGTAAAGATGGACTTGGTACAAACATAACGTTACAATTTTTCCGCTTGAAATGTTGTAAGGCTCAGAAATGAGTATGGTGAAAAAAGACCGAAAACAGTTTTGATCTCACCGTCCGATTACAATTTCGCGTAATAATTGCAACGGTTTTCCCAGTTTTCTACTGTTTCCAATGATCAATTGAGCTGAAAATTTCACAGGTTTATTTTTATTTCATGACAAATCAAACTGTGAACAGACAACAGCTGTTCTGTCACATTTACCAAAGTTACCTTTTACAGAGTTATATTTGTTTTCAACTTCTTGTCTTTGCTTCATTCTCTACGGAACTTTTGTCCATTGCACATTTGCTTCATATCTATCCATTTTTCCTTGGTAATCTCGCCAATCTTAATTGAGGAAATTCTAATCCTTAAACCTGTGAAAACAGATCCCATAATAGTGACATCATAAAAATGTCATAGCAAAACTAATCCCCAACGTACAGCTGTAGTGTATAGGCCTACATGAAATCTGGTTCATTGTTGCTGTTGCAATAACTCAACTGTCCCATTGTGTTTATTTGACATATTTTACGGCAGGGAGTCGCTGGGAAATTATGATTTTTAGCAGCAGGCTTTTTTTGTTTTTTTTATGGAGTGGAAATTGAAAATGTAATCTGGCTTTGTTAAGGAGCAAAATGGGCGGCGGCCATTTTTACAGTGACGTAATCCGCAAAGGTTGGATCGGATGGGCGGGGCAAACATTCATCCGGATCCCCCTCTTATTCTATTAAAGTCTGTTAAAATGTGTGCCCCTGGAACCAACCGTGCTCCAGTCTCCAACTCGGACGGAAGAAACGGAGGCAAGTTTCTAAAAATGTTTGCTGTGCGTATAACCAAGACTGGAATTATAAGCTAAGTACGTGGATCTCCTTTATCAGACACCACAAGGCTGTGCCACACTCCAGCGGTATTGTGGTCATTATTTCTGTGGTAATTTTTGTTCCAACATAAGACACAGTACTTAGTACTTGGCCATGTGTTGGAGATAATAAATGGCCTGTGGACGGATTCCTATGGTGTCCAGCTTTAAGGCAGATGTTTGCCCAACAATCAGACAATCTCGCATTGAATCGTCTTTAAATACTTCGCACGTACACCACACTGTGGTGGTGACTCAACCATTTCCTTCTTTGTATTTATCAGCATAAGGCAAAGAGACTCCCTACTGTATTAAACCTCCCTGCCTTTAAACCCACACAACAAGCACATTCATGTGTCTGAAAGCAGCAGCACTGGCAAAATGGAGTCCTTCCTTCCTTGTTCCTTCATGAGTATATGCTACTGATGTCCAAGACCTGACTTGATACAAATCCGAGTTTTCAGGACCCTGCATTCTTGAGCTGGTTATAAGTGCTTGTACTTTTATGCCGTGACGGACTGGTAACCTTGAAGGCAATAATCCTCGGGCTTATAGCTTCTCTCTGCTGAGTATCGAGTTATGAAGAACCTGCTGGACTTTCGTCAAGACCTGATCATCAACACCACATCGTGATGGCCTGGCTTTCTATACCTTCAAGCACCTGAGAAGCCTTCCCGTTTAACCTTGAATAATCCACGTTTTCCCGAAGACTTCCTGGCCAGCGATAAGTGACGGCTCCTTGGCAGTCGGTCGACCCTGCTTTGAGGCTAAGATTTCGTTTTTCTGCACTGCATCGGAAGACGTTGGATTTTTAAATATTTGGGTAAGTAGGCCCTTTTTGTTGATTCTGTTTTGAATGAGTAGAAATCAAATAGTAGGTCTACAGTCCCAATAGAGTATGTCTGCAATTTAGCTGTTGGAGTCCCTCAAGCAGAGTGTATACTGTCAACAATCTTGGTAACATTTTTGGTAACATGTTTCCCAATTACGGCAACACACCTGCTGTGTGCACTAGCAACATTTGGCCAACATGTTGCCGAGATGTTGCTGCAACATGTTACCCAACTCGTTTTGCTCTGTGTTAGCCTACACTGACAACATTTTTAGCAACAATTAAGGCACCTGGGCAACATGTTCCCGAGATTGTTACCGAAAATGTTGACAGTGTACACTCTGCTTTACTCCTTTTAACATAACAAAGAGCATTTGAACAAAATGTCGAATTGTCTTATTATGTGGTTAGCGTTGCCAAGGCTTTAACCAAAGAAAATGTTTGACAGCGTTTCGATCACCATCGTTGTGTTTCAGTGAAATACGAAATTTTAAACAAAGATTGTACCTTAATCGGAATACATTCTTGAGTCGAAATAGTCCTATTAATTGTCAAAGATGTGTGATTTGGCTGAATTTGGTACTTAAACAGAAGTGAAGGTCTTAAACTTACAAACTTTGTTTCATGTAGGCTACCTTTTTATGCTTTGTTCATATGGATAGCAGAAATACGCCCTAAATAATCTTGCCCCCTCCGAATCCTTCACGGTTACACCACGCATTCGAAATGCTTCTAAATCGTTCGAACAAATGAACTTTTTAAAAGACACTAAATCTTTATTTCCTTGTAAAGCCCAGCATCTGATGAACCAAGATTTCTCATGGTGACTGTTTGCACTGTTTACGAACGGTTGAGTCAATTTTCTGTCTCTAACTCATTAATGTATTTTTGAAGGCCGTGCAAATCCTGTACGCTCCCTCATCAAGACCTAGCCCTATGGTACGTGTGAAATCAGCAAATCGCTGTATTCAATCATGGAGTAAAGAACAATTTGAAGCGCCGTTACAAGCGAACACTTTCCTACTAAAAGGTCAGACACAGTGAAATATCAACTTTTAAAAGGTTAGAAGACATTCTCCGATCACAGCACAATTCTTAAGCGAATCAAGTTGCTCACAGCAAGGAAGACCTACTTCCTATGAAAAAGAATTTTGACCGAGACGGCCAAGAATTGTTCCCTTTTTAAACAAATTACCAGAACTTAAAATTATAAGGAGAACTCGAAATCAATACTTCGTTCATTTTCATGTCGTTCAAATACCATCTCATGCATCTTGCGGTTATTTTGCTTCGTGCCCTCCAACTTGACCAAGCTCATGTTTCAAGCTCCGGATGCCTATGTCTTAAGTCGGGTCTCAAGAGCAAATTACTTTGGTCCCAGATAAGTCGCGAAACCGTTCATGATGGTGAGCCTTACCAGTAACAGGTGTTCATTATGTGCCGTGTACATTCTCTGTCCTCTCTTTAAGTTTTACCTGGACATTCTGTAAGTTGTGGACCCTTGGAATTTCCTCATGCCAATTCAGGAAATCCCAGCGGTTCAGCGACACACTTGAGCAACATTTCACCCCCTTATTTTCTAGTCATCATGCTTGCACCTGGTCTGTCCTTGTGTCAACACTTGTCTTCGTCTCCCTAGAGTCTCATTGGGAAGCGAGTGGATGTTCTAGTGTGGTTGTCTTTCTGGAAGAACATCCCTCATAAGTGCATTTGTTGTGTAATTAATTTCTTGGCGTGATATCACTGGAGTCTGTTTTCGGGTGACTGAGATAAAAAAAAAATATCCTGAGATTTCATCACCAACAAAAAAGATCGGTGGCCAATCAGGGGCCAATTTCATAGAGCTGCTTAGCACAAAAAAATCGCTAAGCGTGACATTTCTGTCTTAATAAAAACGGGCTTAACAGCCAAATGTCCATGTGTTGCGCATTGCTTGCGATTGTTCTCTGTCTGTTGTTCGCTGACCATAAATATCAAATCGAATTTTCAATGGTGGTTTGTTTAATTGGGCAAGCCATTTTTGTGCTAAGCAATTTTTGTGCTAAGCATCTCTATGAAATTGGCCCCTGACCGTCAAATTCATTAAGTTGTTAAGCAGAAAAAAAGCTCAGCACAAAACGTCTTGCTCAATTAAACAAAACACCAATAAAAATTCCATTTGATATTCATGGTCAGCGAACAACAGCAAAAGGAACAATCACAAGTGATACACAACAAATGGAAATTTGGTTGTTAATCCTGTTTTTTATTAAGAACGAAATGTCATGGTTAGCAAATTGTTGTGCTAAACAGGGCCGTGAAATTGGTCCCTATACTTAGTCTCCGGTCGGTCTTTTTTCGTCCTTTGTGGGAAAAAGGTATGTTTTTCATTATTGTGAGCTATTTTCTGAGCCGCAGTCTGATTATTCTATTTTGTTGGTCACCGTATGCATATTTTCATTTCTGTCCTCTATTTGTTTATGATTATGTTACGCGCGCTCTGACGAAAAAAGACGCATTGCGTCTTTTTGTCTCGCGCATGCGTAACGACCGTAAGGACTCATTATTGTGTAGAGTTTATTATCTTGTAAAGTTTATCATGATACTGTACATAGTTTGTGTAATAATAATTCCGTACTTGGAGTTACCTACACTGTTTTCTTACTATGATATAGGCCCTACTTATTCAAATCATTTGTCTGGACTTGTTACTTATTTTTCATTAAGGGCGCGCAGTAATCGTCACGTCCACATAAATAGAATGTCTGAAATGTCCTAGCCAGAATGTTACCGTCTTTCAAAGCATTATTAAATGTAGTACCGTACTTTGGTAGCATAACGAAACAGAAATCTTCACAGATTTACCTATAACTTAAAGGGATGGTAGAAGCATACCGTTAACATGTTTCTGCTTCAAATGCTGTATTTATCCAGAAAAGAATAAAACCAATTGACCAAAAACAATGTTGATTTTTTAAAGATACAAAATAACAGTGGAAAGATGTTAAAAATAGGCCTTACTTCGCGTGTTTTTCACTGTAATCTTAAAAAGTGGGCACCGTATGGGGCTAAACATTTCACAGATGACTGCAACTGTATCTTTCTTGATATTTTTGTCCATGAATCTGCATTTCTTGGACAAAAACCAAAGAATGATATTACCTTTAATGTTCCCATTAGACACTAACCACACGTCGCATGTTTGACCATGTATGATGAAGTAATGATTTCCATACAATGTTTGCGACCTTCTCGTAATGAGTCGACAATGGCAGCTATAACGAAGGAAATGAGGCTAGGCTTGGCGTTGCTTTGTGGTCGTGAGACTTGGAGGACGAATGTATTTTGCGTTTCCACTTTCTGAAAGTCCGTGGAAAAAGAGGAAAAAAGTCATGATGTTTTTGCTGGATAATTATTGATAAGACTCAATTAATAGATGACTGTATTCGTATACGAATGAAAACCATTTTCTCAAAATTTGAACAGAAAACACATTCCTATGCTAGGATCGAAACGCGTCTGGCCCTCCCAACTCAAAAGAAGAAAATACGTTCGTTTGACATTGATGAAATATCTAGATAATGCTACGTTGCGCTGTTACTGTGTACGTGCTAATTCGATGCATTGCTTTTAGGAAACCGAAACTCAATGATGACTTAGATTTACGTCATCAATGGATCAATATTTCGAAGAACTTCACCTGCTTTTTAAGTTCTTCTTAGTCACAAAAACAAAACAAAACAAAACAGAAGATAACAATAAAGTGTTACCATAATATACATTGGTTATTCTTTGCCGCGAAGCAATAGACAATAATTAATAGCAAAAAATATTCCTTCCATCAATTTTTAAGCAAAACAATTTTTTTGCTAAGAATGAGTAACCTGCACTTGGCCGGTTGGTGAACCCTTTTCTGCGTGTAAAAACAAATATGTAGCACCGAGTCCAATAAGCGAATAAATGAATATACGCTAAGCACGAAAATCAGCTGATATTCAGTCGCCGGAAATACACAATAAGGCTGAAATTTAGTTAGTGTAGGCCCGGGGTTATGTTTTGCTAGAAGCCAAATGACTCCGTGCTTACAGCAAATGATGTGTATACCTGTCAGCTTTTATGCGGACCTGGATCGGCAGGTGTGTATTCTCGACCTAAATTCATATGCCATTCTATTCCTGTAAATTGCTTCTGTCATAAATTGTCACTCATTTCGATGATCGTTACCGTGCAGGCTCTCAAACAACGTCACAAGTTCACAACTGCTGGCCAAGTTTGGACTGATTTTGATCGCGGTCCTTGTACGGTACATAGCTCTCTTTTATCCGAGTCTAATTCCTTTCCTTCGCAGACCGAGCTCCCGTGATTTCTAGTCACTTGATTAGGCCGAAGTTCACCGGTCAGGTTCATCAGCGAAGTTCATCAGTAATTTTGATTGAAAGTCGCGTACATGCGGTTTTGACAAGGGGATGGATGTAGGGTAGGAATTGGACTTGACATAGCAGGCAAAGAACTGAAATTCGTAAAGAGCGTCGTGATGATGATGTGTCCGTTTCGCGTGTGGGTCATTTCACAAAGTTGGCGCGCGATTTTTTGACGTTGTCCCTGTTGCGTCACTGAACGTGCACTATCTATTCTCCTTAAACATGTCTTCTGAATTAGCTTAGTGTTCAAGGAGAAGATTGACTTAATTCTTATTTAAAGGTGTAATGCATGATTGGTAAAGGTCACAAAACATCTCCCACACTTTGTCTGATTTAGCATGTACATGTAATGGTAAACCTGTGAAAACTTGAGCTCAATCGGACATCTGAGTCCAAAATGGCGAAAACGACTCTGGTTTTTTTTTTCTCGCCGAGACGTAGGCCCTACTACCTACCGTAGGCTATTTCTTGTAATGAACACAATTGTCTTTTGTTATACGGACAATAATTCTCCATTTTGTCAACAGTTGACGCACCATCTTCACTATCAAATTACTCTTTACCATCAGAAGGAAAGTTGTCATTTCAATTATACTGTATCATCCTATTGACTGATGACTTTTCAGATAGGCTTTTCAGAATTTCTACCAAAATCATTCTAATTTCGGAATTAATCAATCAATTAATTGTGGACCTCTCACATAAATATTACTTGCTACTGATACGGTCAATTTGTTTATAACCTCAGGGACTGTTGGCGAAATTCATAATTATCAAAATTATTTTTAGCCCTGTCGCTAGCCCCGCCTGACTAAATCGTAGGTGCTCCTCGGGGAATATGCCTAGCTCATCATGGTGGATTTTTTGTTGTAACTAGGCTAGTCATTGTAATCAAATTTACGCATTTACTAATGCATGGAAAGACTCAATGATTGATGTCATTGTTGTGATTGTGATATTCAAAATAAGAGTTTGGTCTTAAAATGATTTGGCGTGTATCAGCTCTTTAGACTATTTGGCCTTTACCGAACCTCGGCTTGGGCTCCGGCTCTGGCTTCGGCTCCATTTCTTACATCCATGTTAAAGTAACAGGTATCAAAAAAGATGTTTTGGTGTGCAGTTTCGAAGTAGGTACTCGAAGTAGGTATGTTTTGAACAGGAAAACGGAGCTTCAACCTCAGGGAAAATTCACAACCTGTATTTTCAGCTTGTAGATGACGGAGCCTAAGCCCAAGCATTGACTTGCATTGACTGGCCCGATTGGGGGTCGAACCCACCACCTCCTCCAGTACAGCACTTACACAAGTCAGTTAAGAATGATATTTACAAAGTATCTTGCTCAGGAACACAAGAATGACATCTCTGCGTGGCAGCTGAATCATACACACATCAAATAAGATCTTAACCATTTTAACCTTTGAGAAAGATCCTGCTAGGGTCAAAACGCATCAGGCCCTCCTAACTCCAAGCATTTTATAAATTTCAGGTCATTATTATTTTTGGCTGATGATCAGTTTGAAATAGTTTGTTACTTGTACCGAAGAACTTGACTTTGATGAAGCTGGTTATTAGAATGGCACAAAACTCCCAAATCATTATGCATAATGTCAGCCAATTTTCTGACAATCTGTGGCGATAATTTGGTTTTAACCAAGTTTCGGCAAGATCAGCCTCAATCTCAACCAGCTGAAGTAATTAAGTCAAAAGAGGAAACATTAATGCCCACATCCCGAGTTCTAATCCCTAAAAGATCCCAGTAACTTTTTCCTCTTCAGTTTCGTCTTCCCGTGAAGATAACCTAAATTCCCCCCTCCCCTTCTCCTCCTCCCCTCCTTCACGATCAGGTGTTTATTATCGCAGGACCTTGACGTTCTATTTCCTGTGTGGAAGTTCTCCAAACTCCACTCCTAATAACTCAACACAGGAAGATGGTGAGCTTTCATCGCCGCGACGAGGCATATACCTTGGGGTTTAAGGAGCAGACTAGCTCCCCCTTAAGCTATGACCGTTGCATCTGACTGCCTGTCGTGCAGTGTGCATGCACTCAACGCTCTTTCCCTAAGATTACAACTGTTTGGTTTGCATTTATGACTTAAGCCGGGCCCTGAGCGCCAACATACGAACGAGATTCCGAGGGGAAAGTTTGCTTAAATCTGTGTAATTTCCCCTGGGTTTGGGTTTGTGCAATACAACTTGATAACAACGTTTGTACTTTAGCGTATAAGATGAGTCACAACTTTGGATGAATCCCGGGAAGCGTCAGGGTTATATTTTGAGAAGTCCAAACTCGAAGAGCATGAGAGCCCAAACATGGCTTTGAGACAGAATTCTTTTTAAGGCAGCGCGTGATTGAAGGTAATTATTGAGGATTGCCCAATTCGGCCACTCATCCAGCTCATTATTGGCAAAGAAAATGATTAGGATGCTGTCAAATAATGAACCTATAGCTGACAGCTCGAATGATCAGTTCTAATTTGCACATCCTACAGGTGTGCATGCACGGTAAGAGACCCATGAACGGACCGGCACACGGAATGTAATTAGGAAGACTTATCTGCACCAGGCACGGCGAGTGCCGCTCACAAAGGAACTCAAATTAACCCTCTTTTTTTCTTTTGAGGATCAGAAGAACAATGATATGTCTTAATTAAGTGGGGACGTCCCCGTTGGATCATTGTCTAAGTTCTTGTCTTCGGAAAATGATCGCTGCTTTTAAAGGTAGTATCATACTTTGGTTTTTGTCAAAGAAATACAGATTCTTGGGCAAAAATATCGAGGAAGATACAGTAAAAGTAATCTGTGAAAATTTCGGTCCCATACGTTGCCCACTTTTTGAGAAAACAGCGAAAAACGGCCACAGTATTTCTTAAGTGTTTTTTCTCTTTTGTTATTTTTGATCTTTTAAAAGATCAAAAAGATTTTCGGTCGTTGTTTTACTAATTTCTGGATAAATACACCATTCCAGCACCATCTTCATACCCTGTAAGTTATACGTAAATCTGTGAACATTTCTGTTTTGGTCTCTTACCAAAGTATGATACAACCTTTAAGTTGATATACGCATAAATGTCAGCCGGAAACATTTCAAACTTTTACAAATAACCGATGTGAAATTTCGAGCAATTTGCCTAAGAATTGTCTTAGCTTATAGCCTTAGTTATGGTCTGAAATTCAGAACATAACATGAGGTTTGAGATTTTCTGTCTTTCCCTCTTTTTCTTGACATTAATTTTGTCCGTTCTGTTTTGTTTGTATGAGTCCCGCTATCATATAAGAACAAGAGATAGTCTTTGCCTTTAAACAGAGTGTACACTGTCAACATTTTCGGTAACTTCAATCTCGGTAACATGTTGCCCAGGTACCTTGTTGCTGAAAATGTTTTCAGTGTACACAGAGCAAAACAAATTGGGTAACACGTCGCAGCAACATCTCGGTAACATGTTGGCCCAAAATGTTGCTAGTGTACACAGGGCCCAAAGTCGTGTTGCCCAGGTGTGTTGCCCTAACTGGGCAACATGTTTCCGACAATATTACCGTGAAATTGTTGACAGTGTACACTCATGCTTTAAAAGTTGGACAACTTCGTCAGTAGTTTGCTATAAGGGCCCGGCCCTACCGAAGTATAAAGCGTATCGAACCCACTGTTGTCACGGTATGTAATTGCTACTGACGCGAAAAGGTGAGTGTCAGAGCACATTGAATGGTACAACAGGTGGGAACGGATACCGGACCGTATCATCAGTCATCATCAAATCTAGGCTAGGCTTAATTTCCAAGACGCTAGCCTAAAAATACGCAACCTTCAATGGCACGGAAGTGCATGTAACGTTAATTATCTTAGTCGAATTCGCTGCAATGCGGTTGACGTCATGGCATTTATTTCCCTAAAGAGTCTAATTTGTGGTGTTATTAAAAGATTCATACGCTCAGTTGTTGTCATAAGAGTATTTTTAAAGCAATTATCTGCACCTTTGCACCGTAAAGCAGAGCATACACTGTCAACATTGTCGGTAACATGTTCCCCAGTTAGGGCAACTCACCTGGGCAACACGACTTTGGGCCCTGTGTATACTAGCAACATTTGGCCAACATGTTAGCGAGATGTTGCTGTGACATGTTACCCTTCTCGTTTTGCTCTGTGTACACCGACAACATTTTCAGCTACAATGTACGTGTACCAGAGCAACATGTTACCGAGATCGTTACCGAAAATGTTGACAGTGTACACTATAAGTTTAATCGTATGCTCATCGAGGGTATGTGGACTCGACATCTAAAACCCTGTACACGGACTTCATTTTAACCGTAACATGTCACCGAAATGTTACAGCAATGCAAGTGAGAACTGTTGCTGTATCTTCCTTAATATTAATTGTGCCTATGAATCTGTATTTCTTTGACAACAAAGTATGAAATTACCTATTGAGACATCCAGATGAAAGCTCTGAGTTGTGGAAAATGCTATTGAAAATTGAACATATCCATCAATCGAGTTAAATCGGGAAAAGTAAGTTGTATATCCTTCTTTGACTTTTCTATAGTACGTAGGTAATTGTTGTTGTATTAAGATATAGCCTTACTTGGGGCCCGTTTGTTTAACGCACAAGATCACGGATTCTACTGCATAGTGCATGCACAGGACGTGGCTCCGCAGATCTGGGATCCTGCGCGTTAGACAAACAGGCCCTTGAATTTGGGTCTGAGTTTACCCGAACGTTAGAACCAATTTTGTCATACGTTCCAGTAAAATGAACTGGAAGATAAGTTTCCTCTGCCGTTTTGTCAGTTTCCTCCATGGAGTCTATCCAATGTAACATCCCTTCCGGAGACTCACATGTTGTTTGGATGGCAGTGCATTGAGCGATGAGTAGGCCCACACATTGAGCTTGGTTGTATGTTGTCATCAAGTTATTAAATGGGACTGCAATCAGGCGTTTTCATGTCTGTTTTATTTCCTGATCATTAAAGGGACTACTGTATCATACTTTGGTAGCATACCGAAACAGAAATCTTCACAGATTTACATATAACTAACAGGGTTTAAAGATGATGATGGTAGAAACATATACCATTAAAAAAGTTCTGCCTGAAATGCTATATTTATCGAGAAAAGAGTAAAACCAATGACCAAAAACAATTTTGATCTTTTAAAGATGAAAAATTACTGCGGAAGGACCTGAGAGATACTGTGGGCGTTTTTCGCTGTTTTCTCAAAATGTAGGCACCGTATGGGACTGGAAATTTTACAGACGACTGTTGCTGTATCCTTCTTGATATTTGTGCCCATGAATCTGCATTTCTTTGTAAAAAAAACCCCCAAAGTTTGATATTACCTTTAATGGAAGCACGTTGCTCATCATGCAACCGCCGTGCAGGGACAGACAGGGATGCCGTCATCACGTGCTTGCATGCCGTCTCGCTTATTGTCGGTTTATCAGTGGTCGTTGGGGGATTCTTCTTCCTATCGAGTACAGCGAAGTATAGATTTCTCAGATAACTGGATTTGCTGAAGATATGATCTTCCTCCATTATTTTCCATCCAACTGCATCGGACCTACACACGCGCCTTTTATGTCTCAGTCTCTCACAAGTTCCCAAAATACAATACTCTATGTATAAACCGTTGACGTTGAGCATTAAAGGTAATATCATGCTTTGGTTTTTCTCAACGAAATACAGAGTCATGGGCAAAAATATCAAGACAGATACAATAATAGTCACCTGTGAAAATGTCAGTCCCATACGTTGCTCACTTTTTGAGAAAACTGTGAAAAACGGCCACAATATTTCTTAAGTCTTTTCTCTTTTATTTTTGATCTTTAAAAAGATCAAAAAGATTTTCGGTCGTTTTTGACTAATTTCTGGATAAATACACCATTTCAGGCGGAAATATTTTAACGGTATGTTTCTACCAGCATCATCTTCATACCCTGTAAGTTATAGGTAAATCTGTGAACATTTCTGTTTTGGTTTGTTACCAATGTTGCGCATGCATGCTCTTTAAAAAGTGCTGCTCCATATATTTGTACTCATCCGTTGGCTACCGCTGTAACACTAAGATACCTTTGTGCCAATAAACTGGGGTTAAGATAGGACTTTAGTGTACAGTCGTAACATATATACGAGAAGATGAGTTTTTAGTTCGTCCCGGGAAACCGCTGTGTCGCATCAAAGGTGCCCGTTGGTGTTGACCCGTAAACTGATACTTATTTGTCATCCAGGTTTGATATCAAACATCTGTTGCGGCCTGTCCGATAATCGTCTTTTTCCGTTTCTTCTTCATTTGTGGCGTCATCATTTTGCGGCCAAGTTTATATCAGGCTCACATATCAGTTTCTGTATCTAGTACTGTTGCATTTATTGTGAATTTGTTTTTCTTTTCTTCAAAAATTTCCTTCATCATTGACTTGGCTTTACGACATACGATATGAGCTAGTGTACATATACAACGGGATCGGACCTTAGGGTGACAAGGTTTGCTATAAATTCGACCTTAGGGAGACACCGAACATTAAGGAGACATTTTGATGTCTCCCTAATGTTTTAGGTACCTTTTATAGACACATTTTTAACGTCCAATTTTTTTTATAGAAAATACAGAATGCTCTCAACAGCAACATATGTCAATTTCAAGTTCATTAGTTTGGAGGATGTTTAGAAATCAGTAAGTTAAGTTTAGTGCACAACCCTATGGGAAAGTCTCTGTAAGGTCCCATTTAGGATAAACAGTATGCATATACATGTATATGTAAGCATATACATTGATGAGATTCATCATAACCTATACCGAATCAGTTTGTTAGATTTTGATTCCACTGATCATTTTATTATAGGGCCCTATTGTCTTTTTTAATAGGTAGTGTATTCTCCTCACTAGTGAATGTCAGACAAACAAAAGCCAAACGAAACAAACATAAACTTGTACAAAAAAAATTGAATCATTAATATCTCGCGCATGCCCAGATTAAGCGTGTCTGCTGCCACCTAGTGGTCACCTACTAGAGCCCTTCGCGGTTAGCCCGGAAGTACAGTGTGCAGTGAAGGTATACGAGAACTGCATTGTGGGACAGTGTTGGCTAAAAAAGAAGAAGAAAGTTTGTGCACAAAATCCCCATAGGCCGACTATCCGCGTTATAGTGTGTATCACATCAGTTGCAGATGATGTGAGTTAGTGAATGGTTTCGCTTGCCTCATGACTTTCCATCGACCCTGAAACAATGACTGATGATCCATGTCATTTTTCATCCCCCGATGGAGTGAATTAAATAACTTTGCAAAGCAACCTGGATAGGGGGAAGGGGGAGAGATAGAGGGGAGGGGGGAAGGGTGAGGGCAGGGGGTACCGTGGGTAATCCATCGTCACAAGCTAGAATTCAAGCATGTAAGACACGGCCTGAGACACCCAAGCAACGCGTGTTTGCAAAGATACTGATGGAGAGGTAAGACTTAAAGGCAGCGTACAGGATTTGCAAGGCCTCCAAAAAAATAATTCAGTTTGAGACAGTAAACAGTGCAAACAGTCACCATGGGAAATCTTGGTTCATCAGATGTTAGGTTTTTCAAGGATATCAAGATTTAGTGTCTTTTCCAAAGTTCTTCCGAATGATTTTTGGAACCGTAACATAAAGGACACCCTCACTTGAGTTGTTTTAGTTATCCCCTTTCACTCAAGGTATGAAGATGGTGCTGGTAGAAACATACCGATTTCCACCTGAAATGCTGTATTTATCCAGAACTAGTAAAACAAAAACCGAAAACAGTTTTGATCTCGCTCGGGGTAAGATCAAAAACATTCTTCATGTTTTATACTGAGAAAAATTGAGTCGGGGATTCGCTATTTTCTCGTGACTCAGTCAGATGTCCGATTGAGCTCAAATTTTTCACAGGTTTATTATTGCATGTACGTGTTTGATCAGACAAAGAATGAGTGCTGTTCTGTGACCTTTACCAATCATGTATTATACCTTTAACTGAAAGAGGAGGGGGCAGTAAGTTTGGAGGACGTTCCGTAAACTACCCCCGCAGTACCTCGAGGCTTGAGGGTAGGGAGGTAGCACATCAATTATCAGGGACGTGTAGATATGAGCACTTAATTAGTAGAATACGAGAATGGGTATTATAAATAAGCCTGGACATTATGCCAATACCATTGCCCCGTGCGGTAAGTTGCAGTATTTTAAGACTTTCTCATGTTGAGTCCGGAAGTGTGCGGTGGATGTATGTGCAGCAATGCATGACGGGACAGTTTGGGCTTAGTTCTACACGTGACGACATCTCACCATCGGGTTAACCGTAAGTGGGCCAATGCGAAGGGAGGGTCGACATGGTGCATGCATTCAACAACTAAGTTAGGATATTTTATTTACAAATATAGAGCGAATATTGGTCTAAAGGTAACACCATACTTTAGTTTTTGTCAAAGAAAAACAGATTCATGGGCAAAAATATCACTTTTATAAAAATATGCCCACTTTTTGAGAAAACAGTGAAAAACAGCCTCAGTATTTCTGAAGTCTTTTCTCTTTTGTTCACTGATTTTACTCTTTTCTGGATAATAAAGCATTTCCAGGCAGAAAAAAAATAACAGTATGTTTCTTCCATCACCATCTTTATACCCTTTATTAAAAAGTTATAGGTAAATCTGTGAAGATTTTTTTCTTTTGGTATGATGCTACGTTTAAGGCCTAAAAAGAAGATGGCAAATCCAAGAAAAGAAGGGAAAATGAGGTGCCTGCGTCAAAGAAAACAAATTTCCATGACTAATCGGGCGAAAATCGAACCCGCGACCTCCTTATACCAATGCGTGAAAAAGCGATTGTACACTGGTGACCCGTTGATTAAGTTGCGTTAAATTCGTCCCTTGAAAACCAAAAACTCGCACAGTTATTTACAGCCACATTTTACAAGTACGATCGGTACTCTAATTAGAATAACTTTTCCCGATTGAAACTGGAGTAGGTCTTGCAACAGCTGAAATTCTTCACAACGTGATTGTCAGTCTTTACGGCAGTCCTGCCCTTTTTTTTTCGTCGAGCTGTTTTGTAAAATCATTGTGTACAGCAGCAATTTTTAATCATGATATCTGATCTTGTAAAATTCCATTAGCCTCTGACCAATCCAAATAAGATTTATTCAAGTTGAATCTTGTTGCGCCATGGAAATGACGAACCGTCAGCCACCGCCGCGCACAATTCTCATGGGTCCTTAAAAACATATTTTCGACGCGTTGAGCAATACTGTCATGCATGGATACCGTTACTATGGGAACGGAGGAGTCTCTACCCACTACGTTTCCCCGTCCAGGGTTATTTTCGGGGGACTGATTTTGGTCTGTGAGCATAGCGGGCAGGCCGGGGGCGCCCGGGGGATAAACTAGGTGGAGCTTGTGGGGTTGTGTCATATCCAGAGAGAGCTGTGTGTCTTGAAATTACGGTATAGGAAAAACATACACTGTATATGGTCTATTTGCAGTTCTATTTCTGTCCAAGAGATTCGCAAGAGTTGTTTTTCTAGTCTTAGACGCTTTATGGGATGTCCTGGCTTAGCTTTCCGCATTTTAGTCCGTGTTTAATTCTCATCATGATAGCGAAATAGCTTGTGCCTATACCTAGAAGTCGAGACTATGAGAAAGAACGTTTGATTCTATAAGTGGTGGGTGAACTTTTCAGATTTCGATTACATACGTAGATAATGTCGCGCCCTATTTGGTGTACATTGCATGGATATAAACCTTACTGATTGGTAAAATTGGTACAGCTGATAATGCATGGTCGAGAGTTGGCAAGAACTCTTGTAATGCATCACGGGAAATGGGAAGAGAAAAGCTAATTTCATACAGCTCTTAGCACAAAAATTCGCTAAGCATGACATTTCTGAATTAACAACCAAAAATGTCCATGTGCTGTGTATCACTTGTGATTGTTCTTTGGCTGTTGTTCGCTGACCTCGAATATCAAATCGAATTTTCAATGGTGGTTTGTTTTTATTGGACAAGCCATTTTTGTGCTAAGCAATTTTTTGTGTGCTAAGCAGATCTATGAAATTGGCCCCTTGTGGACATTTTAATGGTTTAACGCCATTCGTTTCGCTATGATATTCATGTTAAACATCGTGGTCTGTGTACGGTATATAGGGTAATGTTAAAGGCGATTTGATCATCTCTCCCTGATGAGTTTCAATAATATACTTCTCTATACTGTTTGGTTTTTGACTCATAATCCTACCGAATGTCGTTTCCCATAATATCCACCAAGCTGGCAAGCTCGGGCCCTTGTGGCGGTATCCTGTGCTACCCATAACGAATGTCGTAAATTTAGCTACACCGTTGACAAGTCTATACCGGCCTAGCCCGTTATAGAACCCCGATTGAGCCAAACTTTAGACCGCTCGGTCGTGGCTGTCTATGATCAAGTGAAAATTGCTAAATATCAGTTGATGGTTTTACGGTTTTGCTCGAAAAAAACTGAACTTCATAAATTTGGGCGTCATGATTATACATAGGGGGGGAGTGCTGGAGGTGTCTGGTAGGTCAGGAAAGTATTACTTAACCACTCTATTAAATACCATAAATCGCGATGTCTGCTGGTGGAGGTGATGGTCAACACAGTCTTAAAATAGTTGGTCAACACACCAAACTGCTTATCCGGACGTAATGGGTCAATCTTTATTGATCTAAGCTTGGACATGCAGGTTCGCGTGAGAATTCCTGAAAAAGTTACAGTACCTGTGGTATAACTGACGAAGTTTGGTTCAAGAATATTGACCAGCTGAGGGCGCTTTGTCGACGCCATGTTTGATGAACATTTCACTTTGAAAGTGGCCGGAAAAGTTGACATGACCACTGTACAATTAAAGGTAATGTCATACTTTGGCGGGAAACGAAAACAGAAATGTTCACAGATTAACGTACAACTTACAGAGTGTAAAGATAGACATGCTAGAAGCATACTGTTAAAATTGTTTGCGCCTGAAATGTTGTAATTATAAAGAAATGAGTAAACCAAAAGACCGAAGACTGGAGACGCTATTGGTCATTATAATAACAAATGACGTTACTCCTACAACGTACGTCTGTTGCCATCTTGGTTCCCATGCAAACTCTTCCGATTTGCTTAAAGTTTCGTTTCCCTTTTTCGAATTCCCTTGAACGTCACTTTACAAAACGTATCCACGTTGACTGGTAGGCCTAATGCCTCATTTCGGCAGATTACAGTCATACATGAGTGAAGACCACTCTATCCCCACCCTGGGGACTCATCTACAAAAGCCAGTCTCTCAGTTACTGTCCTGATTACTGTCCGCGGGCAATATACCCCTAACCTTAAGTGGCAGAAAAGTGTTGCCCTGCGGTGGCTATAGCATCGGGCCCGTGGAAATTGGGTAAATTTCTCGACAGACCGTAAAATTGAGGCCTTGGATTATCTGTTGATAGACACGAGAGACGGGTAAGGTGCTCAGTCCTCGAAAAGACGGTTATCAAAATGAAGGTACGTACGTGATTCATGTTCGTGTTTTACTGGCGTTAGATGCGACTTCTGCAAACCTACTTCCTGACGTTTCTTCCATGCGTTATCGCATTTACGGTCAGGGACGTTCTGAATTCGATTTACACTCCGTAGACTGCTTGTCCAAACAGGTTATAACTATCAATTAACGGCTATAAGTGGCTATCGAAGGACATCAATACTCAACAATATCACCTACAACAGGCCAATTCTATTATAGTTAAAGGTGCTGTCATACTTTGATGGGCAAGACAGAAATGTTCACAGATTACTTACATGGTATAAAGATGTTGATGGTAGAAACACACCGTTGAAATGTTTCTGCCTGAAATGCTGTATTTTTCCAGAAAAGAGTAAAACCAATTGACCAAAAAACACTATTTTGATCATGTCAGGAAGATCAAAACTTTTGAATAGATTTTAAAATACTGTGAGTGTTTTTTAATATTTTCTCAAAAAGTGGGCATCGTATGATGGGACTGAAATTTTCACAGATGACTGTTACTGTATCTTTCTTGATATTTTTGTCCACGAATCTGTATTTCTTTAACAAAAAACAAAGTATGAAATTACTTTTAAAAACCAGAGTATAAAGTTTTTACGATTGTAGAATTTTAAGACGTATAGCATCTTGAAACATTTCTATGCTCCGCCTGCAGCCATCCATTTAGCTTGTGCTTTTCCGTGACATTATGTTCGATGTCTTTGTTAACCGCATGATCTAAACTAAGACATCACGCTGCGGGCTAAAGGGTATAAATACACTCAAGATTGATTAAAATAAACCTGTTTGGAAGAGTAGAAGGTTGTATGGGTAGAGGATATTAGTTTTGCACATGGTAGAAAGTGTGACGGGACAGAACATAGAAGTCATTCTGAATCATCACTTAAACATCTCCGGATTTTCCTGGGGTCGTATTAGAGGAGAGATATAGCATCCTGAATGTCACGATTGGACCATTGGGAAGCTCATTTAATTGCAACCCAATTTCTGAGACAATTGAGCTATATTTGTAGTGTTTATAACTCTATGGTTAAGTCATGTGTTGCTAAGTAGAGTTAGCTCAGATCATCAATAATAACCACAAGGGAGAAGGGCTGGTTAATTTTAAGTCATTGAAAAGTGAACAAAGAAAAATTGACTGGAGCGTGATTCAGACCATTGACCTCCGGAATACCGTACCGGTGCTCTTGCTAACTGGGCTATCACGCCCTATGTTGGTGATGTCCCAAATAGTCAATTATCTTTGTTCGTTTGGCAGTCAGAAGCCATGAAACCATTCACATACCGCTATGTCCCAAGGATTATTAAGATATTACGCACATCGTTTATAGCAATGCTGCAACCTGAGAAACAGTACATGGGGGATCACTCAAAGGGGATAGCTCGCCGTTTATATCTACATCTTCGCTGCCTCGAAATCAGCGAAGGTGCTGAGAAGCGTGAGCAGGAGTTGATTTCACGAAGCCCTACGATCGATCGTAATTCGAGTTACGAAGGATAACCCATCGTAGGAGGCCTATCCTAAGTAGGACTGCAATGCATCATAGGTCCTACGATTGATAGTAAGTTACGATGAGTTTGGTGAAATTTACCCCAGATCAAATAACAGTAATACCAAGGATTGTCACCACTGGACCCAGTTGCACGGCACGTGACTGGAGCCAATCGGACTCCTGGTGGCAGCAGACACGCATTAATATCAGTCCATACACGGGTTTATACTTCGAAAAAAGCGCATGCGTGATAGTGCCTCTTTTTGAAGTCGCCATCAAAACCGCCGAAGTGTAAACCCGTGTATTGTCTTCGACAATGGACGGGCTTACACTTCGGAAAGTGCGCATGAGTGGAAGTGCCTCGTTTTGAAGTTGCGATCAAAATCTAAGATGGCCGCCATGGTGTAAACCCGTATTTTGCTCTCAACGTTTTAATGGTTTTCTTCACTATTTTTTTCAGACTTGTGAAAACCAGGGTATTTTAATGCAAGTTGAGGTAAAACGTGTGCAGGGCATAGATAAAGGTAGCGCTTTCACATCCCAATCCTGTGGGCAGCTTGAAGATGGCCACAGCTGACGGTGACAAAATGACTCACCTCATAAAGACAAACGCTGACAGTCTTGCAATAACATCCTCAGGTAAACGAAAAATCTTCTAATTTCACGCTCGTATAAAATGTTCAAAACAAGACTGTCCCCCTCCATGCACCCCCTGTGGGCTCAGACCAAACCAAGGAAACTTGGCCTACATCTTGGGCAAGGAGAGATCGAGTCAGTGGCCAGACCTCTTGTCCTGCTTATTATCTGTCCCATCAATCAAGTTCGCGGTCATTCACGCCCATCTGTGATGGTTTTCATTAGTTCTTGTCACGCTTGGTCAGTTCCCGTCTCCTGGTCCCCGGCGCCTGCTTCGATCCCCGGGGCGCGTATAGCGTTTTCACCGGGAGAAGTGCAGGACCAAGACCGTGGAAGAACGTGTTTGTGGTCACAACATTTTGTGCGTTTCAGACGTTCAAATAGTGTTTTTATTTGTTCGAATACAAAGACCATTAGGCCTAGGACTATACATTGTGAATGTCTGTGAGCATGCCGTATATGCAGCATTGGGAATCTTGATTTTGACAGATAAGATATTATTACCCATACCGATTGTAATTTCACTGTTTGCTAGTGCCCTATTAAAAAAAAAAACTAGTGCGTCCTGTGTGTATTAGAAAGATTGACCCCAGTTACAACACCAAGAAAGTGGGACATGCCGAAAATAACACGCTCAAAAGATTCGTTTATATCGAAGTTTCCCCATGCAAGCGTATTTGCCACAGCATAATAAAAAAAACCCGATAATGCTAAATGTAATTATAGTTTGAGCCTTTGAGAAAGATCCTGCTAGGATCGAAATGCGTCAGGCCCTCCTAACTTTAAGCATTTGATATATTTCAGGTCATTTTGGCTGATGAGCAGTTTGCAGCAGTTTATTACTTGTTTTGTAATTATATTTAATATTACCGTGGTGTTTTATACAACAAAATAAGATTCTCCATACTTTCATTTGTGATAAAACTTTGGATGCAAGACAAATTTCTTTCCCTCTACAAAATGATAAGAATAACAGTTGTCAAAAGACGTTTGTTTTGTTAAGAAACCCAACCGATTATTATATAATGCTGGTTCACCATACGCGGTATTTTTGAACGCATGAGGGCGCTGTTATAGGTGTACAACTTTATTTACTTCCGGGGGTACGGTCCGGTTAATTGTCAATTGAGCAAAGGTCATTTACGGACAATTGTGTCTTTTGGGATACGATAGAAGTGTATATTTTTACTACGACATGTACGAGTTGTATTCTGACACAGCGGTACACAAGAACAAGGCATTGTCAAATGACCCCCGGAAGTAATTCGAAGCGCCCTCAAACGTTCAAAAATACCGCGCATTACCACCGGAAATGCTTCACACATCTCGCCAAAACATACATCCTTCTGGGTATTGTGTTATTGCACTGGCGCTATTGGTGTGTCTAGCCTTGGCCTTGGTCGCTAGAATTAGCCGGATTACCACCCGATGTCATCAGTGCAACCCCCAAAAGATAGAATATGTAACTCGAACTCTAAATGCAAACGAGTGAAAAGCCACTCTTTGAAGAGCCATAATTATGAGGGACAACTCTTTTTCGAGTTTTGTTATACTCTTTTGGAGTGAAGTTTGCATCGTTTTAAGTGTTGTTTTTTTTCATTCTGGCCCAAAATAATATCCACCACCCTTTTTCAAGAGCCATATGAGGTACAACTTGATTTTGAACGAGTGGTATTTTTCACTCTTTTGCATTTAGAGAGAGAGTTATTCCATCGCTACTGCCTTTATAGGTTAGACCCTAAATGCATTTCCACGCTCGGTCTTGCTTTCCAGGGTACGGGTGTGGACCCTCGAGCCACAGGCCTAAGCAGGGAGGGAGGAACGGGGCTAGGGGACCAACCCCACAGTGCCACCCTTCCATGTACCGTTGTATCACGCCGTGTCCAAGCTTGTATACAATAATCCAAAATGCCGCCTAGGTGCTGGGCGGCTGTTATGGGTACAACGAAATTACATATGCGTGTCTCGCACTATAAACACGGATTGAGCCGGGGACCTGTTCCAGAAATTTATGATTGCTAAGTCCACTTAATCCCCCGTTTACCGGTCTGTCCCCGTGATTTATTTCTGACAAAGTGGAATCATGGATTCTTTGACACGAAACAGTCGGGGAAGGGGCGAAGTCAAAGTCGCCATAATTAACCTATATCAAGGATATTTTCATTTTCGCACATAATAAGGCTTTTGTCACGGGCTTTACTCACAGTAACAGTCGCCATTTTTAAAGGTGTGCAAGCAAGGTTTCGGTTTCATTGAAACTGAGTTAAATTGAGAAGAGTCATATTCATTGCGTTAGACAATGCGATGTTCAAGACCCAAGCAAAGGTAACTTCATAACGACGTGAGCCAAATTTATAAATTTCCAGCATCCCTGCAAAACGTTTGTGCCGCTGGCTAGCGTTCTGGCTAGGTACTGTCCTTCTTTGGTAGCATACCGAAAAAGAAATCTCCACAGGTTAACCTATAAAAAGCACGTTGAAATTCGTCTTCCTGAAATGCTGTATTTATCCAGGTATGAGTCAAAACATTGACCAAAAACAATTTTGTTCTTCGGAAGATAAAAAAATAACGGTGAAAAGATTTTAAAAGTTCCGTGGGCGATTTTCACTGTTTTCTCCAAAAAGTTGGCACCGTATGGGACTGGGAATTTCATAGATGACTGTTACTGTATCTCTCTAGATATTTTTTCCCACGAATCTGCATCTTCCTTGACAAAAACCAAACTATGAAATTATGTTAAACTAAGTTAGAAAAATTGAGTTTTCATATATCAGTTCACTTCTGTAGGACTACAAACTTTTCAGTGCCTTTACAATAGATTGCTTCACTGCATTGCAAAGACATAATACGTGAAGATGAAAAATTCTCACCTACTTTTAAAGGGTGTGTACACCATTGGTAAAAGTCACAGAACAACACACACAGTTTGTTTAATCCAGCATGTACATGAAATCATAATCCTGAGAAAATTTGACCTCAATCGGACATCTGAGTCACGAAGAAAATAGCAAAAACCCGACTCAAATTTTTCTTATCAAACATAAAGAATGGTTTTGATCTTACCCCGAGATCAAAACTGTTTTCTGTCTTTGTTTGACTACCGTTTCTGGATAAATATACCATTTCAGGCGGAAATATTTTAACGGTATGTTTCTACCAGCAATATCTCATACCCTGAAAACTTATGTAAATCTGTGAACATTTCTGTTTGGATATGTTACCAATCCTGTACTATACCTTTAAAAGTAGACATTAATCACCATGTAATCCGTCTATGCATGGTCTGAAGTTAACGAAGTTAACTATAGTTTGACACATATCGTTCAGTTGCCACTCCAACCAATGAGCAAGTTTGTTTAAAGGTTCATTATGTGTCACCAACAAGTAGTGGTCCATTTCAGTTTCTGAAAATGCTCCTGGAGCAAAAGATGATCTAGCATCCTGGTCTGGTACCCTGTTGCAAAGAAACCGAGTATACCGATGGTTGTGTAACCAGCGCCACTGTGTCTTGACTTCCCAAAACATCTGCTTGCAATCCGACCGAAATATCCAACGGTTGAATCCGACCGGATCGACACCAACGCGCCGCCATGCTAGGGCTCCCAGGATTACCGCTGAACAATTCACCAAATCCGGTATTTCCGGAGTAGACCTACCAGCCGGGACCGGTCGGTCGACCGGCCGGCCCGTCTGTCCCCTTGCAGCTGTCCAGTTCGTGCGCTCGGCTATGCAGGATCCGTTCCTTAATCCGTACGGATGTCCGGGCGTCGCTTATCGTTATCCGGTCAGAATTCATCAAAATCTCAGTTGGTAACGGGACAAAACTGGTGCGTTTTTGTTGATGAACTGTCAAATTTTGTGACATATATTCTTGACAGTCTTTTATTGTCCATTTGTCTTAATAAAAAAATAACGAAAAACAGAGGCTCAGGCTATTTATGGTACGTTTTAAGTCGATCGCCACAAGATCATGCTCCATCATGCTCGAATCATTTATTACGCCACGGTAAATTCTCCTTACGAATTTCTACAATCTTTTCAAATTTTGCCATTTATTAACCTACACGAAATACAGTCAAAGAAGTTTCAGTTGATTTCAGTTGACTTTTTTGAAATTTTGAAGAGCTACGTTCAACACGCTTTAATCATGGTGGGTCGTGTGCATGTTCGTACCAGTGAGTTAAATTTTGATTGCTGCTATGAAAATCAGCTGGTTTGTGTTTTTGTGAGGATGTCAGCGTGCCAGAAGGAATTAGTATTTTTCACAAAAATATTGTGGTTTAAGTATAAACTTCGTAAACCAGTTCGATTTGGGGCCGAATATTAACATGGATGATGTTGGTCCTTAATACCAATCTTATACACCACAAGGGGTCGATTTCACGAAGCCCTACGATTGATCGTAACTCAACTTACGAAGGATAATCCATCGTATCCTACTATCCTACGTAGTATTGTGGGGCTACAATGCATCATACGGCTTACGATTGATAGTAAGTTACGATGAGTTTGTGAAATCGACAACAGCAACGACAAATCTTCCATCTTTTTAAAAGACTTGCAGACGTTCATGCATTAGATGGATGGAATGGTCAACTCCGATCCTAACAATGTTCAGTTTGTGATAGACAATGATATGCGTGTGGTCCTTATATTGAATAACGGCCTTTTCGAAACGGAGGCTCAGGCTCAGGCTCCGTCATGATATGCTGGAGCTGAACTCTGTTTTTCATCATTTCGAACCATAGAATCTACTTCCGAACCGCAGCCAAAAGCCTCTTTTTGATACCTGTTATTTTAGAATAGTTTCACGAAATGGTGCCGGAGCCTGAGCTTGAGCCTAAGCCTTCGTTTCGAAAAGGCCCTATGAACCAATTTCGCCCTTTTTTTCGCAAGACAGCTTCCTGGCCCATTTTGGACAAATATTAATGCCTCACAATGTAGTCGGCCAGGTCTTGGCTTCCAGCCCAGGTTTCTGCCTCGATATGTGCTCCATCAAAGGTTTCCAATAGACACCCTACTTGGAATGCCCCATGTAAGGGAAATACGGTATCACCTTTCCAACAAGCTACTATCAAGCCTGCCTTAATTAATTTAGTATTTCCCCTATAGACTATCACCCCCGATATACGTATCGAATGGTCTGTACAGTTTTATTTTGGCATCCGTGGCCCCTATATCCTCAATCTTGGGTGACGTATCATTGGTTCTGGTATAGGCCTACTTATCTGGGTCTATCGATATGGTATAACTGCGAAGGGATGCACATCCGTGCTATATGTAGGGTTCCCGGCCGTCTCTGCATCTGTCATCACCACAGGTATCGTACTGCATAGGCCACAGTGCGACCTATCACACTTGTAAGTGTTAATCTTCTAATCCCGAACATTCGGTCCGTTGCAGACATTTAAGATCTTCTCTCTGGCGCCTCCAACGACAGGTGCGCGCGTGCGTGCGTGCCTTTCCTCTCTCTACTGGTCGTTATACCATACCCTACACGAGGAACCTACCACGTGCTCGCAGATTCAGGCTCTGATTGGTCAGTTGCTTGCTGACGTCACCCTTGATAATTCACCATGGCGACATGCTTCAAGACACACCCAATTATTGACTTCATTGATGGCCGTTGGCAGAAAACATGGATTAATAATTATTTTCACTCATACGAGTCATCGCAGTTTATGTGGAAATCCTGGTAGTTTCTGGAATAGAAATGCATTTATAGCGCGATGACCTACCATAGAAGAAACTATTTTGATCGCTGATAGAGAAAACTATTTGACCAATGTTAGAAGAAACTATTTGACAGATGATTGATGAAACTACATATATTTCACCGGTGATAGAAGAAACTATTTGACCGATAATAGAAGAATCTATTTGACAGATGATAGAAGAAACTATTGGACCGATGATACAAGAAAAGTATTTGACAGATAATAGAAGAAACTATTTGATCGATGATATGAATCTATTTGACCGATGACAGAAAAAAATATTTGACCGATGATAGAAGAAACTATTTGATCGGTGATAGAATGAACTATTTGACCGGTGATAGAAGAAACTATTGACCATAGAGGAAAATATCCGTTCTCCGATCATGGCCGAACCGTCCTCCACGGCCCGACCGAAAGAATAATCGTAGAGAGAGAAATAAACCAAGCATTTTTCCACATTCTATAGGAGCGATCAAGCCGTTCAACCTATCAACGGCTTCGTAATTGCTGTATTTCTGGTCAAAGGAGGGCGCTCTTCGGTGCCATATTTGGCAATAAGTTATATCAAAATAATAAAAATGTCATAATGCATGACATGCCTTATTTCTTTGCAAAAATAACTGCAAACATGTTCTTTATTATGTTGATTATTATCTATTACAACCATATTGATTGTATCTTACAAGAGCCCCGCGAAAAATTGTTGTGTAAGTTGTAGCCAATCGGAAGCCGTGGATTTTTTTCGCAAAGTCTCATGGGATCGTGTTGGTCAAACTGTACAATATGTTATTGCTGTCCGTCTGATTATCAAGCACAACACATGGCTCATACTGGTTATAGGTCTGGTCCCCTGACGCCATTGTCATCCTCGTCACGGGAAGTGATCCTGACGCATGAACTTCCCCCCTTTTGACAGTCTGCATAAAATCAGCATGCGTCAACTTTAACTGTTTGGTCAAATTCAAACACTTAATTAAAAAAGAACAAATTGAGAAAGAACAGTAGTTGTTCCCGCCCTTTTATTTTTCTTCGCCCAACTTTCCTCACTTGCATTCGCGTGTTTCCTTCTAGAAGAGGTACTTGTCAACTAAATGATGACGTTTTTACTAAAACTATTTTTAAAGCTCCTCATCTTTGAAAACAACTTTGTAAAGTAATTGTCAACGACGACAGTGTTAAAAAAAAAGTTATTCAAAAATTTGAAAGTAAAACAACTGCAGTGATCGCACAATAGACCTTGTTTTGACAACGGCCTGGAGGTATTACAGAGAAAGTGTTGTATCAAAGGTTGTACAGATAGGGATAGGCACAAATAGCATTACTAAGAAGACACATCCTGTACGTGTAGTAGCAGCAGTGATTTGCGCACAAGCAGGCGTTACTGTGCCCTCTGCGCAGGCCCTGGGTTGCCTGCAGTCTATTGGGTTTTTTTGCTCAATGTATAGGCAGTTATTTGAGGTAGTATGTCTAAGCAGGCAAGCACAGATACACTTAAGCTCGACCGGGAGCTAATTTGGAATATACCCCCAGCTCGCAATATTTAGGAAATAACTGATAGCATTCTTGTACAAGTGAGTATAATCTTTTCAGTTTTTGTGTAAGAGTTTCGGTGTTGTGTTTTGTGGTTGACTGTTAAATCGCTCTGTCTTTTATAAGCGCTTTGAATGCTTTTCGCACAAAGGAGGTCGAATTTTATTTCGAATGAATGACGTGAAAAAGGTTATCGGTATAGTGGGCCTTCTCGATAGTACTCTACAAAATTCATCAAAATTACGACTATCGCATTTCGAAGGAATATCATAACCGTATTCTTCCCTGATTTTCATAAACATCCCAAACTCTAACTCGGGTTTGAGATAATACCAACGGTCCTTCTCAGAACTACACACTCTCACGGAAGAGATTACATGGTGTCACCGCAAACCTACCTTTTTTTTAGTGCTTCCATGCAACGTGCATAGCTTCAAGTCTTATTTTTCAAACTCGGGTTGTTTGGCTGCCGGTGATTTTCGTCACAACGCCGGCACACGAGGCGCGCTCGGCCCGGTCACGGCGAGGACTGAGGAGCCCTCTGTGTTCAACTGAAGAAACTGACCCACGGGGGAGGCAACACGGATTGAATGTGACACTTCTTGCAAAGATGTTTTTAACACTGTCATCGTTTGGGTTTAGAGACCAATCCCTTGTTTGAAGCACCGTAAAGGATGCTGAGTGATGCACGTCTCCTCTCCTTAACTTCCGCCGACTGAACCTCGTCCAGACCAGGGTCTTTCTTGGTGTTTTCTTTTTTTGGTCGAGTAATCTAACTGTGCTGATTATTTCATGCCCTTAAGTATCATCGGTATCGGGACAAGACAGGCTTTATTCTAGCCCTCCAACTAGCCAGGAGTAGGTAAAGGGCCATTTCACCTCGGCTAATCCCCTTTCCTCACACTACCCTCTGATAACATGATCGTGTCTGGTGCTCCTTCTCAGACGGGGCCGTCCGAGAGGGTATATTTGGCGTGGCCGCGCTCGCCTCGGTCTAGTCTTGGTCTTAACCGATTTACCGTGCCAATTAGTGCGCTTGTGTTTTCTCGTGCTTTATAACGGCTTGCAAAACACTCCGGCCGTCATTAGTACCGTAATATGATACGTGTTAACCAATTTGGCAACGGTGTCTCCTTGTTGTCATAGTGTTGTCGATATTATGTTCTTAACAACTTACATGTGAACTTCAAGTCTTCAACGTATACGGCGCTAACACAGAAATCAACGTAAGGTTTCACTTTGGCATTTTGTTTGGTGTAGAAGGGTTATAATTTAAAAAGGACGTCTGGAGATCGAAAAAAAAAACTTAATCAATTTATTCTGACATGACTGTTTTGACTAATTTTTGTTTCCATTATTTCTTCTTCTTTTCCCAGTTGTTTGCCACGCGCAGAGATCTACCACAATGAAGCCGTCTATTCCGAGGTATATTAATCTGGTCGCGGTATTGTTATCGTGCGTTAGTGTGAGCAGCGTGTTATCGCAGAGACATTTGCCCGGCTCTCGTGCCGGTATCCCGGGCGGGCCCTTGTGCGCGGCCACAGCCTGCACGTACACGGTGGACATCGGTCTAGCGGACTGCAACGGCCGCCAGCTGACCTGCTTACCGTTGTCTTTTAACCAAGCAGTCACCCTGGACATGGGACAGAACAGCATCCATCGACTGCACAGGTCAATGTTGACTGGCTACCTGAGGCTGCGAGCGCTGGATCTCTCCAACAATGTGATTAACTCCATCGAGGACAATGCGTTTTCCTCACTCGGGACTCTCACAACGTTAACCTTGAGTTTTAACCAGATTACCCGGATCGGAGTCGGTACACTCTCCGGTCTGAGGGGCATACAGAACCTCCACCTGCAAGGCAACGGGATCGTGTCCATACACACTAAGGCCTTCGACGGCCTGACGACGCTGCAGGACCTGAACCTGGCCGGAAACCGGCTGGCGACGCTGCCGAACTCCGTCTTCGGCTCTCTGTTCAACCTGCGGCGGCTCATGCTGCAGGAGAACCAGCTCAGCAACTCCAATCGCTTCCTGGATGGACTGCGGAGCCTGATCGAGCTGGACCTCGACGGGAATCGCTTCACGAGGCTACCGGACCTCAGCGGCATGCGAATGCTCGGCGACCTCGAGATAACGGACTCTAGCATCCAGCACATCCAGAACGACTCCTTCTCCGGCTGCGGACGAGTGAAGGAACTGATACTGGCCAGTAATTCCATACACACGATTGAAATCGGTGGATTTAACGGTTTGCACGATCTGACAGACCTCCATCTGTCGGCAAACGCTTTGAAGACCCTTCCGGAAAAGGTCTTCAGTAAAATGGTATTCCTGGAGCGTCTATTCCTGCAGAATAACATGCTGACATCATTAAAGAGCAGCCATTTTGAGACGTTGACTAGATTGCTGGTGTTGTCTGTCAGTGGCAATCAGTTATCAGTCTTTCCTCCTCTCCCGGCCAGTAGATCTCTCAGTACCTTGGATCTTACCTCCAACAGCCTGACGACGTTCACCAAGGACGTCCTTCACGGCTTCCCGGTCTTGAATCGCCTCCTCCTGCTTCACAACCCGCTACAGTGCGACTGTCGACTGCTCGGCCTCCGCCAGTGGTTCATCAACAGCGGGCTGCGGCACCGCAGCAACGAGATCCCCATGTGCGACTCACCGACGGAGCTGAGCAGGACGCGACTCACCGCGGCGTCTCCCTCCGGAATGATCTGCACGCCGCCGTCGGTGTGGTCCCGTGTGACCACGGTCAGGGGCCTGGAAGGTCAAAACATCTCCTTGGACTGCAGCGGGACGGGCGGTTTCCCGTCCCCTTTCATCACCTGGAGAGCGCCCAACAACGAGGAGCTCCTGCCTGATGTTCTATCGGGGAGATACCTCGTCACAGACGACGGCCCTATGGTGATCTTCAAAGCTAGGATGGCCGACTCAGGACTCTTCACCTGCGTCGGATCTAACCCAGCCGGTACGGCCACCGCTGCAGTTGCTTTGAGAGTAAGCAAGAATCCCAAAATTCCCGTGACTGGTCCACCTGTAACGGCTGTTGTTGTCGAAGGTACGGCAGTCACAGCACATCGACAGACAGTCACAACGTACGTAGACCTGATAACACCTCCGGGGCTGCCCTCGGACGAAGGTGACATCGGATCGCGGAGGCCTGGGTGGGAAAACAGCCCCAGACTGCCTGGCAATAATCCACATATCCACGACGAGGATCTGTACTGGGATGAGCCCCCGTGCGGAACGCATCCCACCAAGGTAGCCGCCGGCATCTTCCTCACCTTCTTCCTGACCTGCATCCTCTGCACCATCTTCTACTGGTCTTGGTACCATCGCCTCCTGCCCACGTTCGTCGGGCGCTCCGTGAACCTACAGTCGCTCAAGAGCGGGCGGCTGTCGCGGAACGTTGTGCCCATGCGGTCTCGAGCGGCAACGGCCTACAATCAGATGCACAGCGAAGGCGTCTACCTGCGACCGAACTCGTACAGCGGAAGCGAGCAGTCGTACAGCACCTCCGGCAGCTTCGAGCAGGACAACCGGTACGTGATCACCGAGAGCATCGTGGATCCGGAGAATGTCATACGTCGGCAGCACATGCTGAATAAAGTCAGCCCGAAGCCCTCCTGCCTGTCCTCTGACAGCAGACACACTTACATCAACGCCGACGTCGTGACCGACTCCAACTACACGGCGCTCTGCACCAAGGATCGTAGTCAGCTTCCAGCACCACCGGAGGAGACCGAGGTCAAACCGGGAGAACAAAAACCCCCGTCTGAACGCAACAACACGGACAGTCGGATATACATGGACCTGAGTTGAAACACGGACCGTCCATTTCTGTACTCTTAATGTCTTTCAAGATATTTCTCTTGATGGCCAGAGACGACTGTAACGGTCCCAAATAACACGATGATCCGACTCAAAATTTCAGGACAGCAACCCGAGACCGTTCTCTGTGATCGATCCAAGGGGGAGAATACGAAGTTAAGGACCACCTGCCGCGCATTGGGTTGCATTGTCGACATAATGATATTGTACCTGTCGAGTGTCGACAGAAACCTGGGACAGCTGTCTGCTGAAAGAACTCGTATGCGTGACAGAGTCGATCGACTGACATAATAAGAAGCTGCCTGTTTATTAAGATCCAGGGGTCGATTTCACAAAGCCCTACGATCGATCGTAACTCAAGTTACGAAGGACAACCCATCGTATCCTATATGTAAGGCTGCAATGCATCACAAGTCCTGCGATTGACAGAATGCATCATAAGTCCAGCGATTGACAGTAAGTTACGATGAGTTTGGTGAAATTGACCCCAGGCGATAGGATCTTCTTACTACTGGGGTTCGTTGCTATAAGGGAGCGACCATTACGATTTCGTAAAAGGATTACGATGGGAACGAAGAGCAAGGGATAGAATGAAGTAATATCTCGGTACATGTTGTAAACACGGGTGAAAAAAAAACACGTGACAGTAAGATCTTTTTTCCTTAAAATTCTTCCTCGCACCATGCACCGCTTTGTACCGGAGGCCAATTTTACAAAGCAGCTCAACTCGTTAAATATCTATGGTGATACAAAGCTCCATGGTATACAGTTACGAGCACTATAACATCGAAAATTGGTTGGTAAAACCCTTCATTTTTTTCCTTAGAATATGTTTTTTTTTTTAAATATTTCTACTTCAAGTAGTGCAGTGCATCACAACACATTACATCTACTATTCCTGCTGTATACAGCAGTCAAAGCTAGTTCGAGAACTACTGTATATCGTTAACAGCAGGCCCAATGTGAGGCCAATTTCATATAGCTGCTTAAAGGTAGTATCATACTTTGGTAAGAAACCAAACCAAAACAGAAACTGTTCACAGATTTACGTATAACTTACATGGTATAAAATGGTGTTGGTAGAAACATACCGTTGAAAATTGTCCGCCTGAAATGGTGTATTTATCCAGAAATTAGTAAAACAATGACCGAATTTGTTTTTGATATTCTAAAAGATCAAAAATAAAAGATAAAAGACTTAAGAAATACTGTGGCCGTTTTTCACTGTTTTCTCAAAAAGTGGGCACCGTATGGGACTGGGATTTTCATAGATGACTGTTACTGCATCTTACTTGATATTTTTGCCCATGAATCTGCATTTCTTTGACAAAAACCAAAGTATGGTATTACCTTTAACAGTTGAGTCTCGAACTTGCTTCATAGCAGTATAATCTTTGTTTCACATTCCAACAATGGTAAATATTGTAATATAAGCACTTTATCATAATGTAGCATATGTAAATAGTATATCAATCGCCGTGAAAGCGATCTTCTTATTGTAATCTTCTTATAAGTATTTGAAATTGTTCAATAGTTCATTCCAAATTTCAAGTTGATGTAAAATATGGAAAACATTTGATTTACTATAAAAAAGAGGTCTCAGAGCAGAAGTGATCCAGTACAGGCACGAAATAACAATTTTGTAACCATTCCAGGTATTAAAACTCCACCAAAACTCAAAGGACAAAATTAATCACAACCAAATCGGGGAGTCATTTTGGCGTAGCGGTTAATTCTTTCCTCGGCTTTGACCGCTGGCGGACCGGGTTCAAGTCCTACACGGTTCACTAAGTGCATTCGGTTTTCAGTCCCTACCTGATTCTGTGGGTTTTACCCAGAATATTACTCTGGGGTTTTCCTCCCACCTCTAAAACTGTATCTACTTCTCATCATCTTTCCATAAAAGGTTTAATCAGGCTTTCGAGCTTCAGTGCCTATAGGGCGCTTTTGAGGAATCCTTGGTGTCATTACCAGAAATAAAAGATGAAAACAACCATTGCATTTCTCGTGGGTCGCCCTACAAGTTAGCTATCAAGTTGTCTGGATATTCACTCTGAAAAAAGAGGACCATGTTTTAGTTAGTACTTCCTTGACAGGCTTAAGTTGGATGGAACACATGTATATCAGGTCCGATGACTAATTACACTTCAAAACAAGTCTCATTCAGGTAGCTAAAGTTATACTCAATGCGAACGTACAGCAGTGCTGTACTGGGAATTGACCTTGGCGTATGAATGTAATTGTATTATTGGTTATCCGGCCCAGCAACTGTGTGGAAATTGCCAATCTTGTTAAACTAACAGCGAACTGATCATGACCCCGTTGCCGTGTTTCCTCACAAGAAGTTAAAAAAAAGTTGAAATAACCATAAGTCTGTGTAATATCTTTACCTTTATGGTATGACCGTCAGAAATAATAATTGCATTATAATATTTTTTTGTTGTATCTGTGCATTGCAAATTGATTTGTATGTTTAATAATTACGAAGGTTATTAGTCATTTTCCAAACATAGGTTATGGGTATAGCTTTGGCATCGTGGATTTTGTTAAAAGGTACTATCATACTCTGGTATATCATACCGAAACAGAAATGTCCACAGATTTACCTATAACTTTAATACAGGGTATAATATGGTGATTGTAGAAACATACCTTTCAAAATGTTCTGCTTGAAATGCTGTATTTATCAAGAAAATAGTAAAAACCAATTTACTGACCAAAAACAATTTTAATCTCAGGAAGATCAAAACTCTTCTGAAAAGATTTGAAAAAAAAAAAAAAAAAAATTCACAAAAAGTTTTATCAAAAAGTGGATACCGTATGGGACTGGAAATTTCACAGATGGCTGTGTTAGTGTAGGCCTATCTTTCTTGATATTTGTACCCATAAATCCGCATTTCTGTGACACAAACCAAAGTATGATATTACCTTTAAAGGTAGTATAACACTTTGGTTTTTATCAAACAAATACAGATTCATGGGCAAAAATATCACGACATATACAGTAACAGTCTGTGAAAATTTCAGTCCCATGCGGTGCGCACTTTTTGAGAAAACAGTGAAAAACAGCCACAGTATTTCTTAAGTCTTTTCTCTTTTATTTTTGATCTTTTAAAAGATCAAACAGATTTTCGGTCGTTATTTTACTAATTTCTTGAAAAAGCGCACTATTTCAGGCGTAATCATCTTAACGGTATGTTTCTACCAGCACCATCTTCATACCCTGTAAATTATACGTAAATCTGTGAACATTTCTGTTTTGGTTTCTTACCAAAGTATGATACTACCTTTAAAGCCGAGTTATAAAAGGTATCAAAAGAGAGGCTTTTTGCGTCGTTATCGGTTCTAAGTAAATACTCAATCTCGTTTGGGATGGTACACAAGAGTTTCGACAAACGAAATATAAGTTCACATAAGTTCTTAGCTCTCAGAAGATATGCTGCTTGTATGGACGCTGGCCGTTGGTTCATGAAAGGTCGTGGCGAACACACTGTATGGGGAAAAAGTTTCATCTCTTGCGGGTTTTGTCTCCTGTCTCTTGGGGCCACCTACCTATTAACTGCATCCGCCGGGGTCATTAATTTGGGTCCAATTTAATTAAATCAGGGCCACCACGTACATCTTTTCTTTTTCGCTTTTGAAGTGTCACTTCGAAGATTGATACAATATTGTTGAGTATAGAAAGAAGCGCTCGTGACCCGTTAAATGTCTGGATGTGCATGGCTGCAAACAGCACACAAGTCTATAGGGAACGGCTTAATTGCTCTTGCCAATGACTATGGCTAGTGACAGCCACTGTGTGTGTATATGTTATTTGAAGCAGCTGGTCCACATAGGGGCAGCCATATTAGGAGGCCCTCTCCCTGATCGCATCCCGATGTTTTGGCACGACAGCAAATACCTATTGTGTTGCCTCTCAGTGGAATGTTCCCAGCTATGGCCGCCTTCATGTTGGACCACTAATGGCCGGCCCGTTTGTTTCAGATACCTGTCCATGTACAGTTGGTATGAGATAGTTCCCAATATATGGCTGCCATCATCTGGACCATTGGCAGTGAGGGGCCATGATCAATGTAAATCATATTGATTTTATTAGTGGGGAAACATTAATTTTGCACTAGAATCTAAAATGGCCTATTTAATACTCTGGCGATATATAGCTTTTCAAAGCTTTTTGTTTGCCTCATATCGCTACCATTACTGGCATCATGATTTTCCGTTTTCTTTCACGGATGATAACATTAAGCAATTAGTGTTAAAATAATGATTTAAGCTGTATGATTTCATTGACTCCTGATGATGACTAGAGCAGGCCAGTCGAAACGTTGAGGCCTAACTGGCCAGAAGTGTGACGAAATAAGAAGTGCGAAAGTACGAACGATTCTTTCATAGTGTTTCCGCAAACTGATCCACATACCATTATTGTCCCCATGCAAAACCTCAAATCTTTCTCCAGTTATAAACTAAAAGATGTTTAAAAGGTTTTAATTATTCAATGTTCTGTCCTTTGCAGATGGATTTTCGCAAAACTTCTATTTTGATTTTCAAAGATAGACATGAAGCACTCGGACAAGCAATTTTTTGGCAATCTGGGTTGCCTCGCAAGACTTTTTGTCGTTGCTCAACATTATTGCAAACTCAATGAAATGCGCTGAGATAAGCCGCACTGTTAGATAAGCCGAAGCGACGTTTTCGTGGCCACGAAAATCATACATTTAAGTCGCGGTTTATACACAGGCTAGGAATACACAGTATTTTCGATTGTATAGGCCTTTTCTGAAATATTCCGTGTACAAAAAAAAAATTGTCTTTTTATGAAGAGTTTTATATAATATTATATAGTGAAACTGAATTTATAAACAGGGAATGAATCAAGTACGTAAATGAGATGCCTGTTAAATAAAATGAGAAACTATGATGAAAAAAGTGTGAACTTTAGTTTTCGTGATGATGCGTCACTCATTAAAGTTGTTATGTCTGACCATAGAGGAAGGTGCTACTCAGTGTGGTTCGGATTTAATTATTCCGGGGGTCAAAATAAAGACGTGGGGTGGCAGTAAAACTAAAAGTGGCCGAAAGAGTTATTAGCCTGCGCGGAAATGACTTCCTTTAACTTCAAGCTCCTTAACCTACACAGCATGGGGAGACTTCCGTGTAGTTAATGGGCTTCTTGTGTGTCGCTATGAACCGTTAATCACTAAAGAGCTTTGCTTTAATTAACCTTGTTAAGCCCTTCTGTCGTGCCGTGTGTTTTCAAGTTGAAGTAGGCCTACAGGCCTAGGCCTACCTGCTGGGTGGAGGGAAGGAGTTTGGGCAGATTTTCTCTTTCCTGTAACAAAAATTTCCCGGCGGTCAAGGCCAGGGTTAAGGGCTTGTCAATTTTCGACTCGATTTTAAAACTTGATACTCTGTGAATCAACCCCTGCACTTTTATGATTAAAAACCACATCTTGAAGCTAAAAAGTAAAATGAAGCGAAGAGTAGGCCTATCTGAAATTCAGGCACGGTTCTAGGGGGGGGGGGGGGGGGGGGGGGGGCTGTAGCCCCCAACAATTTTGTCTAGCCCCCCCCCCCCCCCCCAAAAAAATGCAAGTGAATAAAAAATTCTTGAAGATACTGGATTTTTTCTATTATTAAGCGCCAATTGCATTAAAAACGCGTTGTGTGGGCTTTAATGTGCATGTTTTTCTACCCCTAATAAGACATAGCAGAAGCGAGTGTTAGAAGAACCCAAAATATTGGATCTTCTAGCCCCCCCCCCCCCCAAAAAAAAAAAAAAAAAAAAAAAAAATATGGCTCTTCTAGCCCCCCAAAATTTTGGCTCTAAAACCGCGCCTTCTGAAATTTCATTTCGTTTCAGCTTTAGAGAACTTTTCCCGTTATCCTATCGGAAACCGATACAGTTTGGTGCGAAGTAGAAAAAAAACTCCCCCCTTCATGACTTGGAACCGCCCAGTCTACATGAACAAACTACAGCCCGCAGGCTTAACCATTTGCTGAACGGGGGCAATATTGGTAAGACTTGAATCGACCGCAGTCTTAAATACAAAAATAAAAAATGAGTTTGTAGCATTATCATTCAGATGAAAAGGGTTAAAGGATGCATTTTATTACGCCCAAATCTCTCGGATGTGATAATTGGATTAAATTTGCAAGTCTAATAACTGCAGTTCAAGTGCACACAAAGAACGTTGGGACAAGATTGCACAATACAACTCTTGTGTGTAATGCACAGTATAAAGATGTGTAATTACGCCCTCATCGTCGAGGTCTCCGTGGCGCAATTGGTTAGCGCGTTCGGCTGTTAACCGAAAGGTTGGTGGTTCAAGCCCACCCGGGGACGACTTCCAAAATTTTTTTCACGCTCCCCCCAAAGTTGTAAGATTTTGTTTCCCGTATAAATATTAAATCGAGAAGACTTCCATTAACGTATGTCTTTTTTTCTTTTAAAAATAAAACAGGGATCAACAACTATTTTTGCCAAAACACCAATTAAACTAGGCCCCTACTTGAAAAGTATGAAGTTGATTCATTGTTGTTGAGCCGAAAATTATCCAAATCATATCATGAAAAATAAATAGATCAATTTCTTAATTTTCTTTGTATTACTTCTTGGGGCACAACCTAGCCCACATCACGACTGACTTCACTTTCATTATGTATGATGTTGAATTATTAAAAAAAGACTGAGACAAAAAGTATATTAAACTAGTGAAAGTGTGAAAAATAGATGAAAAAATAGAATGGAATGAAAGTAAATAGTGGATGAAAATGCTTTCTAATGTTATATCTGCCTCGATTGGTTAAAATGAAATGACCAATAAACTCACTCAACTGTCGCATTTGGTAAAGATTTTGATAGTTCTCTCACAACTTTTCCAAGCCCCAAACTAATTTTGCTCACAAAAAAAACGAAATCACTTTCACAGGGTCTAAGCTTACCGATAGAGGGCGTCTCGGGTTTCACTTTTAGCAGGTGTGTTTACTTTTTGGACGTACACAAAGTTTGTAAATTCGTTGTCGGATCTCAGCATATTATGGCTTGATTTTCGTCAAAAACAGACTCAGGTTGGTTCATACACACGTCAGGGAATCATCAGTGAAAAGTGGTTCTTATATCTTGACATGGAATTCAAAGATGTATTCGTGGTAAGTTGTTTATTGGCATGAATTTAGTTGGCAGATTGTGACCCAATTACTAATCGCTACAGTAGGCCTATGACTATGTCATTGTGGTTATTGGAGTTAGGCCAAATTGGTGTGCATTCACCCGTATATTAACCCTATCCTGGTACGTACATGTATCGTGTTCATGCTCAAATCATGCACTGGTTACTTCCTGTTGCATACAAGCTTATTAATAATTTCCCTCAAACTTTTAAAGTTTAAAAACCTTGTCAATTAATTCCAAAAAAGTACAAATGACTGGTGATTGACTATTTGTGGACAAGTGAGGCCCCAATTAAAGGAAAGCAACTTTTTAATCAAAACCCAAGACTGAAGAAATATTTGCAATAATTCAATGTAAAAATTACATTTTCTTGAAAACAGCCTGTCAGTCGTGTGATGCCTGGTTCTAGTTTGGTAAAACAGCAAAATAAAAGAAAGAGTAAAACTCTTAATTGAATTGCAGCAGGTGATATAATATGATGAACCATTAACCAAAGTAACTTATTCATACATAACAATACCATTACTCGATCAGTAATGTTAGGCCTTACTGGTAATAAACTGTTGCAAACTGCTCATCAGCCAATAATAATGACCTGAAATTTTTGAGTTTTCACCCCTAGCAGCAGGATGTTTATCAACTTAAAGGCTAAAAAAAATTTTTTTTGATTAAGATCCTGCTAGGATCAAAATGTGTCAGGCCCTCCTAACTCCAAGCAGTACGTAGTACTGTTAACAGTGTAACATGGTTTACCTGTGGACTGTGGTATTAAAGTATGGTATCCTTGATACCACAATACACCACAGTGCGGTTTGTGTGGTAATGCATGGTTTCTGATCCAGTTCGCCCTGTAGAGACTGTATTAATGTGTGGTAAGCAGCTCTTGTCTTGTGTGGGAGTGCACTGGCAGCTCTAGGGTTAGGATTAACAATGCAATTTTTGTCATCAGCCACCAGGCCTTTAGAAAGTAACACAAGGGCTTTTCACTCTAGATCAAAAATCTTGGGGTTAAAACCGGATCGAACCCTGAGATTTTTTCAACCCTTTTCACACTTGAAAAGTCTCAACCCCGAGCCAACCCATATAGAACGGCCTTATTTAACTGGATACTTTGGTAGGGACCAGGGTTGAAAATCTCACCACAGTTCCAAACTGCATTTTTCAACGGTGATCCGTATTGTATGGGCCGGTTCACCAAATATGTTAGTGTCTCTTTGATCCGGTTCAAAAACTTGCCGGGCTGAACGGGGGTGTATCCGGGATGGTTTCAACACGGATCGAAAAGAAGATAAGTGTGAAAAGGCATTGTACACTAGGGGCAGTTATTTTCTGTCAAATGTCTGTGACTAAGGAAGTGGAACAGCTACTGGAAATTGGTTATCAGTTTGACGCACTTTTTCCTGCTCAGGGAGGGACTCCAAACCCCAGTCCTTGTAGCCTCGATATAGATAATTCCTGCAAGTACCAATTAATTTGACTGATGACAGCAAGTGCTACAAAAATGCTGCACAGCGTGAATATTAAATGATAAGGCCCAAACAAAATAAGGGCAAGCAAAAAACAAATTCAAACAAACTCAAATACGGTAATATGTCTGATTCCAACAGACTATTTTCCACAAATAAACTGAGGGACAAATATCAATCAATTAGTTTTAAAGGGATGGTACAGAACTGGTTTTTGCAACAAAACCGTTGCTGACAGTGAAAGTACATTATATGTAATCCATCATATAGGCCCCTACCTTAACTGACAAACCTGTAGAAGTTTGAGGTCAACCAGCCATCTGGGTCACAAGAAAATAGTGAAAACCTGTTTACACATTTCAACGATATTATAAATGCGTTCATAATAAAACGCTTCGAAGCGATTTATTCCAATCGGAAAATAGTTTCATTTATTTTTCAATGAATATGGTATTTCAGACGAAAACATTTCATGGGATGTTTTCTCCTATCATCACCATTATACTGTGTGTAAGTTTTATGTGAATCTGTGATCTTGAAGTGTATTTAGCCTTAACAATTCTGTACCATCCCTTTAAGTTTTATTGTTGTCTCTTGACTCTTGAGCAGTAAAATCAACTTAGGGGCCACTCAAAATTTTCAATGTTTTTGAATTTCTACTTTTTTTTCCGAAATAGTGGGTGGGTGGGTCAAGAAAATAAATTGAAGTAAACTGTTAATCGGAATTCACTTTTAACATTAAAATCTAGTATTTTTTTTGACTTATTGTCTGAAACATGTATGTAGTACTGCAGTGCGTATGCCACACAAGCATTCCAAAATGCAATCTTTGTCAACTTCGTTTCCAAATCAGAGTCATATCTGTGGGTTCCCGGACGAACTTGGCATTTTGTTACATCATACCAACGAATGAAGCGTAAGAAATTTTCAGGCACAGTCTGTGCACTTTCCAGCCATCACCTTGACATAATTGTGACTCATTCATTATATGTTTTTGAATGTATTTTAATCAAAATGCATGTACAATGTACTAGATGAAAAATCCATTTTTTTAAATCGAAATTGGGGGTGGGTGGGTTTTTGGAAATTTGGAAAAAAACTGGAAATTTAAAAACATTGAACATTTTGAGTGGCCCCTTAGGCAGATGTGGTAGCAGTTTTGCGAAAGACACTTTGTTTTGAATTGTGAGGAGAAATGGAACCTGGATTGGGTTTGAGAAAAAAATAAAAAAAACCCCATTTTTTTCTGTTTTCAAACAGATCTTGAAACATGTTTTGTCGTTGTCATCATGGTTAAATGTCGATGAAATAAGATGAAATAGGTAGACACGTCTAAAAGCTGCTTGAATTCTTGGATTGTACTGGTATCCCTTAATACTTGGCACAGTATCAGTAATTTTCATTGAATACAACCCCTGACACATTAAAAGTAGGCTGAAGATAATAGTTGTCATCATGGTCTTCAAGCCTTTAGGTTTGACTAAATATGTTGCAATTTCAACTTTTCAAGTAAAACTCTGCTTTGCTGAAATTCAGAAAATTGAAAGCACATGTAGCACAAAGATGTTCATCATTAAAAACAATTTCACATAATTATTGTAGTACTTACAGTACTGGCTGATGGGTGCATCTACATTAGTTTGCTAAGTGCTGAAAAGTTTTGCCAAGTAAAGACAGTTTTCCAGCTATCATTGTTTGCTGATATTTGCTTGAATGTTAAAAATCAAGCTGAGCAATAATTCTTATTAAAGGTATTAACTTACTAAACAGTTGTTCTAGTTGATAAAACAGCCACTGTCTGTTCATAATTTGATTTGTCGTGAAATAAAAACAAACCTGTGAAATTTTCATTTTTTTTTCATACCGAAATATATGTAAATCTATGACCATATCTGTTTTGGTTTCCTACCAAAGTATAATACCTTTAAGCAGCTCTATAAAATTTTACTAAGGAACTGAGTAAAAACTGAAAACTGAACGCCCTTTCTGAAAATGGGAAAAAAAAAAATTATGAGCATTGAACATTTTTTTTTTCAAGATTGTTCCGAAAACTCCTGTGGGAGTTGTGGTAGGAAAGCCAGATTGAATCAAACGAGAACAATAATTACATGTAGCCTCTTCTACAATAATTCCCCCCCTCCCCCCGCCCCCTCAGGGCTAACATGAGTACGTATTTCCCTGTGGGATTCCGACTATTCAACATCCCCTCTTCTGATAACTGCACGGTACAGCTCATGGGCAAATATTCCCAGGGTAATTATTAATAGTATTATTAATAGTAAATTCCCAATCTACACATTTAGTGCTGTGTGTCTCTGACCTTTGGAATGGGTTGTACAGCACATTGCATAGTGTGTACATTTCAGTGATATTGTCTCTGACGGACGCCTATATATCTCTGCCCTATACTGGTGTTGTGTGATTCATATTTTGGTGCCGGGACAAAAATAAAGTTGACCTGCACAAATTTCTGTGGTAGTCTTGTTGTGTTGATCTGACAATTTTTTGGTCGGCGAGACCTATCGTGACATCTTGAAGCCTGCTGTTTTGATGAACACCTTGTTGAAATTTGTACCACCACCTTGATTCAAAATTGTGTGTTTGTAACTTTTGGATCTATCCCGTCTTCTGTACAAGTTCCAGTTGGTATCCTTTGTTCGAGTGAGCGGCAGAGTGTTTCAGATTTCAAATCCTGTTGACAAATTGAAGTTTTGTTTTCATCCAATTACGGAGTGATTTGAATCCCAGCTTGATTAATTTGTGGCATCTGTACGGACCACGCCAGGAAATGAATTTAAATCAACAAGAGTTTGTGCCTTGGAGGAAATAACAAGAAATATTGGGAGAAAAAACCAGAAGAAGTGAGCTTTGTTTTGGAGTACCGAAAATTGTGTTTGTACACAACAAAAGAGAACAGGATCCCCCAAACCATGGATCCTTTTGCTAAGTCCTTCAGTGTAAGTACAGGTTTCTGTTTGAGTTGATTGTGTTTGTACAGTGTATTAGCATATGGCACTATGTCAGCATAATAAGAGCTTGCATGGTGTAATTATTAATGGGTATTTTGTTGGTTTTGATGGCAGTTATTAACTATGCAGGCAGTGTCTCTTTATCTGCTGTACATAGTATTGCAGGGTCTATCTGTCTGATCTGAAACTGTTGAGCACATTGTCGCAATTTTCAAAACCAAAGTTACCACTTTACTTCACTTTGCAAGTTTGCAGTCAGTGTACTTTTTAGAATGAGTAAATAATGGTTCGAATCCCGCTCCAGTAAATTTTTCTTTGTCCACTTTTCAATGACTTTAAATTCAGTCAGTTTCCCTTGTGGTTATTTGATGATTTTATTCATTAAGAATCTGTATCCTCTTTGAGTGATCCCCCATGTACCGTTCCCAGGTTGCAGCATTGCTGCACGTATCGGTGAACTGATCCCTGGGATATGGCGGTGTGTGCGTGGTTTCATGGCTTCTGACTGCCAAACGAACAAGGATAATTGGCTATTGGGGTCACCACCAATGTAGGGCTGGATGGCTCAGTTGGTATAGCGCCTGTACAGTATTCAGGAGGTCGCCGGTTCGAATCACGCTCCAGTCAATTTTTCTTTGTTGATTTTCAATGAGTAAATAATGGTGATACATGTGTATTCAGATTTCAAGATTTTGAGGCCATTTATTGGCATGCACACGAAAAATTCTAGGCCTTTCCAATGATTCCATCATTTCATTTATAAGTTAAAAATTTAATGGCAAACATGGTTTGAAGCCCCCATTTTATTATAAATTGCCAATTTTGTCTGATAATAAGTCCATATTATTTATCACTTTGTACAGAGCATATGATTATAATAATCATAAATCATACAGTTCTTCTGTACCGTGGATACTGAATAGACACGTACATCTAGTCATACATGTATAATATTCAAATTTTTATTATTAATAATGGTACAGTACCATGCATATACCGTTCCATATTGAAAAATTTTAGCTCATCAGTCATTCAATTTTTCGGTAATTGTGTGCATATGTACAAGTCTTTAATTCCTATAACCACTAAGGAAAAGAACGTGGTCCCGATACAAGAGATTTTTATTTTTGCACTAGTTACAATTTTGTCAAAATTTCTTCTTCAATCTCCAGGCTTGTAAGGACTTGGGAACATTTCCTGAAAGTTGAAAACATAATTTTATTATGTTATTTAAAAACATTTAGAACTTAAATTAACCCTTATATTTATAGGAATAATGTTAACCTACTCGGTCAAAATCTTTCGGAGATTTTTCATTTTCTATAGCTGGTCCCAAATTGTGGAACTCTGTTCCTATCAACATCAGGAATTCTCCCTGTCACTGTTTTTAGGAAACGACTTAAATCATATTTGTTCCCATAACCCCTGTCCTTGTCTTGTTGTTTGTCTATACTTTCTGTACAGCGCTTTGATCTCCTGTAAAGGTGCTTTATAAATTTATACCAGTTATTATTATTTAGAGCGTGATCCAAATCCTCACGTGAGGGACGGACATCAATGCATTAATTGCTTCGCCAAAGATTTCTTGAATACTTATTGTCAGTAAAAAGCATGTGAATGTATAGCCCCGACACCAGTGCAAACTGCAAGTTGGCCACATGCCATTTTCAATTTGTCTATTTTGGTGGGTTTTTTTAAAGAAGATTTTAGGGCGTGAGAGACGGACATCAATAAAAATGACTACCTTCACCTGAGTCTACGGATTTATTTTTATTATTGGAAACATTTTCAACTTTGGTTAATTAAATAGTGTAAGAAATTTCTTTTCTATTAAAAAAATATTGTCCTTTCTTAGTGAAAAGAAGTTGTTTTTAAGGGTGTTGAAGGAAATTTATTTCATGTTTTGGGATGTTACCTAATTTTGGATCACGCTCTTAACCCATTTTTCAATATGAGATTGGTAGATTTGCTCTTAATGCGTGAAAAAGTGTGTGTTTGTAATAATTCATGGTTGGAAATTTATCCTGGTTCATGCAGACACTTATACGTGTAGAACTTTTCGGAATAAAAACCTTTAAAATCCATACATGTTGATCATAGTGCGTGCGCGGGGGTGATGCACCCCCTGCAGCACTTTAGGTGGCAGGAATGGTGTGTACAATCATGGAGGAAGAAATAGTCTTCCTCCATGGTACAATCCCCAGGTTTATAGGAAAAAAAGCAGAAACTATAGCAATTATGCAATATGTTAGTTTAAAAGAAATCAACGATTATAGTAGTAATAATGATTTTAACGAACAATAATGAGAAACATGACCAAGTTTGGACTTGTCTATACAATCAAATGGACTTAAATTCAACTTGTAGGCCTACATGTTGTCAGGTAACAAATGTCTTGCATCGTCAAACATTCAACTTGTTTGTGTATTAATAAACGTGTAGGCCTACATAATGAAATGTACGACCCGGTTAGAGGATCACCCCCCCCCCCAGATCTGAGGACCTGTCTATTGTACGCCACTGGGTTCATATAACATCAGTGTATCCACTGGCCAATTGTCTCATTATATTGTATATGTTTGTACAGTACCAGCATTTATGTACATCATTATGCATAAATGATGTCCTGAATGAGCACATTGGTTAAAGGTAATATCATACCAATTGTCAAATAAATGCAGATTCATGGGCAAAAATATCAAGGAAGATACAGCAACAGTCATCTGTGAAATTCCCAGTGCCATACTTTCGCACTTTTTGAGAAAACAGTGAAAAATCTAAATTTTATTGCAAAATCTTTTCAGTTTTGATCTTTCGAAGATCGAAATAAATTTCTTGTCAATTGGTTTTACTCTTTTTCTGAATAAATACAGCATTTCAGGCAGAAAAATGTTGACGGTATATTTCTATCATCACTTTCTTTATACCCTGTATTAAAGTTATAGGTAAATCTGTGAACTGAGTTTTGGTATGCTACCACAAACCTCATCCACAATCCCAGTCAAAGTACATCCATTGAGTAGGAATCTGACATTTGTAGGCTCGCTTTTCAAAGAATTGGACATGCTCCAACCAAAGCAGTGTCTTGGGAAAATTAAGACTAACATCTCCTCACCCTTAAGATAGCAGCTCAGTAGGGCAGGATTCTCCCCAGGGTCTTAGGGGTGATAATTTGGCCTAGTGATTGGGGTGCTACTGCCAAGTGCCTTGACATTTCCTGTGATGTGCACTTTGTAACGTTCTATTTCTAGCCTGTGTATTTAGAAAGTCAATGCAAGTAATAAACTGCTGCAAACTGCCAAAATGATGACCTGAACTTTATAAAATGCTTGGAGTTTATAGGAGAGCCTGATGACACATTTTGTTCCAAATGAACACATGAAAAAAGTATCATCATTCTCTTTGTTTGATACTGGAAAAGCGGTTGTTCATCGTGGAAAAATTCTGTAATAAGAAGCTAAGTCTTTGATGGCTTGTGATGTTTATTTTTTGAAAGGTAATAATAATAATAATAATAAAAGGAATTTATAAAGCGCAGACAATTGCGAAAAGAATTTCACCTCAAGGCGCTTAAACAGGTATCTAAGAAAGCAAATAAAAATAGTTAAAATTGTACACCAAACCAGATAAACCCATAGGTATACTTTATAACAAAGTAACATTATCAAAAGATTAAACCGGTAAAAATACACAAGATACTAAAAATACATCAGTTTCTAACTAAAAATACACTAACAGTTTCTATTAATTCAGCGTTACAGGAACATGCTATAAAAAACAAAGCTAATTTTAAATCATACAGTAAAACATGCTAAAAACATTATTAGGCTAATTTGAAAAACTTTACAGGAAAACGTATTAAAAACAAAAAGGCAGTTAATATGTAAAACATACAGGGAAAACATACTAAAATACACTATTAATTTGTAAAAACATACAGAGAAACATACTAAGAAACTATACATGTGTGAAATTTGTAAAGATTATGGGTTATACTCTATGTTAAATAGTACTGTTTAAATAGATGGGTCTTAAGTTGTCTCTTGAACTGGTCAAGTGTCGTCAAGTCCCTGACGTAAGATGGCAGATTGGTAGCAGTAGGTAGCAATAGGTAGCGACATTTCAGCTGTAGACAGCTAACCTTTATCAAGCTGATGAAGACACTTGCACAGTCTCAATTTATATCCCTGCTTGGTTTTGGCTGCGTTGGGTTGTGATTGACCATCATCAACCTTTATCCTTTGTGTCTTCTTTTTTCCAGGATGAGGCGGGCTACAATGAACTGAAGAAGCACATGAGGCAAGCCACGGATTTCAGCACCTCACTGATCAGCATCTTCCAAGAAAGGTAGAACATTCTTGATACTTTGAAGGAAGAGCAATATAGGCTATACAGGGTGAGTCAAAAAGAACTTGACCGGGAGTGGTGATGTTTTTCAAAAGAAACGAATAACACTCAAAAGTTCAGCGAAGCATGTATTGAACAAGCACTCTCTCCTGCTTATTAGAAAAAAACACAGAATGAAACAAAATGCTCATTCCTATGAGGACTTATGTCTATTTCAATGAAGGTACAGTACTCATTTTGCAAATGGGCAATTCCAGCGTAACGGACATGACAATTTCACAGTTTTTGCCTTTTTTAGAGGATCATAAAGTAGGATTGGCAGTTTGCAAACAATTTTAATTAGGCCTATCAGACACATTTAACTATCAGTGACATAATGTAATAAATTGTATGTAATTTCATTGAACAGTTGTAGAGAAAATGCACTTCTTGTGACCGTAACGGACATGACATCAAGTGGCATTTGGTGTCATGTCCGTTACGATGGAATTGCCCAAATGACAAAGCCAATGTAAAGTGTGCATTTTAGTGGTGTACATAGCTAAAATGGCTCTTTAATAATAAACACCCTTTCAGATGTTAAGATTCTGTCAATCATTAGCATTCTATGGACAGCTTGCAAAATGAGCACCTTTATTAAAATAGACATAACTCCTCTTAGGAATGATCAATTTGTTTCATTTTTTTTTTAATAAGCAGGAGATAGGGCCTAGTGCTTACCGGAATTAAATATATGTTTTACTGAACTTTTGACTTTCATTTGTTTCTTTTGAAAAACTTCACCGGTCAAGTTCTTTTTGACTCACCCTGTACATGTATATCATAGGCTATTTTGAGTAAAAATTGTAAGTTTGTTTTTGTCTCACACCATTTCCTCTTGCCTCATTTGTGTCCAGGGCGGAGATTGAGTCTGTTTATGCCAAGAGTATTGCCAAATTGAGTACCAAGGCCCTGAAATGCAACAAAGATTCCACTGGGTAAGTTTATATCAATCAGACTATCGATCAATCCATTCAATCAGTCAATCAATCAGTGGGAGCATGTGCTGCGGCAGCGTGTTGCAGCATCTACTTTTGAGCGGTACTCCTTCGATTGTCTGATGGCCAACCCCCAGGCAGCCAGGCGACCCATTCCCAATCTCAGCGAAAGAACGATCCATCTGACACAACCTCATGTCATGTGAATGTCCTACCGGGTATGGGGCGAGTCCTAGTGCTGGGCTTTTCATCCGGTTATAGGTTAACCGACACGGATTTAATTACCAGGTTACAAATTTTTAACTAACCGCTAACCAAAACGGAAAGGAAAAACAGAGACCAACATTTGGTTCATTCTCGGTCAGTTATTTTGTCCATTTTGCCAAGTAGGAACACGCTTTTCACATACTGGATCTAAAACAAACATTGTGTACTTGATCTAATAAATGCTTGATCTAACATTTTAAAAAGCATTCTGAAAGCGACGATCACATTGAAGAATACGTATATAAATACCATAAATCCCACAAGTTGCACATGATTACAAATATCGGTTAACCGTTAACCTGATTTTTTTTTTTACAATCAATAACCGGATATGAAATTACCCGATTTTGCCCAGCAAGAGTGAGTCCTACCAGTACCAGTAGGTTCTCTCAAAGTGAGAATCCGTCTGGTAGGATCACTCGCAGGGAATCTAGCATCAGATTTCATGTTGTGTTGTCTTTCTTCATTTATAGGTCTCTAATGGCCGCTTGGAACATCGTCTGCGAACATCTGAACAAAGAGGCAGAAAACCACAAGTAAGGAGGTCTTTACTTTTCCCATCTATTACAGGAAGTATCATACTTTGGTTTTTATCAAAGAAATTCAGATTCATGGGCAAAAATATAAAGACAGATACAGTTATAGTCATCTGTGAAAATGTCAGTCCCATACGGTGCCCACTTTTTGAGAAAACAGTGAAAAACAGCCACAGTATTTTTAAAGTCTTTTATTTTTTTATTTTTGATCTTTTAAAAGATCAAAAAGATTTTCAGTCATTGTTTTACTTATTTCTGGATAAATACAACATTTCAGGCAGAACAATTTTAATGGTAGGTTTCTACCAGCATCATCTTCATACCCTGAAAGTTAAAGGTAAATCTGTGAGCATTTCTGTTTTGGTCTCTTACCAAAGTATGATATTACCTTTAAGTCACTCTGTACAATTTTGAGGATTTGATTGGCACAGGGCAGTAAAGCCAAGGCACTGTAACCCTACAGGGGACTTGATGATGGCTTAACTTGGCCCAAATCCTTAACAATGTGCCACAGGTGGTGAAGTAAAACAAGCGTCGAATCGGGAACCGGCTGCAGTCAAGATGGCAGTCAACACGTTTATCATTCTTGCTCTCCGAGTTTTGTTTTGGTTTTCAACCCTCTACGGTGCTAATGGTTTTGCTACAGTCAATTATGACCATAATAATCTTCTGGATCCAAGGGGACCCTCCTCTGTGATAATCATCGATGGTCTTCACCTAAAACTGGCGGACTTGGTCCTTCATGATGTTCATGGATATGGTTTGCCGTTACAAGGTATAGACTTCTACCGGTTCAATAATAACGATAATCCAAAGCACTCCAACCGACCCCATGTTCTCATCAACCTACTACTACATGGCCTGATTGCCTCAGGGGACATTGAATTGAACCCAGGGCCTCAACTTCAAGGTCGGCGTTCTGATTTTCGGCCAAAAAACGGTAAAAACATAACTGCCATTTTGTGCAACGCCCGTAGCATTCGGAACAAAGGCCAACAGCTTCTATCCCATTTACATGCTAATACTCTCCCGGACATTCTATTCTTCACGGAGACATGGTTGTCAAGCCATGACAATGAGAGTATTCTTGGGCTACCGGAAGATTATGTAATCCTTCGGAAAGACCGTCGCCAAGGACGCCGTGGTGGTGGTGTCATGGCAGCTGTCAACGCTTCCCTTGCACCACGCAGACTTGACCATCTTGATCGTGAAGACATCGAATTGATGTGGATTTCTGTCAGTCTTTCGAATGAATCTTGGCTGATTGGCATCCTCTACCGTCCACCATCTTCGACTGCCCTTTATTGGTCGAAACTTCGAGACTCACTCACATCTGCCGACATGGAAGTCTTTGACGGTTGCCTAATTCTGGGCGACTTCAACGTCGACGTCAACCCTCTCCATCAGTCCACCCCACATCGTACACGGTTGTTGGACATAACCTCAGAATTCTTTCTTGAGCAGCTTGTAACTTCAGTGACCCATCCCTCTAGTATGGAAAACCTATCAGTCGGCTCTACAATTGATCTGGTCTTCAGCAATCGCCCCGACAGGATCGCTACAGTAGACACCTCCCCAAGCCCTGTCGAGTCTGATCACCTTGCCGTGCATATAGCATTCCGTCTGCACAAGCCACCACCGTGCCCTGCCGTCCTCGGCTCGTTTCTTCAATTCCAGCGTGGTGACTTTGAGCACTTGGGGATGCTGATCCATCTCCTACCGTGGTCTGCTTTCCTGGATCAGGCCGACATCAACGCATCTGCAGACATCTTCACCGACCTTCTGGACGCCGCCGTACGGGACTCCATTCCCACATCGGTCAGACGTAGATCCCGCTTCTCGCCGTGGATGACGCCTGATCTGAAAAGACTTATCCACAAAAAACACAGATTATTCAGAATTGCTCGCCGATCGGGATCTCTGAGTGACTGGACACTATATAAAAGGGCTCGTAATGACGCTAAAAATCAAACACAGAAAGCTTACTGGCATTTTGTTGATGATATGTTTTCCTCCCGGGACAATAGGCGTAGATTTTGGTCTTTTGTCCGAGATCGGAAAAGGTCACCTTCCCCTCCAGCATTTAATCATAATAATGTCCTTCTCACTCAGCCCACGGCTATTTCTGCCGCATTTAATGATTATTTCTCCTCCGTCTTTAACCCATCGGGTGTTGTTTCAGTCAACCCATCGTCCTGCCCGTTACCCATTCCTGAGTTAACAGAGATTCTTGTGTCGACTGGGCAAATAATATCTGCTCTCAAAAACCTACCTGTTAATAAATCTCCTGGCCCTGACGGTGTCATACCTAGGATCTTGAATAAGATTGCTGTGCATATTTCTCAGCCACTGTGTCTGCTGTTTAATCTATCCCTCCGCAATGGTATAATTCCTGATGCCTGGCGTTGTGCTAATATCACTCCTGTTTTCAAAAAAGGAGACAAGTCCGTTCTGGCTAACTACAGGCCGGTTGCTCTTACGTCAGTCTTGTGTAAAGTTCTAGAGCAAGTTGTTGCATCGGCCATAACCGATCACACAAGTATGTTTGGCCTATTAAACAGCAATCAACATGGCTTTACAAAACATCGTAGCTGTGTAACTCAACTTGTTAATGTTTTACACCAGTGGGCATCTGTCCTTGACCGACCGCGCCCTCCCCGTATCGACGCTGTTTTCTTGGACATGTCCAAGGCGTTTGACAGGATGCCGCACGGTGCCCTGCTTGAGAAACTGGCTTCAAGTTTTAACATCCGAGGTACCGTGTGGCATTGGGTCAGATCTTTCTTAACAAACCGTAAGCAGCGTGTGATATTCCAGGGTAGTGCCTCGTCTTGGGCAGATGTTTCCTCTGGTGTCCCACAAGGGAGTGTCTTAGGTCCTACTTTGTTCAACTTATTTGTTAATGATATCTCTTCCAATGTTTCTTCTAGTTGTGTTATGTTTGCCGATGATAAGCTGCTCTTTCGTGTAATATATTCACAGATAGACGAGCATCATCTCCAGACTGATCTTAATAAGGTTTTAGATTGGTCACTGCGTAATCACATGATTTTCAATCCTTCAAAAACTAAGGTTATGCACATAACTCGTAGCAGAAATATCCATCCTCCTACTTACAGTCTTGGGAATTCTCCATTAGCAGCCTCCTCGTCTGTTCAGTACTTAGGAATCACCATTAGCTCAGATCTCACTTGGAATTCTCATGTTAACGCCATTGTTTCTCGTGCCAATCGTCTTCTAGGTTTTATTCGTTCAGTTGCTGGAGGTTCATCCTCACGTGCATTTTTCACTTTGTACAAGTCGCTTGTCTTGCCTGTCCTGGAATATGGCATCCCTTGCTGGGGCCCGCACACCCTTTCACAAGAACAGCTGATTGAGCGTGTGCAACGTTCAGCAACCCGTATTGCCCTCAAACAACGGCGAGGAGAGATGGCATATGAGGACAGGCTTGACCGGCTTAACTGGTCCTCTTTGTCTTCCCGAAGACAATACTTACTTTGCTCATTTGTGTTTAAATGTTTATCTGGTGTATGTAATTGTGAGGTAATCAGTAATAATGTTTTTGTCAATCCACGCCACCTTGATTCGCTGACATTCCGCCATCTTCCATCCCGCACACAAGCATTGTTTCATTCACCTACCCGCAGTTTCCCAAGAATATGGAATTCCGTTCCACAACGGATTAAAGACTCTGCGGTTCTGGACTCCCTTCCTCAATTTCTTAAGGCTCTCAAGCAGGCGTTGTTATCAGACCATAGAGCTACTAACACATAACTTAACCCTTTGTTGACTGCCATTTTGATCACCTATACGGGGGCCGCTTTTCGTTTACTGTTTTCTGTATTGTAACCTGTCTTTGTTTACATTATGTGCGGGACTGCATACCTGCGGGTACTAGTAATTTATTTTACTTTTGCGGTTCCTGACCCACATAATACTGTCACTGGTCCTGTTATGTATTCGGATTTCTGTTCTCGGTCCCCGCTAACGTTTATTTTGGTTGTAATTTATTATTCTGTGTTTTTGTTAGTACTGTTTCTCTTGTATTGTATGCTTGTTTGTTGGTCAAATAAATAATAATAATAATAATAACATGGAAGCTTCATTGTATTGGATTTTGGCAGATTCTAGAACGTTCCCAGTCAATGGTAGACTTTGGAGAACCGGTCGTCAAGTCAACAGCGCACGCGCATGCATACGGAAAACAACGCACGCATGCTCACAATTGCACAAGTATGGTTTGCGCGTGCGCTGTTGACTCAAGTCTCCCATTGTGGGAAGGTTCCCAGCCAAGAATGTTCCTGGAGTCGGGAAGGCTCCAGCCATGTTCAGGAACTTTGTTCACCTTTTGGGCTCAGAGTTGAAGTCACTAGGAATGTGGAATTCCACTATAACAAACACGCTGGGATGCGTTGAAATTGTTCGTTATAGTGGTCATTCGTTATAGTGAACACTGTTCAGCAGGCACATTGTACATCAAAATTGGGAGCCAAACAAGGATGATGTTCGGTATAGCAAAATTTTCAGTATAGTGGTCGTTCGTTATAATGCCGATCCACTGTAGTATTATTATTCATGGTTTATTAAAAAACATTTCCATCGCAGTCAGAGGCTGAATACGGGAAAATAATATATTTATAAGATAAACAATAAAACTATAATAAACTTGACATTTAACATGTTAAAAAACATCCCGAGAATGGCAAATAATTAAAATGATAAAAACATTACAAAAGGTGAAAAGTTATGTTTATCAAAACTTGTTGAAAAGTGAACAAAGAAAAATTGACTGGAGCGGGATTCGAACCAGCGACCTCCTGAATACTGTACAGGCGCTCTACCAACTGAGCCATCCAGCCCTACGTTGGTGGTGAATCCCAATAGTCAACTATCTTTGTTCGTTTGGCAGTCAGAATCCATGAAACCATGCACACACCGCCACACCCCAGGGATCGTTTCAATGATACACGCAACAATGCTGCAACCTGGGAACGGTACATGGGGGATCACTCAAAGAGGATACGGCTTTTTTAATTAATATATTCGTGGGTCACCACCAATGTAGGGCTGGATGGCTCAGTTGGTAGAGCGCCTATACGGTATTCCTGAGGTCGCCGGTTCGAATCCCGCTCCAGTCAATTTTTCTTTGTTCACTTTTCAATGACTTGTGATTATTTCACGAATTTATCTTAACAAACCGTAAGCAGCGTGTGATATTCCAGGGTAGTGCCTCGTCTTGGGCAGATGTTTCCTCTGGTGTCCCACAAGGGAGTGTCTTAGGTCCTACTTTGTTCAACTTATTTGTTAATGATATCTCTTCCAATGTTTCTTCTAGTTGTGTTATGTTTGCCGATGATAAGCTGCTCTTTCGTGTAATATATTCACAGATAGACGAGCATCATCTCCAGACTGATCTTAATAAGGTTTTAGATTGGTCACTGCGTAATCACATGATTTTCAATCCTTCAAAAACTAAGGTTATGCACATAACTCGTAGCAGAAATATCCATCCTCCTACTTACAGTCTTGGGAATTCTCCATTAGCAGCCTCCTCGTCTGTTCAGTACTTAGGAATCACCATTAGCTCAGATCTCACTTGGAATTCTCATGTTAACGCCATTGTTTCTCGTGCCAATCGTCTTCTAGGTTTTATTCGTTCAGTTGCTGGAGGTTCATCCTCACGTGCATTTTTCACTTTGTACAAGTCGCTTGTCTTGCCTGTCCTGGAATATGGCATCCCTTGCTGGGGCCCGCACACCCTTTCACAAGAACAGCTGATTGAGCGTGTGCAACGTTCAGCAACCCGTATTGCCCTCAAACAACGGCGAGGAGAGATGGCATATGAGGACAGGCTTGACCGGCTTAACTGGTCCTCTTTGTCTTCCCGAAGACAATACTTACTTTGCTCATTTGTGTTTAAATGTTTATCTGGTGTATGTAATTGTGAGGTAATCAGTAATAATGTTTTTGTCAATCCACGCCACCTTGATTCGCTGACATTCCGCCATCTTCCATCCCGCACACAAGCATTGTTTCATTCACCTACCCGCAGTTTCCCAAGAATATGGAATTCCGTTCCACAACGGATTAAAGACTCTGCGGTTCTGGACTCCCTTCCTCAATTTCTTAAGGCTCTCAAGCAGGCGTTGTTATCAGACCATAGAGCTACTAACACATAACTTAACCCTTTGTTGACTGCCATTTTGATCACCTATACGGGGGCCGCTTTTCGTTTACTGTTTTCTGTATTGTAACCTGTCTTTGTTTACATTATGTGCGGGACTGCATACCTGCGGGTAATAGTAATTTATTTTACTTTTGCGGTTCCTGACCCACATAATACTGTCACTGGTCCTGTTATGTATTCGGATTTCTGTTCTCGGTCCCCGCTAACGTTTATTTTGGTTGTAATTTATTATTCTGTGTTTTTGTTAGTACTGTTTCTCTTGTATTGTATGCTTGTTTGTTGGTCAAATAAATAATAATAATAATAATAACATGGAAGCTTCATTGTATTGGATTTTGGCAGATTCTAGAACGTTCCCAGTCAATGGTAGACTTTGGAGAACCGGTCGTCAAGTCAACAGCGCACGCGCATGCATACGGAAAACAACGCACGCATGCTCACAATTGCACAAGTATGGTTTGCGCGTGCGCTGTTGACTCAAGTCTCCCATTGTGGGAAGGTTCCCAGCCAAGAATGTTCCTGGAGTCGGGAAGTGTCGTTATAGTGAACACTGTTCAGCAGGCACATTGTACATCAAAATTGGGAGCCAAACAAGGATGATGTTCGGTATAGCAAAATTTTCAGTATAGTGGTCGTTCGTTATAATGCCGATCCACTGTAGTATTATTATTCATGGTTTATTAAAAAACATTTCCATCGCAGTCAGAGGCTGAATACGGGAAAATAATATATTTATAAGATAAACAATAAAACTATAATAAACTTGACATTTAACATGTTAAAAAACATCCCGAGAATGGCAAATAATTAAAATGATAAAAACATTACAAAAGGTGAAAAGTTATGTTTATCAAAACTTGTTGAAAAGTGAACAAAGAAAAATTGACTGGAGCGGGATTCGAACCAGCGACCTCCTGAATACTGTACAGGCGCTCTACCAACTGAGCCATCCAGCCCTACGTTGGTGGTGAATCCCAATAGTCAACTATCTTTGTTCGTTTGGCAGTCAGAATCCATGAAACCATGCACACACCGCCACACCCCAGGGATCGTTTCAATGATACACGCAACAATGCTGCAACCTGGGAACGGTACATGGGGGATCACTCAAAGAGGATACGGCTTTTTTAATTAATATATTCGTGGGTCACCACCAATGTAGGGCTGGATGGCTCAGTTGGTAGAGCGCCTATACGGTATTCCTGAGGTCGCCGGTTCGAATCCCGCTCCAGTCAATTTTTCTTTGTTCACTTTTCAATGACTTGTGATTATTTCACGAATTTATCATAACTGGTTGAAAAACATGATCAAAGTTTCAGAAAATGAAATATTTAGATAAAAATGGAGATCTTAAAAGGGAATAAAAAAATATGTTTCACGTAACTAGGTGTGTTTCCAAGTAAGCATGGTAAGATGGTGCTAAAAGACAATCCAATGTTGTAAAACAAATGAAATTAATTAAAAAGGGAATAGTACATAGTGTGTTTAATGTAATGTATTTACTTTGGCAAGAGATCTGAAAGTTAATGGCAAAACAGTTACTGCTGTCTGTCTTGCTACACAATTTGTCCATTGAAAAGAAATTTCAGTGAAAACGACCAAAAGATAGACTCCAATTTCACAGCTTTTTCCTTCCGCCATCTTTTGATTAATTTGTATTCAGGATAGCAGCCGAGTCCCTAACTGAGGAGATATACAAGAAACTCAAGGCCTACTGTGACAGCTACACCAAGTCTCGCAAAACTGTAAGTCTGATGTAAAACCAAACCCCAAACACAAAACCAAAACCCTGTCATCTACCAAAACACTCATGGTAATGACAGCTGAGACCCGGGGCCGATTTCATAAAACTAAGGACGCGTCGCAGAGTTAAGATGCATCCTTTCTCTATGGACTCACCGCATAGATGCGACGCGTCGCAGCTAGGACGCGTCGCAAATCGAGTCGCGACGCATCGCAGAGCTTTATGAAATCGGCCCCCGGTATCATTTTGTGAAGTGAGGATTGCCACAAACGTATAATTGAGAGAGCAGAAGCACTGAGAGGGAAAGATCTTGCAAGTTTCAAACACTTTAAAGTGCACATTCAAAACTGCTTGAACTTTGAGGCAGACTTCAGTCAACAGATTGGCAGTTTACAAGCATCTTGTACAGGGTGACCGTGAGCCAAAAAGAACTTGACCGGGATCGGTGATGTTTTTCAAAAGAACCAAATGATACTCAAAAGTTCAGTGAAGCATATATTTGACAAACATTCTCTCCTGCGAAAAAAAAAAGAAATGGAAAAGAATAAAACGAAAAAAAAAACCAACTAATTGATCACTCCTAAAGAGGACTTATGTCTATAATAATGAAAGTACTCATTTTGCAAGCTGACCATGGAATACTTGACAAAACCAATGTAAAGTATCGGTACACTTTTCAGCTGTGTTCGTAGCTAAAATGACTCTTTTATACCCTTTCAGATGCTTAGATTCAGTCAAGCATTAACATTCCATGGATAGCTTGCGAAATGAGTACCTTTATTAAAATAGACATAACTCCTCTTAGGAATGATCAATTTGTTTCATTCTTTTTTTCTCATAAGCAGGAGAGAATGCTAAGTATGTATGCTTTACTGAATTTTTGAATGTCATTTGTTTCTTTTGAAAAACATCACCAATCCCGGTCAAGTTCTTTTTGACTCACCCTGTACTAGAGTTAAAACCTCGTCATTGTGAAAGGAGAAGTTTCTAGGTAACACCATGTTAATATAGACTAATGCTGGAAGAGGTTAGGGTCTGAAAGGCCCTAAGTTGTTGCTTGTATGCTGCTCTTGTACTCTGAGGAGAGTGAAGCCTATACAGGGTGTCCCCCAAAACATGCAACACTTTGCGTCGGAACTATTATATGAAATTTGTACTGTTTATCACTTCAAGATTCAGAAATGTGATGCAGCCATGTCTTGGCTATAATCACCATAATATAGAATTTGAGCAAAATTGAACTATAAACCTAAGACTGATTTACCCAACCTCAAAACCCAATTTTCATCTTTCTTTCATACACATTATGTGTGTATTGACCACTATGCGCGTTATCCTTGCAAATTTGTTTTTAAAGAGTACTCTTTCAATTGGTCATATTTTCGCCATTTTCAATTTCGGCCCGATTTTGCTTAAATTCTACACGGTGATAGCCAAGACATGGTTGTATCATATAACTGAATCTTGAAGAGATTAACAGTTTAATTTCAACATAATGGGTCCCGACACAGTGTTGCGTTTTTTCTGGGACACCCTGTACAGGTATATGCTTTCAAATCAATATCCTCTTGATTCTTATGCAGGCTGAGGTGACCGTTGACAAGGCTTGCAAGGTGTGGTATGACAGACGTGCTGAAATGGTCAAGGTAAGAGATTCTCAAATATTCTGGCATATGCGTCCTGATCTCTTTCCTTCTCTCCCTTTTCCCTTCTCTTTTGTATGGTCACAAGGTCTTTGATCCAGTTGGGTTGCCTTAAGACCTTGGAGTTGTCCAGCTTGGAAACTGAGGCTTTGCAAATCTTTGCACATGAAAGTTACCTTAGGCGCATCACCCATATTATTGTTATCAGCTCGCCGCGCTTCGCCTCACTGCGCCCAACATGACCGCAAATAGGCCTACCACGGCCCGCTGATGGGCGGCGTAGCGGGGCGCTGAAGGAAAACATGCATAACAATGGTTCACGGCTGAACGCATTTTATGGCACGATGAAGAATAATGCAGGTCGCAGAGAAAATGGTCGGCCAAGTCACTAAAAAACGTATTTTCGGCCGGGGAAATAATAGTTTGGAAGAGAAAAATAATGCAGGTCGCAGAGAAAATGGTTGGAAAAGTCAATAAAAAACGTATTTTCAGCCGGGGAATTAATAGTTTGGAAGAGAAAAATAATGCAGGTCGCAGAAAAAAATGGTTGGAAAAGTCACTAAAAAACATTTTTTCAGCCGGGGAATTAATAGTTTGGAAGAGAAAAATAATGCAGGTCGCAGAGAAAATGGTCGACCAAGTCGCTAAAAAACGTATTTTCAGCCGGGGAATTAATAGTTGATCAAAGAGAAAAAATGCAGGTCGCAGAGAAGTTGAAGGTAGATGACGGTATGGAATTCCATCTCTGCCATTTTATGCGGCGCATATGGGGATCTCCCAAACATGCGCCGTTTCTCGGCGCATAGTCGCGTCGTGCCGTCGCGTCGTGCCATCGCCTGTTTTGTACAGTGGGTATAGGGCTTTGTTGGCGTCGCGTCGTGCTGTCGCATAGTCGCGTCGTGCCGTTGCATTTTTGTGTTTATGGTCTTTAGCCGTTTACGCCGTCAATGGCGCATTGTTGCGTCGTGCCGTCGCATAGTCACGTTGTGCCGTCACATTGTCGCATTGTCGCATTTTGATATAGGCCTGTCTTGAGTTTCGCCAAGTGAGGGCGTAGAATTAGTATGTGTAACCTTTTGGAGGAACAATTACTTCACCAGGCTTATTTAGTTTACATAGTGTGTGTTTTTGTTTTTTTCGGGGGGCGAGGTTCACATAGAATACTTTCATGACATTTTGGCAATGAGTTATTGGGCTAACATGTTTTCGTATATCGCTTGAATTTGGAAATGATGTTATGTTTTGAAAGGGAATTTTTTTCAGACAGTTTTTGGGATAGGTGTAACCTGCTGCGAAATAATAGCAAATCAGCTCATACCCTATTATTACACGTACTAATTCTACGCCCTCACTTGGCGAAACTCAAGGCCTATATCAAAGTGCGACGGCACGACGCGACTATGCAACGGCACGACACGATGCCAACAAAGCCCTATACCCACTGTACAAAACAGGCGACGGCACGATGCGACAGCACGACGCGACGGCACGACGCGACTATGCCCCGTTGACCGCGTAAACGGCTAGAGACCTAAAAAACAAAAATGCGACAATGCGACGGCACGACGCGACTATGCGATGGCACGACGCGACTTTGCGACGGCACGACGCGATGGCCACAAAGCCCTATACCCACTGTACAAAACAGGCAACGGCACGACACGACTTTGCGCCGTGAAACGACGCATGTTTGGGAGATCCAAGCAAGAATGCCCCACATGCGCTACGTAAAATGACAGCGATGGAATTCTATATGACGGGGTTGGTTTGTGGTGACATCAGTCAATCGGTGGGAGCATGCGCTGCAACAGCCTGTCGCCGCATATACCTTCAAGCGATACTCCTTCGGTCTTCTGATGGCCATCCAATTCGATGTTTTTCTCCTCATGACGGACAGATATATATGCTCACAAAAGAGTCATACATGGTGTCACCACAAACCATCCCTGCCATATTTACCCTCACCAAGAATAGCCTGAAATCTCAAGTTGAAGGTGGTTTTTTGAGCTGAGGCTGATCTTGGAAGCGGAAGCTAACCTTGGAAGCTGAAATGACCATCTTGGTAAGAAGGACACACAGCAGTGCTCTGGCTTTGCCACGTTGACTTTAATGTGTTGTTTGTTTGTTTGTTTTTCCAGGCCAAGAAAATCACTCATTCTAAGACCAAAGAGAGTGAAGGAATCCAGGCAATCCTCGAGGACCCTTATGCTATCAAAAAGAAGGTGCCGTCTGATAAGGAACTAGGAAAGGTAAGGCTGCTTCACAAATGGCTTTCCACATCAAACTCAGGTCCTAAAAAGGACTTAGGCTCCTTCCAAGTGCTTCTTCTTCTTTTTCATTTGCCTGTGAGCTTCCCCTCTTCACAACTGCAACTCGGTTGAGGGAAGCCATGTTCTTGTATATCGTTGTCCAGGACAGCGATGCCATGTTCGCCGTTGGATGGCTGGTGTTGAGGGCAGGACTCGATGATGTGGTCCACTGTCTGTTCTGGGTACCCGCAGTCGCATGCAGCAAAGTCTTTCAGTCCCCAGTCTCTCATGGTGGCGGCGAAACAGCCAACAACAGTTCAAACCAAATCACTCCGCGTGGGGTTTCTGTATTTTTCAGCTGCAGACCAAGAGCAAGAAGGCCGATGAAGCTGCCAGCAAGGCTGATAGCGACTACCTCAACCTTATCAAGGCCACCGAGAGGGCCAGGCATGACTTTGAGAAGGTGCTCCGCCAGACGGCCTCCTCGCTGGAGAAGCTGGAGAAGGAGAGGATCGGGCATCAGAAGGAGGCTCTACTCTCCTACGTGGCCTGCCTGTCCAAGATGAAAGAACCATTGCAAAAGGTGATGCTTTATCTTATTTAACGACCAACCGTCCACACTGTGCTCGAATGCCTCCTCCTATCATGGCTGAAGTGGTACCAGCTGTGCGTCAGGTCTCCGAGTGTGGTGCTCTTATAATGAAAACAGCTTTGTGATATCAATTTCGAGCCTCTCACTGCAAAATTGTCCCCGAACCCAACATGTTTTACGGGGACAGAGGAACAAGTCCCAGCAAGCCTCCACACTATGGGTTTGCTGGGGAAAGTCCTGATTATCGGGACTTTCCCCGATAATTGGGACCTAGTCTGAATGCGCCTCTAACTCATTCAATAATAACTGCAGAACTTAAGCAAAGATGATACAGCAAGCCAATACCAGTGTTGGAGTGGAGTCCTCAGATCCGAGTACAGAGTACTCCGAGTACTTCAAGGTCTGAGTACTGGGCTGAGCCCGAGTACATTGCTTCCGAATCCAGGGTATCGAGTATGAGAATATTTAAGGTCGAGTACAGGACCGAGTCCGAGGACCAAAGTCTTGAGTCCACATCCGAGTACATTGTGCATTGTACGTTGTGCCACTCTTCTCAGAAATTCTTGTTTTACAAACCTTGCATAAAGACACTGTGCTGCTTACTCCATTTGATACTAAACTCCCAATGATCTTCATACTCCCATTGTATAATTTATCGGAAATCACAAACATAATCAACCATGAAATTGTAAAAAAAAATAAAATTTGCACTAAATGGTCGAGTACTCCCAAAATTCGAGTACCGTACATGAAATCGAGTACGGTCCAAGTACATTTATTTTTTAGTACTTTTTTTAATCGAGTACGGGTCCAGTATTTGCATGTACTCGTTGTACTCGAGTACGAGTACGAGTACTCCAACATTGGCCAACATTGGCCAATACTAAAATGAATATTTAAAGGGCACCCCAGTAAACTGTTGATTCACAGAAGTCATCTATGAACTTCAGTCCTCAATCTGACATCAGATACTGAAACAGAACCACTCATAATGACCTCATCAACTCATTCTTCATTTTGACATAGCAAGTGACATTCGTCCCTGTGTTTGTTTGTTTTTGTCACAGAGTATTGACAACATGTCACATGCAGTCACTTGTATCAGTCCTGACAGTGACGTCATGGTCATTGCGCAGCATAAAGGACGGCAGGCGGACACTCTGACGCAAGTTCTCTACGACCCCTACGTAAGTCCTAAATTGTTCCGGTAGTCCAACATTAACAAGTATTAATTAGAACTGTAGTCATGGGTTATCTTCACTGACCTATCACACTGTATTACGTGTATAGGACAGTATTAAAAAAACGTTCTTCATCACTGCTTGTCTTGGGCCGTTGTGGACAGGGCCCAATTTCATGGAATCTGTTACGGCTTATTTTGTGCTTACGGGTATTGCTAAGCGTGAAATCTATTTTATGGAATCTGTAAGCAAGAATTTCTACGTAACCTTGATTGTTTTCTGCTAACTGGCTGTCTCCCCGCAGAAATTCCTTGCTTATCGTTACCCAAAAGAAAACACTCCCATGAAATACACTAACTGTAAACAAAAAGAAAAATCTGCTACCGTAAGCAAAGAATTTTGTTAACGGTAACGGATCCCATGAAATTGGGCCCTGGGCTCTGGATCTGACTGCTGCCGGTCATCACGACCTGCCTGACTCTCGGGCAAAGCCCCATCATTCCCTTCTTCATCATCACCATCATTGGCCCATCACACTGTAGGTGTTTAGAGCAGCAAGGAATGTACTCCATCCCTGTCTGTCTTGGGGCTGTTTTGGTCAGGGTTCTTGAGGTGTAGTTAAGGGCCTTCATCTTAGCTTCCATGGTACGTGTCCAACCCAGTATTTAAAAACTGTTGACTTCAAGTCGGCACTTTCCCTAAAAGTGGGCACCGTATGGAACTGGGATTTTCACAGATGACAGTTACTGTATCTTCCTTGATATTTTGGCCCATAAATCTGCATGTCTTTGACAAAAACCAAAGTATGATACTACCTTTGAACAACTATGATGATTATTTGAGTCGATGGACTTAGAATCTAACGATCTGCCAATTTGTATCTCATTTCTTCAGGAGGAGGACTTGAGCAACACCATGACGCTAAATCGCCGTCGTCAGTCTCTCAGTTGCAAGCTGAAGTCCATCGACACTGAAATACAGAAGGAATCTAAAGCCAAAGCTGGTACGTCTCACATGGTTTCTGTGTGGTTTCTGTCCTTATTTGTGTAGTCTGAGTATCACCCATTCTACTCCGTGTCACTATGTACGAAAGTCTGATACATGCGTGCATGCAAATTATATGCAACGCGGCGCATCAACCAATCAGATCTGTTTTGAGAACATTTCCATCAGGATCGTGACGGAGGATGTTGATTGGTCAATTTCACGCGTCCGTGCGGCAGCAGCTATCTTCGTGAAAGACGCGCTCGCCAAACGGTACGATAGTAGATGCCCCTTGATTGGTCAAAACTTAGAGAGGTCAGTGAGCACTGGGTTGGCTTGCATAATTAATCAGGAAATCTGCACGCGTGCGTTAGACGCTTGCTCGCTGTACGGCGAGTGCGTCTATCACATTTTGTGTTGATAGAGTCAAAATTCATGATGTAATATGCTGCTGTGAGGCAAGTGGAGTACGCTTAAGTCCAAGTCATGGCTGGTTCGAGTCCAGCCATGGGTATAAAGTGGTGTTTGCATCCTTGGGCAAGACGCTTTGTCACATATTGCTCCTCTTCACCCAGGAGTAAATGGGTGCTTGTGAGCGTAGAGATAGCTTTGTGCTTGATTAGCCATCAGAATGTATTACTGGTTTGGGTTTGTTTTGCTGGGTGAGTGCTGTGGCCTAGTGGTCTGGCGTGTCGTACTCAAGATCTTGTGGTCAATCTATGGGTTCGAATCCAGCCATGGGCTAATGGTGCTTGCATCCTTGGGCAAGACGCTTTGTCACATATTGCTGCTCTTCACCCAGGTGTAAATGGGTACCTGTGAGGGTAGAGATGTCTTTGTGCTTGATTATAAAATCCTTGTGCGGTTTACAGTAGCTCGGGGCTGTATACTCCCCAGGGAGTTGAGATGGTTTCAGGAATGTTCATGTCGTCCAATGACCACATTGTGTCCCAAAATTGGTGAAAATAGGCCTTTTCACACTATCTCTTTTTTAATCTGTGTTGAAACCAACCCGGATCCACCCCGGTTCAGCCCGGCAAGTTTTGAACTGGATCAAAGAGACGCAACATTCACACTACGTTTATGGTGAACCGGCTCATATAACACCGATCACGGCGCAAAATGCAGTTTGGAACCGGGTTGAGATTTTCAACCCTGCTCCTTACCAGGGTTGATTTCGATCCGGTTAGACCGTCCTACCCGGATTGGCTTGGGGTTGAAAATGTTCAAGTGTGAAAAGGGTTGAAAAAAATCTCAGGGTTCGATCCGGTTCCAACCCCAAGATTTTGGATAGTGTGAAAAGTCCTTATATTATTGTGTGAATTTCTGATGCTTTGCAGGTATTGCTCGGCTATCGGGAGCTTATGCTGACAATCCAACCTATGCAGATATGCAAACACAGGAGAATGTAGCCCAGCAATTAACACATGTAAGCTATAGAACAAATATTGAACTATTTGAAAGTATTTTGTCAGAATAGTAAGATATGGAAGCATGAAAAAAAGGAGCTCAAAGCTGATAATCAAACAAGGAGATATTCTGAAAGTATTTCAAGTATCAAATTACCACCAATAATTTCCTTGTGGTTATATTAATTTAAAAGCCGTATCCTCTTTGAGTGATCCCCATGTACTGTTTCTCAGGTTGTAGTATTTCTAATGCTGTGTGTTTCTTAAATGATCCTTGGGATATGGCGGTATGTGAGTAGTTTCATGGCTTCTGACTGCCAAACGAACAAAGATAATTGACTGTTAGGGACACCACCAACGTAGGGCTGGATAGCTCAGTTGGTAGAGCGTTGGTATGGTATTCTGGAGGTCGCCACTCCGGTCAATTTTTCTTTATTCACTTTTCAATGACTATAACATTCCGTCAGTTTTCCTTGTGGTTATTTGATGATTATAATAATCATATAAGATAGTATCCTGATAAATGTGCATAACCCATGATGTAGCCCTTAAATTTATCAGAAAGTTGATGAATTTAGGGTCTTGTCATAAAGATTGTTGCCATGGATTCCTCTGTAACCAAGCCTTCCTTTTCTCTCCAATTTGAACAGTCGGATGAAATGATCAACATGTTTAAAGCTTGCAAGTTTAAGATCACGGCCGCCTTAGCGTTGATGGATAAGCAGCCCAAACCAGCCGACGAAATCAGTTCCTTCATCAAATCGGAGAAGGACAAACAGGTGGGTATTTACTTCCCAAGACCCAAACAGGGGCCAATTTCATAGAGATGCTTAGCACAAAAATGGCTAGCCCAATAAAACAAACCACCATTGAAAATTCAATTTGATATTCATGGTCAGCGAACAACAGCCAAAGAACAATCGCAAGTGATACACAATACATGGAAATTTGGTTAGTCCTGTTTTTAACAAGGCAGAAATGTCATGCTTAGCGATTTTTTGTGCTAAGCAGCTCTATAAAATTGGCCCAGGCTCTTACATCCAAGAAATCTCAACCAGGGAGGGGCCAATTTCACGGCCCTGCTTAGCACAACAAATTTGCTAATCATGAAATCTCTGTCTTCATAAAAAATGTGTTGTGTATCACTTGTGATTGTCCTTTGGCTGTTCGCTGACCACGAATGTCAAGTGGAATCTTTAATGGCGGTTTGTTTTATTAAGCAAGACATTTTGTGGTGAGCAAATTTTTTATGTGTGCTTAACAGCTCCATGAAATTGGCCCCAGTATAGCTAGGATTGGAATGGTAGGCCCTCCTAATAGCATTCTACACATCCTAGTTAATGAGCAGTGTGCAGCAGTAGTAGTTGAATTGGTAAAATTGATCAGCAAAACTTTGAAGGCAGACATGTATATACCATAGATCATAGTGTTGCTGGTTATGTGGAGTGCTGTGGCCTAGTATTCTGGTGTGTCAAACTCAAGGTCTTGTGGTCAATCTGCAAACTGTGGTCTCAAAACCTGCCATGGGGTAATGGTGTTTGCATCCTTGGGCAAGATGCTTTGTCACATATTGCTCCTCTACACCCAGGTGTAAATGGGTACCTGCGAGGGTAGAGATGGTTTGATTAGCCTCTGTGTGCCTTACAGCAGCCGGGGCCCCAGGGAGCTGAGGTGGTTTCAGAAATGTAAATGAGCCCAATGACCAGGGATAATGATAATATAAGCGCCTTGATCAGGTTTAAGGATAAGTGGGGCATGTAAAATATCCCACTTCTCCATCTTCCCTAATCCTCTTATTACCTTCATTGTTAATTCCAGCTCCCCCAGCCCCATTCTTCTCCAGGCCTTTGTTGGTTTTCACCTTTGGTCTTACCCATACTCGCTCTTTCATTCTGATCCTCTCATCCATTTATGTGTATCTTTACTTGCATGTTCTTGTCCTCTTGTCATTTTAGCCTTTGAGAAAGATCCTGCTAGTAAAATAATAAATTGAACTGCTGCAAACTGCTCATCAGCCAAAATAATCACCTGAAATTTTTAAAATACTTGGAGATATAGCCTTTGATAAAGATCCTGCTAGGATCGAAAAGTGTCAGGCCCTCCTATTTCCAAGCATATTTAAATCATTATTATTCTTGTTATTATTTGTATTCCAGCAAGGAGTGCACGTGAGCGTGTTGAAGATGCCACGGCCAGCAGCCTCTGTGTCGTCAGTCAATCAGATTGATGGTAGAGGGATGGGTGATGGTGCTCACTATTTACCTCCTATCGCTGACAACAACAATGGTAAGTCACCAGTACTCGCATCACTGTGTTGTTTAGACCCAGGGCTCGATTTCACGAAAGGCTAAGACAGATCGCAACATGCATATCAATCTCTTAATTGCTAAGCAAAGTGTGATGTCACAATACTAGCTGCTATGGAAACATGAACAACTCATCTAAAAGATGAATCGCAAATCTTTGTGAAATCGACCACAACAGTACTCACATCACTGTGTTGTTTAGACCCAGGTTATCTTGGGGTTTAAGGGGGGCTTACACGTGGCACGTGAACGATTTAGGAAGGACGCGAATGTCGAAAAAATGGCAACATCCAACAGTCGTATTTTATAATTATCACATACCCACATGGGAGATTCAGTCAGTTTCTCTTGTGGTTCTTTGATGATGATATTAATTAATAATCCGTATCCTCTTTGAGTGATCCCCCATGTACCGTTCCCAGGTTGCAACATTGCTGTGCGTATCAGTGAAATGATCCCTGGTGTATGGCGGTGTGTGCGTGGTTTCATGGCTTCTGACTGCCAAACGAACAAAGATAATTGACTATTGGGGTCACCACCAACGTAGGGCTGGCTCAGTTGGTAGAGCGCCTTTACGGTATTCAGGAGGTCGCCGGTTCGAATCCCGCTCTAGTCAATTTTTCTTTGTTCACTTTTCAAGTCACAGTTTATGCTGGAAAAGATCAGCAAAGCATTGCGGGGGTTCGGAATTGTCGTCAATTGTTCTTACGAACGTTTCCCGCATCCCGGGTCTTGTTTAAGTTGTGATTTGTTCTCATAAATGTCTTCAAAGCTTCGTCATATGCGTAGGACCTACCCAAGACGTGCGCGATGTTCTTAAAATCTTCGTAAAATCCTTGTTAATCAGAATCAAAGTCGCATGTTCTTCGTGTATGTTGGGCGTAGTTGAGCCACGGTACCCACGACATTCACACATATGTTTTGAGAACTTTGCACAAACTGCGCAAGAATAAAAATTTCTGCAAATGTTTGCGTTCGCATGCCCCGCGTAACCACCACCCCTTATGAATTACTTAATAACATAACATAACATAACAAATTACATTTATATAGCGCTTAATACAAAGTTTCTAAGCGCATAAACATGTAACAATACACAATAGAACAAACATATTACAACAACAGTGCTGAATTTACTAATTGAACTTCACTATGAATAATGTTGATCAAACAAGTGGGTTTTAAGTGATGATTTGAAACTGTTCAGTGTTGAGATTGCTCGGATGTAGGTAGGCAGCAGTGTTCCATAATCTGGGTACAGCGACAGCGAAAGCACGATCACCAAGGCGGGTTCTGGTGCGGGGACCTGGGCATAGCTAAATGTGAGCTTGGGAGGAAGATCGAATAATTCCTTGGTTTCACAGGCTGTTCTATCATTCGAGCTTTGAGACTTTAAAGAGTTTCGGTAATAACAGGATTTATTGGTTGACTTTTCACAGATGATTTTGACGATGATGAGTCCAGGACCCCTGTTGGAAAGTGTGTCGTCTTATACGACTACGAAGCCACAGAACCAACAGACTTAGCCATCAAAGAAGGTAAGGTACCAGACCAAGTCAAGTTAATGGGCGTTAACAAAACGGAGGGTCAGGCTCTGTCTCGGGCTCTGGCCCTGGCTCCATTTTCATGAATCCATTTTGAAATAACGGGTATGAAAATAGAGGCTTTTGGCTGCGATTCTGAAGTAGCTTCAATGAAAAACCACAACCTATATTTTCAGTATTTGGATGTCAGAGCTGGCGTCTGAGCCCGAGCCTGAGCCACCATTTCATAAACCCCCATAGTACATGTAGGTCAGGTAGACCTGGGGCCAATTTCATAGAGCTGCTGCATACTATACACAAAAATTTGCCCAAGCATGAAAAGTCTTCCTTATTAATCAAACAGGATTATTTTTGTGTGATGTTCACTGCTTTTAACTTGTTCTCGGCCATTGTTTACTGAGCATAACATTCACAAGGAGTTTTGGCTGGCAGTGGCATACTGATTTTAATCCCCAAGGTTTTTGGTGTTAAAAGGGTTCCTGCAGTGTTTTTTTTCAGTCAGGTTATTTTATTGCCTTCATACAGAAAATATACTGACAGATAATGAATGGCAAGTCTTATTTTGGTTTCAAAGCAGCATTTGGTTTTCATTTGAATGGCTCTGCGAAATGGGTGATTTTCATGCATACTCATGTAGGGAACCAACAGCAAAAATATAATGAAAAAACAAGAAAATTGAAGAGTCAAACTTGCCCCACAGATAGAAATGGTTTGGCCAAAAAATTACACCACCAGTGTTTAAGCACATTTTGGTGCTTGGTTCCCTCAATTGTTTTGCTCAATTGGACACCGTGTTTCTTTTGCTTCCTCTGCAGGCGATATTGTCACCATCCTACAGAAATTTGACGACGGCTGGTGGTACGGCGAGACAGGAGGGAAAAAGGGGAACTTCCCTCAGTCCTACGTGGATTTACTATGAAGGTGCCTACGGGGAACCAGTGGGCCTGTGGAATCATCCCCTTAAAAGGTGGGAGCCAGTGAACTTCAGGACAGAACATGAGGAATGTGAAAGCCTGAAAGGTAACCGGTTTCAAAGTCTGTTAATCAGTAAAAAAAATTGTGAATGCAGGGAACCAGTGAGCTGCAGAGATGTATTTTGTGTGTGTATTCTTTGCTCTACCGAGCTACCGTTCAAACTGACAGGGCAACAGTGAGTCCAACAAGAAAGCAACTTCAGTTTGGTATGTTACCAGTGAACTGATTTGCAGTACAGGGAAGTGTGCTGCCGATATCATGTCAGTTTATGATGCCAGTTTGAATTTCATTTTGCAATTGATGCTATCTCAATTGCAAGATGAGCCCTTAAATAAGGTGAATTTTATCAAATTTTTTTTATTTTTAATACTGAAAACTACTTGAGAATATAAAATCAATGTACTAAAAAGGATATAATCTTATGTGTATTGAAAAAATTATGCCAACCCTTACTATTTACTAAAAAAAATATTATTGGTTATTATTTTTTTGAATTTTCTACAAAGATTTATATTATTGGACTATATCTTAGTTTATATATAGATGCTATATTGGCGTAATGTTTTGACTCATTCTAAAGTACTATTCATTTTTGTTAATTCACAACAAAAATGTATTTGTGTATAGTATTCCCTATCTTGTGTATTATGCAATTGTGGTTATGGATTTTTCTTTTTTGTCGTTATTCTTGCTAAGTTGGTTTCAAAGGCTTGTTTAGCTTAATATTGCCAAATTGCCGGGTTTAAAAAAAATGATATATTTTGAAATGTAATGGGATATTTTCAATGCTGCGAGGATTCTGCACAGAACTATTATTTACATTTAGATAAACGGCGACTGTGTGGTCCATGGCTTGATACAGTTATTAATGCTTAGTCTTTTCCAGTGTTGTGAGTCTCAGGACCAGTTTTTTTGCGGTCTCGATCTCGGTCTCGGTCTTATAGCTTTAAAGGGGTCTTGATCTTGGTCTTGGTCATGGTCTTGGTCCGGTCCCTCCTGTCTCGACTACAACACACACTGGTCTTTCCAAACATGCAGAGAAATTTCAGCAACAGCTTTCCGGTTTGGTCATAATGGGAAGAAATCTTCTGCACTAGGTGAAGAAAAGATTGTATAAAGACAAGTCTTGATAATCTGAAGTGTCAAATGCATTTTAACCTTTTCACTTTGTGTCTTTATCCTCTTCTTTTTTTATGAAAAATTATGTTTCTGTGACATGCAAGTACTTTTTCCTTGGGTTCTGGGTATTTTATCAATTTGTGTGAAGTGATTGGACAATTTTGAGCAGTTTGATTGAATTGGCTTTTTTTTTTATCATGAATGATTAAGATGTGTTGAACGCGCGTTCTGAAATGTTGCAGAGAGGGAACAAGTGTCTTGTGTTTCAAGTGTATTGCTGTTTTTATGCTTGAAAGTTGTTTCTTTTCACTTGTAAACATCCGTTAGGGCATTCTCTATCAACGACAAGGGGTACCCCTTGTCGTTTTTATCAATTTAGGCCCAAAATTGACTTTTTCCCAAAGTGTTCGGAATCATCCTATAAGTTGTCTTACAGCACAAAGAACCCATTTCTAGTATGAAAACAGGTTTATTTCTCATCTGTGAGGGGAATTGAATCCATTACAGAACATTTGATTTTTCCTCAAAAATTGAAAAAACGGCAAGGGGTACCCCTTGTCGTTTTTGGCCCCAAATTGACTTTTTCTTAAAGTGTTCGGAATCATTCAGATAGGTGTCTTAGAGCACAAAGAACCCATTTCTAGTTGAAAAACATTGATCGCTAGCCACTCAGAACAACTTTAATTATATGCTTACCTTATAATTGTATTGTTATTATCAATAAACATAGTGATTTTTAATAAAAGACGGTTTCAGAAAGAATAAAATGATTCTCTTTTCGTGTATTTCTTAAAAACAGTCTTACTTTTATTTAAAAAGATAAACACCATATAACCCCACCTGACTGGATTGATTAAAGTCATTAAAAAGTGAACATTTGACAGTGGAAGTGGGATTCGAACCATCGATTCTGAAATGCAATACCGGTGTTCAACCAGCTTAGTAGTAGGTTGAAAACTTGTATTGCATTCCAGGGTCCCGGGTTCGAATCCTTATTTTAAGATCCTGGGTTGTAAATTTTACAATATAACAGTATATGTGCAATTACTCACACACTCATCCTTCATATGATAAGACACAGACAGTTAATAAAAACCCATTAACGAAGTACTGATCAGATTTCTATATTGCCCAAGATTGGGCTGCTTTATTATTGTCAATAGTCAAGAAAATACAAGTAATTATTGAAGTAATTAAACTGCTAATAGATCTATATACTGGAGCTATACGTATGAAGCCTGTCTGTGATTGATGGTAGATATACGTATGAAGCTTGTGTGTGATTGATGGTAGATGTACGTATGAGGCCTGTCTGTGATTGATGATAGATATACGTATGAAGCTTGTGTGTGATTGATGGTAGATATACGTATGAGGCTTGTCTGTGATTGATGGTAGATATACGTATGAGGCCTGTCTGTGATTGATGGTAGATATACGTATGAGGCTTGTCTGTGATTGATGGTAGATGTACGTATGAAGCTTGTCTGTGATTGATGGTAGATATACGTATGAGGCTTGTCTGTGATTGATGGTAGATGTACGTATGAAGCTTGTCTGTGATTGATGATAGATATACGTATGAGGCTTGTCTGTGATTGATGGTAGATATACGTATGAGGCTTGTCTGTGATTGATGGTAGATATACGTATGAGGCTTGTCTGTGATTGATGGTAGATATACGTATGAGGCTTGTCTGTGATTGATGATAGATATACGTATGAAGCTTGTCTGTGATTGATGATAGATGTACGTATGAAGCTTGTCTGTGATTGATGATAGATGTACGTATGAAGCTTGTCTGTGATATGATGATAGATGTACGTATGAAGCTTGTCTGTGATTGATGGTAGATATACGTATGAGGCTTGTCTGTGATTGATGGTAGATATACGTATGAGGCTTGTCTGTGATTGATGATAGATGTACGTATGAAGCTTGTCTGTGATTGATGATAGATATACGTATGAGGCCTGTCTGTGATTGATGGTAGATGTACGTATGAGGCTTGTCTGTGATTGATGGTAGATATACGTATGAGGCTTAATGTGATTGATGATAGATATACGTATGAAGCTTGTCTGTGATTGATGGTAGATGTACGTATGAGGCTTGTCTGTGATTGATGGTAGATGTACGTATGAAGCTTGTCTGTGATTGATGGTAGATGTACGTATGAAGCGTGTGATTGATGGTAGATGTACGTATGAGGCTTGTCTGTGATTGATGGTAGATGTACGTATGAAGCCTGTCTGTGATTGATGGTAGATGTACGTATGAGGCTTGTCTGTGATTGATGGTAGATGTACGTATGAAGCTTGTCTGTGATTGATGGTAGATATACGTATGAGGCTTGTCTGTGATTTTGATGGTAGATATACGTATGAGGCTTGTCTGTGATTGATGGTAGATGTACGTATGAGGCCTGTCTGTGATTGATGGTAGATGTACGTATGAAGCTTGTCTGTGATTGATGGTAGATGTACGTATGAGGCTTGTCTGTGATTGATGGTAGATGTATGTATGAGGCCTGTCTGTGATTGATGGTAGATGTACGTATGAAGCTTGTCTGTGATTGATGGTAGATGTATGTATGAGGCCTGTCTGTGATTGATGGTAGATGTACGTATGAAGCTTGTCTGTGATTGATGGTAGATATATGTATGAGGCCTGTCTGTGACTGATGGTAGATGACTAGATGTACGTGTGAAGCTTGTCTGTGATTGATGGTAGATGTACGTATGAAGCTTGTCTGTGATTGATGGTAGATGTACGTATGAAGCCTGTCTGTGATTGATGGTAGATGTACGTATGAAGCCTGTCTGTGATTGATGGTAGATGTACGTATGAAGCTTGTCTGTGATTGATGGTAGATGTACGTATGAAGCTTGTCTGTGATTGATGGTAGATGTACGTATGAGGCCTGTCTGTGATTGATGGTAGATGTATGTATGAAGCTTGTCTGTGATTGATGGTAGATGTACGTATGAAGCTTGTCTGTGATTGATGGTAGATGTACGTATGAAGCTTGTCTGTGATTGATGGTAGATATATGTATGAGGCCTGTCTGTGATTGATGGTAGATGTACGTATGAAGCTTGTCTGTGATTGATGGTAGATGTACGTATGAAGCTTGTCTGTGATTGATGGTAGATGTACGTATGAAGCTTGTCTGTGATTGATGGTAGATGTACGTATGAGGCCTGTCTGTGATTGATGGTAGATGTACGTATGAAGCTTGTCTGTGATTGATGGTAGATGTAGGTATGAAGCTTGTCTGTGATTGATGGTAGATGTACGTATGAAGCTTGTCTGTGATTGATGGTAGATGTATGTATGAGGCCTGTCTGTGATTGATGGTAGATATACGTATGAGGCCTGTTTGTGATTGATGGTAGATATACGTATGAAGCCTGTCTGTGATTGATGGTAGATGTACGTATGAGGCCTGTCTGTGATTGATGGTAGATATACGTATGAGGCTTGTCTGTGAATGATGGTAGATGTACGTATGAAGCTTGTCTGTGATTGATGGTAGATGTATGTATGAGGCCTGTCTGTGATTGATGGTAGATATACGTATGAGGCCTGTCTGTGATTGATGGTAGATGTACGTATGAGGCTTGTCTGTGATTGATGGTAGATGTATGTATGAGGCCTGTCTGTGATTGATGGTAGATGTACGTATGAAGCTTGTCTGTGATTGATGGTAGATGTACGTATGAGGCTTGTCATACGTACAAAAACCAAAGTATTATATTACCTTTAACAGTAGTTTTTCTAGTGTTAAGTTATATTTTCCATAATCGCGGCACTATCCCCAAACGGCTATTTCGTCATATATGCCTATGTTCTCGTAACTGAAAAAAATAACGGTAAAAGAACAATTATGCCAAATTGCAATTTCTGGTAGAATGTTTTGACTTAATATCGCAAGAAACTACACAAATGAAAAGAAGTTAGCACTCCTTTTCGTTTTATGGATACTATGTCCGTCATATTCATTCCCATCCTGTCTGTGATTGATGGTAGATATACGTATGAGGCTTGTCTGTGATTGATGGTAGATATACGTATGAAGCCTGTCTGTGATTGATGATAGATATACATATGAGGCTTGTCTGTGATTGATGGTAGATATACGTATGAGGCTTGTCTGTGATTGATGATAGATATACGTATGAGGCCTGTCTGTGATTGATGGTAGATGTACGTATGAGGCTTGTCTGTGATTGATGGTAGATATACGTATGAGGCTTGTCTGTGATTGATGATAGATGTACGTATGAAGCTTGTCTGTGATTGATGGTAGATATACGTATGAGGCTTGTCTGTGATCGATGGTAGATATACGTATGAGGCTTGTCTGTGATTGATGATAGATGTACGTATGAAGCTTGTCTGTGATTGATGATAGATATACGTATGAGGCCTGTCTGTGATTGATGGTAGATGTACGTATGAGGCTTGTCTGTGATTGATGGTAGATATACGTATGAGGCTTAATGTGATTGATGATAGATATACGTATGAAGCTTGTCTGTGATTGATGGTAGATGTACGTATGAGGCTTGTCTGTGATTGATGGTAGATGTACGTATGAAGCTTGTCTGTGATTGATGGTAGATGTACGTATGAAGCGTGTGATTGATGGTAGATGTACGTATGAGGCTTGTCTGTGATTGATGGTAGATGTACGTATGAAGCCTGTCTGTGATTGATGGTAGATGTACGTATGAGGCTTGTCTGTGATTGATGGTAGATGTACGTATGAAGCTTGTCTGTGATTGATGGTAGATATACGTATGAGGCTTGTCTGTGATTGATGGTAGATATACGTATGAGGCTTGTCTGTGATTGATGGTAGATGTACGTATGAGGCCTGTCTGTGATTGATGGTAGATGTACATATGAAGCTTGTCTGTGATTGATGGTAGATGTACGTATGAGGCTTGTCTGTAATTGATGGTAGATATACGTATGAGGCCTGTCTGTGATTGATGGTAGATGTACGTATGAAGCTTGTCTGTGATTGATGGTAGATATACGTATGAGGCTTGTCTGTGATTGATGATAGATATACGTATGAAGCTTGTCTGTGATTGATGATAGATATACGTATGAAGCTTGTCTGTGATTGATGATAGATATACGTATGAAGCTTGTCTGTGATTGATGATAGATATACGTATGAGGCCTGTCTGTGATTGATGGTAGATATACGTATGAAGCTTGTCTGTGATTGATGATAGATATACGTATGAGGCCTGTCTGTGATTGATGGTAGATGTACGTATGAAGCTTGTCTGTGATTGATGATAGATATACGTATGAGGCCTGTCTGTGAATGATGGTAGATGTACGTATGAAGCTTGTCTGTGATTGATGGTAGATGTATGTATGAGGCCTGTCTGTGATTGATGATAGATATACGTATGAGGCCTGTCTGTGATTGATGGTAGATGTACGTATGAAGCTTGTCTGTGATTGATGATAGATATACGTATGAGGCCTGTCTGTGAATGATGGTAGATGTACGTATGAAGCTTGTCTGTGATTGATGGTAGATGTATGTATGAGGCCTGTCTGTGATTGATGGTAGATGTACGTATGAAGCTTGTCTGTGATTGATGGTAGATGTACGTATGAGGCTTGTCATACGTACAAAAACCAAAGTATTATATTACCTTTAACAGTAGTTTTTCTAGTGTTAAGTTATATTTTCCATAATCGCGGCACTATCCACAAACGGCTATTTCGTCATATATGCCTATGTTCTCGTAACTGAAAAAAATAACGGTAAAAGAACAATTATGCCAAATTGCAATTTCTGGTAGAATGTTTTGACTTAATATCGCAAGAAACTACACAAATGAAAAGAAGTTAGCACTCCTTTTCGTTTTATGGATACTATGTCCGTCATATTCATTCCCATCCGTTAATGACTTTATGTGATTATGTGATTATGTTAATGACTAGAAGCTGTGATGGGGTAAAACTGTGCTATCAAAATGTTTGTCCTAGACCTAGCAAGACATATGGTGATCGTGCCTTTTCTAACTATGCACCGAAATTGTGGAACAAACTTCCAGTCTATTTAAGACATAACGGTCAGTATGGCATTTTTAAAACTCAACTTAAGACATATCTTTTTAGAAAGTATTATTCTTAACATGTAAATTAAATAATTGTCTTTCATCGGTTTTAATGGTTTTTAATTGTTTTTTTTTTTTTAATTGGTGTGTTTTTAACTTAAATACACTCTTACTTTATTTATAAATCACTAATGAGTGTGAAATTTCTTACAACGTTCAGCATTTTTTTTTTCTTTTTACTTTCAGGGGGGTATTATTCATTTTACTCGTAATATTGAAATTAGTTAATGAATAGATGGTTTTTCTTACTTATGATTGTGAATTTTTATGTAAAGCGTTTTGAGATTTTTAATGGAAAACGCTATATTAAGAATAAATTATTATTATTATTATTTATATCATTGACTGTAACATTCTTGTTTGCTGGATCTGCTAAACATTAACCACTAGACCAAAATAATTCTTATCATTGTAACTTGTCTTCATTTAAAAAGGGAATTCCTGCAGTCTTTTTTTCAGTCAGGTTATTTTATTGCCTTTATACAGAGAATATACTGACAAATAATGAATGGCAAGTCTTATTTTGGTTCCAAACCAGCATTTGATTTTCGTTTTAATGGCTTTGCAAAATGGGGAATTTTCATGCATGCTCATGTGGGGAACCAAGAGCCAAAATATAATGGAAAAACATAAGAAATGAAGAGGCACAGAAATGGTCTCACAAAGAAATTACACCACCAGTTGAGTGGAACTACTGGGGGAACTACTCCATACTTGGGGAACTACTGGGGGCACTACTGGGGGCACTACTAGGGGGCACTACTGGGGGAACTACTCCATACTTGGGGAACTACTGGGGGCACTACTGGGGGCACTACTAGGGGGCACTACTGGGGGAACTACTCCATACTTGGGGAACTACTGGGGGCACTACTGGGGGAACTACTCCATACTGGGGGCACTACTGGGGGAACTACTCCATACTTGGGGAACTACTGGGGGCACTACTGGGGGAACTACTCCATACTTGGGGAACTACTGGGGGCACTACTGGGGGAACTACTCCATACTGGGGGCACTACTGGGGGCACTACTGGGGGAACTACTCCACACTTGGGGTACAACCTCTTGTTGGTGCACTATTTGAAATCGCCGAATTGCAAACCTCCCTAACTTCAGAGATTGTACAAGAGATCATCATGCAACGGAAAAGTTTCATTAATCAATCCATGACACGGACTCTTTGACTGCTTGTAAATTTATTTCAAAGTCCCCCTCCACCATCATGACATTCGAATTGTGAAGTTTATAACACACTAATGCAAATAATAACCTTTAAAGGATCTCTGCAATAGGAATATTATGGCTTGAACATGTGCAAAAAGCAACTATTTTATGGGGCCTGTGATTTTACCCACTTCCTCACACTGTTTCAGGGTTAACAACAGGTTCTTTTGTTTGTATGCTAATTAGAATTTCCATATTCAGTATAAACCCAATAGATTTTTGCACAAAAAGTCGGGGTTGTTTTATAGGTTTCCTGATAGACCTTTTCCTCCTCAATTGGTTTTATTGTGCCGAATATGTTCCTTTCACTCAACTGGTGGTGTAATTTCTTTGCCAGACCATTTCTGTGCCTCTTCATTTCTTATGTTTTTCCATTATATTTTGGCTCCCCACATGAGCATGCATGAAAATTCCCCATTTTGGAAAGCCATTAAAACGAAAATCAAATGCTGGTTTAGAGCTGGTAATAAGACTTGCCATTCATTATTTGTCAGTATATTCTCTGTATAAAGGCAATAAAATAACCTGACTGAAAAAAAGACTGCAGGAATTCCCTTTTTAAATGAAGACAAGTTACAATGAATAAGAATTATTTTGGTCTAGTGGTTAATGTTTAGCAGATCCAGCAAACAAGAATGTTACAGTCAATGATATAAAGTCATTAACGGATGGGAATGAATATGACAGACATAGTATCCATAAAACGAAAAGGAGTGCTAACTTCTTTTCATTTGTGTAGTTTCTTGCGATATTAAGTCAAAACATTCTACCAGAAATTGCAATTTGGCGTAATTGTTCTTTTACCGTTATTTTTTTCAGTTACGAGAACATAGGCATATATGACGAAATAGCCGTTTGAGGATAGTGCTGCGATTATGGAAAATATAACTAATAAAAACTACTGTTAAAGGTAATATAAAACTTTGGTTTTTATCAAAAAAATACAGATTCATAGGCACAAATATCAAGGAAGATAGAGTCACAGTCATCTGTGAAAATTTCAGTTCCATACGTTGCCCACTTTTTGAGAAAACAGTGAAAAACAGCCACAGTATTTCTTAAGTCTTTTCTCTTTTATTTTTGATCTTTTAAAAGATCAAAAAGATTTTCGGTCGTTGTTTGACTAATTTCTGGATAAATGCACCATTTCCGGCGGAACAATTTTAACGGTATGTTTCTACCATTACCATCTTCATACCTTGTAAGTTATATGTAAATCTGTGAAGATTTCTGTTTTAGTTTCTTACCAAAGTATGATACTACCTTTAAATGAGGTAAAAGCTAAATTGTTGTCAGAATTATGCGGTGTATATATGGTCTTCCAATTCCATTGGTTCCAAACATTTTCAAAAGGCAATTTAACTGTCCCTAAGTATTCTCAAATCAATCAGTTTCAATGGCTTTTCATTCATTTACAATCGTACGTTATAATCAGGTATATTACTACTATTCTTTTACACAAAGTATTTGCAGATTATATTTTTTATATAATTGTACTGATTATCTTTCTATAATATTGTGCATAGGATCATGTTAGTTTGGATGGAATATTTGATTATTGAGTGAAAAATAAAGCTGTAAACTTTGCAGAAATGTGCCAAACAGTTGTTCTTTTACCGTGTACTTGATTTATTGACTTCACTTGATCTATTTCAGCGCATTTTGCCTTCAAATAACTTCAAGGACGATAAATTACAACAAAACATCAACGTTTAAACTGTTCTTATTCCTGCGTGAATAACTAGTGCCCCTTAAAATGGCAGTTTTACAACTAGAATTGTGCTGGTTATATGTGTGAAGGCAACAATGGTTAACATGGAAAACAATGGAAAAACGAGTGCACGACCAGAACTGTGCCGTAAATGTAACTAGTTTTTGCCTCTCCAATACAAAATAATGTGCATATTTCATAAGGTAGTCTTTGTAATACTGGTCATTAGCCCTAATTAGGAGTCCAAATCAGTACTGTTGTAATTTCTAAAATTAAAAACACTGTTCCAATTTGAAGAACACGTAAAAAGTGCACTGGTTCAAGTATAACTGAATGGTAACCTAACAAATCCTGCCAAAAAAACTGGTGAATGACTAAAACGTTTGCTGATGCTACATGTACATGGACACCATACAAATCCTGCCCCAACCTGGTGGAATGACCCATAATAGAATGGTACAAGTCTGCTGATGCTACATGGACACCATACAAATCCTGCCCCAACCTGGTGGAATGACCCATAATAGAATGGTACAAGTCTGCTGATGCTACATGGACACCATACAAATCCTGCCCCAACCTGGTGGAATGACCCATAATAGAATGGTACAAGTCTGCTGATGCTACATGGACACCATACAAATCCTGCCCCAACCTGGTGGAATGACCCATAATAGAATGGTACAAGTCTGCTGATGCTACATGGACACCATACAAATCCTGCCCCAACCTGGTGGAATGACCCATAATAGAATGCTACAAGTCTGCTGATGCTATTATAGAAACCATACAAATCCTGCCCCAACCTGGTGGAATGACCCATAATAGAATGGTACAAGTCTGCTGATGCTACATGGACACCGTACAAATCCTGCCCCAACCTGGTGGAATGACCCATAATAGAATGGTACAAGTCTGCTGATGCTACATGGACACCATACAAATCCTGCCCCAACCTGGTGGAATGACCCATAATAGAATGGTACAAGTCTGCTGATGCTACAAGGACACCATACAAATCCTGCCCCAACCTGGTGGAATGACCCATAATAGAATGGTACAAGTCTGCTGATGCTACATGGACACCATACAAATCCTGCCCCAACCTGGTGGAATGACCCATAATAGAATGGTACAAGTCTGCTTATGCTACATGGACACCGTACAAATCCTGCCCCAACCTGGTGGAATGACTTACAATGGTACAAGTTTGCTGACACGTCTAGAACTTCATACAAATATTGGAATAATATCCTGGTGCATAGATAAACATGAACATGTACCTTCACAGTAGTAGAATCTGTGACATCTGGACCCTTATCGGTGTTTAATGGGTTAGAGTAAACGTTGTGTGGTTCTTAGTTGACATCTGCGGTCCTCTGCCAAATGTTGACTGGTGATTTGCCCGTTCCACCATCTTATCAAACGAGCTGCAAATGAAAAAAAAGGGACAAAAATTATCTCATTAAAACAATCAGAACATAATGACAGAGCCTGAGGGTGCAATCCTTCACAAAATAGCTTATAGTTCAGGGATGTAAGTGACCAACAAAAGTCATTTTCGTAAAAATCACTGAAGGCCAATAAATTATGTGATTGCGAGTGAGCATTTGCGCAACTAAAAGGCTCATGGCAGGGGTGCAGGCGCCCTTCAGTTTGTAGGGTTTTAACAAATATAAATAAACAGTTTGAGATACCTGTTTGACATAAAATCAAACTGATACCATAAAAAAGATGTCGCCTTCTTAAAGGTAGTATCATATTTTGGTTTTTATCAAAGAAATACAGATTCATGGGCAAAAATACCAAGACAGATACAGTAACAGTCATCCGTGAAAATGTCAGTCCCATACGGTGCCCACTTTTTGAGAAAACAGTGAAAAACAGCCACAGTATTTCTTAAGTCTTTTCTCTTTTATTTTTGATCTTTTAGGCCTATAAGATCAAAAAGATTTTCGGTCGTTGTTTTACTGATTTCTGGATAAATACACCATTTCAGGCGGAAACATTTTAATGGTATGTTTCTACCAGCACCATCCTCATACACTGTAAGTTAATCTGTGAACATTTCTGTTTTGGTCTCTTACCAAAGTATGATACTACCTTTAAGAACGATGTTGATCCTTCTGTTTTTTACAAACGTATCGGTAAAGGACACTAGTAAAAAAAAAAGACCTGTTCACAAGCAGAGGACTATTTGGTCATAACTTTTGGTTATACACGAAGCTGGAGTACGTGTTCATTCTATCTTTGAAAGAACCCCTAACCAAAAGACTGAACTGGTTTGTGACAGTTTCAAAACACGTTGAAAACCAACCCTATCACAGGCAACCAACATGACCAACAAAACTAAGATACATTCTGGTTTATAAGCAATCACTCTCTCAGCTTGGGCCAGTCATTTCTGGTTCTGAAATTTTTGAAGGTCAGTTACGGGAGTGTACAGTCTTTAAGAGCATGTACAATATTGGTAAATGTGAAAGAGCAGCTGCAGGCTGATAATAATTTGATTAGTCGTGGAATAAAAACAAACCTGTGAAATTTTCAGCTCAATTAATGATTGAAAAAAGTAGAAAATGATGAAAAACCGTTGCAATTGTTTATTACGCCAAATTGTGTGGGAATAGCTGTCTCATTTTTTATCTTTGGTGTTTGGTTTTACTCCTTTCTGGATAAATACAGCATTTCAGGCAGAAAAATGTTTACAGTATACTGTATTTTTAACCATTACCGCCTTTATAACCTGTAAAGTTATAGGCCCCTACATAAACCTGTGAACATTTCTGTTTTGGTTTGTTACCTATGTTGTACGTGCCCTTTAACAGGGTTTGGTGACGGTATTCCTTACCCTAGGTACTGCTGTCGGATTTCTTCTCTGAGCTTGGCCGATTCCATGGCGACGACCCTTGACCTCTGGATGGCATCCTGCTTCTGGGAGGTCACAGTCTGGGTCTTCAAGTCCTTGTAGGCAAGGTTTGCCCGGACGGATTCCCGATAGATAGCATCATCCTCTTCCACTCTGTCGAGAACAACAGAATTTTAATAAACACGTCAAAGATAAGGCAAAGCCCTCCGGAGATCCTGCTAAGATCTAAACGTCAGAATTTCCCAACTCTCAGCAAACTCGGAGCAAATAGCTAAACCAAATAGCCTTAAAAGGTAGAATACAGGATTGGTCATAATTATACCCCAACAGAAATGTTCACAGATTTACGTACAACTGGTAGAAAGATACCGTTAAAATATTTTCAACTGAAATGCTGTATTTATCCAGAAATTAGTAAAACAACGACCGAAAACAGTTTTGATCTTGGGGTTAGATCAAAACTCCTGTGAATAGATTTGAAAATACTGTGAGCGTTTTCCACTGTTTCCAGCAGTTTCCGACGATGACATGAGCTGAGAATTTCACTGAGGTTTGGTTTTATTCCGTGGCAAATCAAATTATGAACAGTCTGCAGCTGCTCTGTCACCTTTACCAATCCTGTATTATGCCTTTAAAGGTAATATCATACAGATTCATGGGCAAAAATATCAAGACAGATACAGTAACAGTCATCTGTGAAAATTTCAGTCCCATACGATACCCACTTTTTGAGAAAACAGTGAAAAACAGCCACAGTATTTCCTAAGTCTTTTCTCTTTTATTTTTGATCTTTTAAAAGATCAAACAGATTTCCGGTCGTTGTTTGACTAAGTTCTGCATAAATACACCATTTCAGGCGGAAAAATTTTAACGGTATGTTTCCACCGCCACCATCTTCATACCCTGTAAGTTATACATAAATTTCTGTTTTGGTTTCTTACCAAAGTATGATACTACCTTAAAGGGACTTAATAGGAAACTGCAAGAGATGTTGATTGTTACCTCTGCTTAAGCTGTCTCTGAGTCAGCTCCCTGGATCGTCTGTCCTGCCTGGCCTTGCTAGCCTTGGACTGGACGGTCTGATTAGCTTGCTGGGCTGCTCTCTCTTGAGCCTGAAACCAGAGAAAAGGACATCCATCAAATTCCTTCAAATTGTCCAGGGGTGAAGACAGTATTAAGACACTTTGATTAGGTTTGAAGACATGACAGACGAATTAATCAATCAGTGGGAGCATGCGCAGCGGCAGCGTGTTGCCGCATCTACCTTTGAGCGGTACTCCTTGGGTCTTCTGATGGCCATCCCCCAGGCAGCCATGCAACCCATCCCCATCTCGGTAAAATAATGATCCATCTGACGCAACCACATGTCATGCGGACGCCGTACTGGGTGAGTCCTACCAGTAGGTTCTCTCATAGAGAGAATTCGTCTGGCAGGATCACTCGCAGGGAATCTGATCTAGCCACATGACCGTACAGTCGCATCTGGCGCTCACGTATCATGCAGGTAATAGGTCTCATCTGACTCTCCCTGAGTAACCTCTCATTAGACATATGGTCCGACCAGCGGTACCCAAGGATCCTCCTCAGAGACCAAGTACCAAAGACATTGAGTCGTCTCCCCAGGCCCCCAGTCAAGGTCCATGTCTCACAACCATAGAGTAAGACAGGCAAGACCAGGGCCCTGAAGACCTGAATGTTTATCCTCTTGCATAGATATCGCGAACGCAAAGCAGTTCATATGAAACATCAGGTCTTGGCTATGACTTAAAAATTACACAGGAGTCTATGGAAAGTGGCTACAGCCTCTAACATAGACTCCTGTGTAAATTCATAAGCCATAGCCAAATATTACAGACAAGCCTCTTTCACCTAGTACAGTGGAACGCCACTATATATACGAACACCGCTTTACCGAACATTTGGCTATACCGAACATCATCCTTGGCTCCTAATTTGTGTGTACAATACAATACCAATGGTTGTTTAATTCACTAAAATGAACGACCACTATAGACCTTTCTTTTGTTTACAAACACTGACATGCTGGTTGGCAATACTTGGCATGGGCGGCCAAATGTTGCAAATCATTTCATCTTCTGGACAGACAGCGTGACCAAATTCAACATAATTTGCAAACTTTCCATAGCTGTACAAGTGCATACCAACATTGCTTGTGTTGTTTCCATTACATTCAGCAATATCTCGCAATGTTTATGAAACGTTGTGTACAAATTGTGGCTATTTCTTTATGCCTGGCTTTGACGGCTCGCCATAGTTTCCGCCATCTTGGTTGGCAAAAACTCGGGCTGTGACGTTGCAAAAATAAAGGTCTATAACGGACAAAATTTGTGCATCCCGCCATGTTCGTTATAGCGGTGTTCCACTGTAGAAGGAGAGCTACTGTCTGTGATGATCTATTGTACACACCATCCCAATTGCCATACCCAACCTCATACACGTGAAACAGAGGTTGACCAAATGTGTGACTAATAATCTCTCAAACCAGTGCATTTGCATTTGTAAATTTTGTAGAACCTTCCCAGGTTTGCTATTAAAGATGACCCCCCTGGTATTCTAATCGGCCTCTCACCATGAGTGATTGGTGCATGAGATGCCGTTGCCATTGGTGATTTTCATCCTCCATCTCCAAGCGAGAGCGCCGGCTCTTCTCCTGCAGAGATTCCTCCTTCTGCCTGTTGCCATAGAAACAAAAGAAGAGATGTCTTCTTGAAGGTATAATACATGATTGGTAAAGGTCACAGAACAGCACTCACACTTTGTCTGATCCAGCATGTACATGAAATAATAAACCTGTCAACATTTGAGCTCAATCAGACATCTGAGTCACAAGAAAACAGCGAAAACCCAAGTGTATTTTTCTTATAAAACATAAAGAATGGTTTTGATCTTACCCCGAGATCAAAACTATTTTCAGTCTTTGTTTTACTTATTTCTGAATAAATACACCATTTCAGGCGGAAATATTTTCAGGGTATGTTTCCACCAGCACCATCTTCATACCCTGAAAGTTATACGTTAATCTGTGAACATTTCTGTTTGGGTATGTTACCAATCCTGTACTGTACCGTAGACTAATAAATTTGATTCTCCTTCAAATTTAACCTTATCTAGCCCTGGCAAGAGAACCAGTTTAACAAACTGGGTCCACTTTTGAAAAAAATCATGGAATCATCATAAATAATAAATAAACATATACTTTTATAGCACTAGATATCTAGTTACAAACTACTCAAATCACTTATATTTATTCCTGGTCATTGGGTCCCATTTACATTCCTGAAATAATCTCAACTAGGGAGTATACAGCTCACAGCTGCAGTAAGTGCACAAGGGCTAATCAAGCACAAAGCCATCTCTACCCTCACAGGTACCCATTTACACCTGGGTGAAGAGGAGCAATATGTTACAAAGCGTCTTGCCCAAGGACGCAAGCACCACTAGCCCATGGGCGGATTCCAACCCACAATCTGTAGATTGACCACAGGACCTTGAGTATGACACGCCAGACCACTAGGCCACGGTACCCCACACGAGAATGACAGATGGACTTCTCCGGTTGCTACTCAGAAGCACTGGGATGCGATCTGCGGAATGGCATGAATAGTCTGAATTGGGAGAATTCCAATGGAGGGATGCTTCAAGGGGCTGGCCTCTGCAAACACTGACAAGATGTGGGGTGCTGTGGCCTCGTGGTCTGGCGTGTTGAACTCAAAGTCTTGTGGTCAATTTACAGATTGTGGGTTCGAATCCAGCCATAGGTTAATGGTGCTTGCATCCTTGGGCAAGATGCTTTGTCACATATTGCTCCTCTTCACCCAGGAGTAAATGGGTACCTGTGAGGGTAGAGATGGTTTTGTGGTTTGATTAGCCTCTGTGCGCTGAATACGGTAGCCAGGTCTGTATACTCCCCAGGGAGTTGAGATGGTTTCAGGAATGTAAATTATGGCCTGATGACCAGGGATAATAATAAAGTTTTAATGCACAGTAGAGTACATGTATATTCATATAGTAGCTGCGCAATATAAATGTCCTATATTATTATTTAATATTGGATGGAAGGCGTTAAGGGGCTAGATTCTGACCTTCTGAGCTTGGTCTCGTGGTCCTGGAGCCACTGCTGGTTGTTGAGAGTCCTCCGTGCTCTATCTTGCTTCAAGAGAATAGACTCCTTCAAGGTGTTTGTGTATTCCCTGGAAGATCAAACAAACGATATTCCAATGAACATCCACACCTGCTTGCTGGATCATCAACTAAAATATCTCATGAGAATCCACTACCACTCCCTAGACATCAACTGAAACATTTTCGGAGAATCCGCTCTGACTTATTAACTAAATCTTTTTAAAAGAATCAACTACAGCAATTTCAGGAGAACCGGCACAAATCCCGTGGAAATTTGTGGAACAGCACTTTCTTTTGAGGCCAATTTCATAGAGCTGCTTAAAGGTAATATCATACTTTGATTTTTAGCAAAGAAATACAGATTCATGGACAAAAATATCAAGACAGATACAATAACAGTCATCTGTGAAAATTTCAGTCCAATACGATGCCCACTTTTTGAGAAAACAATGAAAAACAGCTACAGTATTTCTTAAGTCTTTTCTCTTTTATTTTTTGATCTGTTAAAAGATCAAAAAGATTTTCGGTCGTTGTTTTACTAATTTCTGGATAAATACACCATTTCAGGTGGAAACATTTTAACGGTTTGTTTCTACCAGCACCATCTTCATACCCTGTATTTAAAGTTATACGTAAATCTGTGAACATTTCTATTTTGGTCTCCAACCAAAGTATGATACTACCTTTTAGCACCAAAATTTGCTTTATAAGCACCAAAAACCTTGGTAAATAAAATCAGAACGCCAGCCAAAACTCCTTGTGAATATTAAGTCCCCCTTGAAACCGATCAATGCAACAATAGCTTGTGACATCACCTACAGAACTAGTATAGGCTCGCACCACAGTATACTGCGTGGTGTTCTGCATGTGACGTAAGCAAGGTTTTTCGTCGTGAAAAATGGGGTGCTAAATTATGGGTCTAAATTACTTCCCTTTTCTATATACAATATTTTTTAGCATAAACAAAGGTAGACAGGTTGAGTTTTATAACAATACAGATGTATTTAACTTAATATGTGTTTTTATTACGGTAAACCTTTAAGCAAATTTGTGCGCTTGTAAAGCAGTTCTATGAAATTGGCCCTTGGTCATCAAGCCTTAATATAGACCCATTGCAGTGACTGGGTTACAGCCCTTTTTCCTTCAAAGTCCACAGTTCCGGCCCCCTAAACTTTTTTGTTAAAAACTCCTACTTACTCATTGTCTTTATCCAGGCTGGCTTTCATCGATGAGTGGCGTACTTTTCCTTGGGCATTCTTCTTCTTAATCTCCTGATAACAAAAGACCATAGAAGATAAAGGGGGAACAATTATGTACAGTGGAACATGTGGAACATTGCTATAACGAGCACTGCTGTGCTGAACTTTTTTTTATACCGAACATCATCCTTAGCTCCCAATTTTTGTGTTCAATGTATAGGCCTGCTGAACATTGTTTACTATAATGAACGACTACCATAACGAAGTATCTCTGTGGTGCACCTCATTGTGTTCGTTATAGAGGCGCTGAATATCCAAGATTTGACCCAAACTATTTACAACAAAGCTTCTTCACATGGTTAATGATTTGGGGGCAGGCCATTGCCTAGTTACATTATCAGAGCATTGAATTAATAGGCAAGTGCCTCGACCTAAACTACCTATTGAGCTAGACGACTGTCTCAGCCTAACATACAGGGTGTCCCAGAAAAAACACAACACTGTGTCAGGAACCATTATGTTAAAGTTAAACTGTCTATCACTTCAAGATTCAGTTATATGATACAACCATGTCTTGGCTATCACCATGTAGAATTTAAGCAAAATCGGGCTGAAAATGGCAAAAATATGACCAACAGAAAGAGTACTCTTTAAAAACAAATTTGCAGTATTCCAGAATAAGTGGTCAATGCACACATAATGTATATTGAAAGAAAGATGAAAATCGGGTTTTGAGGTTGGGTAATTCAGTCTTAGTTTTTCCCTCAATTGCAGTCCAATTTTGCTCAAAATCTACACAGTGATAGCCAAGACATGGCTGTATCACATATCTAAATTTTGAAGTGGCAAACAGTTTAATTTTCATATAATATTTCTCGATACAAAGTGCTTTTTTTGGGACACCCTGTAGAGACAGCATGTTGAGTCTTGGCATTTGAAATGAAGTCTGAGTACTAGGATATTATTCAAACTTAGGGCATTTACAAAACAAAGGCTCAGGCTCCGTCTCTGGCTCCGGCTCCATTTTCATGAAACCATTCTAAAATAACGGCCAATAACAGGTATCAAAATAGAGGCTTTTGGCTGCGGTTCGGAAGTAGATTCTCTGGTTTGAAAAGGAAAACAGAGCTTCAGCTTCAATGAAAAACCACAACCTATATTTTCAGCATATGGATGTGAGAGCTGGAGCCTGAGCCTGAGCCTGAGCCTAAACCTCAGGCTTTGCTCTTAAGTCACACCGCACACCTTAGAAATGCCACATGTTTCACATACAGCATGCGACCAAGTTTGACCAAGGTAATGGACGAGAATAACTCAAATTGGTCGATGGGCAGTTTAATTGACAGGCCAGAAGAGTCCATGGAAGGGACAGGGGGTGCAGGAGGTGATGAGGGTTGGTCTAGATCATTTACCATAGCTTCTTGGTTCTCCTTCTGTTTGCGAAGCTGTTGGGCTCTCTCTTGGCTGAGAGTGACGTGATCAGACACTGATCGCCGGTAACTGTTCTCAGCCTCTCCTCTCTTCTTCAATACTATCTCCTGGAAAACAACAACAACAACAACAACAACAACATCAGCAAAAAGGCAACATTTACTGAGGCATTCCAAACAGAAAAGAGAAGACATCACCTGGTATTGTCTCAGGTTTTCAACAGACAGAGGAAGATAATTCCCAAGAGTTGCATACCCTCTACAAGCTCATTTCCAACTAGTTTTAACGGTGAATATTTGGAATTTGTGTAAGTGTCCACCTCATGACAGAACCAGAAATGGGACTTTTTAAAAGGTAGTATCATACTTTGGTAGCATACCGAAACAGAAATCTTCACAGATTTACCTAAACTTACAGGGTAAAAAAAATGGCGCTGGTAGAAAGTTTTAGAAACATACTGTTAACATTTTTCTGCCTGAAATGCTGTATTTATCCAGTAAAACCAGTGACCAAAAGAGAAAAGACTAACAACAAATACTGTGGCTGTTTTTCACTGTTTTTTTTTAAAAGTGAGCAATGTATGGAACTGAAATTTTCACAGATGACTGTTACTGTATCTTCCTTGATATTTTTGCCCATGAATCTGCATTTCTTTGACAAAAACCAAAGTATGATATTACCTTTAAGGCATCGATCATAAAAGCTCTCCACGAATCTAACAAACTTCAAGTTTATGTGTGTCCTGGAATCTACCCAGTGGGGCGTCTGTATGGCACATGGTTGCGTCAGGTAAATCGTTATTTTGCTGAGATGGGGATGGGTCGCGTGGCTGCCTGGGGGATGGCCATCAGAAGACCGAAGGAGTACCACTCGAAGATAGATGTGGCAACGCGCTGCCATAACACATGCTCCCAATGATTGATTGATTGACTTTAATACCCAGGCCTTGCCTTACCTGTCTAGTCTTCTTGTCCAGTTCTTCCAGTTTCTTGAGCTGAATCTGATGTTGCTGAAATTTTCAGAGAAAGAGAGAGAGAGAGAAAAACAAAATTCGCAGACCGAAAAAAATTCCCTGACGGCGAGGACTCCTCATCTGTCTCTCCATCTGTCTGTCTATCTGTCCGTCATCAAGAAAATACCAACTGACCAATTAAAGGTAATATCATACTTTGGTTTTTATCAAAGAAATACAGATTCATGGGCAAAAATACCAAGACAGATACAGTAAAAGTCATCTGTGAAAATTTCAGTCCCATACGGTGCCCACTTCTTGAGAAAACAGTGAAAAACAGCCACAGTATTTCTTAAGTCTTTTCTCTTTTATTTTTGATCTTTAAAAAGATCAACAATATTTTCGGTCATTGTTTTACTAATTTCTGGATAAATACAACATTTCAGGCGGAAATATTTTAACGGTATGTTTCTACCAGCACCATCTTCATACCCTGTAAGTTATACGTAAATCTGTTAACATTTCTGTTTTGGTTTCTTACCAAAGTATGATACTACCTTTAAGAACCAAGACAAGCCCACCATATGACCAGTCATGGAATACTGTTACTCATATCTGGAATGACTCCATCTATCCCTTCTCGACAGAATCCAACGTCATGTGGTGGATTTAATTGGTGAAGACCTATTAAGTGTGTGGACAGAGAGCATCACTGGTTCACCCAACAGGTCAAGGAGGCCATCCAGATCCGTCTCCACCCCAGCAACATCAACAGAGACAACGGCATCGAAATCCCTGAGGCGTGGACACATACAGTGAGACAGTATGCAGCACCGGCCACAGCACGGGCCTATCAGCCCATAGCGCGCCCGGCTGCACTGCCCAATCACGGTACATCGCCAAGCACCCAGGATCCCCCGGAACCGAATATAAGGAGCATGAGCGTGACTACTGCCATCGTCTGATGAAGTATTGCAGTTTGCATACGAAACGTCGCGATGTCTACCATTGACCACATCGTGTGACAACAGATATTTAAGTACTATTTTATTGTTGTTAGACCTAGCATCGTCCCGGGAACCTTTATCTCATCGGCGCCTTTTTTACAGATACTACCATGAAATGTGCTCCCTATGGTCTTTCAATGGTAGTACCACTTAACAGGTCATTTGGTCGCACAACTCGCTTTTCTTGCAGTTCCCATCCTTTCTCTGTTACTGTCCCCAAATCAAATACCTCAAGATATTCTTCCCACATACTGCCTCACTCTGGAATTCCCTACCCTCATCCTGTTTTCCTACAGGATATAACCTGTCTCAGTTCAAACATAATGTTAATAGTTTTCTAGCAAACAGATCTTCCTAATTGCTCTGTTTTTCTCTCTCCTTTCCTTTAATAGCCCTCACCTAAAAGGTAACATCATACTTTGGTAGCTTACTGAAACACAAATCTTCACAGATTTACAATGTACCTATAACTTACAGGGTATAAAGCTGGTGATGGTAGAAACATACCATTAAAATTGTTCTACCTGAATTTCTGCATTTATCCAGAGAAGACTAAAATCAATGACCAAAAACAATTTTGATCTTTAAAAGTCCAAAAATAACAGTGAAAAGATTTTTAAAAATACTGTGGCAATTTTTCACGATTTTCTCAAAAGGTGGGAACCGTATGGGACTGAACATTTCACAGATGAATGTTACTGTATCTTCCTTGATATTTTTGCCCATGAATCTGCATTTCTTTGAGAAAAACCAAAGTATGATATGACCATTTGTTGTGTTGGGCAATATTCATTCTAAAAGAAAAAAAGTCCAGGATCCTGGTCCACATAATAAATTAGGAGCACAGGAGGGATTCATGGGTGGTGGAGGCTTCCAAATCTGATGCCGAGGGCCTTTCTCAAAGCTCGGCTCCGGCTCTGGCTTCGTCTCTGTTTTCATACGCTGAAAATATAGGTTGTGGTTTGCCATTGAAGCTGAAGCTCTGTTGTCTTTTTTAATCTAGAGAATCTACTTCCTAACTGCAGCCAAAAGCCGCTATTTTGATACCTGTAAATATTCATTCTAAAAGAAAAAAAGTTTCATGGGAGGTGGAGGCTTCCAAATCTGATGGCGAAGGCCTTTCTCAAAGCTCGGCTCCATCTTTGTTTTCATACGCTGAAAATATAGGTTGTGGTATGCCATTGAAGCTGAAGCTCTGTTGTCTTTTTTAATCTAGAGAATCTACTTCCTAACTGCAGCCAAAAGCCGCTATTTTGATACCTGTAATTTTGAAATGGATTCATGAAATGGAGGCGGAGGCGGAGCCAGAGCCTGAGCCGGAGCTGAGCTTTGAGAAAGGCCCCTTGTCTGCTGTCTGTAAGCATGACCATGGCTGTAACCTTGTGACAGTTAGTTAGTTCCACACCCTCAGTCACCCTAGTCTGAGTATCACTCATTCTACTCCATGTCACAACGTACGAACGACTGAAACCTGTTGCATAAAACCTGCAAATTGTATGCAACGCGGCACATCAGCCAATCAGATCTGTTTTGAGAACATTTTTGTCAGGATCGTGACAGAGGATGTTGATTGGTCAATTTCGTGCGTCCGCGCGGCAGCAGCTATCTTCGTGACAGACACGCTCACCAAACGGTATGATAGCAGATGCCCTTTGATTGGTCAAAACTTACAGCGGTCAGTGCTTGCATAATTAATCAGGAAATCTACACGCATGTGATAGACGCTCGCTCGCTGTACGGCGAGTGCGTCTATGGGCCATGTCACAAGAGGCAATTTTTCCAGGCAACTTTGAGGCAACCAAGTACACCACATACAAGATGAAATTTTGGTAGAAAAAAGGTCATTTTTTTGTCAGTTTCTCATCTCACTATCCCCTATGAATTTATATCAAGATTCAAAGATGAATTTTTCATCTTCTTGGAGATTGCCTGGAACTGGTTGCCCATAAATTGCCTTGTGTGACGTGGGCCTATCACATAGACTACAGTTACCCATCCCGACATCAAGACAAGGTGACTAGGGCTAGAGAGAAATAGAGAGAGAGAGAGAAAGGTGAAGAGACAATGATCACTAGGTGTCTTACCACTAAGGCCTGCTGTTCCTTCAACAGTCTCTCATGGTACATGTCCTTGTACTGTACGTCCATCACCGCATCTTTAATCTCCTGCTCAGTCTTGAGCTGTCGCTGTTGATGAAACTTCTCCTGTTTTCAAATAACAAAACAACATCTAAACTGCTAAACTAAAACTTTCTATAAATTCTTTGGCCTTTTGTTAGCCTAACGGCCCTGATTTCAAGCACAGTTAATGGTTATGATATTTGTGTATTAATGGTTGGATAGCTGGTTCATCATACGATATCAAACTTGTTTTTTTGCTAATAACTGCTTCAAACTACTCATCAACCAAACTAATGACCTATAATCATCAAATAACCACAGGGACACTGACTGAATTTAACGTCATTGAAAAGTGAACAAAGAAAAATTGACTGGAGCGGGATTTGGACCGGCAACATCCTAAATTCCAGTGGAAAGCTAAACTTCTATGACTTTAATAATCATAAAATAACCAAAAAGGAATCTAACTGGATTTTAAGTTCAGTCCAGTATTTGTTCTCTTTTCAGTGACTTAAAGGTAGTAGTGGGACTAGCTCCCTCGACTTCTGAGAAGGGAAGGTAATCCCTTGATCCTCCCAACACCTTACGGTAATTGGTCTCGGCAACCGTCTCCCACAAACCAGTGTATTACCACTGCATGTTCCCTATACAGATTGTAATTTGTCTTTTAAAGGTAATATCATACTTTGGTTTTTATCAAAGAAATACAGATTCATGGGCAAAAAATACCAAGACAGATACAGTAAAAGTCATCTGTGAAAATTTCAGTCCCATACGGTGGCCACTTTTTGAGAAAACAGTGAAAAACAGCCAAAGTAATTTTTATAAGTCTTTTCTCTTTTATTTTTGATCTTTCAAAAGATCAAAAAGATTTTCGGTCGTTGTTTGACTAATTTCTGGATAAATACACAATTTCAGGCGGAAAAAAATTTACGGTATGTTTCTACCACTACCATCTTCATACCCTGTAAGTTACACATAAATCTGTGAACATTTCTGTTTTGGTTTCTTACCGAAGTATAATACTACCTTTAATATTCAGTCAGTTTCCCTTGTGGTTATGTGATGATTATAATTGATTAAAAATCCGCATCCTCTTTGAGTGATCCCATTTGTACTGTAACTCGGGTTACAGCATTGCTGCGCATATCTTCAATGAATGATCCTTGGGATATGGCGGTGTGTGAGTGGTTTCATGGCTTCTGATTGACAAATGAACAAAGATAATTGACTATGAACACCACCAACATATGGCTGGGTAGCTCAGTTGGTAAAGAGCACCAGAACGGTATTCCGGAGGTCACTGGTTCGTATCTCACTCCAGTCAATTTTTTCTTTGTTCACTTTTCAATGAGTTTTACAATTTTACTTAACATTGCAATTTGGGGTTTTTCCTTACTTGTAGGAATGTCTTCTGCCCTCAAGATAAATTAAAGAGATTATTAACTACAATTCCGTTGTCTATTTTTAACCTGATATTGAATTACCTGAGCCTGTTACAAAAAAAACCCACATGCTGCTCATATGAGATGTCCATTAAGCCCCTAAATTCAGATGCTGAAATACATTAAGTTCCTCAACTTTCAGGATATATGTGGTTTACGAAACGGAGGCTCGGACTCAGGCTCCGGCTCTGCCATCCATATACTGAAAACATAAGTTTTGGTTTTTCATTGAAGCTGAAGTTCTGTTTTCTTTTTCAAACCAGATAATCCACTTCCGAACCGCAGCCAAAAGCCTCTATTTTGGTACCTGTTATTTTAGAATGGATTCACGAAATGGAGCTGGAGCCTGAGCCTGAGCCTGAGCCTGAGCCCTGAGCCTGAGCCTGAGCCTGAGCCTGAGCCTGAGTCTGAGCCTGAGCCTGAGTCTGAGTCTCTGCTTCGTAAACCCCCTGTCTCTCTTCGCATCGGTGTAACCAGTGTGCACATAGTACCTTTTTCTTTTGCCGGAGTGAGTTTGCCAGGGCCAGGTTTTGCCGCCGTTGCATCTCATTCTTGACCTTGGACCTCTCCTCTGCCTGCCTCTGTTCATCCCAAGCCAGCTTCATCTCCTGCCGAGTCTCCTCAAGGAATTTCTCATCGCGATACTTCTTCTCTAAGAGGTCTAAGATCTTCTGATCCTACATAGAAAACGAAAGATCCAATTAAATTCTCCACCCTGTGTCAAGAATGTTCGGGGATGGAAACAGAGCTTATACAGGGAGAGTCAAAAAGAAGTTGACCGGGATTGGCAATGTTTTTCAAACATTTTTTATTACCCTTTGCTACTTAAAAGGCGCCTTTTCGATATGCAGGTTTTTTTTTTATCCGCTTCGTTTACGTTGCGTGTGCGTTGAGTCGCAACAAATTTGAAAATTTATAAGGATGCACAGGGCCCTTCCCAATGGACACACACATATGGAAAGGTTCGCTTGGTTTTTTATAACGAAATTTTTTTTTTGCAACATGACGCACGCGCAACGTATGAAAAGACGTGCATATGAAAAGGCGCCTTTACTCAATCGTTATAATTCAGTCAAGCATTAACTTTCATGGACAGCTCACAAAATGAGTACCTTTATCAAAAAGTTCTCAATTTGTTTCATTCCATTTTCCTAATAAGCAGGAGAGAGTGATTATATGCTTTATGAACTTTTGAGTGTCATTTGTTTGTTTTCATAAACATCACCAGTCCCAGTCAACTTCTTTTTGACTCGCCCTGAATACTTATTCAATGCTTGGAGTTTAGAGGGCCTGCTAGCCTTCGATAAAGATCCTGCTAGGATTGAAACACGTCAGATCTAGATTTTGATAAAGATCCTGCTTGGATAGAAATGCGTCAGATCTAGCCTTCGATAAAGATCCTGCTAGGATTGAAATGCGTCAGAGCTAGCCTTCGATAAAGATCCTGCTAGGATTGAAATGCGTCAGAGCTAGCCTTCGATAAAGATCCTGCTAGGATTGAAATGCGTCAGAGCTAGCCTTCGATAAAGATCCTGCTAGGATTAAAATGCGTCAGATCTAGCTTTCGATGAAGATCCTCCTACATGTAGGATTGAAATGGGTCAGGTCCTCCTAACTCCAAGCATCTTATAAATTTCAGGTCATTATTTTGGCTGATGAGTAGTTTGCAGCAGTTTATTAAGCCGTGTTCCCATTGGACTTATTTTGGTTAAACTACAGCGACTTTCCTGTAAATTGACAAAATTAAGTCCAATGGGAACACACGGTAAACTTACGTCCCTGTCAACTTACCGCGAACGTGACGTAAAACTAACAGACCGAAAGTGGTCGCGGAAAACTTCCGCGCAGCCACGGTAACTTAACAGGGACGCAAAAAAAGTCCAATGGGAACACTTCCCGTGGGTAAACGTACCGCGAGCACGCTGTAAAACAGTCCAGCTTCCTGTATTACGTCACCAGTACACGCAGGCTGTACAGCGAGCGCGCGAAAATACTTGAACTACGATTCCCTGTCTTCTTGCACATGTCCTCAACATCAGTGGGCAAACGTGCCTTGAAAAAGGTGTACGTGTACGTACCGGTACGTACGTTTCTTGTTCAAATACTTAAAATGTGTCAGTTTATTTGACAGATTTTGGGCACTGAGGTGTGGGTTTCTGCATGGGCCCAATTCTTGCTAGTGTGTGACGTAGGCCAAGTTCGTGCTTTGGCACCGTCAGTATTTTCTCGAGTACTCTACTGCGCCTGTCGAATTCGGCGACTCCATTTTCTTGTCATCTAGCTGGCGGCTAGCTTGTCACGGTGACACGTTGGTCTCTTTTATGGATTCTTATACGAGTAGAAATTAATATTTTAGTTTTATATCTACATGCCGTGTGTGTCTACTGGAAAGAATTAATGCCGACGCGCGAAAGTTACGTCAAGATATGAGTCATATCCTGCTCGGGTCAAAGGTGATTTGTCCACTGCCCGCAATGTGTGCACTTATTACGGCCAATAAACTGTCCGCGGTGGTAAATAAAAGTCCAAGTGGGAACGTACAGTAGATTGACATGAAGGAATGTAGGGGTAAGTTACCGTGTGGCCGCGGAAAAAAAGCCCAATGGGAACACGGCTTAACTTGTATAAATTATTATTTATTTACAAAACCCAAGGATTCCTTAGAACTTGATAAGTGAAGATTTCTTTACCTGATCAGAGAGGACACTGGCTGTTGATGATGTTGATTGTCGACTGATGGAATGCCGTGATGAGCAAGACGAAGCCGACCTTTGCCTTATGACCTCTGACCTAGCATGAGGCGCCATGATGACCTCCGCTGTGACTGGTGTGATAGTGGTCTGAGTGACGGTAGTCCGGTACTGGCCATGTGGGGAAGCTGTCCTGTGGGCTGGACCGGTGGCTGGTCGTTGGGACGGAAGGTTGATCATCGAGGTTAATTCAGATTGCCGATTTGAATCGCTATGCATCGATGCTAGTTGCCTTGTTGATTTCACATTAGAATTCCCATTATCACCCTGTCCAAGTTCAACTGCAGGTGAAAAGGGACAAAGGAACAAGAATTGAAAAAACAAAAACAACAAATACAATACAAAAGTACAATCCATGATCCATGATCTTACAAGATCGACGGTTGCCATAGAGTTAGATAACAAAACTAGAGTGAGCACTCTGCGCATGATGCTCGAACCATGACCAGCGCCATTGCCTAAGAAAACCAAAACAAGGGCAAATGTGCGCGTCCCGCCAAATTGTGCGTACATATTCTTACCCCGGTTCGTGCAACGCAGCACTGTGCATAAAATACGGGATGCTCTACACATTGTGTCGCCCGTCGTGTCACGCACAGTGCGCGCAGTTCACAGAGTAACATCCCGGTACGAAATTCTGACTCTGCGCCTGCGAAGTTACACCAGGGAAGATGGCGGATGCGCATCCACGCCGGAGTGCAGACAACGCGCACGTTGAATACGAAGCGTGCACTCTAGTTTTTTATTTAACTCTATGATGGTTGCCCACAACAGTTCAACAGAATTCTGGTAATAGTTACTTTTTTCTCATTACAAGACCAGAGTTCAGTTTCTCATATATGCGATGATCTCAAGTTGCTCAATTATTGTTTAGGGCAATCATTTTGGGGAAATACAAACCTTTCTTCTGGACGGGGTAGCCTAGGGCTGTCCTTGGCGACTGGATGACAGGATACTGATTAGAGGTTGGCTTGAGGACGCTACGACGTGAGTTGTCTTCTTTTTCTTGCTGTAGGATCAGCCTCTCTCTCAGGCCACGGCACTGCTTTAATTTCCCTGCGAAGAGGAGCATAGAGAAGAGTGAATCTGTTTATTTTGAGACTCCACATCTGTCTTCCAGGCCTATTGATACTGTGCAGAGAGCTTGAGTCTTGTTTCAGTGTGAGGGACTGGTTTCTTCAAATTCAAAGCATAGTTCTAAACAGTAATCCGAACACAAGTTTTTGAATGGCACGGCGTGGCATTGCACTGTCAGCAGCCAAGGTAGGCACACTTTGGCTTGTTGCAAACTCAGGCAAAACATCGCTGTTGTGAGTTTGATTGAGGAATTCATTGTTCATATACAAGGTACTTTATGGTAATTGTTTGAAGGCCAGCTCATCTTGACTCAAGACTCATTCCCACTCAAAACTCATTCCCACTCAAGACTCAGCACTCACTTAATCGTTGTTGCTCGTGCTCAGCATACAGAGCCTTGGCATTGCTCACTCCTTGTCCCCTCAGGAGGCATTCTTCCTCAAACTGGGCCAGGTCCTTGTGAAGCAACTCAACAGGCTAGAGAAGGCAAGGGGTAAAGAAACAAAAGTTTAGAGAGAATGCAGTTGATGTTATATCCAACAGAACATGGTTTGCAAATTTTGCCAAGGGCATTCCATTTCAATCTGAGGGCAGGGCAGGGCAGGGCAGGGCAGGGCAGGGCAGGGCACAAACGGTCATCCCTCTAGTTTATCTACCATACCCACAGTCCTCAGGCTAGCTTACCACTTAAAGGTAGTATCATACTTTGGGTTTTGTCAAAGAAGAACAGATTCATGGGCAAAATATCAAGGAAGATACAGTCACAGTCATCTGTGAAAATTTCAGTCCCATATGGTGCCCACTTTCTGAGAAAATCGTGAAAAACAGCCGCAGTATTTCTTAAGTCTTTTCTCTTTTATTTTTCATCTTTTAAAAGATCAAAAAGATTTTCAGTCGTTGTTTTACTAATTTCTGGATAAATACACCATTTCAGGCAGACAATTTTTAATGGTAGGTTTCTACCAGCACCATCTTCATACCCTGAATGTTATACATAAATCTGTGATTATTTCTGTTTTGGTTTCTTACCAAAGTATGATAGTGATACTACCTTTAACATTCGGCCCCTGTGCTAAAGACGTCAAACTAACCTTTATCTTAAGTTGCGAGCAGGCTTCCAGTGACCGTGGACTAGTCAGAACATAAGGAGTGTCCAGGGCATCCACACTCTCAAAGTTGTACAGATCAAGATGAAGGTTATAGCTGGATTCACTCCAGTCTGTCATGGTGATGTTATTCTTGCTAGTACTCACAGAAGTAGTAGAATTGTTTGGAAGACGTCCGCCTGAAGTCGAATGCATACTTCTTGATCAAGCTGTACTTCAATACTCAAAAGACTGAATAAAATGAAACAAAAAGACAATTTCCTGACTTTTGATATGGTCTGTTTTCTCATAGATCACTTAAATCCAACTGACAATTGTAAACAACTTTTCAAGGTAACCTATGCTTTCACAGGTTTCACAATGGGGAAATAGATGGCGAGCCAGAGATAGAAAGTAATATTTATACAGCTCTGCAGAAATTTCTTCAATCTGGGGTTTTAAATACTTTGGTTTTTGTCAAAGAATGACAGATTTATGGTCAAAAATATCAAGGAAGATACAGTCACAGTCATCTGTAAACATTTCAGTCCCATACACTGAAAGTTACACTTAAATCTGTGAACATTTCTGTTTTGGTTTTTTACCAAAGTATGATACTACCTTCAAGGACTCAAGAACATTTGCTGAAAGTCAAAAATATCATTTTGGAGCGGTAGAAGCTATAATTTATAAAGTTGTTTTATTTCCTCAGTTTTCAAACCCAGGCACTACAGTAGGCAGTAGCATTAGTCCACAACCTTGCTAATATTCAAGAGGACAGTTGTTCCCGAAACTTCCGGCGTGTGATAAAACCCAGGATAGTTGCGATGATCATAACCCATGGTCTGACATGGGGACTGGGACCTTAACCCTCAGTCTGACCTTAGGTCTCAGTTCTATGTCAGCCCTAGGATTACGATCATCGCAACTAGATGGTTCCAAACTTAACTATCCCCCATATTTAGGTGAGTATTATAGGTGAGGTGGTCACTATAAAATTAAAGGTACCGTAATTGTGGACAAGTGGTTCATAAAACTATAATTATTAGGAAAGGACAAATGGTTAGGAAAACATTTTTTTTTTTCACTGAAATATGGAGATATTTCTTCTATGGGTTTTAAGGACTCTGGAACATTTGATGAAAGTCAAACATATTGTCAACTTTGGGAACAGTAAAAGTTTAAGGTAATTGTGCACGAGTGGTTCCCAAAACTATAATTATCAAGGAAAGTGGTTTCTATTTAACTATAGTAAAGTTTATCAGTTTTATAGGAAAGGTTAAGCATTTTTTTATATAAAAAAATGCTTCTAAGTGCTACCAGAAGATATTCTTGACTTTCAGCAATTTCTCCAATATTTCAGTGAAAAAGTACATTTTTTTTTTACCTGTCTGTTGCTACAGTTTTAGTACTGAGAAACCACGTGTCCACAATTACAGCTGTTTAAAAGGAAGTGTATATTTTTCCGGCACCGCAATGCATTCTTCTCGTTGGCCATGCCGGCCTTCTTTCTCTTTCTCTAAAGGTTATTTTGCCGGAGGTATGTTCAAATACTGCAATTTAGCCAATGGGAGGGGCAAAATAGCGTTTGTAGGAAGATTGCTGGTGCCGGCAAAAGTATACACTGCCCTATAAAAAAGTTGTTTTCCTTTCCTATAACGTTACAGTTTTAGAAACCACTTGTTCTTTCCTTTATATAATGGGGATTGTGATAAGAAGGAATCCCAAAACACATTGATTATTTTAGCTCTTAACAGTAGCTTTTAGTTAGGCCTAACGTTACTCCTCAAAGTAAAAAATGCCACTTTTGACTTTCAGCAAATGTTTCTGGGTCCTTGAAAGCCTAGAGTAGTGTGAAGAAATTTGTGCAACATTTCAGTGTAAAAATTATAAAATGCAATTTTCTTATGGCTTCTTGCAAACTTAAAAACAGCCCGTCTGATCGTGCCAGACCACTTAGTCTAACCATGGAGGGCTTCCTTCCTCCATGGTCTAACGTTAGGCCCTACGTCTTCGTTACCGTTTTTACCCCATAATTTCCCTCAAAAATCAAAGCCCTGTCCTCTTTCCACAAAACTAACCTTGCTAATAATGTAGAAGAGGACACAACCAAGGTATATTTAAGTAAGTAACTTTCAAAAAGTAGTTTTTCTTTCCTTATAGGCCTAGTTTTGGGACCCGTCTTATCACAAACCCCTCGCTAGTGTACGATACATGATGTACATCTCAGCTGTCATTCTCCACGGATCACGACGTCAAAAAGCAATTTAACCAAAACTTGAAAAACAAATTTGAACGACAGAGCTAGCCGCTATTTTCAAAATCTCCATGCAGTCGAAAGTGCATTTTCCAAGATAATTTGACTATAGAGCTACAATGACAAATAAAGGCCGTTAAAATGATCAATTTTTCTTACCTCAAATTCACACATCGCTCGGTATGTTATTGTACAACTTGAACTTTGCGCTGGATAATTAGCCATGTCTAGTCTGGCTCTTGAGGGCGCTGTTTCACAACATGGCGACGCACATGTTCTGTTAACTTCTGCTGTCGTCTGACAAAACTTTCCACTAAAATAAGTGCATGTTTCATCGGTTTAACTGGTAGATTCTTCAGCTGGTCTTCACCATGCAAGTAGTCTGGTCAAGGCAGGTGGTCCTCGGACTGTACAGGCGCCTCCTGAGGGAAGCAGGGACCCTTAGGTTCACTGACAGAGATTTCTATCGGAGAAGGATCCGGGAGGAGTTTAAGAAAAACATGCATGAGACGGATGAAAGCTTTAAGCTTAGACAGGTTCAGGTATATGAACCTTTTAGTTTTAGATGATGATGAAGTTGTCGTCATTATTAAGATGGCAGGATTAAGATGACTTAGGCATATCACTTCAATTTAAATTAGTCAGTTTCTTGTGGTTAGGGAATTAGGCCCCCTATCTGGTTTTTATATGACATTGACATGTTTGATAATTATAATTTAATTAAGGCCTATATTGATTTAAACGCCGCACCATTTTTATGTGATCCCCCATAAAGTCCATGGCATGGAGAAATACCATTTCCGTTGCAGCATTGATAATGATCCATAGGATATGACTTGTGAGTGTTTCATGGCTTCTGAGTCTGACTGGCACATGAAGAAAGGAAAGACAATTGAATATTATAATGGAACTCTTCTAACAAAGCACTGATTGACTGAATAGCTCAGTTGGTAGAGTGCCGGTACGGTATTCCAGGTTCACAGATTCGAATCCTGCTCCAGTCAATTTTTCTTGGATCACTTTTCAATGTTTTAAATCAAACTTTTTTTTTAATACTTAAATGCAGAAAGGATATCACCTTTTGGAGACCAAGCTCGGAGGATTGGTGTGATGATGGCCAGGGGACTCACTGGTACGAGAGCAAAGGTGGAGAACGTCCCAGGGAAGGAGGTTCCGCAAACTTTAAAAGAGATGCAAGGATCGAGAGACTGTTTTTGGAGTGAGAAATTTTCTCACAAACACTGATGCTTGATTCCAAACTCTGAAACTGTGTCTAATTAAATTGTCGCGTGTGGACCTGATAGCTATGCTACACTGGCTCTGCAGGTGGGATTAGCCCTGCTCCTGCCTCAAGAATATGACTCAAGGCCTTGTACGGTGACATTTCCCCATGACGAGAGCCTCATCATGGCTCTACTTACTGTCATCAGAGAGACAACACTAACATGAAGCAGACAAATTCTAAGCTTACAATATTATATTTCACGGCAGAGGGAGGAATTTCCAGTTGAACAATAGCACTCCACACTTGCGCTAGTAAAAAAAAGCACACCGGATCTCAGACAAACATTGCAACCATGCAAACATGTGGTGGGTGTGTAAGTGTGCATGCATATGCATGCATGAAAAGTTTGTCTGACATCCGGGGATTTTGTACTCGTGTGACGTCATTAGTGCGAAGCGCTATTGTACATACTTCATGTACCTATTGCTCGGTTTGGCATACACATTTGGGTGTTTACCCTGCAGATGTATAGACCGATCCGAATGGCACGATATACTGTCCGCAATTACTGGTGTGTCCCGCCTGCCTATGTCAAACAACAAAAGAATTTACACTCCGCCGCACTCTATAATTGCAGGGTGTATGTCCCATGATTAGGGAACATACATCCTGCAGTATAGAGTGCGGCGGACGTAAATTCTTTTGTTGCCAGACAAAATACGGCCGGGGACACTACTGTAATGGCTGGTGTTTTTTACCTCCATTTTCACGCCATCGGATCGGTGTATACGGCATGTACAACATTGGTGAAATTCACAGAGCAGCTGCAGGCTGTTCATAATTTGATTTATCATGGAATAAAAACAGACCTGTGAAATTTTCAGTATTAAGCTTAAAAAAAAAAGCCGAGAAGTTTTCATTCGCAAATGACACACATAATATTGTCGATAACCCGAATTTGATGAAAAAAATTGCTGAAGTGTCTCTGTAGCTGCACTTGGGAATCAATTTTTCTTTACTAAATCAAAGATTCTTTAAATAAATAAACAAAGGACATGTGTATGCAATAACAAAGCCTGTTTTGTCTGTTGTATTTTTTCCTTTTAAGACAATAAGTCTTTGGTTTTAATATAGATAACAGCCAAATCAATGTTGCAAACTAAAAACATACCTGAGTTTTCCAAGTTTAAAAGCCTCAAAAATGATGTTAGTAAATTTCCCGAATACAGCAGCCATCACCAAAGGAAAAAAAGAAAAGCTCAAATCTTGTACTTGAAGTTTATACCTGTTACAAAATGTAGTGTACAGGACTGGCAAGGTTAACAGTATATGGTTAGTTATGGCATGAGAGCCGACTATTTACAAAGTTCATACTCCAACCAATATTAATTATTTCTGTTAAATATTTCCCTTTGAAAGTTGTAACAACTGAAATTAAACACAAGGGACTGGGACAAAACAGAAATTGTCATTTAAAAAATATGAAGTCATTATGCACATATCGGAGCAGTGTTGGAGTACTCGTACTTGTGTACAACTCGATTTTTTGCAATCAGCAACCAGATATGAAATTACCAAATTTTGCCCAGCACTGCTCTATTTGTTACGTGAAAAGGTACATGTAATTGTAATGGGAGACTTTTGGAGAGTCGGTCTTGAGTCAACAGCACACGCGCAAACCATGCTTGCGCAATTGTGAGCATGCGCGCGTTGTATTGTGCGTGCGTACGCTGTTGACTCAAGACCGACCCTCCAAAAGTCTCCCATTGTAGGGTTTTGATCTCGAAGATCAAAACTGTTTTCGGTCTTTTGTTTAATATCATTTCTGGATAAATACAGCATTTCAGGGGGAAGATTTTTAACGGTATGTTTGTACCAGGTCTATCTTTAATCTTTATACCCTGTAAGTTATACGTAAATCTGTGAAGATTACTGTTTTGGTTTCCTACCAAAGTATGATACCTTTAAACACACTTAATGAATACCAGAAATAACCTAGTTACAATAAGTACTGAGGCAATGAAATAATTTCCTAGAAGCACATATGTACATGTTAGAAACTTTGAATAATTCACTAATAACTGTTGACTTCACATACATCCACATAAAAGGGAAAAAATCGATTACCGATATTGTAGTTTTTTTGGCTTGTTTTCATTTTTGTTATAAACACTGTCAATTTGACCAAGTTGACATCAACTTTTAGTGACCTGCAATTCGCTTTTAGGAAATTGTCTCATCCAATATTCGGGATATTCAAAAGTAGTCCGCAAACTGACTTTCCTTTATAGATAAAGTCACAAATAGCCATTACATCATTTCCTTAAAATAGCATTCTGGACTTTCCAAAGCCCTACCACTGCATGGTCATTGAGCAAGAACAAGGAAATACATGTGACAATTATAATATCAAAGGAAGGTATACTGAAGGATTTAATAGCGTAATTGAAACAGGTTTTGGCGGTGACCCTGCTGGGATGAAACTGTCAGGCCATCTCAAATACTCTACAAGCATTGTCTTTTTAATACTAGTTGCTATTCGGGTATATATGTGACAAGCATTTTGCAGCAGTTTATTTATTACATGTATAGATGGATTGCACAAAATGCCAAGGATTAAAACAGAAACATCGTCCATGTTTGAGGACACAGCAGGCCTTCATTTTAATAAAAACGAGGAGAGCTGCAAATCACTCTCCTTAAATCAACGTAGAGAATTTAGGACAGTGATTTGCTCTCACCAATAAAAATCAAGTTTGAGCTACAAATTCAACAACTTAAATCTATTCATAGGGCCTGCTCATACTAGTGAATTAAGATCGCGAGCAGTTTGCTCTTGCTAAACCAAGTTTCCGCATGTGTCTGGTGATGTCGGAAAAAGAGTAATGCACAATTTTGCTTGTCCTGTTGAAAATCTTTGTATTTTCCGCAAAGGGTAAATGTTGGCTGGAAAAATGTATGTGATGTTTTGAAAAAGGGTAGCTTTCCTTAAATTGCTAAGGAGCTCTTTTTCCATTCTCCTTGGAAAACATTAAGGAGAGCGGAGGAGAGTGATGTTACTGATCACTCCTTAAAAATCAAGGCCTGACACAACCTTGTGTCATGTGACATACAGCATTTCGCAATTTCCGTTCAATATAAAAGTTATAGGCCTACACACTCAAGTTGCACTGATGATTAAGTGTGTGTGATACGCAATTTGCACAAACATGGCGTCTATAATTATTGCAAACCATCTATTGACTTGAAAATCGATACATGTACACGTGTTTCCTGTACAATATGAATCATTTGTGTTGTGCAGTTACTAACCTGCCAGGACTCCTTTAAAGGTATAATACATGATTGGTAAAGGTCACAGAACAGCACCCACACATTCGGACATCTGAGTCACAAAAAAGAAGAAGAAAAAACAAGAGAGAGTAAGGCTTGCGGTGACACCATGTATAAACAAATCTCTTTTAGGAATGTGTGTGGTCCTGAAAAGGACCAGTTGAGAGTGGATTCTCGATGTTTCAACTAGTGTGCTCTAGATTGCATCCACTCTTCACACCTGAATGAACGGCAACCAGCATAAATAACCAGCACATCCACCGAATCCGGCACTCTCTCTCCTGAGGACGACTAGAGCACACTAGTCGAAACGTCAAGAATCCACTCTCATCGGTCCTTTTCAGGACCACACACATTCTTAAAAGAGATTTTGATACATGGTGTCACCGCAAACCTTACTCTCTCTAGTGTCTCCACCATGCAAAACTTCAAACCTTACTTAAGAAAAAACAAACTGTTTTTTTTGGGGGGGGGTTCTAAAACATAAAAAAAAATGTGATCTCGCCGAGATGTAAATTATTTGTTTTTCGCTTTCTAAACAAATATAGCATTTCAGGCAATGATATCGTAGTAGGGGTTTTCTATCATGAACATGTGAGTATAGGTAAATCTGTGAACATTGCAGTTTTGGTTTGTTACCAATAAAACCTGTCCTGTACCTTTAAAGCATGAAAAAAAAATAAAAAAAATATTCACAGACAGTTTGGTAAAAAAATATTGTCCGTGGCTTGTACAAGCTTGTCCTAGAGTATCATACACTAGAAATATGACAATATCAGGGTTCCATAAGTAAGGTTGCCTAGAAACACCATTTTATACCGATATAATAATATATACACACATAAATATTGGATAGCCAGTTTACACATATATGATAATGTTCAACAGAACTCTTAATCATAATTCTTTAGTTTGTGACAGCACTTAATGAGAATATTTCAGAGTATTATTAAAGGAAAACAAAAACTGACACCATGTGACAGAAATATAATGCCGGAGGTCTCGAGACATTTTGTTATTGAAAATGACCAATCACAGACATGGCCAGACGGCCTCGGCAAATTGTACAAGATTCTGACCAATGGCTTGTACTTTTTCCAAGCCATCTTTGCTGTGCACTTAAAGCTGTAAGACTGAAGCAAAGTTCATACTAGGCTTGGGCAATTCCATGGTGGAACATATGAGAATCGATTCCAAATTTGGAATCGGAATCGCGATTCCCCTTTGTTGAGGAATCGATTCTGTGAATTGATCAATTTTGAGTTTGGAGTTTCAATTCCAAAATGCATTGAGCCATTCTTGGGTTGTTGGATCGTTGAACCAACTGAAACGATTCTGACATTCTTCAAAGAAATAAAGCGTGGCTGATTTTTACGCATCGAAGAACTTAACCACATGCGGCACTGTATGTGTTTTGTCTGCAAAACAAAGTTTACCATGTATTTCAATGTTATTTTTGCCAGGCGAAAATTGGAATCGATTCCGAGTGGAATCGCGATTCCAGCCTGGAATCGGAATCGATTCTGAAAATGCTGGAATTGCCCAAGCCTAGTTCATACAAACTGTGAATTCACTTTTATGCTAACCTTAAGGGTTTTTCACACTACATGTATCTCCTTTTTGATCCGTGTTGAAACCCACCCGGATCTGCGCTGGAATTCAGCCCAGCAAATTTTTGAAGCTGTATTTAGCAGATCGAAGAGTTCACAATAGTGAACATGTACGAAACAGATCTGGGTGAAAAATGCAGTTTGGAACAGGGTTGAGATTTTCAACCCTGCACCCTACCACGATTGATTTTGATCCGGTTTATAGGCCGTCCTACCCGGGTTGGCTCGGGGTTGAACTTTTTCAAGTGTGAAAAGGGTTGAAACAAATCTCTGGGTTCGATCCGGTTCCAACCCCAAGATTTTTGATAATGTAAAAAGCCCTTTAGATTTCATGTTCAATTTCTTGTACATTTAGTTGTCCCAGGCATTAAAAAGCAATGAACAAAATTCAGGAGTCATAATCAAAATAACACATTTATGACAATAAAAATTACTGTCAATTTGTGTATACATACATGTATGTATGTATTGCTGGTACTGAGTGAACAATTAAACTGTTAACACTACACAATTTGTTTGTTTAGGGGAGGGGGGAAACATACCTGTTACCTAGGTTACGGACAGACAAACGGGCCAAGGCCAGCACAACGCGGGATCTGATAACACCGACAATTGAGCAGCTACATGTAGATAAAGCATCATTTATAAACATATTTAAAGGTTATAAATTACTTCCGTTATCAAGTTTTCTTGCAATTGACAGAAAAATACACCAATGCTAGTTGCAGAGGTCGTATTTTGCTAATGCTATACATGGGCACAACACAATAAGTACCCGGACTTGATGGATTTACCCTCATACAGTACAGTTTGTACACACTTGACCCTAAGCAAAGTACCGGTACATGGATCAATGGAACATTGTTACAACAACAATCAATAAAATAAACTGCTCCTCCCCTCCTTGGCCTTTCCTATCTCCAGACCACATCTTTGGAAAAAAATGTGCCCCTGTGTAAATATTTGCTCAAATTATGACTCCACAAAGTGAGATAGCGAACCAAAACAAACAAACTGCCACATGCCTCACTGTATAGAGTGTAGACCCTGAGCCTGGAATATTTGACTGTGTTTTACCGGGAAATGGTGGCATTGACACTTGGTTTTATTTCTCGGAAAGTGTTTTGGGCTTGGGATTTTGGGGCTGATGAGCTCGACCTGAATTCCAAAACTTCAAGGCCATTGCCTTGCCGTGCCGTGCCATGCCGTGCCGTGCCCTGCCCTGCCCTGCCCTGCCCTGCCCTTGGATGTTTTGAAAGTTGATGCATCTAGCATCAGCTGTATCACACAGGAATGCTGATTCCAAGCAAAGCTTAATAATCTAAACTGTTTGCTCAATGTCACACGCTACTGAGTGCCAATAGGGCTCCGCACTCAAGCTATTTAAAGAATACGCCATTTACATCGACAGCTATAATTACCCGGATGTTCAGACAAACTTCACAACGTTTACATGTAAGTTAATTGGGCAACGTGCGACTTGTTTGTCCGAACATCAGAATGTGACGTCACAAGCGTGGAGCCCTATTAACAGGCTTACCCTCAAACAGGAATCGAACCTGCGACTTCCTGCTTCATGCTAACCTTGATATCCTCCAAGTTAGTCCAGATGGTGAAGTTTGAATCTTGCGTCCAACGGTGGGCACCACATGGATGAACTTGTTCCTTCCTGAAGGTGAATTTCTTCTTGGAAAAAGGGGCACACTGTATGGGAAAAACTAAATGTCTGGGACAGCTTTAAATAATAATCATGGGTACCAAGGCAATCCCTTCCATTGGCTCTGTAAGGTTTCTAAAACATAATAAATCAAAGTATATACATGTACAGCTTGCCACACGTGACAAATTTTTGCAGAAAATAAAAAACTGAATTCACAGCGAATTTATTGCACATGTAGTGTGTACTGAGCAGATACTGTACATGAATCAAATTCATTGGGCTTCAAACAGAATCTGACTCCTGGCGAAACAGAGACGTGTCCAGTCGAAACCTGTCTTTCCGAAGAATCGTTTCAATCGTCCGGTCGTGATAGTACACGGTCACTAATGCAAAGTTATAAGTGCCGTCCACGCACATCAGGACCAGCGCCAGCAGAGTGAATCCGTCCTGGCACCTCTCTAGTATCTCCTCGCCCGTCAAGAACATCAGCCCTACGCTCACCACCAAGAAGAGAAGCAGGACCTCGATGAGCAAGGTGCTGATGATGCAGAGTCTGATGTCGCTGTACGCCGGCATGACCAGGACTTTCAGATGGTTTAATTTCCTCTTCCGTTCCTCCAGCTCGTTGAGGACATTGGTTTCACTCGTGGCCGACTTTCCTGGGCCTCGTTCCAGAGCTCTAGCGATGAGCGTCATGCCGGCCTCCATGTCCTTGATCTTCCTGACGAGGTCGCGGTAAATAGGGAGATTCTGCTCCACGTACAGCGACTGCACGACTGGGATGGCGGCGATGATAAGCTCCAGAATGTACGTAGGCGTGTGGTACGCGCCAAAGACGCACGTGACCAAGTTGATGGAGGCCACCAGCATGAGGAACACCCGCGCAAAGTTGTTGACGTACACGGTGGTGTTGGAGATCCACGTGAGATCGCCCGAATTGGACATGCAACGACAATGGCTGACGGTGGAAGCCACGAGGTTGCAAACATACTCGGTGGTTGCACGGCCTGCGGAAGAAAGAAAAGGTCCCTTAATAGCTATAAATCACTTTGACATGAGGAGCATCTTTCAATCCGACTTAGGAAGAAATTGGTACGGTGTCCATGTTGCAATAAGCAAACTTGTATCATCCTATCGCGGCTCTTGAGGAAAAACCACAACGGCTTGTCCGTTCACAACAAAGCCCTGACAACCTGACAAGCCTTTTCTTCAAGTTACAAAGCACTGGCTACATCGTAATCGGATTGCCGGTATTCATCGTTGCCCTTGGCTGCCAGCAATACTGGCAATCCATTATGATTACAGAGCCTGCAATCGAAAGTGCTTGGTTTTGTGGAGGGAGGAAAACCGGAGAAACCCTTGTAGCATAGGAGAGAACCAACGCACAACTCTACTCACATATGACCCAAGCCGGGATTGAAGCCGGGCCACATTGGTGAGAGGTGAGTGCCTAAAGCACTTGCCACCTATGCCCCCTTTGAAAAATGTCCGATTCGAGAAGGTAATAGTAATGCACTCTAAAGCTTTTAGGGCATGGCATATGACGTTGGGATTGTAGCCATGGTAGTATTGAGGACAAATGAAAAGTATGATGTCACTACGTACTGCAGTCAATGAACACTGATTCTACATTAAAATCCGACCCACACATAGAGTTCAGTCTGATTAAAAAAACATGTGGTCTCTATAGAAAACAAGGTACAAGTTTGCTGATGCAACACAGACACCATACAAACAGTATTTCCGTTTTGGAGGAACGACCCATGAGGATTAAGGAATATATAGACAAGGATGTCAAGTAGAATAGCAGATTGCAATCAGACTCGACCAGAACCAGGCCTTCATTTTAATAAAAATGAGGAGAGCTGCAAATTGCTCTCCTTAAATCAACAAATTTAGGAGAGAGATTTGCTCTCACTAACAAAAATCAAGTTTGAGCTGCAAATCCAACTCCTCAAAACAACATAGGGCCTTCTCATAACAGTGAATTAAGAGAGCAGTTTGCTCTTGCTAAACCAAGTTTCCGCATGTGTCCGGTGTCAGAAAAAAAGAAAATTTATCTTTTCCTGTTGAAAAAGATTATAAGAAGACAATACTATTTTTGTAAATTTTCCATTAAAAGGTAAATGTCAGCTGGAAAAATGTTTGTTATGTTTTGAAAAAAGGGCAGCTCTCCTTAAAGGTAGTATCATACTTTGGTTTTTGTCAAAGAAGTTCAGATTTATGGGCAAAAATATCAAGGGAGATTCCACGAAATAGATTTCACGCGTACCAGTACTCGTAAGCACAAAAATAGGCCGTAATTAACGGATTCCATGAAATTAGGCACAGTTCTTGTAACTGAATTGAACTTTCTTTCATACATATTCAATTTCTTTTTCTATGGGGTAGGGATTCACAGTAAAATTAACACAAATCAGGGGAAAATTGTAAGAAATTAATTGTCCAATTACATGTAGTTTTGTGAACTATGAAGTTTTGTACAACAAAAATCATACTGTATGAAAAGTGCTGTGACTACTAAACAAGTAAGTTATTCTCATGATGTGGCTAAACCTAGATTTTAATGATTGAATAAATCAATTCTTATAAATGTGTACATGTATGAAGATTTGTAAAAATTTGTTAACCTGTTATTTACATAATGTGCTGTATAGCAAGCCTGAATAATTTGGGGGGATTTGAGAGCACAACACATCCATTTCATTTACCAATTTTGCAAAATGCCGTCGGCGTCACTCTTTTTATTATCCTATGACTTGAAAAGGGAGAAATGGGGCTTTTCATGAAAAGTGAAACTGCAAACGTAGCCACAGACAAGCTTGACAAAGGAAGGCAATTCATGCAGTGATTTCAGACTGAAAGGCCCCAGGGTAAAGTGAGAACAGAAAAAATGCACAGTATGTGGGCGTGGAAACAAGTCATTTGGGAAATTCCAGAATTTGCTGGCAACTTTTTAAGAAACAGAACAGGGGCAACTTGTACAGTGTACCAAGCATGTGTGGATTTTGTGGGTTGTGTGTGGGGGGGGGGGGGGGGTAGTCTGAGTATCACCAGTTCTACTCCGTGTCATTCCGTACGAACGTCTGATACAGTACATGTGTGCATGCAAATTTTATGCAACACGCCACATCAGCCAATAAAATATATTTTGAGAACATTTCCGTCAGGATCGTGACGGAGGATGTTGATTGGTCAATTTCGTGCGTTCGCGCGGCAGCAGCTATCTACGTGATAGACGCACTCGCCAAACGGTACGATAGTAGATGCCCCTTGATTGGTCAAGACTTAGAGCGGTCAGTGCTGGGTTGGCTTGCATAATTAATCAGGAAATTTGCATGCATGTGATAGACGCTTGCTCGCTGTATGGCGAGTGCCTCGACATAGACTAGGGGGAAGGGGGTGGGGGTCAATTCTCTCTATGCATTGATGTATTAATCAGCAATATTGCTTCCATTTTTAAAACCACTCTTAATACATGTGTACATGTACAGTACATGTACATGACTACTACATGTTCATGTACACCCATACACACACGTGTATGTGTACACATGCATGTACTTGTCACAGCTTTCTCTGTCTGTCTGTTAACTCATACTGAAACTCTCGATTATACATATTATGTACTTACCTGTTGAAGACGAAAGAGTGGCAAGGGCTAGCTGCATGGGGATCTGGAAGTGCGATTTCAGCAAATCGTCCAGTTCCGTGATGGGCCTGGACGGCTTGACCATTGCATCATCCCCGTTGGCTAGGGGAATCCCCCAGGCAGTGGTCGGCAGCAGCGGCGACGACGATGGAGCCCGATGATCCTCTACCTGTGCTGTTGCCATGGAAGCCATCGTCGTTGTTGCATCATCCCCGCTAGCTAGGGAAATCCCCCAGTCAGACGACTTCAGCAGCGACGACGGAGCCTGATGATCCTCTACCAGTGTCGTTTCTGCGCAAGCCATCATTGGCGTTGCATCACCCACAGCAGACTTATCAGCTGAATCCGCTGAGCATGTTTCCACTTTCCCAAACTTCACAGGTGTTGGCAGGATTACCGGCGGATTAGAGCAACCTACAGAAATCACCCAAAATAGCTCCCATCAAATGTGTTATCAGTGCAATAGGAGGTTACCGGTAACCCTCTGAACATATTCCTAACTGGATACTTTTTCCGTAAATACAACTCAAGGCAAACAGGATATATAGACATCAGAATTCAGAAGGTCAGGGAATAGTATAGTCTGTTTACAGGGGCCAATTTCATAAAACTGTTAAGCACAAAAATTTGCTAAGCACAAAAATGTCTCGCCTAATAAAACAAACCATCATTCAAAATTCCATTTGATATTCATGGTCAGCGAACAACAGCCAAAGAACAATCAAAAGTGATACACAACACATGGAAATTTGGTTGTTTAAACCCTGTTTTTATTAAGACAGAAATGTCATGCTTAGCAAAATGTTGTGCTTCACAGTTTTATGAAATAAATTGGGCCCAGGTACACATGTCGTTAGGCCTGATGTAGCGAATCTTAGGCACAGGCCGAGCAACAATAATAACAATGACTGTGATAAGGTCATACTGGTCGAAAAGACAATAAACAAAGAACAAATATTTTCTTCTGGAAATCAAAGGTGTTGAGATTTTCTGTGGCGATCTATTTTTATAAAAACCACAGAATGGAAATGATTTTTTTTTACAAAATGCAAACCGGGCAATTCCTTTTCACATGATGCAAAAAAAACTTGCAAGGTTTACAAGTTTTTCCCATGCATGAGAAATCTATCATCGTGTGAAAGGACACTCGAGTCATTCTTGAAGGAATAAGGTAGGTTTGCAGTGACACCATGTAATCTCTTCTGTGAGAGTGTGTGGTTCTGAGAAGAACCGGTGGTATTTTCTCGACATTCCGAACAGTGTGCTCTGTTCATCCTCAGGAGAATGAGTGACTCTCCTGAAGACGAACAGACTCAACAGAGCACACTGTTTGGAACGTAGTAGAGTCACTCTCCTGAAGACGAACAGAGTACACTATTTGGAGCGTCGAGAAAATACCACCGGTTCTTCTCAGAACCACACACTCTCACAGAAGAGATTACATAGTGTCACCACAAACCTATTTCTACTACATCCACCATGCATACCTTCAAGTCTTATTTATACTTGAACAGCAAGTATACCACTTAAGATTCCTTGAAATGCATGCAAATATGCAAAAAAAAGGTAACTTACATTATACAAAATAGACAACAAACTGTGGAAATGCGCATCTAAATTGTAATTTGGGGAATAATTTTCAGCCTTACCTTGCGTCAGGATGTTTGCACTCTGCTTGCTCGATGATTGATGTCGATCTTGCAGTGTCTCAACCAGGGCCTGTACTAGGACCGACAGGGCATCGAAGCGTTCGCATTCCCGCAGAGCAACGGTCAATTCTTGAACAGTGCCCTCCCATTCGGATAGCGCCTCTAACGTCGGACGCTTGCATTTACACCCCCAAAATCGTACCTGGGCACACACACACAAAAAAGACAGTGACTAATAATATGCAATAAAATTTATGATACTTGATACCAACAGAATTAATTACATATTTCAGGATATAAATTCTTACAATGGCCAACCGGGTACATTTGTGTTTCATTTGCTCAATGTATGACTACTCTACCTTAGATCTTGATAGGATGAGAACAGTTAAAGGTTACCTGTAATTTTGGGAAAGGAATGAAAGTGCTTTCAGACTATTGCTAAATGCATTTATAATAGCGCTCCGCACTAACGCTAAAAATAGCATCCGATCTCAGACAAGCATTGCAACCATGCAAACGTGTGTGGGTGTGCGCGTGCATGTACACTACGTGCATGAGACAATGTTTGTCTTACATCCGGGGATTTTGTGATGTCATTAGTGCGGAGCGCTATTTTTTGTAAGTGCTTCATTTTAACCCCAAAGTTAAAAAATTGGTACATGTATGCCTCCCCCCAAAAAGAAATCCCCCTTGGAACTGATCCATGCAACAATGCGTGTGACGTCACATAGAGAACAAATACATGTAGGCTCGCACCAAAGTACATGTAGCTTAATGCTGGCTCAAGCACATTGTATGTAGGTTTTTGCTCTTCGATTTGACAAAACGCAGGTTTGCGACTTGTATACTGACTGTGTGCCGTTCTGCCGGTGACGTAGCAAGGTTGTATTTCGTCGCGAAAAGTGGGGTGCTAAATTATGGGTCTAAAATACATGTATTTCTTTTTTACGACTACGTTCAATGTTTTTTAAACACAAACAATGTATTTATAGACATGTTGATCTTCATACATGTATTTAACTGAGTTTTGATTTTGCCTTTTCCACTACTTTTGGTTAGTATTGCTATAAAACCAAGTCTGTAAAGCATAGAATCGGCTGTTACACAATATACTATTACATATGTAAATTTGGTTTCCACGGTGCTCGGATAGTGTACTTCTAATAAAATAACAAAATGACCCATTTTGATATGATTTTTCTTCTTCAAAGTGATTTGTTCCTTTTCAAGTGCACCTGGGATGGGGCAAAGGGCGTGATCTTTATCTGTTTAAATATTCTAGTTTCTACAAATCTTTTTATTGTCTGCACTCAATAAATGCCATATTTATGGGAGTTGTCACCAAACACGAGCAATAGCCATGGTAGCAAACAAATAAGTTATTAACATGGGTGAGAGCATCAAGCCAGGGACCTTTTTCCGGCTTCGCCTCCATTTCGTGAATCGTTTCAAAATCAAAGGTATCAAAATAGAGGCTTTTGGCTGCAGCTAGGAAGTAGATTCTCTGGTTTGAAAAGGAAAACAGAGCTTCAGCTTCAATGGAAAACCACAACCTATATTTTCAGTGTACGAAAACAGAGACAAAGTCGGAGCCGAGATATGAGAAAGGCCCTGGTAAAAATTGCACTGGCTTCCATATATTCTTTAACCATTTATTACAGTGGGACAAAACGTGTTCGTTGAACACCGCTATATACTGAGCATTTGTCTATTCCGAACATCATCCTTGACTCCCAATTTTTGTGTAGCACATGGTTCTTTCATTTAAGTTAATGTACTAAGGAACGACCACTACCGTATAACGTACAATATCTATGCATCCAAAAGGGCTGGAAATAAGGTTTGGTGAGGGCAAGGCCAATTTTCCATTGCAAGGGGCACTTCCATTGGAAAATCATAATGTCTATGGAAGTGCTGTGGCCTAGCGGTCTAGCGTGTTGAACTCAAAGTCTTGTGGTCAATCTACAGATTGTGGGTTCGAATCCAGCCATGGGTTAATGGTGCTTGCGTCCTTGGGCAAGACGCTTTTTGCACATATTGTTCCTCTTCACCCAGGTGTAAATGGGTACCTGCGAGGGTAGTGATGGCTTTGTGGTTTGATTAGCCTCTGTGCGCTGAATACGGCAGCCAGGGCTGGATACTCCCCAGGGAGTTGAGATTGTTTCAGGATTGTAATAATTGTAGCCCAATGACCAGGGATAATAGTAATACGCGCATAGAGACGTCATATGTGATTGTGATATGCGCTATATAAAAACGGTTTATTATTATTATTATGGAAACATTTGACGGGGTGCCAAGGCCAAGAACCAGGGCAACGAAGGCCATGGCCTCCGTGGCCTCCGTGGCCTCCGTTTATTTCCAGGCTTGATCCAAGTATGTTTGTTAGGCCTATAGCAGCGTTCCACTGTACAAGATGTAGTTTTAGAAAATTAGCAATTGATGAATTCTTTAATTTAGTTTGCCGATCGATTTCATTCTGATTTGATGATCAGCTCTGCAGATATGCAATCATTTACATGGTAATAATCAAAGATAAGAAGTTTATTTTAATGATGTATGTAAGTTTATCATGTTTATAGGTGTAACATTTGACACTTTAAAAAATCATACCCTAACCTGGCGGAATGACCCATGTACACATAGTACAGTACAAACTAGGCCTGCTATTATTTAGGTATCATACCAGCACGTACAGTCGTACACATATGTGCATGAACATGTAGTGTACATGTGTGTGCACTTGGCTAAAGTTCAACAGTTGTGTACAACATGTGTACGAGCATAACCTATCATGACTCCAACAGAAAGTGTTTACCATGAATTTCTAGGAATCCTATGTTAGCTACATTCTTTTGTTTTTTCCTGATTTGTAACGAGTGACTATCCCTGAGGTCATATGGGGTCACTGTAGAAGGGGAATGTATTCAACCTACGACATTCCACCAAGACTATCCAATTCAATCCATTTTCAGTCAAATGAAGAAAGTCCACCCCCCCCTAAAAAAAACAAAAAAACAAACATGATGTGAAGTTAAGCCTACCCAAAGTACCCCAAAAAGCAAAATATTCAGATGATTAACATTTAAACATCGTAAGACACATGACATGACACATACATACTACATAGTTAGAAACTTCATAAGGAAGGGTAACGGTGTACAAGCAGGTCCGATACATATAAAGGGAATAAAACAAATTCATAGTTTCAACTGTTCCAAAATGATATTTTTTTTACTTTCAGCAAATGTTCCTGAGTCCTTAAATCCCCAGAAAGAAGAATTTTGTGCAACATTTCAGAGTAAAAATACAATTTTGTTGCAAACTTCAAAACAGACAGACAGTTTTATTCCCTTTAAAGGGGTAACAGGTCAACTCGTACCTTCGCCAACTCGTACCTTGGTCAACTCGTACCTTCGCAACCGCAAGGTTATGTCAACTCGTACCTTCGCCAACTCGTACCTTTGCCAACTCGTACCTTCGGTTAAGACAACTCGTACCCAGGGTTCTAGCCAGACCAATTTTAGTGGTGGGCTCTAGAAATGAAGTTGAGCCCTAGTTCGCTACATGTACAGATATACGGTAGGCCTACACTAAAAATTGGAAATTATATCGTCTTGTAAACATTGAGAATCAGTGCTTCACATTTCAAAACACAGAAAAGAGTGAACTTTTATTCAGGAATGTGATCAAAATTCACGATATTGGCAACGCTTTTATTCACTCTGTGGAAATTCATGCTGGGCGGCAGAGTTTACTTCAGACCTACGTTCCGGGCGCAAATTTCCAGTGCCGGGCTGGCCAGCCCAGCGCCGCCCACCGTGGCTAGAACCCTGCTCGTACCTTCGCACCAAGTCAACTCGTACCTTCGATTTATTGCATGCATGGAGGAATAAACTCATGAAACTCGTGCTCAAAGCAGCATTGATGGGCAAAATGTTTCGTTTTATTCTATCAAAAATTACCATTTACTATTTAGAAACTGGTTACAAAAATAAAATTGATTCAAATGCATGTGAGCCATGTACATATATACCGGCCCTAATACAGTGCAGTCTACTGCAGTGTAATAAAAAGAGATGTCTCAAGATGAAACAGCAAAAGCAACTTGAAAAGGCATGCAGGAAGGAAAGATAAAAACGATCTCCATTTAGAAAAATATTCCAAAAATGAAATGAATTATATTGAAAACATACCCCGCCCAAGCGGCTCAATAGTAAAAATTACGAAAGGTTCTTTCTGTGTATTGCTTTTAAAGTATAATAAATACAATTTTTTAAAGAGCGGAATTCAGCACTAATTTGTCAACTTATGAAAACGTTGAAGCATGGACTACAGGACTAGCCGACTGATGAATGATCGGACACGACTTCATTGTGCGTCGGCCGCGTCAGCGGCCTCCACGAACGCCCTACTGACCAGCCACTGCACGCTAAGGTTGCGCAGTCAGAAAATTGTCAAAATTAGTCACGGTACTTAAAAGCTAAACGATGTCTCGACATCTAGAACAAACATTTAATGGTATTTCAACCATATTCTAAACCAACAACAGAAAAAAACGGACACATTTGTGTCTAAATTCCGAAGGTACGAGTTGTCTTAACTCAAGGTACGAGTTGGCAAAGGTACGAGTTGGCGAAGGTACGAGTTGGTGAAGGTACGAGTTGACGAAGGTATGAGTTGGCGAAGGTACGAGTTGGCAAAGGTACGAGTTGACTCGAAAGCTTTAAAGGTATCGGACCTGCTTGTACACCGTTACCTAAGGGGTATCACAAATTACACAGATAACCTACATTTTTCAGGTCTAATCATGAAATATCCAGCTGAGAACACAGAACAGACAATCATTAAATATGTAATGAGGAAAAAATGGAAATCGTGTGCACAATTCTGAAGTCCCACTCCCAGACACAAAACCAAGCGAGAGTCAGTGTGACTACAAAATATTTGTATTTCATGATGTTTTATTTACCTCTTCGGGCGAGAATCCGAGCAATTCCAGCACCGTGCGATAGTCATTGTCTCCAAGAGGTTGTTCCACGTCCAGCAGCGTGGACAGTTGGATCGTTGTCCGGTAAAAATTGGGCAGCTTCCGGTAGGGCGTCTCGCCAAGAGTCGGTCCAGACGCCTTACACGGAGACGACATTCTTCATCAACTTCGTCACTCCAGATTAAACAAAACAAATCCAAAAAATATATTCCAATCGGCCTAATCACTGAAAAATCTGACGGCCGTGGACTGCCATGGACCCATCACAGTACACACCATGGTTACTGGAAACCAAAACGATCTTAAAATGAAGATTTTTTATCATGTTATTCATGCAGTCCGAGCGGTGGAATGGAAAGCGATCAGCGACCGCCCCCGTAAGATTCTTGACGACTGCGTTCACTGCAGCACGCTCAGGGTTCAAAGTGCAATACCGATGACATTCTAATACTAATAATCTGAATCCCACGGTGTCAGGTGCTTGATGGGCTGAGGGTCCAGGAAAAAAACAACTCACTCGTATCCGGTCTGTGTCGATATGATAATATGGAGTTCAAGATTTGATTTTTGTTTATGAAAAACTAAATTCCTGCGGTAGCACGAATTGCACGATTTGGATGATCACAATTAGACTGGATCCATAGAGATATCCTACGTGTTTAATCTGATCATGGAGGTAGAAATAGACTACCTCCATGATCTGATGCAATAAACGTACACGTAAATCCCCTTGTTATTGTCACGTGGGCTGGGAGGCATGCATTTTTTCTAAAGGGAAGCCCATGACATCATCATTATTTTTATTAGACGTGCACGTGATATCCACGTGTACATTTTGGGTGCATTCGTTTAGCTCCACCGTGTCGACACCAGTCAACCTCATCACCATTCTCACGCTTGTTTTGTGCAGTATAGCACGACTATTCCCAGTAAGGGCTGACCCGTGTTAGCTAAACGAATTCACCCATTGATTGACTGCATGTACAGTCAAAGTGCGTTGACCTAGTAAATATTATGATTTTTGTTTGACATATTTGGTAGTACACATGTAATCCTTTAGGCTAAGTAGTGCGGTCACCGGCCAAATGCAGTGGCCCATGGTTACTACCAGGAATTGAACAGCAACATGCTAGTACAGTGGACAATATTTAACTGCATTAGTTTGATGTACAAAATATAAAAACCTTGAATTAAGTTGTGAATTACTTGAAACCGCAGACTTTATTTCCTAATTCCTATACAGGTTCGGTGCCAGGAGTTATATAGTGGGTATAGTGGGTACTACATTTTGGTTCTTATATCTGCATGGGTCCCTTCCAAATATTCCCGAAGGAGTTATAAACTGTTCTGTGTGCCTTTAATTCCTCCATACCCATGTAGAAACTTTAAGGAATAAGAAGGGAAACTACCCTTGTATTTTGCTACTTTCGTTTTTCTTGGCATACATTTTCCCTGGGGTCGATTATGCGCCCGGTTTCTTTTATTTATTTCTTCCACATGCCAATTTGCCTGTTTGCCATATATAGTTTTTGTTCTACATTGAAACATAAACCTCACTGTGGTCACTGTTACTAGTGTTAGTCTTATTCCTGGTTTTAAACCCGATGAAAAGATTTGATTTTTTTTGTAATCCTTTTTTTTTAGGGAGAGAAAGGTTTTAATCGAGATTCAAGTTGTGTGATGGTAATTTATTCAAACTTAAATCAATACAAGTTTTGGCTTTGGACTAGATCATTCATTTTTTGTTACTGGTCATTTTTAATTAGACGTATAACATTCTCTTGAGGACGGCCAGAGCATACTGGCCGGAACTTGTCGAGTTAACCGACTCTTTTCAGAGCCATCCATTATAACTTGAGACAGTAGGGGCCTACATTATTATGTCTCATGGTGTTACCGCAAAACCTATATTATTTTAACACATTAGTTACATGAATCTTAAATTTATTCATACCCACAAACATAGTTATATAATTCGTCCCAATTCGTTCTCCTAAAGAGGGGACAACCGGAAATGTTTCGAATACAATATTATATAACATTAATGTGAACTTTCTCATGCATCCTACCATTGAGATTTGTTGTTTTTAAGGCGCGCCATACATTACAGGGCGCGCCACGGGAAGCTAGGTCAACAAGCCAGGGTCAAAGAACCGCACGGGAAAACCCCGATGTGTCACCGGTAACTCGATTTGTTTGTTTTTTATAATAAAGCATGAAGCTTCATACTTTGTGGTTTTTATTAAAGGGCATGTGCAACATTGGTAACAAATCAAAACAGAGTTCACAGATTTGCGTATGAATTTCAGGGTATATTATTATTAAGATGGTTGCTGGTAGAAACATCGTTATAATAATAATAATAATAAATTTATGCTTGTATAGCGCATTATATAAATCTCTATGCGCTTTACAGTCAATAAAACAACACATAATTTACAGATTCAATATGCTTTACAAAGAAACAAAAATTAAATGTACTAAACAAATAATGCAAACTAAATTTCAAGAACTACATGCTAAAATCAGCACAGCACAAGATGTGCAAAACCAAAATCATTGTGAAAACAAATACGTTTTAAGTTTATTGCCAAATGTGGAGATGGATGTGGAGTTTCGAAGGCTAAGGGGGAGACTATTCCAAAGGGTTGGGGCAAGGACAGTGAAGGATCTTTTACCATAGAAATTTGTTTTGTAACGAGGGGTTTCCAGAAGGAGTTGATTTTTGGAGCGTAATGAGCGGGATGGCGTGTATGGTTTGATCAACTGACTCAGATACTCTGGTGCTTTACCGTTTAGAGAACTGAACGTGAGAACTAACATTTTATACCGAATTCTTTTATCAATAGAAAGCCAGTGTAATGTTTTCAAAATTGGGGTAATGGGTGATCTGTACGAAGATCCTTATTTCTGCCTGAAATCCAAAACCAAACACCAAAAAGATTTTTGATCTTAGCAAGATCAAATTTAGGTCGTTCTTTATGTTTTATAAGAAATATTGAGTCGGGTTTTCGCCATTTTCTCGGGACTCAGAATGTCCGGTTGAGCTCAAATTTTCACAGGCGTATTATTTCGTGTACATGCTGGATTAGACCATTAGACAAAGTGTGAGTGCTGTTCTGTCACCTTTACCAACGTTGTACACGCCCTTCAACTGTAGCCCCCCCCCCCCCCCCCCCCCTATAGCCTGGAAGCCGGTACTGAGATACCTCAATGATGTACATGTAGGTCACTCACAACATCTCTTCCTATATGTACCAAGGAGTGTGTGGCACGAGTAGATACATATCTTTGGGACCACACGGTAGGGGACAATCTAATGGGTCGGTTGACCTGCTGCTTTTGGCTGCGGCAATAAGTCAACATATATGATGTCTTGTGTCAATTTATTAGTCCGAGTATAATTCATTTTATCTCTAAAGGATAAAATCATTTATACTCGGCGCAAGGAAATCCCTGAATCCCCTCTCCCTGAGGGGATTACATGTGAGCTTGGAATGCAACTGGACACTCCTTGGCTGTGGGGCATGCACACTGCTTGTATATAGGCGCTGTCTCCAACTGGACAGGGCCAGTCAGTTGCAGTCTCCTGTAGCATTCACTGACCAGACTACTTTGTATTATACTGGGTATTATAAACATTTTGTTGCCCTCCACCACCCCTAACACCACCATCGATTTTCAATTTCGTTTGTTTTGGCTCCTTTAATTTCCACCTGTATCGGGATGGCGATTCCTCTGAACGCACTCAGGGTTTTTCCAGGTTTGGCTCTTAATTTGGCATCATAGAGCGTGTTTACTGGTTTTTTCACCTTGAGTGTGTCGGTTGTGGTCGCCATTTTGTTGCGGGATTCAGAAAGCCAATAGCCTTTTTCCTACTTGCTTATGCCATTTATAGTGCATATTTACTAGTTGACACATAAGTCCTGTTTCTATTATATTCACTTTAAAATTGAGCTAGCTCCATGGTTTGACATGCATTTACTGTTGCTGTAGCTGAGCCTCCAAATGGCGACTTGGGTTTTGTATATGGCTTCGGCTTTGGCTCTATTTCATATGATCGGCCGGTTTATTTTTAGACGTATCAGAATAGAGGCTTTTAGCAACAATTCTGAAGTCGATGTAGTGGAAACGAAAAAAGACCGATTCACTATAATGAGATCGGGTGAAAGTGATGACTAAGCCTGATTCGGAGCCGGAACTTTGTTTTCGTTAGTGGCTTATGTAAATATATGGCCGCTTCACCACAAACTGTCTTGTTCTGCGGACACCCAACTTAATGACGTCATGCATAATAATGTGGAAATAATTCTCAATTCTGAACTCGCTCATGAGCTTCATAGTGAGTCGCTGCACCACCTGTGACGTCATGCATGGAGACTTGCCATACTCTTTCATTTCATTACGGGGCATGAACGTACGTTGGGTCAAAACTATTTGCGAGCATGATGGCGAAAATGAGTCACAGTGATCATTGCAACACAGTCAACCATGACCACCGTAACGTATGCTTGAAAGTTTATAGAGACATTTCTTTAGTTTGCAACGTCACAGCCCAAGTTTTTGCCAACCAAGATGACGGAAACTATAGAGAGCCAATCAAAGCCAAGCATGAAAAATATAAACACAATATGATTGTACCCAATTGTACACAATTAACGTTTCATAAACATTGAAAGATATTGCTGAATGTAATGGACATATTATACACACGCAATGATGGTCTGTATTTTGTACAGCGTGATGTGAAAAGTTTAATGTTGATTTTGGTCACGCCGTCTGTCGAGAAGACGAAATTAAATGAAACATTTGGCTGCCCATGCCAACCACCAGCGATCAAAATGTATGTCAACAAACAAGATTGAAATTTGAATCTATGACGTAAAGAGGCCTCTGTCAATTCAAATACAAAAATCTTAGATAGGCCTATTTTGAACGAGTGCATCCGACGTGGCAGAATGACTAAGTTTGACTTTGATTGTAATGACCTGTTAAGGAAATGGAGGAAAGTAGCGGTGCAAATTATAAGGAAAGTATTGCAACAGTCCAACCATGATGGTCCAGCAATAGTATATGGGTCGCAATTTGCATAACCACATGATTTCCTGTTTTAAAGGTACAGTGCAGGATTGGTAAAATACCCAAACAAAATGTTCACATATTTACGCATAACTTTCAGGATATGAAGATGGTACTGGTAGAAACATACCATCGAAATATTTCCACCTGAAATAGTGTATTTATCCAAAAATTAGTAAAACAAAAACCGAAATCAGTTTTGATCTTGGGGTAAGATCAAAACCATTCTTTATGTTTTATAAGACAAATTGAGTCGGGTTTTCGCTATTTTCTCGTGACTCAGATTTAGCTAAAAGTTTGACAAGTTTATAATTTCATGTACATGTTTGATCAGATAAAGTATGGGTGCTGTTCTGTGACCTTTACCAATCATTTTTATTATACCTTTAAGGAAATCAAGGAAAGTTGCGGTGCACATTATAAGGACATAAAGTATTGCAACTGTACTGTCCAACCAAATATGGTCCAGCAACACTCTAGCAGTCTAACAGTGTTGTAGAAGATCGCAATTTGCATAAACCACAATATTTCCTGTTTCAAAACACCAAGTCTCCATATGTATGTATATTCATCATGATATAGTATCATGCCGACCGGTACATACATCGAATGAAAGTCACTCATATTAACATAGAAGTGTCGCGAAACTCGATGGTATGTTTTATTAGAAAAACTTGAAGCGAAAGTCAGAAAAACCCGGTGACAATTGGTCATTTATGATGAAATGAATCAATTTTAAAATGCCGTCTTCCGGTTACAACTTATGAAACTACATCAGAGTACTTAGTATTACCATCTTAATCAATTAAAATTTGTATATGAATTTTATACAATAAATATTCAACAGGTGACCGTGACTTTAATGTGGACATTTATATATAATGTATTTGCTCTTACAAATTTATTGTAATAAGTTCTTTTGTCTTCCGAAGTGGTTAACCAGATCCGCATAATACAGACAGTATGTTGCAGACAGTATTAGTCAGATACATCTCTACGACTCTGTAGTCGACCCAATTATCGTTGGTCTAGAACAAACCCGGATTCAACATAACTCAAGGGTATTCCATAAGTAGGCATATGTTTGCATTGAATAAAAATATTTTGTTGCTCCTCTTTTACAAAGAAAACTCGGAGATTTGAACTACTTGTAGCCGCCCAGTCCCAGTATTGGCCTAGTAATGGGTGAAAAGAAGCCATCGCCAGCAGAGGGCGGTAAACACATTTGCTCGACGGACAGGCCTTATTTTATGGTCTTGTGAGGGCGCTGTAAAGGACCTGGCCCGGTACAGTTAAAAAAAATTGAATTCGGATTAAATAATTATTTCGTCGGATGGACGCTGGGCACGTCCGAGATTTGGGCATCGCCCGGGCACCCCTCCCCAACCGACTTTGAATAAGTCTGGAGGAAGGGAATCATAATTATCTTTAGGCAAACAGTTTTATTTCTTGTTTGCTGCACCGCTGTCTTGGGCCTTTTCCAGACACGAATTACTCAATTACTGGTAGGTTTGCCTGCGAGTTTATTGGGACTCCACAGACCCGAGATCCCAGCGTAGAAATTTCGTGTTTGGTCTCATTTTCGGGCGCAACGCTCACGGTAACGACAGAGTTATTGACGGCGTTATCGCGCCGCCTGCAGAGACGGTTGCGAAGCGAGTTCCGGAAGTGTTTGTTCTTGAAGGTATAGATGAGGGGATTGGCGCAGGAGTTAAAGAAGGCCAAGACGGTGAAGGAATCCTGGAGGGCGCTGAAGAAGTAAACGTCTGAACTGACCACGAGTGAACCGATCAGGAAGGCGAACTGGAGGGGGCCCCAGCAGACCACGAAGGCCACGATGACCAGTAGAAGCATCTCAATGACCTTCCGGCGAGTCTCCAGGAGGGAGTAGGCGGGGTTGTTTCTGGAGTTGATCTGCTGCAAGAGATTGCAAGCCTGTCGTTTGAGAGCATGGACCGTCTTGATGTACGTCACGACCATCACGATGAGAGGCAACAGGTACTCGAAGGTGAAGACCCCAACGGCCAGGAACTTCTGGAAGCCACCGTTCCCGGGCACGATGAACTCGCACGTGCCTTCCGAGGTGCGGACGGTACAGTACAGGTTGAAGGATTTCTCGACGGCGGCAATGACCCATATACCAGCTACGATGTACCTGGACCGCGGTCGGCAGAAGACCCTGCGGTAGTACTGCGGGCGGCAGACGGCCAGGTAGCGCTCCACAGAAAGGGTCGTCAGGATGCCGACGGATGCCACGATGGAGGTCCACATGAAGAAGTTGGCAAAGATAAAGCTGCAGTAGAGCTGTCCGAGGGCGCCTTGGGGGACCGTCTCCAGACCCGTTGGCCAGGGGATGATGTTGGCAGAGGTGAACAGATCGGTGAAAGCAAGGGCTAGGATCAAAGAGTTGGTAGTGTTCTGTCGCTTGGTCTTACTTATATAGACGACAATAACCAGGAGGTTACCAGCGACGCCAAAAATACCAAGACCAAGCTTGATGGCTGTTAACCAGTCCCAGTAGAATGCCATTTTCCCTCGTCTTAAACCTGTTTGATGATCCCTCTCACAGATGAAATTATGTCCATCTCAGCACATTGCAGACGTGGTCGACGTGACTGTTGCCGCCAGATGGAATGAACAAGGCATCAGGCCCCGCCTTCAGATAATTCGACGCTCAGTGTTTGCGCACAATCAGTCACAGGACCTGTACAAATACAGAAAGTTGAAGCGAACTGATAATAAAGCAAGCTAGTATACAATCCTAATAAACTGCGAGTGCGATCTATATGAGTCAATTGCAACACGGCCACTTCCCGTAGTTAATGTAGTTTGTTATACCATGGTTTATACAGAGGACTGCAGAAATTAGACGGCTATTGATAAACACAATATCTGAACTTTCAAATGCAAAAACACTCTAATGGAACATTACTGCACCGTGGACCCAAATCATGCAAAGTACGGCCAGGCATCGAAAACATAAATAATAATTCACCAAACTACGGAGCTCTAGAGGTGTCATCCGACTTGTTGAGATCCTGAGATAAATTATTTTGGGATGACGACATCCTAAAATCAAGATGACGACATCATGAGATATTCCTTACAATGTTTGGATCGCAATATTTTGAACATTATTCTAGCAATATTGCTGAACCCTTCGTACCCGTTAGAAGAGGTAACATTATCGTAGGATGCTATCATCTTGATTTTAAGATGCCATCATCCCGTGATAAATTATTTCAGGATGTCGTCATCTTGCCCGTAATATGTCGTCATCCCAAGATAATTTATCTCAGGATCTCAACAATTCGGATGGCACCTCTAGAGCTCCGTAGGATCTAGGACTTGGTGAATTTCCACCGCAATAGTGTTGCCATGTCATTAAGTAAAATGATAATTTGAATGCATAATACGTCGAAATAGAAACTTGTTTCGTAGTCTTTATACCAGTCTAAAATCACTGGCAGGACTGACTGAATACCAGAAGTGATAACAAACAATGACCACGAATTTAGCTTTCCAATGGAATATTGTGCCCACACTCCTGAAAGCTGTGCATTTCCGACACCTTCTTCCTCATAAACCTCTTGAACCCTTCTTCGTCTTCCGTTATTTTGACAGTTTGATTGATCCCTGCCTTACAAATTTTACGGACAGACAAATATTGTTCTTCCTAATAATCTTCCACGCGTCACTGAAATTTCAACCAAAATTCGAAGAAAGCCACAAAAAAACGAAAACACAGTAAACACGAACACAGTTGACCTTATTGAGTATAGAGCCATTGAGGTACGTGGTTCACGGCTGGGCTACCTCTAATCATGCACTCGTAGTATACCAGTTATACGTCTCTCCTTCCAATTTTGGAAACTGATTCCTCTTCTTCATTGTCTTCAGTATTTACTCGGAGAGATGACATAATATTGGCATGGAATGGTTGTGACCAGCGCGCTGGGACTGCAGTAATCACGGAGTCACGTAGCTTTCTCATTAATCAACCCACAACGTCATGGCTGACCGGAACGCTCGCCAGGGGTCCATTTCAGGCAAAGCAATGCAGGCCAGGTTTTATACGGCCAATTTAAAAAGAAACTACACGCTGTAGGAGGCAAGGGAAGTAAGTATTTAAGAACGGGATAGGAACGGGGGGAGCAAATTTGAGTAATGAGGGTTGGAAGTTTCTCATCATTGATTGTTTGCTTCGTCTCGAGGACGTTGCCAAGTGCCTGGCCATCCTATCACAACTCTTTGGCCGAGTTTTACAGGCCGGTACCTGGACGGTCAGTGAGGCGGATCGGAGATTGGGCGGTGGTCAGAACTCAGAATAAGGAGCTCATTGCAGGGTTTTATTAAAAGGTTCACAGGAATATTCAACAACATCTTTATAGGGAGCATATGTAGGATTTGCAAAGATGTGCGTTTTGGCTGAATTTTGGTACTTAAACAGAAGTGAAGGTCTTAAACTTCCTCACACACGTTGTTTAATGTACCTTTTTACTCATCTGGATAGCAGAAATATGGCCGAAATAATCTTGCCCCGCTGAATCCTTCACGGTTACACCACGCTTTCGAAATGCTAAAAAGATCGTTCGTTTGATTTGTCATGGAATAAAAACAAATCTGTGAAATGTTCAGCTCATGTCATCATCGGAAACGGTAGAAAACAGTGAAAAACGCTCAAGGTATCTCAAAATTTATTCACAGAAGTTTTGATCTCACCCCGAGATCAAAACTGCTTTCGGTCGTTGTTTTTGCTAATTTCTGGATAAATACAGCATTTCAGCCGAAAATATCTTAACGATATGTTTCTACCAGCACCATCTTCATACCCTGAAAGTTATACGTAAATCTGTGAACATTTCTGCTTGAGTATGTTACCAATCCTATACTGTACCTTTAAGGCGTAAAGCCACCGAATTGTCACAGCCCTGTACCTTTAAAGGCTTACGGTATTCGAACCCTAATGAATACGTTGTTATCTCGTGGGTATAGATGTTAATGGTTTTTGTCGTCATCGTTGCTGTTGATGCTGTTGTTGTTGTTGATGTTAATGTTGTTGATATTATTGTTGTTGTTGATGGTGTTGTTGTTGCTGTTGTTGATGGTGATGTTATTGATGTTGTTGTTGATGTTGTTGATATTCTTGCTGCTATGTCCTAGACTATTAGTATAGATCCTTCCATTTAGATGTGTTAATAAACATACGCATCAAACGTAAATGGTCAACAAAACGCCAGTACGTGTATATAGATAATAATATCATTTCACTAATCATACCCTTGGTCTGTCACATTGACCAACCAACTGATTGTGAATCATGATGCATTGTAAAGCATTATATACTGCATCCCAGCTTCCTTGGAAATGAAATTATAATCAACGTATAACACACTGAGATTAAAAACAAACGCTCTTCACAATCCCCCTTCAAAACTGAAATGTTGTCCCAGCGAACATCTCAAGAGCAGTATAGTCAACATGTTCACCTTGCGGGGGGAGAGAATGAAGGGGAGAGATTATTTTGTCATCTGTCTGTAAAGTGGACTCGATAACCCCAACATACCTGGCCTGGCCTCGTATAATTAACCTCGAGCCCAGAATTTTTCGTCATCATTATCATCTGAAAAATCCAATTTCGTCCGTCACTTCTTTGGTTGTGCATTATTATCCCCAGGAAATGAACTGACAAACGCGTTGTGTGCGACGGAGTGCGGTATGAATGTCGTGTGTCTCGACAATGACCGAAGACCCGGTAATAATCATCTTTCATTTGCTCAGAATAAACCTGTCTATGGTTTTTCATCTTCGATGTCTGTTTGCATCGTATGCACACTTCCGATTTTCTGGACTGTACTCGGACTCTGACACATAACTTTTATTTTTAAATTTCACACACAAGAAATCATATTATCTTCTTTTTTAGAGTACCGTTTTCAAAGAAGTATTTGAGTACTATACTTTAAATTCTTCTCAGTTATTTCCTGCCCCGTCAATTTCGTGGTTGGTAATTTGTGGGTTATGTTCAAAGGTTTTTTTCGGAGAAAATTGGAACGTGAAAGCAATGTCTGCTGCATGCCACCAGGTGCTTAAAAAGAGCCAGTTATAAATTCGACTGACCAACCAGACAACTGCTGCAGCAAGCGACCCATGCAGAAGAGAATCGCATTAATTGCCACGGGTAAACGTCTGGCATAGGCCACCGTAACTAAAGCCAAACAATATGGGGCCTTGCTAGTCTGGTAGCCCAAAGAGTCCCTGACGACTCCGTAGATAAATCGTAAATTCTTGGTCTGTGAACCAAACTAGGACCTATAGCAAGTAGCACACAGCGTGCGCAGGTCTCAACCATTAGACAGGTCTTGCTTTGGCCCCGGTGAGGGCGCTGTTTGAGTTTGTGACGTCATATTCAAAGTGCATTGGTTTCCATTCTACACTATTAAAAGCTACTCATCCCATTACGTCTTGTCTCGGTTTCAACGAACGAATGATGATATAGCGACTCATGACTCATAAACCGAAGCTATAACAACTGCGTATCGACAGAAATGCAACGTTTCAATTTGGGGTTTCTTTTTGTGAACTCTGCATACAAATGTTTGTAACGTAATCTTACAAAATGGTGGATGTTTTATATATGGTGCATTCACCTTAAACAGGACCTAATACACAAACTGCACTATAGCATCAATTTGCATGCGACATCGGCGAATCCAAGGCAACTTCATTAAGACATTAGATCGTCTTGATTCATTGTCACAATTTTATTACAGACTGAGGTTGAGCGTGGTATTATCACCAGGCAACCTCACGACCAGCTGAAGAGGTCTGAGAGAAAGGCTAAATCCGTGGATACTTCGCCGGCCATGATGGCATCCGGTTGGAAATTAGATGACTTGAGATATTCTCTCCAAATAGGCAATCGGCGTGACTGCCACTTTTCAATTTACCTTCGAAGCTCTTCCGATATGACAATTAGGGGCCTACTCTATTTGCAGCTATTTCAGGCATAGCCATTAGATACTGACCGGTCTGGTATAATGATTTCGACCGGAGACACAGAGGAGTCACACAGAGAAGCCAAGAAAGTTTAGCCGATGACAATAATGAAAGGTTAGTTGTACTATCATATCTTGGTAGGAAACCAAAACAGAAATGTTCACAGATTTATATTTATAACTTACAGGGTTTAAATATGGACCTGGTAGAAACATACTGTTAAAATGTTTCCACCTGAAATGCTATATTTATCAAGAAATGAGTAAAACAAAATACCGAAAACAGATTTGATCTCTGAGATCAAAACTTCACAATTACAATTACCTTACAATTTCGCGTAATTGCAACGGTGTTTCGCAGTTTTCTTCTGTTTCCAATTAATGATCAATAATGATTTTGCACGTTAATAATGCTTGTATCCAACATAGAGGACTTTGCATGCCCACCATGACCATGTCACTGACCCAAGTTGATTCAGGATCCTCCCTCTAGGAGGTGTGTTGTATGTTTCAGAATGAGACATCTTGGAATTGGAGGTGAAGGGAGGGTATAATGGTAAGCTTTGGAAATACGTCGGTGCCGATAACGTCGCTCGCTATAAGGTTAGCAGATACAATGACGTCATGACAATTGATAGCGATCGTAAACGCTGAGGGCGGCATACCCATTCAAGACAGCAGTGACGTCATCGTACCCCAAACAGAGCATAAAGGCACTCCACAAACCGTAGCAACTTCAGTAGATGAAATATTAACGATTTGATTTACCAGTAGGTTATACGGTGAATAAGCAAATAGCACTACACGCTAACCTTTCACATTTTGCCAACGTCTTCCCCACAAGAGCCCATTTCCTTGTAAATGGAGCCAGCTAGATACTTACGTTGATGACATTGTGTCAATATTTGTACAGCGTCAAATTGCATACAGAATAATGCATACTTATACAGTGGACCAGGCTGCCCCAATAAAGACATCTGACATTAAAATAGCATTACATTTTGTCAGAAGCAAAACTCTGGGGAAGATATCAGTACCACTTCTGGGGCCAATTTCATGGAGCTGTTAAAAACCCAACAAAATTAGAGTTAAAGATTTGAGGCTTAGCATGCGGAAACACCATGTAAGAATAGTTCGTACTGTCGCAATTACAGCGTCCGCACTTCCCATAAGGTCTCAACGTTTCGACTTATAGCCTGCTATAGTCATCATCAGAACAAATTGCTTAGCACAAAATGTCTTGCTGAATAAAACAAACCACCATTAAAAATTCCATTCGATATTCATGGTCAGCGAACAACAGCCAAAGAACAACCGCAAGTGATACACAACACATGGACATTTGGTTGTTAATCCTGTTTGTTACTGATAGAAATGTCATGGTTACGAATTCTTTGCGTCAAGCAGGGCCGTGAAATTGGCCCCTGTTCCCGTGAAAGATAACACTCACTGAGCCCACCAGAAACAACTTTCATCCCACACTCAACACGCCAAAAGGTCGCCCAGTAACGCCGAGGCCACCTGCGACCCAAACGAGTCAATTTCACGATTTCCTAAGAGCCATGTCATGGGAAACCTTCCCGACAAGAAAAATGACTGTTGCGCTGTCGGAAATACAAGCCAATACCCTTCACAGTTACACCGAAACAGAAATATGCCGTGCCTCATTTAGATCGCGATCGTTATTATAAAGCGTCGTCTCTAAGGACGGACACGGTATAACCTTCGTTTCTGAGAAGAATTAGAAAGACCGCCTTTTCGCCCACTATAATGTTGACACAAGAGAACTGTGATAACACTATATACTGATCTGAAATAAATTTGGTCGAGAGATGATAAAAGAGGAAGAATTTATCTACGAAGACAGCAAAATGGAGGTAAAAAAGAGTCCATTTTGACAAACTGGATCGCTGCGCGGTCAACATCAAGGGGAGCTGTTGTAACTGCTTGTTTGATACAACACTCCCTTTGCAAGTAAAAGGTTCATACTTCCATACACAGAGAATGAAATTTGGGATAGGCAGACGTTCTCATAAGTTAGGAATCGACCGAGAGACAAGTCTCAACAGGTCACTGTCACTCAAAGAATCAACTACAAGGTCATTACTCTCATCTTCAAAGCATATCATCAGAATCAAGCTCCTGCTTACATCACAGACATGCTCCGAAACAGTTGCCCGAGAACGAGGACGACTACGATCATCGTGTTCACTGCATTTTGTTGGTAGACACATTTTTGGGAAATTCCTGAATAAAACATTCCGGGTTGTAGGATGGAGGGTATAGGCAAACACGTACAAGGCAAAGAGTTACCAAAGACATTGAAACAAGACGGCTCAATGGCACAATAGGCTCTCCGTAGAATGGAAAGGTTTGAGAGGGGATGGTCTACTGAAGTCAGTCTCTTACTTTGAAACACAGACCGGTGTTTATAGTCTTCGCCGTCTAGATAGGATGGAATGGGTGCTTAGGCCACATCCCTCCCTCTAAGTGTATATGGACACCTGCCGACACTCACACAGAAAAGATACAGAATGATGGTCTATTTACAACCTTAAGGTGATGAGCAAGCAAGTCAAAATCTCTAGCCAAATGCGTTTTCTTGAAGATTTGAATGCGAACAGTTTTCTTAGAGTAGCAGAACTGAGGCAAAATAGAATTAGAAATTGAATATGTAATTGGTGTGACAAATTGGATATCTTTGATGATAGATGGTGGACTTGGTACCGCATCTTAGACCCATTAAAAAGAGTTGAGCTTCAGCAAAACTGTACACGCGTACCCTAGCAATGCCACTTCAGGTCATGAACAATTATTAGAAAAGCACGTATTCGTATCAAAATCTAACAAATTAATACAAAATCATTTGGCTTAAGTGACAATTACGATCCTTAGGCCTATGCAGTTATCGTCAAAATTAAAGCCGAAAGTTGTTTAGTCCATCGAAATCATCAGTATAAAGTTGGAAAAACTTATTTCCAAATAACGTGTTTTCAAGTTGTCCTGGGAAAGATTTAACGAAGCCCTATACGGTCAATTGTAACTCGAGTTACGAAGGATTATAGCCCATCGTATCCAACGTAGGGCTGCATGCAATACATTACAAGTTCTACGATTGATAGTAAGTTACGCTCAGTTTGGAAACATTGATCCCTGGCCAATATTTCTGAAACGGAGCAACATTTTTTTTTAATCTTGGTGCATGTCAGTGAAACGGATGAGAAATGCTTAAAGGTATATTACATGATTGGTATTGGTAACAAAATAACACTGACACTTTGTCTGATCCAGCATGTAAATTAAGTAATAAACCTGTGAAAAGTTGAGCTCATTCGGACATCGGAGTCTCGAGAAAATGGCGAAAACTGACTGAATTTCTTTTATAAAACATAAAGAATGGAAGTTTTGATCTCACCCCGAGATCAAAACTGCATTTTGGGCTTTGTTTCACTAACTTCTGGATTAATACAGCATTTCAGGCGGAAATATTTTAACGGTATGTTTCTACCACCACCATCTTCATACCCTGAAAGTTATACATAAATCTATGAACATTTCTGTTTGAGTATGTTACCGACCCTGTACTGTACCTTTAAGGCTTGGTTCTAGTAGTTGGAAGGAAAAAAACACCGGAAGAAAAACAGGCTAACTTACCGGGTGCAGGATGCATGAGCCCAGACGGAGGACAACCACGGCTGTTGGAAGTAACTTGCGTTGCTAGCCGGAGAAGAATCCTCAAGGGGGTATATCTTGCTGCTAAGTCACCCCTTCATCTATACAACGATCCTCCACCACGTAGTCTGGTGAATGACATCTCATCCCTGCTTCCATTGGTCGCCACTTGAACAGTCATCCACTACATCAACTCGTTACTGATTAACCACATCGCATCTACAAATTGAGCAAAAATACCGTCTCGTTATTGAGGGGTTGTCATGGCGACCAATAAAAGGAAAGATGCGGTCTGTTTTGTTTTTCTCTCAATTGTTGACGGCTGGACATTTTGGTATTATCGCGCTCGTTGGAACATTTCGACTATAGGACCGTAAAAATGTCAGAAATTGCTCGTGTGCTCCTTATGAGCTTACCTTTATTGACGCTTCATTATATCGGGATATTAATAGATTCCCCGTGGGGGTGGGGGAAATGGGTGAACTCGAGTTGCTCTGTTGGCTGGATACATTATAATATACCTGATACGGTACATGTTTGAAATTAACACAGAATGTCAACATTCATTCACCCTGCCAAACCACTTATAACGTTGAAGGACTATGGGCGATAGAGACCTATATTACTCATTGTATTCATTCATTGATATGTAGTATATTATGTCAAACTATACAGCAATGTGTTATGAAAGGGAACCAACATAATGGGTGCATTCGTTTAGCTCCCCCGGGTCGACACCAGTCAACCTCGTCCCCATTCTCTCGTTTGTTTTGTGCAGTAAAACACGACCATTCCCATTAAGGGCTGACCCGGGGGAGCTAAACGAATGCACCCAATAATGTGCCAGGGATAAATGTGCAAACGCGGTAAGTCTTTTTGTTGGCGTTACCCTTTTTAAGGACTAAAAAGGCGCGATCATAATGTTTGCTCAAATAACATTATTGAAACTACAATAATCAAACTCGAAAAGGTTTTCGGATAATTTACTTTTTGGAATGTTGGGTTTTTGTCGGGGGGTTACCTTGAATTTGAAATGTTATCAAATCAAATCAAATCAAATCAAATCAAATTAAATCAAATGTGAACGTGATGTGATCAAATTGAAACATTATTTCCAATTCGTAGCTGTAAGAATTCTAGCAAAAACATAGGTAAAGGATGAATCGAAATCTTAAAAAATGATATGAGGAAAAACAATTACACAAATCTCCTAGGTTCTTAAAAAATTATAAAGATATCCATCAATAATTTTTCCAAAGGTTTTGTAAGTGCTAGATCAACAGTACGACTGGACTAAATAAATATTTTTGTTGCTTGGTACGGGAAATTGCTAAATATCAGAATCGACAGAAAACATGATAGAAATACAGTTGAAATAAATGATACTGAATAAAGGCTTTATAAACAGAATAGTAAGAATACAAAATTTGGGGTTCAGCTTTTATGTCCGTTGAAACAATTCAGGGAATTGGCCTATGGGCGATTCACAGTAGTGCGCCTCCAAGATTGTTGGCCAATTACAATTCCGTACATTGTGATTGGCCAACGCGTTGCAAACTCTTGGAGGCGCATAATTATTTGTGACTGAATCACCCGTGATAAGTGAACCCCCCAAAAACAGAAAATTTTGCCTTTAAAGGTAATATCATACTTTGGTTTTTATCAAAGAAGTGCAGATTCATGGGCAAACATAATTATCAAGACAGATATACAGTAACAGTCATCTGTGAAAATGTCAGTCCCATGCGGTGACCACTTTTTGCGAAAACAGTGAAAAACGGCCACAGTATTTCTTAAGTCTTCCTCTTTTATTTTTGATCTCTTAAAAGATCAAAAGGATTTTCGGTCGTTGTTTTACTAATTTCTGGAAATTTCAGGTGGAAATATTTTAACGGTATGTTTCTACCACCACCGTCCTCATACCCTGTAAGTTATACGTAAATCTGTGAACATTTTTGTTTTGGTTTCTTACCAAAGTATGATACTACCTTTAAAGTACTGGACGGGCTAATGCCAAGTGGCATTCTAATGTTGTGATACTTGATATAGGAGTATTCCCTCTAATGTACTACACGAGAGCCAAGCAGATTTATACATGAGTGCATGTTCTTGCATACATGGCCAATGTTCGAGAGGGTATGTACCTACACCATCAGCCCCTCCCCGCAGTAATTCATCTTTCCCAGCGTCGATGTGTCTATCCCATCAGTCCCTCACCGTGCCCCCCTTTGCACAGTATCGACCGTGACTCAACTTCGATTCTCCCGTTGCACGTCAGCGCCGCGCACCGGTGCTTCAGGCCCTGGATACGGGGGCTGTCACCGTCGCTAAGCTAAGCTATGCTGGGGCGAAAGTGGTCGCCCCTCGGAGCGTGTCAGGATGACATACATCGATAGCATAACGAAGACGAGAAAACAAGATCGTCTTGCAACCTGTTGGGAACGGAGACGGGGGAATATGGTGATGGCTTTGACTTGACGTGGGGGTGGGGTTGCGGAGAACCCGATAGACGGGCAGATAGACTGAAAACAAGGATGGGTAAGGTACACACGAATAATACCAGATTACTATGAAGATTTCCACTCGTGTAATAATAATAATTTAGGCATTTATATAGCTTTCTTACACACAAGAAGGGTATCACAACGCTTTGCACTAATATCATCCCTGGTCATCGGGTCCATTTACATTCCTGAAACAATCTCAGCTCCCTGGGGAGTATACAGCCCGCAGCTGCCTGCAAAGCACACAAGGGCTAATAAAACACACAAAAACCATCTCTACCCTCGCATCAGGTATACCCATTTACACCTGGGTGAAGAGGAGCAATATGTGACAAAGCGTCTTGCCCAAGGATACAAGCACCACAAAACCATGGCTGGATTCGAACCCCATGATCTGTAGGTAACATCCTAAGTACGATACCAGGCGCGGATCCAGGATTTTTCAAGACGGGGGGCACACTCAAAGTGAAACATCTGAATGTCAATCTTTCCTACCTACATGGTACATGGACGAAGATCCAATGTAGGCCTATACATACATGTATTGTATTGTCACAAAAATGCATTGGTATCCTATCGGTCGAAGTTTGACGATATATCCTTTGAAGCATTAATAACTGTCATGACATAATATTTGTTATGCGTGTCATACTGGGGAGCAGTGGCGTACACAGGATTTTTCAAAGGGTGTGTTTATAAAAAAAAAACCTTGCGAAGCCACGGCGTGGGGTGCGAAAAAGTTTTGGATATTAGATGTTCTCTGATGAATTCTAGAGTATTTCCGGGCCCTTTTTGATAGCTTTTTGCCATGGAAATAGGATGGAATTTTTTCGTTTAGAGACAAAGGATTTTTATATTTTGGGTTGGCAAATTTGTTTTCATACAGTTTTCAGTTTGACGAAGGATCAAAAGGAAATAATCATTCAGCCACAAAATTCCTTTTAACAATATTAAGAAATATGAAATATGATTATTAAACCATTTGCACCCGTTTTGAAGAAACACGGCCAATTATTTTGTACCAGTTATCTGGCGGCCGATACAAAAAAAATTCACACCCCAGGAAAAGAAATGTTTTTATACGCAACCGCGAAACTTTATAATATTCACACCCGTCAAATGTCAAATAAATATATTCATCTGGCACTAATGGGCTTCCGTACAAAGCTGTGTAGTCGACATTTTGAAAATGTTTTATTTCTAATAATTCAAATGAATTGCTTTTCAATAAACATGGAATTTCCACAAAAATCTAAATGAAATCCAGACAGAACGAAGTCTCGGACTTCCTTTCAAAAGTAAGAACAGTGTCCATTTATTTAGTGGAGTAGCGTTACCATGGACTAGGGGAAGGAAATACAAGTATTAAATGTTGGGATCACTGCTTATAAAGTGATCGACAAGATTAGGAGGATCGGACTGTGCCGCCCATCCGTACCGTACTCTGCTTCGTGGCCACGTCAGCTGTGTACAGTGCAAAGGAGTTTTTGTTACCGTGCGCACTGGCAAAAAGGCGAGCCGAGACATTTGCCTGTTGTCAGTTTTTCTTTGTGTGGCCGACAGAATGAACTGACGAATGATGATTTTCTGGTCCTCTTCCTTCTTTCTCCTTTTATTTTTTATTTCGTCAGATTTTACCGGGGGCACAATTTTTTTTCGCCTCGTCAAATTTGACCGGGGGGCACGTGCCCCCGCGGCCCACCCCTGGATCCGCGCGTGGATACGCCAGACCACTAGGCCACAGCACTCACCCCAGGACAACAAAACCAAGCCAGTAAGTCAAAAACTTGGTGGGTTTATTCAATCAAACTAAATCGACGAGAACTGTTTTTGTTTGGCCAAGTAATGCAATAAAGGAGATTGATAGAATCGACTGTATAACTCCCTCCGATATCATCCATAACCCTGGGCCGACGCCGGAGCAGCGAGACCTGCCCGAGATGCCACCAACACCAAGGAAGGCTGCGATTATTTGAAATGGGAATCTGCTGTCTTATCTGAGAAACGCCTCTCTGTGTCAGAGCCTCAACATCAAACCACAAGAACGTGTTAGCACAGAAGCAGCCGCGGCACGCACCCAACTCGTCAACTAAAACACAGCCTGGACTAAAACTGAGAACTCAAACTGAGTCAGCTACTCAGGTTTCACTCGGGCAGGCGCGGTTCTAGAGTCAACATTTTGGGGGGCTAGAAGAGCCATTATTTTTTAATTTTTTTTTGGGGGGGGGGGGGGGGGGGGCTAGAAGACCCAATATTTTGGGTTCTTCTAACACTCGCTTCTGCTATGTCTTATTAGGGGTCGAAAAACATGCACATTATAGTCCACACAACGCGGTTTTTTTTAAGTCATTGGCGCTTAAAAACTGAAAAAATCCAGTATTTTCAAGAATTTTTTTTTCACTTGCATTTTTTTGGGGGGCTACAGCCCCCCACCCCCTAGCCCCCCCCCCCCCGTAGAACCGCGTCTGCACTCGGGTAAGAGACTATAGGCATAGCCATGAGGGCTGCTCTGAGATAACGGTGTCAAACACCTAGCTATTAAAAACAGTAGAGTAGACACGTCCTCAAACCTGGGGGTTGTCGCCATATTGAAAAATGCCCAATGCCCAACTGGTTGCAAATGGTCACAAGAGGGGGCTATGCAATGCATCAAAACTTAAAGCAAAAGTTTTCAGATTTTTTAAACAAAAATGCTACCTTAAAAAAACGTGTAACCTACAGGATACATTTGGCAGCTAAGGGTTTTAAGCTTTTCCTGACATTATGATACAATATACTTTGTCAGAACATAATACACAGGAAGAAATGTTGGTTAACATACAATATCTTTTAAAAGATCAAAAAGATTTTCGGTCGTTGTTTTTTTTAATTTCTGGATAAATAGGACTACACCATTTCAGGCGGAATTTTTTTGCGGTATGTTTCTACCATCACAATCTTCATACCCTGTAAGTTATACGTAAATATGTTAACATTAATTGGGTTTCTTACCAAAGTATGATACTATACCTTTAACGTCATTTGGCACACTAAATTATTGAAATGAATGCTCTCCCCCCAAAACAACATGACGAATTCATTGCATGCACCATACCAAAGCCTGTACATTGTAAATAGTTGAATACGACAGTGAAGCTCGTCGCCTAAAGGGTAACGTGTGCCCAATTAACCAAACACATTTTATATACGTTACCATGTTCGCTGGATTAATGGTTATTTACACTACCATTTTAAAACACATTATCGTGTTAGGTAGAACATTAGTCCTCAACATGGCAATAGGAAAGGTATAACAAAATCCTGAGGGACAAAAAGTGAAAGGACGGACAGTTCTCTTCAAGAAAATGAGAAAGTAATCAGACGAATGGGGAAATCACGTGACTGCGCGATGATTGATTTATTGCATGAATCGCTCGCGCGCGAAAACAAAATAAAACGCAGGGAAAGCGCTACAATATTGCAGTCGGTTGCGCAGATGAGAAACATGGTTGTGAATGTCAGTTCAAATTTAGGGCTTAGAGGGTGCGGGAATTGGCCGAGCTACGGGACGAATAATTCGATAAGGTCGCACGCGAGTCGGCAGCGGGATTGTTTCTGTTATATCCAATGGGTTAATAAAATGGAGAGTGCTAGGGGAATGAGTTCACATGAACTTGGTATGCTCTGTACTACTGGTGATGTATCGATGACTATATTGACGTCATGGTCGGAACAATTAGCGCCCTCTGTTGACGAGTAGGTGCTCTTTGGTAATAATTGTCCCCGGCAATTATCAAAGGTATAATGATTGGTAAAGGTCACAGAGCAGCACTCACATATAATAGTTTGATCAAACATGCACATGAAATAAGAAAACCTGTGAATATTGGAGCTCAATCGGACATCTGAGTCACGAGATAATAGCGAAAAACTCAATTAATTTCTTCTTATAAAACAAAGAATGGTTTTGATCAAAACTGTTTTCGGTCGTTGTTTTACTAAATTCTGGATAAATGCACCATTTCAGGTGGAAATATTTTAACGGTATGTTTCTACCAGCACCATCTCCATACAATGACAGTTATACGTAAATCTGTGAACATAAATTTGTCTGTTTGGGTACGGTTATACCAATCCCGTACTGACCTTAAATGTAATTTTATTTTGCAGATTTGCTTTATACCCAAAACCGAAAATCGCGCTTCTTTTTTTTTATCTTTAAAATATCAAAAATAATTGTAGTCACTGGTTTGACTCTTTTCTGAATAAATACAGAAATTCAGGCAGAAGAATGTTAATAGTATGTTTCTACCATCAACATCTTTATACCGTGTAAGTTATAGGTAAATCTGTGAAGATTTCTGTCTTTGGTTTCCTACCAAAGTATGATACTACCCTTTAAAAGGGAATTGAGCCAATATCAAGCAGGAACTTTGAAACTCAAAATAAGGTCCGTGACATTTGGGACATCGTCGACTAAATCACTATAGTGTCCAAGCTATATATAGAATCTAATTACTTTGTTTCTAAAAGGACAAAACAGAACTGAGCCTATAGAAGTCGTACTTAGAGAAACGCAATTCGGCAGAATATTTCACTGCAGTATACGGAATCGTGCGGTGTATATGCCTACTGGGGTTTCTTATAATTATACCCATAGCGCAAATCGCCCATAATCCGAGAAAATCTATAAAACACGTTCCATTCATTCTAAAAGCACAACAAGTGAAAAACACAATTTAAAAAAGAGACTTATGGGATTAAGCTTGTTTTCCTCGCGATGAGAATAGATGGTTAAGAAGCTACTGACTTGGCGGAATAGGCTTTCACACCCGGAGTGCATCGCCAACCTTTAAAACGGTGGGCAGAAAATAGCCTCGCCAACGGCTAACGATACACCAAAACCCCCCTGATTGAATCTTATACGGCTACCCTGTCCCAGGCAGCCTCAGGGTGCACACTTAATGCGCAGGGAAATTGCAGGTGCATGCGAACACGTTGAGTGGCACTTACAATTCTTCAAGCGCCTATAAGTAAAACAAAGTGTGCATATTGCATGCACAAAATTAGATAGGTTTACTTTCTTCTTCGTGTTCCCTTTCTCCTTCTTGTTCATCTTAAAAATTTGACGGTAGATTTGAAAATGAAACGCACAGATTTCCCAGGTGCAACAGACGGGAATTGGCTGCGGCAAATATTGAAAGCTTGCTCCGGGACCTTTCTTTAGGAGAGACTTGTCGCCTTCTTTCTTGTGTTTCATCAAGACGAGGGCGGACCTGAAAGAAGGCCTTCATTTTTCGACTAGCGACTAAGATTAAGACAAAACGTTCCACAAAAACATTTGATGATCGTCAGGTCACGACTAGAAAGTCCCATAGGAAACCACAGGCGTGTAAGATGGATGTCTGTGCAATTAATTTTCAGATGGAAGACGTAAACCTGTACTGTTCAGATTGAAATTGCCATGGCTTCGACCCCTAAAATTGTTAATTTCTTGTTTGTCAATCATAGCGGGAAGACTGTGGAAGATGTGAACAGTGACTCGTAGAACTTATTAAATCCACAAAACCAAAACAGAAATGTTCACAGATTTATCTATTAACTTAAACGTTATAAAGATGGACATAATAGAAACTGCTAAAACATTTCTGCCTGAAATGCTATAATTATTATTTGTTAAAAGTTAGGTCTCGGTGAGATCAAAACCATTCATGTTTGATAAAAAAAGAGTTGGGTTTGCGCTATATTCTCGTGCCGTGGCTCAGATGTCCAATTTGAGCTCAAATTTTCACAGGCTTATAATTTCATGTACATGCTGGATCAGACAAAGTGTGAGTGCTGTTCTATGACCCAGGCGCGGTTCTAGAGCCAACATTTTTTGGGGGGCTAGGAGAGCCATTATTTTTTTGGGGGCTAGAAGACCCAATATTTTGGGTTATTTTAACACTCGTTTTAAACCTGGCTACATTTAATATTAAAATGCAGTTTTTACGAGGCACACAAACGATTTGCGAAGGATGTTAAAGGTAATATCATACTTTGGTTTTTGTCAAAGAAATACAGATTCGTGGGCAAAATTTTAATAGAAGATACAGTAAAAGTAATTTGTGAAAATTTCAGTCCCATATACGTTGCCCACTTTTTGAGAAAACAGCGAAAAACGGCCACAGTATTTCTTAAGTGTTTTCTCTTTTATTTTTGATCTTTTAAAAGATCAAAAAGATTTTCGGCCGTTGTTTCACTAATTTCTGGATAAATACACCATTTCAGGCGGAAACATTTTAACAGTATGTTTCTACCACCACCATCTTCATACCCTGTAAGTTATACGTAAATCTGTGAAAATTTCTGTTCACAGATACTACCTTTAAAGTCTTAAGTAGGTCCTGCGATCTTTTCCAGCATAAAATGCGACTGCTGCACTTTGCCATTTTCTTTCTACATTTGCGTTTTTCGCTGATCCCGTGCCCCGTGGACCCCCCCTCCCCATTACGGAAACAGTCCTAGATGTGTAATAACGTGAAAACTGCTAATCATCAATAACTCCCTTAACATTTATGGCGGACTTGTATGAGTCCTGGCTCAACTTTAAAAAGTACCTCAGTTGATCAAAGGATTTTCTTTAAACGGTTTACTCAAATATTTTAATCGATTCATTATGCGAGTAGTCCTACATTTCTAATCAATGTTGTTCGAGGAAAACTGAAATAAAAAAATGTGGGACAACTGATAAAGTAATGAATGTTCGCAAGAAATTGAGAGCTTTTTCAACTTTGGCAAATTGTTCGCAGTGAAGTTTATGGCGTCAAACTTAATTAATTTCACCTAATTCCGCATGAAGCATAAAATGTGCACTTGCGAGCAGTTAATAAGTCGGTGCATATAAGACAATATAGCTGTTTACAATTCAAAGGGCATAAAGGTGACAGAGCAGCTGCAGGCTGCTCATAATTTGATTTGTCATGGAATAAAAACAAACCTGTGAAATTGTCAGCTCATTTTATCATCGAAAACAGTAGAAAACAACGAAAAACTGTTGCAATTGTTACGGCAAATTGTGAGGGAATAGCTGTCTCAATTTTGATCTTACCAAGATCAAATATGTTTTTATGTTTGGTTTTAGTCTATTCTGGATAAATACAGCATTTCAGGCAGAACGATTCTCACCGCACGTTTCTACCATTACCGTCTTTATACCCTGTAAGTTACACGTAAATATTTGAACATTTCTGTTTTGGTTCGTTACTAATGTTGTATAATTATGCCCTTTAAACATTCAACTCGAAAGCACGTTCCTTTCTCCTTGAGAACTGAACTTAAGACTGATTTGCTGTTCTGCTTGACCGACAACAAAAATAAATTGCCATAACATAATAAACGAACGTGCAACATTGTTAACATTATTAGTTTATAGCGACACTACGGAACACATCCACTACTGTTTTCTCAATTTAAAAGACATGACCATGCGTCTTCACCAAATATTGTGACAGTAAATAACTGTATTGCAAACCGTGGCCATAGATGTAATAATAAAGAACACGCTATAAATACAGTCGGTTTAAAAAGCTTCGTTTTCCCCATCTATTATAAGTTTGCCGATGCATTGCGACATTTTGAAGCACAGGAAACTGTCATGTCTTGTCATTTTATTTCCAGCAAATTGACACAAAATATGTGATTTATTTTTAACAAAGTTGTGGAGAGTGTGTACACATTACTGCGAAGAGTGGTATAAGTTGGTGTTTCACAACAATTAGGGCCTACATGTAATGGCATTATTGGTGAGCACGAGTCGGATATAGGGATGGACGCAAAGGGCTATAAATGCTCGGGCTTAAAGGTAATATCATACTTTGGTTTTTGTCATATGGGCAAAAATATCAAGGAAGATACAGTCACAGTCATCTGTGAACATTTCAATTCCATACGGTTCCCACTTTTTGAGAAAATCGTGAAAAACGGCCACGGTATTTCTTAAGTCTTTTCTCTTTTATTTTTGATCTTTTATTAAAAGATCTTTTATTAAAAGATCAAACAGATTTTCGGTCGTTGTTTTACTCATTTCTGGATAAATACACAATTTCAGGCGGAAAAATTTTAACGGTATGTTTCTACAAGCATCATCTTTATACCCTAAAAAAAATACGTAAATCTGTGAACATTTCTGTTTTGGTCTCTTACCGAAGTATGATACTACCTTTAACTTGATGCGCTCAGTCAAAACAATCTTTGATGTATACAGGTAACATTAGCTCCAAAATGTCAACAACAACAACATCACGAACAACAATAACAATAAGTAGACATTTATTGCTGTTTTAAACAGCACATAAGGCTTTTCCGCATAATGATATAAAATGCTTCTCATTGTATTGATATTAATGCCAAAAAGAAAGACCTTCCCTATAACGTTGACATCCTTATAATATCAAACATTATTTGCCTTCACTTCACTCAATTCAGTGTGAATTTAGTTCCTTACACGAGTATTTATGATTGAAGGTAATTTCATATTTTGTTTTTGTTAAAGAAATGCAGATTCATGGGCAAAAATATCAAGGAAGATACAGTCACAGTCATCTGTGAAAATTTCAATTCCATACGGTTCCCACTTTTTGAGAAAATCGTGAAAAACGGCCATGGTATAATATTTCTAAATCTTTTCACCGTTATTTCTGATCTTCCGAAGATCAAAATTGTTTTAGGTAAATTGGTTTGACTCTTTTCTGGATAAATACAACATTTCATGTTAACGGTATGTTTATACCATCACCACCTTCATACCCTGTAAGTTATAGGTAAATCTGTGAAGATTTCTGTTTGGTATGTTATGGTGTATAATGGTGTCACTACATGACCCTTCTACGTTAAGGTATAGTGCCACTGCCCATGATTGCAAAGGATGAACAACATCTTTTTCGGTGACCTACTTAAAAAAAAAATAAAGATCAAAGGCCTACTGGAATCAATATCAATTTCTTGTGAAAATATTTCCCGCCAGAATGACAGCTGTCCCAACAACAAAAAATAACACAATCTGTGATGTACAACACCATAATAGCCACGAAGATCGAAACGAATATGGAACAGTACGATTTAAAGGTAGTATCATACTTTGGTAAAAAACCAAAACAGAAATATTCACAGATTTACGTATAATTTACAGAATATGCAGATGGTGGTGGTAGAAACATACAGTTAACATTTTTCCGCCTGAAATGGTGTATTTATTCAGAGATTAGTAAAACAACGACCGAAACTCTTTTTGATCTTTTAAAAGATCAAAAATAAAAGAGAAAAGACTTAAGAAATACTGTGACCGTTTTTCACTGTTTTCTCAAAAAGTGGGCATCGTATGGGACTGAAATTTTCACAGATGACTGTGACTGTATCTTCCTTGATATTATTGCCCATGAATCTGTATTACTTTGACAAAAACCAAAGTATGATATTACCTTTAATGTCTTAAAATACAGGCAGGCGGGGGCCAGACCTACACAATAGCTAGTCACCAGACTATCCATTACCAGCAGAGCAGAAGGGGAACGGGGAGAAAATTAAATTGACGTCTCAATCACGACAGTCCACCTTCTCTCATTCATTCTACTCGGACTTTCTTATAGTCTTTCGACCTCGTGTCAGATCTCATTCTAGACCGGGTCGATCCGCCAGGCTCGCCCGTCCAACTCAGTCCGTTTCTTCTGGATCTGATTTCCGTCTGCGGCGGAGTCAATTGCACTAGTTCCACTGAGAATTAGAAGGGCAGGCGTTAAGATAAAAGACCGATTAATCACTATAATACGTTTACCAAGACTGCGACTATAGTACATGTACATGGTACAACATGCATCAGATACGTTCCGATATCATTGCTGCAAAATGTCCAACAGATTATGTATACCTATCATGCACTCCGTGGCACTGGTGTCGATTTCTTTTCATGATTGGGGGAGACGGATGATTGATGATTTGGTGTCCTATGCGACGGGGAGCGAAGCGACCGAGCCAGGGGAGGCTGTGGGAGGGGATACTCCCTCCCAAACCAGGGACTTTTTAATAAAAACAGTAGAAAAGTCGCATTTTAGAGCATTTAAAAACGGTATTCAGAAGAATTAAACACACAAAACAAGGATCATGTAATTTTTCTATACAATAAACTTGAATGACATTCAACCTCAAAATATTGGGGGGATGATAATACACGCCATCCCCCCACCTCAAATATTGGGGGGATATATTCCCCCGCATCCCCCCTACAACCCCCCCCCCAACCCCTCCCCCCCCCCCCCCCCCCGGGATCGACACCCATGATCCGTGGTATGTGAACTGAATGTATCCTATGAACAGTTTTTAAAAATACCATGGGCGTTTTTCACTCTTCTTCTTTTCAAAAAGTGGCCACCGTATATGGGACTGGGAATTTCACAAGATGACTGTTGCTGTATCTTTCTGAATATTTTTGCCCATGAATCTGCATTTCTTTGGCAAAAACCAAAGTATGATACTACCTTTAAAAAGGACGAGTCACGCAGAAAGGAATGACGGTACATGTCATTTAATGGCCACGGCCAAAAATAAAACTGCTTAATGGGGAAAATGGACATGCAAGGACATTAGGAGGGGGAGGGGGAGGGGGAGAGAGCGGGGGAGGGGGTGGGGAGGGGTGAAATCTAGGCTAACCGCACAGTGTGTTCAAGCCACGTCGCACAAGTCACTATGTTTTTATCATAAATCTAAGGCGGTAACCAATGGCACCGCATCCCAACCAGGAGCCAATTTTCATAGACTTGCTTAAGCACCAAAAGTTGATTAAGCATGAAATACCTCGGTAATTTAAGTCAGTATGCTTGCCAAAACTCCTTGTGGATGTTATGCTCAGCAAACAATGGCCGAATACAAGTCAAAAGCAGTAAACATCGCATTGAAAATTTAGATGGGAATCCTGCTTGATCAAGGAAGACTTTTCGTGCAAATGTTGTGCTTAAGCAGCTCTATGAAATTGGCCCCTGACCCACTTCACTACATTATACTGACGTTGTATTACCATCCATGAGAACTTGATGTGAATAATTTAATGTGGTTTTTCACTGAAGCTGAAACTCTGTTTTCCTTTTCAAACCAGAGAATCTACTTCCGAACCGTGCGCAGCCAAAAGTCTAATAGTAATCTCATTGTTTTAGAATGGATTTACCAAAATGGAGCCTGAGCAGAGCTTTGAGAATTGACCTCAGATTTGCATGCATTAGTGTGATCGACAAATACCGTACGTTGCAAACTCCTGGTGGCGTACTATTTGGAATTGCCAGAATTATACATCCAATGCGCGGTATTTTTGAACGAGTGAGGGCGCTTCGAATAACTTCCGGGGGTCATTTGACAATGCCTTGTTCTTGTGTACCGCTGTGTCAGAATACAACTCGTACATGTCGTAGTAAAAATATACACTTCTATCGTATCCCAACAGACAAAATTGTCCGTAAATGACCTCTGCTCAATTGACAATTAATCGGACCATACCCCCAGAAAGTAAATAAAGTTGTACCTAACAGCGCCCTCTTGCGTTCAAAAATACGGCGCATTGCCACAGGAGGAAGAATAATCCAACCAGAAGGTAATCATGCTTGATTTAAAAAGCCATTCGCTTTCACGGCCATCCTATAAGCTCCAGACAATCCGAGACAATCCAATCCTGTTAAGAGCCTTAAGGGTCCCGGATTAGACATTATGGCCTACATCTTAAAGGTAATATCATACTTTGGTTTTTGTCAAAGAAATACAGATTAATGGGCAAACATAATTTTTATCAAGGAAAATGCAAAAACAAAAACAGTCATCTGTGTAAATTTCAGTCTCATATATACAGTGGCCACTTTTTGAGAAAACAGTGAAAAACGGCTACAGTATTTCTTACTTCTTTTCTCTTTTATTTTTGATCTTTACAAGATAAAAAATAACGTTGGTGACTGTTTTCACTCTTTTCTGGATAAATACGGTATTTCAGGCAGAACAATTTCCACGGTATGTTTCTATACCAGCACCATCTTTATACTCTGTAAGTTATAGGTAAATCTGTGGAGATTTCTGTTTCGGTATGCTACCAAAATATGATACTACCTAAGGGCACTAAGCCTATTATTTACAATCTTTTTAAAATAATATGAACGTGTGTGTAAAGATTCTGGTTACTGTACTGTATAGGCATTATTCAGTGTGCATCTATATCCTACATTCGAAGCAGTGCAATCAAACCTAGGTTTGGATTCAAAGTAGTCTGGTACCCGTTTTCTTTTCAGAATTGGTGTTATCTTTTCCAAATTCGCGAAGGTTATACAGAGAAGGTGCCAAAATGAATGCACCATGAATAAGGCCTACACCGTACAGCTGTATTGGTTATTACGATACTTTGCAACAATTACAACTATTCCATCTGGACTTCTGTAAGTTTCGAGAGAACCTGAAACTTGTCAAAAAATTCAAAACTACAAAATGCATAAAGATACCCATTGATGAGGTATAGTTATACCCATTGATGAGGTATAGTTATACCCATTGATGAGGTATAGTTATACCCATTGATGAGGTATAGTTATATCCATTGATGAGGTAGTTATACCCATTGATGAGGTATAGTTATACCCATTGATGAGGTAGTTATACCCATTGATGAGGTATATAGTTATACCCATTGATGAGGTATAGTTATACCCATTGATGAGGTATAGTTATACCCATTGATGAGGTATAGTTATACCCATTGATGAGGTAGTTATACCCATTGATGAGGTATAGTTATACCCATTGATGAGGTATAGTTATACCCATTGATGAGGTATAGTTATACCCATTGATGAGGTATAGTTATACCCATTGATGAGGTATAGTTATACCCATTGATGAGGTATAGTTATACCCATTGATGAGGTTTAGTTATACCCATTGATGAGGTATAGTTATACCCATTGATGAGGTAGTTATACCCATTGTTGAGGTGTAGTTATACCCATTGATGAGGTATAGTTATACCCATTGATGAGGTAGTTATACCCATTGATGAGGTATAGTTATACCCATTGATGAGGTATATAGTTATACCCATTGATGAGGTATAGTTATACCCATTGATGAGGTATAGTTATACCCATTGATGAGGTATAGTTATACCCATTCATGAGGTAGTTATACCCATTCATGAGGTATAGTTATACCCATTGATGAGGTATAGTTATACCCATTGATGAGGTAGTTATACCCATTGATGAGGTATAGTTATACCCATTGATGAGGTATAGTTATACCCATTGATGAGGTATAGTTATACCCATTGATGAGGTATAGTTATACCCATTGATGAGGTAGTTATACCCATTGATGAGGTAGTTATAGCCATTGATGAGGTAGTTATACCCATTGATGAGGTATAGTTATACCCATTGTTGAGGTAGTTATAGCCATTGATGAGGTAGTTATACCCATTGATGAGGTATAGTTATACCCATTGTTGAGGTAGTTATACCCATTGATGAGGTAGTTATAGCCATTAAGGTAGTTATCTTCACAACATTATTTTTAAAAGAAAGACATAACATGAAATGGATAGTAAAGAGCATAGATTTGGTTGATAAATGGATGGTGAAAAATGATCATAACTGCATAAATTGACAATTAACAATGCTGTTCAGATTCCTTGCAGGTTTATATAATTTTATTTACAAGCACTCTTGATAATCAATAACTGTATGAGAAAATACAGGTAATGTTACATTTTTTTGACAGCCAAAATTGTATTGTTCCCTACTCAAGCGCTATAAAATATAATGAGGTTTTTGGTGTATTTCAGTTAGAATATTTCCAAATACCCGTGACGTATTGACGATATGCGACAGTTATTCCACAGAGTTACGCAGGGAAATGTCTAGCTTGACAATCAAAGGGTGACAAGATCTATTACCCAAACGTTGTACAACTTCTATTACTTGGCAACTAAACCCCTCAAACAAGTTCTGCAACTCAAGTTTGAGGGATGATACCTTTTTCGTGACTAATCTATGAACGGTGAAACTGGTATCATTGGAAAGCTTCATTATTCCTCTTTACAATGATGTGCCATTTGTTGTGATTATGTAATCATGGAATGTGCATTTCTACTGAATATAGGACAAAGTCAGAAGTGAAATGTTGCAAAATGCGAATGAGAATGCATCATGTGTGGACTTTCACGCATCAGCGCATCAACATCAGTCAAACTCAGTCCATCTTTACTGAAAACAACAACACAAATTGGTAACATTTCGTTTTGACAACGATGCATATTTATCATAGCTGCGCATGCCATGATTACATTAGCATAAAAATGACACACCATTGTAAAGAGGGATAATCACGCTTTCCAATGATACCATATTCAAATATGATGATGGAGCAATAAGAAATTAATAACTCCTCAAACTTGAGTTGCAGAACTTTTTTGAGGAGTTAAGTTTTCCAACCTTACTGCATTCTTTCCTTGTTGCCCTGGTCACACTGTCCACCTTTGTTCTGATCCTTTGTATCCTTTTAATGAGTGCATTACTTGCCTGCTCTTGTCCTCTTGTCATTTAGCCTTTGACAAAGATCCTGCTAGGATCAAAACATGAGGCCCTCCTAACTCCAAGCAGTTTGCAACAGATTATTGTCCTCAGCATTATTAAACATAATGTGAGTACCACTTGATCAGAAATCTGTCTCTGATGCTTTGCTCATCACGGAAATGTTTGGCAGCCGTTTCACTTGGGGATTTTCTTACGAGGTTTCAACAAACCTAGTATTTGTCCAAAGCAATAATCATCAAGTTTGACTAGCAACCCATTTTGTACATTAAAGCAAGATGGATTTTGTGCACCGTATTGTTGAGGTAACTACAGCAATTTGTTATGAAGTTTGACTGGGCTCGATCTCAGTGCACAAAGCTCCAGGACTCGTGTCCGAGTTGAGTTCTCTGTTGGAGTTGTCATCTCACTTTCTTTAGCAGTCTAGATTCAGAAGAATTATTCAAAGAGCAATCTCAGCCTCTTATATTAAGTAGAGTGCCAGCTCCATGGTGTAAGACTACGTAGCCGCAACGATTCACGCACAGCTATAGCCTTATTCACGACGCATCCATCTTGTCACCTTCCTCGTTTACCCGTTGGAAAAGACAACACCAATTCTAAAAGGAAAACGGGTACCAGACTACTTTAAATCCAAGCCTCGGTTTGATAACACTGCTTAGAATGTATTGATCGGTTTGCGGAAACACCATGTAAGAATCGTTCGTACTTTCGCACTTCTGTTTCGTTCGCACTTATCGTAAGGTCTCAATGTTTCGACTTTCCTGCTCTAGGGCCTGTTTGTTTAATGCACTGGATCTCAGATTTTGGGATCCACGTCCTATGCAGGGTACGCAAAAATGGGATCCGGATCCGCAAGATTCGTCATAAACAAACAGGCCCCTAGTCATTATCAGGAGACTTCAGAATGTAGGAACGGATGCACCGTGAATAAGGTCTATTTAGACGTGATGTAGCGAATAAGGTCTGAGGCCTGGCAAGAATTTCCGTAGGCGTGTAAACTTTGCCTTGACACGGAATGGGTTTGACAGAGAAAGTAGCATCAACATTGGGATATGGGCAGCCACCTCAATTAACAATTTGCATTAACTATTGCATTGGCTTTATAACAAAAATCTGCAGCGTGCAGCAGTTTGTACTCGGGTGCGTGTGTGCTTCGAGCATCCAAAGTTCAAGGTTCCAAATGATTGAGTGTTCGAGAACAGACGCACGTTGCACGTGGGTATGACGGCCCGTACGGTTTATACGGATTCCTCGTTCGCACCTCTTACGGTGCGGATGGAGTTGGGAAGGGGACCGGGTTGGTCGGAGACGCCGACCGTGGAGACGTTAGTCCTCCTGGGGACTGCTGCGTTCACAAGCTCGCGTCCCTGTCCGACCCCGTGCGGCGAGGTGGCGCGCTCCTCGTCGGACGCCGTCGACACTCGGTTGGAGCAGCAGCGGAAGAGCTCGCAGACGGAGGCGCGGAAGTGTTGGTTCTTGAAGGTGTAGATGAGAGGATTGGCGCAGGAGTTGAAGAAGGCCAAGATGACGAAAGACTGGTGGACGTTGCTGTGGAAGTGCTCCTGGAACGACAGCACGTCCAGGTTCATGAGGAGCAGCGATATCTGGTCGGGCGTCCAGCAGATGATGAAGGTAGCGATGACAATCAGCACGATATGGAGGATCCGGCGACGGGTTTGAAGGACCGAGTAAGCCGGGCCGCTGTGGGGGTTCAAGCTGCCACCGCCCGGGCCGTGACTCTGCAGTTTGCGCGCCTGGCCTCTGAGGGCCTTCACGGTGAAGAAGTTACAGGTGACCATCACGATTATAGGTATGAAGTACTCAACAAGAGCGATGCCCACGGCGAGAAACAGGTTAAATCCCTTGGGGAAGCTGATGTACTCACAACCTTCGCCGTCCACGATCTTGGTGTTGTAGAAGTTGAAAGACTTGACGGTGACGGCAAAGAGCCAGATGACCCAGATGAACCGCTTGGGCCGCTTGCCGTTGAAGATGTTCCGATAGCGGATCGGGTGGGCGACCGCCATGTACCGCTCCACGGAGAGCAGCGTCAGAGTGTACACGGAAGCCTCGATGGAGATCCAGAGAAAAGCCTGGGAGAAGATCACTCGGCAGTAGATCTGGCCCCAGATATTGTTGGGCACCACCCTGGCCACGGGGATGGGGAGGAACATGATGGAGCTGATCAGATCGGCACAGGCCAGAGCAAGAATGAGGACATTGACGGAGTTCTTCTGCTTGGCCTCGCCCCTGTACACGACAATGACCAGCGTGTTGCCCACAATCCCCATGACGCCCATGATCAACTTGCAAATGTCCTGCCAGGGCCAGCCACCCGAGGAGGCCGACCACAACATACCCCCGTCCGTGCCGTTCATCGTCCCGTTGAAGGTATCCATTGCAACCGCTGGTCTCAACTCCAGAGTGCTAACATCCACTGTTTGGGTCAAAACTCAACAAACAACTGATTTCAGATCATATAAACCAGAAGAGATATTATAGGACACATCTCTCCGGACGAGTGAATGAAGACCCTGCTGTATTATCTCTGCTTGATCACCCTCTGCTTTTCTCGGGTGCTTCCTGTGGGAGAGACCAAGGAAATTTGCCGTCAGTGTTGATCTACGGGAGGATGGTGTGAGGATGGAAAGCAATCGAGGTGAGAAGGCTCGCGGGTCATTCTGGAAAGGACGTAAGGGTTTGACGTACGTGTTTCACACACTTGCACCAAAGTGCTGAAGATGTGGCCATGAGGTTATAAGATGGTTATCATTGAAAATGATGCTTCGACAGTTCAAACATTTTAAATTTGGCATTAATTTAACAATCAACAATCAACAATCAACAATCAACAATCAACAATCAACAATCAACAATCAACAATCAACAATCAACAATCAACAATCAACAATCAACAATCAACAATCAACAATCAACAATCAACAATCAACAATCAACAATCAACAATCAACAATCAACAATCAACAATCAACAATCAACAATCAACACTTTCACTTTTCCAGTTGAGTACTTATTTCAAGGAAAATTAACAAAAATATAAAAAGAAGGTATTAAGATCTTCAACTGGAAATAAAAGATACAGTTAACTCAAATAAAGTTACACATTATCTTGTGTTTGGTTAACTTTATACCAAAGTTAGCATTCAAATTCAAATTCAAATTCAAATTCAAATTCAAATTCAAATTCAAATTCAAATTCAAATTCAAATTCAAATTCAAATTCAAATTCAAATTCAAATTCAAATTCAAATTCAAATTCAAATTCAAATTTAACATTCAGCATTCAGCATTCAACATTCAACATTCAACATTCAACATTCAACACTTTCAACATTCTGTACAACATTTTACATTATACAACATTATTACATCAAACATATTTTCGGTCGTTGTTTTACTACTTTATGGATAAATACACCATTTGAGGCGGAAAAATATTAACGGTAGATTTCCACCCGCACCATATTCATACCCTGAAAGTTGTACGTAAATCTGTGAACATTTCTGTTTTGGTGTCTTACCAAAGTATGATACTACCTTTAACTTGGATAATATTTTGACTGCACAAAGAATGCGTAAATGTTTGTGCACAACCCAGTGGAAGTGTCTCCAAAAATGTAGTTACCAGCTAGGCCAATTTCACGGCCCTGCTTAGCACAACAAAAAAATAGCTAACCATGACAGTTCTGTCTTAATAAAATAAAAACAGGATGAACAACCAGATGTCCATGTGTTGTGTATCACTTATGATTGTTCTTTGGCTGTTGTTCGCTGACCGTGAATATCAAATGGAATTTTGAATGCTGGTTTGTTTTTAATGAGCAAGATATTTTATGCTAAGCCTTTTTTGTGCTTAAGGAAATTAGTAAAGACAGTGAAGGGTGAGTTGGGCCCCCTCAGAGCCCATGAGATGGGGGGGGGGGTTTAAAAAAGAAATGATTTTCATGAAGACGTGCCCAATGACCGTGAGCGCAGTAAGCGTTCGACGATGTTATGTACGGAATTAAGTACGTAAATGTACAGTACAGGATTGGTAATATACCCAAACAGAAATGTTCAAAGATTTACGTATAACTTCCAGGATATGGAGATGGTGCTGGTAGAAACATACCGTTCAAATATTTCAGCCTGAAATGCTGCATTTATCCAGAAATTAGTAAAACAACGACCGAAAACACTTTTGATCTCGGGGTAAGATCAAAACCATTCTTTATGTTTAAAAAAAAAAATGAGTCGGGTTTTCGCTATTTTCTCGCCACTCAGATGTCCGATTGAGCTCAAATATTCACAGGTTTATTATTTCATGTAAATGCTGGATCTTACAAAGTGTGAGTGCAGTTCTGTGACCTCTACCAATCAAGTATTACATTTTTAAGTTCTATCCATAAAATCTACCCAATGCCAATGAGAATCCTGCATTACACGTATACGGTATACATGATGTCACCAAATTCCCATTCAATTGAAAATTATTTCAGCCGGTCAATGATGGATAATAAGGCATGTTTATAAAAGTGAGTGGATACATCAAAATCTCATTAAGCTTGATTAAAATGGACGGACCACAGCGGAGCCTGGTCGAATTGAAACCCTGTTCTCAATTTCAATTTACCGTATACGTTTTATCCGGGGAGAAATTGATAGCTATTTGCAATTGACCAAATGAAATTGAAAACGGAAACGAGTCTATTTTTGGGACATTGCATGCAACTTGTTTCCTGGTCGCTGAGGTTGTATGGTTCGTCGAGGTGTTTGTTTGTTAGCTTGCTTTTGTTCAAGACCTCGCTCCCCGCATTGTTGTGTTGTGTATATAACTATTCACAATTTGCATTTTTGATAACAACATTTCTGTAGAGAAAAACTAATATCCGTTTGGGATAAAAAAAAAACATGCTTGGGGATTCAATTTCGGTTTTTCGTTAATTAATTTATTCATAGTTAATGCTACTTGCGTGCTATACCCAGACGCCAAGATGGCGGAGTAGTTTATGGCAGACGAGAATAGAATATTTGAAGCGAGGAGTAATTGAATATGAACGCGAGTGACCTTTAAAGGTAATATCATACTTTGGTGTTTATCAAAGAAATACAGATTCATGCCGAATATCAAAACAGATACAGTAGCAGTCATCTGTGAAAATTTCAGTCCCATACGGTACCCACTTTTTGAGAAAACAGTGAAAAATATCCACAGTATTTTTTAGAAATTGTGCACTGTTATTTTTATCTTTAAAATATCAAAATTGATTTTGGTCATCGGTTTTACTCTTTTCTGGATAAATACAGCATTTCAGGCAGAAACATTTTAACGGTGTGTTTCTACCATGACCATCTTTATACCCTATAAGTTATGGGTGAATCTAGTGACGAAGATTTCTGTTTCGGTATGCTATACCAACGTATGATAGTACCTTTAATACCTTGAACTGTTCGCGGGACGCAGCCGGCAGACATGGTGGCATATTAATCCACGGGTAAATTCTATTGCCTTAATCCAGGATAGCACAGATGGGTATTAATCAATTCATTTTCTTTCAGATTATTTTCCCGCGTGTGATGGCAGTTTCCATGTTGTAGCCTAGCTCAATTCAGAAACAACCACACACTCTTTCTCGTTTAAAGGTAGTTTCATCAAAAATAAAAGAGAAAAGAATTAAGAAATACGTTTTTCACTATTTCTCAAAAAGTGGGCACCGTATGGGACTGCAATTTTCAGAGATGACTGTTACTGTATCTTCCTTGATATTTTTGCCCATGAATCTGTATTTCTTTGACAAAAACCAAAGTATGATATTACCTTTAAATTAATTGCGTGAATTTAATGCGTGATTGTGTTGAGTCGAGTATGCGTGATATCTTGAGTCGAGTATAATGCGTGAATTTTAATGCGTGGTTATAAACTGCTAATCATAATTCACGAAAGAAAATGTAACTTTGATCACTTACTGGGAAAACATTTCACGAGACACAACGCTGTTGTCACGACATTCAGAGATAAGCATTAAAACCATAACTGCATGGTCACACTAAAACTACATTATTTTGTTCACATCTCATAATCAAATAAGAGAAGATGCATGGGGATTCTTCTTACAGGCTGACGAAACGACTGTATAGGATGGATTCTAATTGAATAAGGTTAACCTTCAGGATGTATTTAGTTAATCGTAATTATGCAGATTGCTTATAGTTGCTAGGATACGACAAGCTACGTCAGCATAAATTATTTATTTACCTGACATGCGCAGAATAGTCTACGTGGCCTCGTTTCGAGTCCTTGACCTTATTAAAGGTAGTATCATATACTTTGGTAGCATACGGAAACAGAAATCTTCACAGATTTACCTATAACTTACAGGGTATAAAGATGGTGATGGTAGAAACATAGGTTATATACCGTTAACAATCTTCTGCCTGAAATGCTGGCGTATTTATCCAGAAAAGAGTCAAACCAGTGACCAGAAACAATTTTGATCTTCGGAAGATCAAAAATAACGGTGAAAAGATTTTAATTGTTTTCCCCCACTGGAAAGGAAGGCACCGTATGGTACTGGGAATTTCACAGATGACTGTTACCGTATCTTTCTTGATATTTTTGCCCATGAATGATCTGCATTTCTTTGACAAAAAACCGCAGTAGCTTTAAGCTCTTATTTTTCATATGAGCACAATGCATTATTTTGAATGACCTAGATATGGCATTATAGCGAGCCACTGTCCGGACAATAAATTTATAATATTTCGCGCTGGACTGCATGGCTCTGGCCATCTTCACGATAATAAAATTATGATTGACCGAAATAAAATTGTCAAAACAAAATTAGGGTTACGGTAAAAATGCGGTTGTGTTCTATACCGGGTGTGTTCCAATCGGTACCATTGGGGGCATATAAAATACAATCTATTTCCGGGAAATTTGCCTCGTACGACGTGTGCAGTCCGTGAAATTTATGCCTATTTGGGCTGAAATAAGCGAAAATTTTACCAATTGCAAGAGTACTCCTTAAAAACAAATTTGCAAGGATAACGCGCATAGTGGTCAAAACACATGAAAATCGGGTTTTGAGGTTGGGTAATTCAGTCTTAGTTTTTTTTCACTTAATTTTAATCAAATTTTGCTCACATTGTACATGGTGATAGCCAAGACATGATTGTATCACACATCTGAATCTTGAATTGATAAACAGTTTAATGTTTATAAAATAGTTCTCGACACTGACAAGACAGTGTTGCGTTTTTTTCGCAATTAAACCGGCCAGTTTGCCCCTGTGCTAGGCAAAATATCTCAAAATTTCTCGGTGCGACATTTGTTACGGTGGGACTATAAAACAAACTACGCTTGAAACAGATTTAAAGGTAATGATTGGTAACGTTATACCCATACAGAAATGTTCAAAGATTTATGTTAAACTTTCAGGGTCTGAAGATGGTGCTGATAGAAACATACCCTTAAAATATTTCCGCCTGAAATGTTGTATTTATCCAGAAATTAATCAAACAGACACCGAAAACAGTTTTGATCGTGATTGTTCCTCTTTACAATGATGTGTCATTTGTTGTGATTATGTAATAATGGAATGTGCATTTCTCCTGAATAAAGGACAAAGTCAAAAGTGAAATGTTGCAAAATGCAAATGAGAATACATCATGTTTAGACCGTGCTTTCACGCATCAGCGCATCAACACCATTCATCAAACTCGGTCCATCCACGAAACGATTGGGAATTCACTCCTGAAATCAACACATTTTTCAACATTTCATTTTTGACATTGCTGCATATTCATCAGGGCTGTACATTCCACGATTCCATTAGCATACCAAATGACACATCATTGTAAAGAGGAATAATCACGCTTTCCAATGATACCAGGTCCACCGTTCATAGATCAGTAACAAAAAAGATATCATCCCTCAAACTTGAGTTGCAGAACTATTTTGATGAGTTTACTTCAGTCGTTTGTTCCTGTGCTCGGAAATACTTTCAAAATTTCTCCTTCTGAGATTCGTCGTGACGGTAATAAAAACGAACTCAGATAGTTTGCAAAAACAGATAGAAAAGACCGTATATCACTCAATATTGCTTGCCGCTGGCCAACCATGCAGCTGCGAAGACATTTAGTCTAGCCATTGCCCGAGGATAAATAGGGCAATTCCAGCACAAATTCAAATCCATTGCAGTCATTACTTGCAAATGTCAAAACTCTGGGCAATAATTATTTATAATGGACGAGGCTTCTGCTTTTCGATCCCGAGGGGGATTTCACAAATCTCTGTGTGAAAGCGAGAAAAACAACCAAACAACACGCTGATATACACGGGACCGAAGCTGATTTTCAATACCAAATTCACACATTATAATCAATTAATCATCAAATAACCACAGGGGAAACTGACTGAATTGTAATTGATTTGAATTGATTTTATTCATTGAAAGGTGAACGAAGAAAAAGTGACTGGAGGGGGACTCAAACCGGCGACCTCCGGATATCGCCCATTCGAGTCCAGCTCCTGTCAATTATTATTTGTTCACCTTTCAATGAATAAAATCAATTCAAATACATTCCACAACAAGAATATCAATTTATCATGATATTTCCACATTGTATAATTATGAACGAGTTAAAGGTAGTATCATACTTTGGTTTTTGTCAAAGAAAAACAGATTCATGGGCAAAAATATCAAGACAGATACAGTAACAGTCATCTGTGAAAATTTCAGTCCCATACGGTGCCAACTTTTTGAGAAAACAGTGACACAGTATTTCTTAAGTCTTTTCTCCTTTATTTTTGATCTTTTAAAAGATCAAAAAGATTTTCGGTCGTTGTTTTACTAATTTATGGATAATTACACCATTTCAGGCGGAAACATTTTAACGGAAGGTTTCTACCAGCATCATCTTCATACCCTGAAAGTTATAGGTAAATCTGTGAACATTTCTGTTTTGGTCTCTTACCAAAGTATGATACTACCTTTAATGCTATACCTGCCGATAGAACAATGACAGAGTAATTATGCAAGACCAGCCAAGACTTGGAAAATATGAAATAATTAATAGAATTATGAAATTAATAAAGGTCAGTATAAGCTGCTACACTAAATACACACCACCTAGAATGTAATGACCTGTAATATTATAATAATGGTCAGTTTCACAAGAGGGTTTGACGTTTCGATCCAAGAGCGAGATCTTCTTCAAAAGGCGTGAAACTGAAACACACATAAATCACAGCAAGCAGTATTGAACACGAAGTCATTTGGAGGTGTACGCTCAACGTATATGCGTGTAATATTAGTCACTGACATGCCCCACAGTGAAACCATTTTGGATTTTCAGAAAGAAATTAATGAAACCTAAATAGGGTACAAAAGTGTGGTATCATCTATCAGTTTTACGGCCTATTTTTACGGCGCACAATCGAATCCTTTCAAGGATTTGACGAGAGAGCCGTTCAACGCTCAATCGTTGTCCGATGACACCGTCTCGAAACTTCGTCTTTAAAGGGGCTCAGCAAGTGGCCTATCAGGCCCGTGTCACACACTGGAGCAATTTAACCGAGCAATCTCCGAGACGAAATCTTATCCGTCTGTCAATTTTCACGACATTCGCTTGTATAAGACGCTGCCAGAAATTATCACGTTTTCGATGTTTTGCATGCGGTGTATAAGTTGCCTGTAAATATCGCCTCGTGTGACGTGGCTAAGTCCAGTTATAGGGAACACAAGACTTTTTGAAAACCGAGCAACAAAGCTGGATAATTAAAGGGAGCATTACAGGATTTGTAAGGCCTCCAAAAAATTATTGAGTTTGAGACAGAAAATGGACTCAACAGTTCGTAAACAGTGCAAACAGTCACCATGGGAAATCTTGGTTCATCAGATGCTGGGTTTTTCAAGGAAATCCAAGATTTAGTGTCTTTTCCAAAGATCGTTTGTCCGAATGATTTTTGGAACAATAAAGGACACCCTCACTTGAGTTGTTTTAGTTATCCCCTTTCACTCAAGGAATGAAGATAGTGCTGGTCGAAAGATATATCGTTAAAATATTTCCACCTGAAATGGTGTAGGCCTATTTATCCAGAAATTAGTACAACAAGACCGAAAACAGTTTTAATCTCGGGGTAAGATCAAAACCATTCTTCATGTATTATAAGAAAAATTGAATCGGGTTTTCGCTATTTTCTCGTGACTCAGATATCCGATTGAGCTCAAATTTTCACAGGTTTATTATTTCATGTACATGTTTGATCAGACAAAGTATGAGTGATGTCCTGTGACCTTTACCAATCATGTATTATACCTTTAATTGGAACATGATTGGGACTATCAAGTTGCGACTGCAATTTACTCGTTCTGTTGGTCAGTCTTGGGCCGCGGCGTCGCACGGTCAACATTTACCCGCGCTGATGTCAAGCCGTCCACGGTGGGAAATTGAAGGCCTGTCTGACACGGCTTTTCCGGCCGCTGTGTAAGTAACCAGGTCGAATCAAATTACTCAGTGTAATTGTAACACGCTAGCTGACGAAAACCAAACCAAAATAGTCTGAAATTACAATGTCCTGCATGGTTGTTCCCACAACGTTTGCTCCCAAACCTGAGAAACCGATAGCTGTGCCGTGGAGATGTAATTTGCAGTTTGGAACGATCGATATAAAGTCAATTACTTTCTATCGAGAAAATAGGAATAAATTAATAACTGAGAGTGAATAACTTAACAGTAGCTCCCATTTCAAAAGAAATTAAATCTATTTTTTACTGACGCGTAGATTTGGATGGAGAAGTCCAACGAAGGCTATACCTTGAACTATAAACTCATTTTCAGGACTGGGAGCGAAGGATTCAGGACATCTCGATATTGCATCTTCAAGGTTCTGTCAGTTTATTAAGGGTACGCAATGTGTGAGGACCGCATCAAACAAACACAAAAAGGAATGACAGTAAAAGGACGAATTCCCTGAAGAGAAAAAAAAACCGCGAAAAGCCGCAAACATCGGGGGAGAAACAGGCCTAAACATCAGACGGTTTGTCCGTGACATTTCCCTCCAAATTTCGCAAATCCGCCGGCCGGCGCTTTTTTAAACATGGACGGGCCTAGACATAATGCTGAAACGTGAACAAGACATGTTCGTGTGACATTTTGACTAACATCCTATAGTGCCTATAAGTGGCTTAAGTTCTTTGAAGTCAGACAGGTCATGTCTTTTAGGTAATTCCCTCGATTTAATGCTTGTAAGACGATTTCGTATAGAATTTTCCAATTGGACATAGATGCAGGTAAGAATGTCGAATACATGCAGACAAATCCAATGTATGATACGTAATTGTTATACAAGACGTTTGGTATCAATAATGTAGGACGCCAAGAATGTGTTACAGGCTTACAACTATGTATGATACCAAAATTCCAATTTATGTATCTGTGTGATACATGTACATATGTATGATACCAAAATGTTATACCAGGTCCTATGCATGATAGCGAAATGTTATACCAGGTCATATGTATGATAGCAAAATGTTATACCAGGTGCTATGCATGATAGCGAAATGTTATACCAGGTCCTATGCATGATAGCAAAATGTGATACCAGGTCCTATGCATGATAGCAAAATGTTATACCAGGTCCTATGTATGATAGCAAAATGTTATACCAGGTCCTATGCATGATAGCGAAATGTTATACTAGGTCCTATGCATGATAGCGAAATGTTATACTAGGTCCTATGCATGATAGCAAAATGTTATACCAGGTCCTATGTATGATAGCAAAATGTTATACCAGGTCCTATGCATGATAGCGAAATGTTATACTAGTTCCTATGCATGATAGCGAAATGTTATACTAGGTCCTATGTATGATAGCGAAATGTTATACCAGGTCCTATGCATGATAGCAAAATAATGCATGATAGCAAAATGTTATACTAGGTCCTATGTATGATAGCAAAATGTTATACCAGGTCCTATGCATGATATCAAAATGTTATACCAGGTCCTATGTATGATAGCAAAATGTATCATCTGTGTATGATACTAATATGTTACACATAATTTACGATACTAAAATATCTTATCTGTGTATGATTCCAAAATGTAATATCTGTGTATGATTCCAATATGTGTATGCTTCCAAAATGTAATAATATGTATATGGTTCCAAAATGTAATATCTGAGTATTACTCCAAAATGTAATATCTGAGTATTACTCCAAAATGTTATATCTGAGTATTACTCCAAAATGTAATATCTGAGTATTACTCCAAAATGTAATATCTGAGTATTACTCATGTAATAGGGCTATTATTTTGTGTATGATTCCAAAATGTAGTTGGCCTATATGTGTATGATTCCAAGAATGTCATAAATCTCCCTTCTGCTCAGCATCTATTTTATCAGGGCACACAGTAAACTACGCATTTGGAGGCCATAGCCTGGCCAGGCTATACACAAATCATAGCTTGACCTTATCGCTTGATTTGAGAGGAATTCAGTGCCGATATTAAAGGGAGGACTGTCCCACATATGACGGGTAGCTGTGTAAATACTTTTGTTGTTTTTCACGTCAGAATCGAAGATAAAATCGTTCTGTTCTAATTCCACGTTCTAATTCTTGCCCACTGACGTTATTCAAAGGCATGTGCATGGCTCTTGATACACATTACCTAAAGTAGAAGGGTAAAATGGAACCATGACGTTCGTGATATAACCTTCGACTGCTTCAGAAATGTACATGAACAACGGAAACATAATGTTTATAATTTGGTTTTTCACAATTCCATTCGAAATTGTCAACTTTGGACACCATTAAACAAATTATTGAATGTTTTTTTGTTTGTTCACTATTTGGGGAACTTGGTCATGGCCGCTAGCTGTCAGAACCTTTATTAATCGGCGACAATTTAATCAGTTTTATTGGAAGCGTCTTGGAATGTTGAAGATGCAGGCCTATAATTATTATGAAAACAAGAAAAAGACTTAAAGCTATATGCATGGTGGAAGTACTTGACAAGGTAAGATTTGCGGTTGCGCCATGTACAAACAACCTCTTTTCTAAGTGTGTGGTTCTGAGAAAAACCGATTGTGATCACTCGACGTTCCGGACAGTGTGCTCTGTTCGTCTTAAAAAGGATGAGATGTAATAAATGTAAAATGACGAAAAAAAGTAATAATGAAAACGACTGTCTCCCTATAAGTCTGGTTGCAGACTCTTTGCAATAATTCAAATCAACTTGATACATTAATACCATGGAGTAAGGAAAAGAATACAAACGACGTCTAATCCGTTACTAGCTTTTTTGTGTTTATATGAGAGTCCTTAGGTCTATTTATAATTATTGCAAATGCAATGCTCCGTTACCAAAGCTCGGTTCACATATTCTTCCACACAGAACAGTCCAAAAAAACGTTACCGGGGATCAATATCTCACAAAACGCATCGTGACGTATCATATCAATCGTAGGACTTATGATGCATTGCAGCCCTACATAGGAAACGATGGGTTATCATTCGTAACTCGAGTTACGACCGATCGTAGGGCTTCGTGAAGTTGACCCGGGGCCCTGAAACGGCGATTGATTTCGGCCTTCTAGACAGGCTCCGCGGAGCTCCGGTAGCGAGCATATTTCTTGACGAGTCGTTTTACCTCGTAAAACTTCAGAGCCGAAAGATAAGACGCCGGAAAGCTCCAACAACGGTAAACGGGGTATGAATCCCGTGGGATGTACACCGAGTGCGCGTCTTGTTTCCAGTCTAATGTTACCATCATAATTGATTGCCATGTACGGTGGGGGCGTTGGAATAGCCTCCTTCACAAGGCGGTCTTTTCCCTCCGGACTAGACAGTGGTTTGCGTTTCCGCCGAAGTTCTACCGATAATATCCCAAAAGACATGTAAAACGCGATTAGGGTTGGGCGTGCATACATAAACGCGTGCATTCGAAACAAGCTGGCATTGTCAAATTTGAAATCGAGCCTGCCTTTTTTTGAAATTGAACACTTGATAATTAACACACGGGAAAAGAATGAACTTATGATATGATGAACACTGTTATTTGAGTGCTCCAAAGTGCATTTTGTCATCGTCACACAAAATTCGTTACAGATAATGAATCAGTGCAAATTAACCCAGTTCCATATCAACACCCCCCCCCCCCCCCCCCACCGACAAACACCACCCCCATCTCATATATACCCACGTATACGGCATAAGCATGACAAGATTAGACCAATTTCCTAGAGCTGTTAAGCACAAAAAATTGTTCAGCACAAACTGTCTTGCTCAATAAAACAAACCGCCATTACAAATTCCAATTGAAATGAGCGAAGACTTCTGGTCTCGCAGAGACTTCGAGATTTACAAGACGGAGGCTCAGGCTCAGGCTCAGGCTCAGGCTCAGGCTCAGGCTCAGGCTCGGGCTCAGCCTCAACTCAACCTTAGGCTCAGGCTCAGGCACCATTTCTTGAATCCATTCTAAAATAGCCTTGACCAAGGCTATGAAGCTGTTCCCGGCGAGCGATCAGGGCCACCCGGCAGTACTGTCCCCGTACCGTACGTACCGCGTACCAAGCCAGCTAGCTGCACGGATACGTACCGTGCATACGTACACGCATACGTACAGAATCCGCCCCCAATTGAGGCTGGATCATAGCGTTGACGCAACCGTCAGTCTTTTCTTATGTGTTTCTTTACATTTTCGGCCAATATTGGCCGAAGATCTTTTATGTGCATATATAAAACGGTATCCAATCAAACTCCGTGATCTTTGACCGGATATGCATATTCATGAGCTTTTCGCTGTGTGTAGGCCTACGCGTGTAACACATGACGATCGTACGGCATGTCAGTACACGTCATATTGTATAGCGTATACAAAACAATGGCGGTGTCGCGGACTCGACTCGTTCGTTTATCCATGGTTTATCCGAGAAGTAAATGTAAGTCTCAACTCTGGCGTTCATAAGTTACAAATTGAGGATTTTCCACTTGAGTAGCGGACTGCCCTTCAGTACTTTCTTGAAGGACACGACGATTTGGTAAATTTGCCGACCAGATTCCGGAAATCTCAGCACCGTAAGATTGTGCAGTACTTATAAATATTCATTTTTCTCGACAGCCGTTATCCAATGAGAGAAGACTGTTTACCATAGCGGTTATATTTATCATAATAATTATCAAATCGCGCTTGCGTCAAGGCTATGATCCTGGCTGAACCGGGGCCGGCGGTTACTGTAACGTATGCGTGTGTGCGTGGTCGGTACGTACCGGGTGCCCCGTACTGATCGCTCGCCGGGAACAGCTTCATAGCCTTGGTCAAGGCTAATTCTAAAATAGCAGGTATCAAAAGAGAGGCTTTTGGCTCCTTTTCGGAAGTACATTCTCTTGTTTGAAAAGGAAAACGGAGCTTCAGCTTCAATGAAAACCCACAACCTATATTTTCAGCTTATGGATGACTGGAACCGGAGCCTGAGCCTGAGCCTGAGCCTGAGCCTGAGCCTGAGCCTGAGCCTGAGCCTGAGCCTGAGCCCGAGCCTAAGCCTAAGCCTCCGTTTCGAAAAGGCCCTATAACGAGAAAAGCAGATTTGATTAATGTTGCAATCCGAAGCTTGGCTTCGCATCACTAAAAATGAAAAAATATCTTGCCTATCCTTTTCTTAATTTCCTTTCCCTGCAAGTCCTTTGATGAAGACGAAAAATAAGCTGACATGTAAAATTAAACAAGTGAGACCCCTGGATCAACATTAGATTTGCTTGGACACGAAAACAAAGTGATTATAACGATAGATGATCTGATATTGGAGCTTGCATCACGGCTAGTGTCTCTGGAAATAGATGATGTATATCCCATGATATGATGAATGACATTATCATTGCCGCATTGTTCACTCTCTACCGAGAAATGAAACTAAAATCATCTCCATCTTCAGTTTCCAATCTATAACCGAAATATAAAGTGGCTCGATGGTTAGGCGATAATACAAACCGCCTGCCATTTTGATACGTCCCCTATAAAATGTCCAAGTACAATGAATTTTTGTTTTCAATCAAGTTTATTACAAGTGGTCACTAGGTCTCGCCAAATTCTGCGAATTTTGATTGCTCCTATTTGTGAATTAAAAAACTCCAGATTTTACTCTTGGATGCCTGCCAAAACTCGAATTCGCATAGAATAGAAACGAAACGCAAGCGTAAAACCGAAACGCATGCGAAAGGAGTATAGAAAATCTCACCACTGACACAATGACATGTTCTTATATTATTACTTGAATGCAGTTGTGTGTTTACCTCCGCCATTGTTATATCACATTACTCTCTACATAATTAGATAATGTCACTGGATATTTATGCAAGTCGAGTGTTTTCCAGTCGACCGTGAAACACCTGATACCCATAGCGCGTGTGTTCCTTATTCATACTCACAGTCTCCCTCTTGGCAGTTCGCGGCCTCCGTACTGCGACTGCAAACAAACACACCAAGAGACACTCTGTGTGCATGCCTTGGCCCAATTTCACAGCCCTGCTTAGCACAACAAAATTGCTAAGCATGACATTTGCTGTTTGAGGGTTAACAACCAAATGTCCATGTGTTGTGTATCAATTGTGATTGTTCTTTGGCTGTTGTTCGCTGACCATGAATATCAAATGGAATTTTTAATGGTAGTTTGTTTTATTGGGCAAGACATTTTGTGCTAAGCAATTCTTTTGTGCTTAGCAGCTCCATGAAATTAGCCCCTGGATATCTCATCTTAAAGATAAAATGCGCAGGAAGCAAACATTTTCAAGTACCTCTCCTAAAGAAATTACCGTAAAAGAAAATCTCGACTTACTTCCTGATTTCCCTTCGTTACGATTAAATTTCCTCGTTTGTGTTTGTATGAGAGTCAAGTGGCGTTCCGAGTGACTTTTAATCATTCTTTGGACTTTTGCTTTTTAGTCAAGATTACCCCCTTGAACTTCAAGGGGGTAATCTCAAGGCTTGAAGCCCGAGTGAAGATTTGTCTAGTAAAAACAAAATAACAAAAAATTTGAAGTATGTATAGAGTGGGCAATCACATCGTGAAAGGTTTGTTAATTATATTATAATTGGTATTTATGGTACACAGTTCGGAGTTGTTTGAAAGCTTATTCTTTATAAAGTTGATTCATCAATGCAAGTTGATTCATCAATGCAAGTTGATTCATCAATGCAAATCATCCTTTAAAGTATATCAATCCATCTGGGGCCAATTTCACGGCGCTGCTTGGCACAAAACTGTGCTAAGCATGACTTTTTCTGTCTGAATAAAAACAGGGTTAACAAACAAATGTCCATGTGTTGTGTATTGTTTGTGATTGTTCTTTGGCTGTTGTTGACTGACCAAGAACATTAAAAGAAATTTTTTTTTTAACTGTGGTTTGTTGTATTGGGCAAGACATTTTCGTGGTAAGCAAATGTTGTGCTTAGCAGCGCCGTGAAATTGGCCCCTGAAATGCAGTAAGGCGCCATTGAGGAAATTGCGTCTGAAGGGTGCACCCAAGTAAATAGGGCCAAAATCCGTCCGCCGAGCTCATTAATAAAAGTTAAGCACTCAATACATTTTAAATAAGAGAGTTGTGAGAGCTATGAAAATGAAGGATTGAAGAAATATGGCACTGGACCTCCTGCCTGGACTCTGGGCTTCCATTTGTGACCATTTTTGATGCAATTGGGTGAGAAAGTGGGTCTATTTCAGCCGTTTTGCAGAGGGATGTTTTTTTGTTAAATGGCTTCTTTGATTGGAGTGATCCATACCTTGTTTTAGGGGTGGTCAGCTGAGAATGAGTATAACTAAAAAATTCAATGGTCACCCTACCATAAAATGAAAAGAAAATGAAAGGTGACATGTTCATCATCATTTTTCTGTGCAACTTGAACAGCTGTGAGAGTTCTGTATATTTTTTAATGATTTTTGAAGTTGGAGGATTTACCACTGTTGTCTATGGAAGTTTATTTACTTGGGTGCAACCTGAAAGTTTTTTTGAATACACTCGCTGGACGCCTATATACAATTTCTGCAAATCGGAATCAAACACACATCACATTTTTAGGCCACTTCTCTTATGATTTATCCCTGCCATTTTCGGCAAAACGAGCGGACAATTTCATTTCCACGCATTCGTCGTGTTGACGTGATTTTGCCTCCTCGATTGAAACCGTCACTAGATTTCACTTTGATGCATCCGTATTTATATAGCATTGCATTCAATCAAATTAATCAATCAAGGGTTTTGCCATGCAAAATCTCCATTCAATTTAGCATGCTGCAAAAAGCCGTTGCAAATTTAAATGCTGTTCGAATTAAATTTTAAATCAAGTTTTTAAATCAATTTTAAATCTTCAAGTCAACAGCGCACGCGCACGCAATTGTGAGCATGCGCGCATTGTTTTGCGCCTGCGCTGTTGTGCGTGCGCGTGCGCTGTTGACTTGAAGACCGGTTCTCCAAAGTCTCCCATTAAAAGGCGATTTATTTAAATCGCTTGTGAATATTTTGCTTGTAAGTGAAATCGAATAACTACTTTGAGGTGCCTTGCAGTTTCACGTGAAATGGAATGACGCAGCGTTTACAAAATCCGCTCATTTGTCAAAAAAATGACCGGGAAAACCTATACCAGAACCACAAAACAGCTCAACGAGTAGACCTACTTTGAATTACAGTATACATGTAAAGCACACAGGCCTAACACATCTTGTTAAACAATTTTTTTCCTATTTCTAAAATCACATTGGTGTTATATTTATAGGAGGTGAAATACTGCCCAGATACACAATCAGGCCGTGCTTAGATGCCCGTGTCGAGAAACCGGGCACTTTATACATTCGTAGGACTAATTGCGTCGCCCTAGTGTCGCCATTTAGTCTTCTTTTCTGAACTATGGGACAAAACAAGAAACATTCGCCATCACATCGACAGGAAATGGTAAGAAAACACGGTTAGTTCGCCCCTCCCCTTCTACATGTGCAGTCTTTGATCAACGGACGGACGGGGATGGGGAATGAAAAGGGGGAAACCAGGTCAGTAAAGAAAGACCGAAGCATGCACCAGCACCAGGCAAAATGAACAAATCGATGCAGGGGATAGCGAACAATATCCCCCCGCAGAGAGCCATCTGATACCCGGCCAAGAGGCCCACACGGAAGTCTAGTTTACATGCGCCTAGTATTGTTTGCTGGCCTCTTGTAATTGATGAATCGAAACGGAATCCGAAGACTGTCAAATGTATTTTAAGCAATTTATTTCTACTTCTTGTGTACTGGGGCCGATTTCACGGCCCTGCTTAACACACAAAATTACTAATCTTGAAATCTCTGTCTGGATAAAAACAGGATTAACAACCAAATGTCCATGTGTTGTGTATCGCTCAGATTGTTCTTTGACTGTTGTTCATTGACCATGAATTTCAAATGGAATTTTTTATGGTGGTTTGTTTGATTGAACAAGACATAATTATTTGTGCTAAGCAATTTTCCTTGTGTTTAACAGCTCTATTAAATTGGCCCCCAGTCTGGCCAACCAAACCAAAGTATGATATTCCCTTTAAGGGTAACTTTAATATACATTGCAATATGATTGTGTATGATGGCATTTTAATTTTATAATCTTGATGGCCTATGTGCGCAATGACAAAACAATTCCGAAATGGTCAGGTGCCAGGTGAAAACATTTCTTTGCGTAGCAGTTATCTGCCGAACCCCACATAATATTATCTACATGTCTATCCACAATAGCAATTCCAGTGGTTAAGAGCAAGCTCAAGTAAATGTACACAATTTGAGAGCCCACTTTGGGAAAAAAATAGCTACCGTAAGGTGGCGATCTATGCCTAATAATTTCATGAGTTTGGAGCATCGAGAAAAGACTTCTGAATGGCCGATGGGGTGTACCGTAGGCGAACATTAGTATCAGTACGTTGGATTCGGCCGTCAGATTGCTACAAAAGAGATATTCATACCCCATCAAGGTTTTCGCACCACCTTCCAAGGTCCAAGGTTCGAATCCCACCAAGGCCACCAAATGGCTATGCATAAACCTGATCTCATGGGGTCTTACCCAGAATTATGATCTAGGTTTTTCCTCCCCAAAAAAACCCCTTTCTGTTCTTCTGCTGAAGGACCCTGCTGAAAATATAGTCAAAAGTTGTCATATCCCACGACAAGAAATGCCAAAAGATAATAATAATAACCGAGGATGGGACCGTAGGGAGCCGTAGACTTTCCCATAGGGTCTTGCACAAACCTGACTTACCTATTTCTAAACATCCTCCAAACCAATGAACTTGAAATTGAAATATGTTCATATTGAGAACATTCTTTGTCTTCTATTAAAATATGGACTGGAAAAATATGTCTCTAAAAGGTAGCTGGTACCTTAGGGAGACATCGAAAAGTCTCCCTAAGTCACGATGTCTCCCTTATGTCCACTTTTAGACGCTAATGATTGTGTCTCCCTAATACCCCATTTGTAATTTTAAGTTATTAACTTGCTAAGTAATTATACAGATATTTTACGGCTGAAGAGTATGATGGTTTTCGATGCACTCTAATTGGGGGTAGCAAATGGTGAGATCATTGGTGTCTGGGGCCAATTTCACGGCGCTGCTTAGCACAAAAAATTGCTAAGCAGGACATTTCTGTCTTAATAAAAACAACCAAATGTCCATGTGTTTTGTATCGCTTGTGATTGTTCTTTGACCGATGTTCACTGACCATGAACATCAAATTAATTTTTTAACGGTGGTCTGTTTTATTGGGCAAGACATGTTTGTGCTAAGCAAATTGTTTTGCTTAGCAGGGCCATGAAATTGGCCCCTGATCTAATAGCAAGAAAATTATGCTAAGCTAAAGGGGCGTGTCCTTAGAGGCAGTGGAAGGGCATTGACAAACATAGAATGAGATTGAAGGTTAGCAAGAGCAAGGTGAAAGAAGAAGGAAGATTACATCAAATAATCTGAAGCACAAACAACATCCTACGCAGATACTGCCTGTTTGTTTAACGCACAAGATCACAATCCTGCTGATCCGATTCCATTTTAGCGTACCCTGCATATAGGACGTGGATCCCCAGATCTGGGATCCCGTGCGTTCAACAAACAGGCCCTGAGAGAAAACAGAAGTAGATAATAGAGCCACGCTGGCCAACCATTGCTTCCAAGTCATGCAACGCATGATAGCAAAGACACGTTTTTGATTAAGGTGGCATCATATTAGATCAGCACTGCGTGAATAATCACTTCTTCCCGTCGCGGTTCCGGACAACAAAACCAAACGGTCAAGTTCAAATAACGAAGATTATTGTCATCCCTGGAGGCGTGACATTATTAGTGACCAAATTGAGAAGCTGTTTTTCCCCCAGGGCTACTAGCTTGTGAGTTAATAAGGCCAATCAGCGACACGGGAAATAAAAAAAATGTGTTGAAGCAATCATGAAAAATAATGTAGCTGACAGAGCAAAAGAGAGCACGGCGCATGCGTGTTTGTCCCTGTGGGTTCGTTCGACCGTGAACTTGTATGCCCTGGTCTTTTATGCGGTTTTCCCCTTCACTTAACATTGTAATTATGGGATGTTTTCTTATATTGAACTATAGACGTCTCATCTATGGCTGGTCGACTATTCTCGGAAGCAAAAGACAGAGTTTGAAGTTGATTAATCTCCTTAAGAAAATACAGAATTCGGGCAATACCAAAATAATGCGCCACCATGACACTTGTCGAAAAAATGCGCATCTTTCCAGTTTTGATCTCAAGATCTAAACCATTCTTTATGATGTTTTATAGGAAAAATTGAGTCGGGTTTTCGGGATTTTCTCGTGACTTAGATGTCCGATTAAGCTAAAATGTTCACAGGTGTGTCATTTTATGTACATGCTGGATCAGACAAAGTTTGAGTGCTGTTCTGTGAACTTAAGCATGAAAGGTCTTCCTTGATCAAACACGATTATACCAACCAAAATCTTTATCAGATGTTTATACTGCTTTAGACTTGCATTCGGCCATTATTTGCTGAGCATAAAATTCCCAAGGAGTGGCTGGCATACTGATTTTATTTGCTAAGGTTTCTGGTGCATATAAGGAAATTATGGTGCTCAAGCTGAGCTCTATACAATTGGCCCAGACTGGCGTATGAAGCAATCGGATGTGTTCACGGAATCCCAGCGACTGCCTCTCCACCATGACGCCAAATATTAACCTCAAGGCCTCTGCAAAAAACAGGCTACATCCATCAAATAAAGCCATCCCATCTCTCCCTTTCTCTCTCTCACTTTCTAGACCTTCCAGGTGAAGCCTTCCTCTTTAGCGTACGTTAAGTGACGAGCTACGAGTGTTCGGCGACATTAATTCATGTAATTAGATTCAAATTACAGAATGTGGGGAACTGGGGCAGCATTACCTTTTAATGTCAATACACCTCTTGAAGGGAAAACAGAATTACGATTCACATAGGCATATTTAAAAAAAAAAATAATATACTGAAGTCTATCGTGGGTAGCCGTATGCTGGTCTATAAAAACAATATTGAACATTTAGGCAGGTATGTCACACTTTGGTATAGAAACCAAAACAAATACGTTCACATAACTTACAGGGTATAAAGATAGACCTGGCTCAAACATAGTGTTAACAAATTCTGCATGAAATGTTGTATTTTTCCCAGAAATGGATATTAAAGGTAGTATCATACTTTGGTAAGAGACCAAAACAGAAATGTTCACAGATTTACGTATAATTTTCAGGGTATGAAGATGATGCTTGTAGAAACCTACTGTTAAAATCTTTCCCCCTGAAATGCTGTATTTATCCAGAAATTGGTAAAACGACCGAAAATCTTTTTGATCTTTTAAAAGATAAAAAATAAAAGAGAAAAGACTTAAGAAATACTATGGCCATTTTTCACGATTTTCTCAAAAAGTGGGCACCGCATGGGACTGAAATTTTCACAGATGACTGTGACTGTATCGTCCTTGATATTTGTTGCCCATGAATCTGTACTTCTTTGACTAAAAGCAAAGTATGATACTACTTTTAAAATCAAAACACCGAAAACAATTTATTTTTATCTCCGAGATAAAAACCTCACAATTAAAACTTTCTCACAATTTCGCGTAAAAATTGCAACGGTTTTTCGCTGTTTTTCTGCTGTTTCCTACCGAAGGGTATATGTAGGACCTGGTAAAAAAGAACTTGAGTAATTTGTACGTATGGTTTACTAATTCGTACGTACGGATTCGTACTTACGAATTAGGATTGTTTAAACCAGGTCCTAAATTCCCTTCGGTAGTTTCCAATGATCAATTGAGCTGAAAATGTCACAGGTTTGTTTTTATTCCGTGATCAAATTATGAACAGACCGCAGCTGTTCTATATCACTTCTACCAAAGTATGATATCCTTTAAATTCTAATTTTAAGGTAATAACTACATACGCTTGGAGTAGTTCTTTATACTTAACTCGTATAAGTGACGCGCGTAAATTCGTGAATGCACTTCGCACCAATATGGTCGCTGGTCATTTGGGATGAGACAAGTGGACCTGAAATAATTCCATCTCCCTCGGAGCTAGGGACAGGCCATTATCACAGCTGACTCTCCAAACCTCCGCACGAAGGTTCATCAGTCACATAACCAATCATGCACCCTGCGTTCCCCCGCAGGTATTATACCAATTAAGTTCCGGGTGGAGGAAGACTGAGTAATTAGTGGCAAGTTTGGACGTCTTTTGCCCGCGGGACCAAACGCCGCGCACGGTCCCTTAGGGCCGGGGAGTGGGACGGGCTACACAACAAATTGTGACGAACCAGAATACTCCACACCCTGTAACTCCACAATAATACTGAGACTGAGGACGGCCCGTTCATTATAGGTCACGGTGTCAGAATAACACTCTGCTACACCGTGAGTGTCCATTATTACACTCTTAAAATATCAACTGAACAATTTCTTCCGAGTATTTGCTTCAATACTGACAATAACAAAACGATTAAATAATTAAGTTAACAAATGCCAAAAAACGCGATTGTCAATGATTGTTAACAAACTGTGTTTGACAATATGGCCGATTCCAAATAGGTGTGCGCCACCAAGAGTTTGCGACGCGTTGGCCAATCACAATGCATGGAATTTGTCGACCCATCAATGCGCGTCTGGAAAGACGTTTGAGTTCGCAAACTTACGTTAAAACCGTCATTTTCAGATTGTTTAAAAGAGAACAACGTGAAGAACGACGCATATAACTACAGTATTTGCAAGTGTAAAATATTCAAAACGTTATCGCACAGGAAAGTTAATGGCAATTTGATGCAGTGCATTCCCTATTAAAAAATGCATCTCCGGTTTGGTTTGATGTACAGTAGTGGCCAAAATAGAACGTACGTGCGCGGTGACTGCATCGAACACGCTCTGCCCGCGGGGTTACCAAACAAACCCCGAACTCGGAATGCCAAACAAACACCGGCAACAAAAACACCGGACAAAATATCCACGCACGACACTCGATCCATTATATACACATTCAATACCGAAAAAAAGAAGAAGCGCGAACCACTAATACGGAGAATTTGCTCTGCATGTCAACATAATTTCGAGGCAATGTCAATGTTGAGCGATTGAACCCCTTAAGAATGTTATCATAAAGCCCCTATAAAGGACGACAAGGCAGCTTTTAGGCGTAAGAGACATTGTTTCATAAGCACGTGGCATATTATGCCACGTGCATCTGAATGAACTCCATGTTAAAGGGATTGACACGGGAAACATGATGTTCGTTACTATACTTAGGCCTAATGGAGAATGTTAATCCATTTATAAATAAAGGTTTCAAGAAGATGCGGTGGGTGTATTTTAAAGGTAAATACTTTAGGTGTGAATAAATATCATTCATGGGCTATGCATTACACGTTGTGTGTAGCAATTCCACAGAAGGGAACTGGTTGTTACAAGGCCAAATACGCAACTTTTGTTTTCTTCAAAATACCAGTTTCTCCTCCCAGGCTGCCAATTTGCCTTTGTTCCTAGCTCTATATGGTCTACAGAATAAGGGCGATTCACAAGAGTGCGCCACCAATAGTTTGCAACGTGTTGGCCAATCACAAAATGCAGGGAAACGGGAGACTTGAGACGTCGACTGAAGTCTCTTTTTGCTATCTCTGAGCATGCGCGCGCAATTGTCACATGCGTGTTGATTGAAGACCGATGCTCCAAAGTTTCCCATTGTGGACCCAATGCGCATCTCGACGACGTATTATTTTCGCAGAATCATCCCAATAAAATCAGCAATAGTTTCAGAAAAAGAGAGATACAGAGCGAATCAAAAAGGCAGAGAATGCTAGTGATGTGCTTTACTGAACTTTTGAGTGTCATTTGTTTGTTTAAAAAAAAAACATCACCAATCATGGTCAAGTTCTTTTTTACTCATCCAGTATAGGCTTGTTGGGCACATCATTTCCCCAATGCCTATCAGTGGTACAAATGTGTAAAAGTAGGACCCCAGAAAGCATCAGTATTCAATGGAGGTTCTGTGTTCGACTCCAACAACATACACGAAACTGGATCTCTGTTCTAATTACATGTTGTGGTTTTCACTGGTCAACTATAACAAGCAAATTGGACTGGACTTCTTTTCGTTATATCCCATACATCACCACGGAGGGAATAAGATTCATTACGGCCCCTCAGCCTTCTGTTAGCGCCCCGGCCTAGTAGCACACTTTACAGTTTTCCCAATATGGAACATCCCTAAGGGCCAGGGGACAGTGAAACAACAGAGAGGATACTCGGCCCAGAAATTTATTCGAGAGCAGGGGAGGGAAACGAACCAACAACGGAAAACATGCCAGCACCTCAAGCAGGTTAGAATGGGAGACTTTTGGAGAGTCGGTCTTGAGTCAACAGCGCACGCGCAAACCATGCTTGCGCAATTGTGAGCATGCGCGCGTTGTATTGCGCGTGCGTGCGCGTGCGCTGTTGACTCAAGACCGACTCTCCAAAAGTCTCCCATTAAAGGTATAGTGCTGGGCCGAATCGGGTAATTTTTAGGCCACATAAAAAAAAAAATTGTTTAGCGTCCACCTCTTCCAAATTTTCTAGGTAGGGAGGGAGGTTTTTATTTTTATTTTTTATTTTAAGGATAGAATGGCAACATGCCTGTGGAAGAAAAGATACATGGTATTCATGGTCAGAAAACATGTTAGGAAGATACTGAAGACCATAGAAGCTTTCAAGCTAGATATCTGACCATTGGAAATTTAAGTAGACTAGAGAAACCTAAGTATGTAGACTTGACTCAAGTCGGGTTACGGTAGTTCTAGTCATGCGCTCGGCTGATATTCCTTCAGTCCGCCACATCGGTACAAATTTCCGGAACGTTGATTATCAAATGTCCCTTCCGCTTAAATTTGTACATTTTTCGCATGCTGCAGCTTCTACCCCAGGTGGCCTTCATGATGTTTAGTCCGAAAATTACGGTAAATATTAGCGCACACTGCTTTTACATACAAGAAATAATTGTTTCCCCCAATATTTTTTTTTTTTGAGACAAATAAAAAATAAAAAAATAATACAGGTCGGGCTCATATCGGAGGTCGGGCGGGGACGCTAAACAAGTAATTTTTTTTTATGTGGCCTTATATCCGGTTACTGATTAAAACAGGTTAACGGCAATAACGTGCAACGTGTGCGATTCATGGTATACGTCTTCTTCAATGTGATTGTTGCTTTCGGAATGCTTTTTATGATGTTATTCTTTAGATCAAGCATTTAGATCAAGTATACAATGTTTCTTTTAGATCCAGTATGTGAAAAGCGTGTTTCTACTTGGCAAAAAGGACAAAATAACTGACTGAAATTCTACAGGGTACACTTTTGGGGTTGTTGAGCCTTTTGCTTTTTTTCCTTCAGTTGTGGTTAACGGTTTGTGAAAACTTGTCACTAGGTAAATAAATCCGGGTCGGTTAACCTTTAACTGGATAAAAATCCCACCACTAATTAAAGGTATAGAACACACAACCGGACATACAGGCTTACTCAGATCCATTGGCAACGGTTGGCAACGGTTGATCACGGTTGACATTTAAAAACAACAACAATTGAGTTGATTATAATTGTGTAGGGTCTACGTCATCTTGCTGATGGGATGCTGAAGTAAGGACGGACATGTGGCTTTTAGGTTTTTGACCCGTTGGCAACGATCGATCAAGCCAAGATTAAAAAAACAAAACAAGTTGATGATTATGATTGTGAACATCATTTTGCTGTGCTTATATGGACGGAATATGCCTCCGGATTCAAATGGCAGGACTGCATGTATTTGAACGTCTAGTATATCGACTTAAGTGCATTAATTAATTGCGAGTGCACTGACAGTTTTGCCTGCCCAGGCCTGAGATGGCTACATCACTTGCGTCTGCGACCCTGCAACGTCACACCCTGCGCTTTTTGCCATCCACGGCGCAAAAAAAGTATGGGGTGTAATCACATACAAACCTAGGTTATTTATGTCTATGGGTGTATTCCATGCAAATCAACAACCAGTTATATCAACAGCAACGGCAGCAGCAGTAACAGCAGCAACAACAGCAATATCAACACCATCATGACATCAACATCAACATCAACATCAACATCAACATCAACATCAACATCAACATCAACATCAACATCAACATCAACATCAACATCAACATCAACATCAACATCAACATCAACATCAACATCAACATCAACATCAACATCAACATCAACATCAACATCAACATCAACATCAACATCAACATCAACATCAACATCAACATCAACATCAACATCAACATCAACATCAACATCAACATCAACATCAACATCAACATCAACATCAACATCAACATCAACATCAACATCAACATCAACATCAACATCAACATCAACATCAACATCAACATCAACATCAACATCAACATCAACATCAACATCAACATCAACATCAACATCAACATCAACATCAACATCAACATCAACATCAACATCAACATCAACATCAACATCAACATCAACATCAACATCAACATCAACATCAACATCAACATCAACATCAACATCAACATCAACATCAACATCAACATCAACATCAACATCAACATCAACATCAACATCAACATCAACATCAACATCAACATCAACATCAACATCAACATCAACATCAACATCAACATCAACATCAACATCAACATCAACATCAACATCAACATCAACATCAACATCAACATCAACATCAACATCAACATCAACATCAACATCAACATCAACATCAACATCAACATCAACATCAACATCAACATCAACATCAACATCAACATCAACATCAACATCAACATCAACATCAACATCAACATCAACATCAACATCAACATCAACATCAACATCAACATCAACATCAACATCAACATCAACATCAACATCAACATCAACATCAACATCAACATCAACATCAACATCAACATCAACATCAACATCAACATCAACATCAACATCAACATCAACATCAACATCAACATCAACATCAACATCAACATCAACATCAACATCAACATCAACATCAACATCAACATCAACATCAACATCAACATCAACATCAACATCAACATCAACATCAACATCAACATCAACATCAACATCAACATCAACATCAACATCAACATCAACATCAACATCAACATCAACATCAACATCAACATCAACATCAACATCAACATCAACATCAACATCAACATCAACATCAACATCAACATCAACATCAACATCAACATCAACATCAACATCAACATCAACATCAACATCAACATCAACATCAACATCAACAGCAGCAACAACATCAACATCAACATCAACATCAACATCAACATCAACATCAACATCAACATCAACATCAACATCAACATCAACATCAACATCAACATCAACATCAACATCAACATCAACATCAACATCAACATCAACATCAACAGCAGCAACAACAGCAATATCAACATCAACATCAACATCAACATCAACATCAACATCAACATCAACATCAACATCAACATCAACATCAACATCAACATCAACATCAACATCAACATCAACATCAACATCAACATCAACATCAACATCAACATCAACATCAACATCAACATCAACATCAACATCAACATCAACATCAACATCAACATCAACATCAACATCAACATCAACATCAACATCAACATCAACATCAACATCAACATCAACATCAACATCAACATCAACATCAACATCAACATCAACATCAACATCAACAGCATCAACAACATCAACATCAACATCAACATCAACATCAACATCAACATCAACATCAACATCAACATCAACATCAACATCAACATCAACATCAACATCAACATCAACAGCAACAGCAGCAGCAACAGACAACAACATACAACAGCAACAGCAACAGCAACAAACAGCATCAGCATCAGCATCAGCATCAGCATCGGCATCAGCATCAGCATCAGCATCAGCAGCTACAGCAGCAATAATTATCAACATCAACATCAACAGCATTAGCAGCGGCATCAGACAACAGCACGAACAAGTTCAAACAACACCAAAAAGAACAACAGCAACAACGGCAAGTGCAGCTCGTTTCTGAACTGTACAAAGGTCATCTTATTACAACTTCACCGTTACACTAAAAACTATATTGCCATACAAAACAATCCCCGAATAAGACTTCATTTCAAATACATAAAATGACTGTTTCCTTTACCTTCTTACGACGACTGTTCGTTAACCACATCTCGTTTGCTCCGCGACGAAATTCACACGGAAACAAAATTTGGAAAACCAGATCAGCATAGCTAATGGAGCGCACAAAGGGATATAAGCAGGACGCAAAACTCGAAAGTTGCAAGTATGATCATCAGCAGGGAATTGCATCACTCAGCGCCCGGTGAATCTGCAGCAGCTCAGGATCGGGGAGGAACAAGTGCGTTGACGACGCCGAAGTTCAGCGAAAGCTGATGATACTGAGAGATAACACGGTGAAGTTCACGTCCGTCTAGCCGGCCGGATGGATAAACAAAATAATCCAGGCTTGGGGTTATAGCAGTAGCGGTCAAGCTGAGCGGACATGAAGCGAGCCAATCAGGAAGGGGGTGAGGATGATCAGGACGTCAACCCGTTCCGGTCGCAACCTAGCGAGATGGCCGTCAGTCGTGCACGGCGGTGGCCCCCGTGTACTATACGGCGTTATCAACCGGCATCGCGTGAATCAGCGCGGATCCGGGATGGTAATGAATACGACTGCAGATCCGGACGGCGGAGCGGTCCGTTCATCACGTGCTACCGATACTCACGGAAACGACAAGTCGACCAATCGGAGACGGTCAAGTGGAAATGGAACAGCGAATGCTCTTGTTGGGGATTATGTTCGGATCCACTTCAAGCTAGGCCGTGTGATCGACATACTGACAATTCATCCCCTTGCACTGAATAATAATGTCGCCTAGCGGTATAATGTGTTCGGTTCTAAATTGGAAGGAGTAGGCCAAGTTCCCTTTGAGGGAAGAGGAGTTCTTCAATATTTAAAAGACCAAGGCATCAACCGTTTGACAAATCATGATTCTAACCTCGGATGCCGCGGGGAGCATCTGGCGGTAGAAAGCCAGGCATGTGACGGTGGTATCATCTCATGTCCTTAAAGGTACTATCATACTTTGGAATCATACCGAAATAGAAATCTCCACAGATTTACCTATAACTTACAGGGTATAAAGATGGTCATGGTAGAAACATACCGTTAAAATGCTAATGCCTGAAATGCTGTTTTATCCAGAAAAGAGTAAAACCAATGGCCAAAAACAATTTTGATCTTCGGAAGAAAGATTGAAAAGCCTGTGAAAAGATTTTTAAAATACTGTGGGCGTTTTCACTGTTTCCTCAAAACGCGGACACCGTTATATGGGACTGGAAATTTCACAGATGACTGTTACTGTATTTTTCTTGATATTTATGCTCATGAATCTACATTTTACTTGAAAAAAAACCAAAGTATGATACTACCTTTAAGCAAGACTCTTCACCGATTCATTCTCCCCGTCTCTAGTTTATTATACCTGAGACGTGATAAAGCCTGTTGGTTAGAATTGGCTATTGAAATGCATGGGGTTGTTTACACCGCAAGAGAGTTGAGATAATGCTCAATAATGCAACTAAACGCGATGAGCATGGATTATGAATGATGTAGCACGAGAGCTATCATCAGTGAAGGGCTGGATTCGATCATTACGTGATACTCCCTTACGGTCTTTCAAGAAGACCATTCAATTCTGCTCCTTGTGACATTAATAGTATCATTTGACATCTGTATAATAATTACTCGTTTTCCCCAGGAAAGCTTAAAGGTACAGTACAGGATTGGTAAAATTCCCAAACAGAAATCTTCACAGATTTACCTATAACTTACAGGGTATAAACATGGTGTGTTAGAAACATACCGTTAAAATTATTCTGCCTGAAATGGTGTATTCACCCAGAAAATAGTAAAACAAAGACCGAGAATAGTTTTGATCTTGGGGTGAGTTCAAAACCATTCTTTATATTTTAAAAGAAAAGATGAGTTGGGTTTTTCGCTATTTTCTCGTGACTCAAGATGTCCGATTGAGCTCAAATTTACACAGGTTTATCATTTCATGTACATACTGATTAGACATGAGTGTGAGTGCTGTTCTGTGACCTTTACCAATCATGTATTGTACCTTTAAGCATCAAACCCCAACTAATCGTCAGTATAGTACGACATTGCTAAAAAAAAAAGACGTGCTGTCCATGCGGTGAATCCGCATTAATAGGCTCTCGGCGTCAAAGCGACTATGAATGCAGTAAAAAATAGATGACGATGATGAATGGATGTGAAAAATGAACAAGACATATTTCTTGATTTTGTTTCTGCTATCAATATGATCGCATGGCACCGGTCACTGTCACCGCTGGTAATAATTCTGTCCGAGGGCGGAGATTAGGTGAACATGTCAAAACTCACTGACTAAAATGTCACATCTAATACAAATTAATGTATCTTCCTTCTGTCGACAAAATGAATCCCATTGCTTTGCTATTTAGGTACTCTCATATACTTTGGTAAAGTTGATTGAACAGCTCCGGTCTGTTTATAATTTGATTTGTCATGGAGTAAAAACAAACCTGCGAATTTTCAGCTCAATAAAATTGCAAACATTCGAAAACAGCGAGAAACCATTGTAAGTGCTATAGTACGCGAAATAATGTGCCGGTAAATTGTGATTGTGAGGTTTTGATCTCGGAGATCAAAATTCGGTATTAAGCTATTTTGTTTCACTAAAAAGAAATACAGCATTTCGGGCGAAAATTGTCAACGATATGTTTGTACCAAGTCTATCTTCATACCCTGTAAGTTATACGTAAATTGTGAACATGTCTGTTTAGGTTTCCTATACCAAAGTATGATAGTACCCTTAAGGACAGCGGTATGATAATAAAATGTTTTACCTATTATCATCTATGGCCTTATGTATGCTGGCTTTGATGGCCAATGCAGATTAGTATTCGGTATAAACATAAATGGTACATTGTATGGACAGCGTGTGCTGAGATCAGTGACAACTTGTCACGAGTTGGAAGAGAATAAACAGGCCGCCATCTTCACTCTTGTCCCAAGACCTCAGTGCATTAATAATTGCGCCATTCTCGTGATTTATGCAGGACGCAAGGTAGGCCTATACAGTGCCAGGATGAATAACACTCGTAACGTCTCTCTCCTGAGGACGACTAGAGCACACTAGTCGAAACGTCGAGAATTCACTCTCATCGGTCCTTTCAGGACCACATATCTTCCTCTACATGGTGTCACCGCATGTCTCACTCGTTCTCATACTCGTAACCTTGCTTCTCAGCAGAAGAGGTTACTGAACTGAAGACGATTATTTGTATCATTTAATTTGTAGTAATATGAAATTAGACATGTAGGCCTACTGAAATAACAACTGTGTCCACATTGACTTACTTTAAACCACATTTCATGGGCAATTTTCATGTGCCTATTAGCAGCTCAGGATGAAAGGGAAAAACATGTCTACAAGTTGCCAATAGGTGGCAGCAAACAAATCAATTCCCTAGCTCAGCCAAATAAATCCCAGCCTCGAGCATTACAGAATGTATAATACTGTGTTTCTAAGCCCAATTATATATCATCCTTGGTCACCGGGCAATAATTTATATTCCTGAAACCATCTCAACTCCTTGAGGGGTATACAGTCCGTGCTACCATAGCCACAAAGCCACCTCTACCCTCACAGGTATCCATTTACACCTGGGTGAAGAGGAACAATGTGACACGGCGTCTTGCCAAAGGACGAAAGCGCCACTAGCCCATGGCTGGATTCGAACCTATACAATCTCCAGATTGACCACAAGATCTTGAGTGCGACACGCCATAGCAGACAGCTAGGCCACAGCACCCCCCTCAAATTCAAAGAGACTGGAACCCAATTCCGCCAAAATGGCAAACGCCTGTAGGCTCTGTCGACACCAGGGGTCGATTTAACTAATTGTAGGACTTAAGATGCACTGCAGCCCTATACGTAGCATACGATGGGCTATCCTCCGTAACTCAAGTTACGATCGATCGTTAGGGCTTCGTGAAAACATTATACCGATACTTCTACCGGTACACTTGACGGCTTCACATAATTATTTCAACTGCGTTAAAAAAAAGCCCCTTGACGGTTGGTTGACAAATTGAGAATATTCCTTGATAGCTTATCAACGGAAGAGAAAACACATCGCAGATGATATACATGATACATCCACACTCACATTGATGTGTCCAAGAAACATTAATTTATCACGGAAATGTAAACACCGGCCCCCGATGCTAAAAGGGTAAGACTCGAGGGATAACATTAACAACAGACATCGCTCACTCATAGCTCGCCCTCTCCCTCTCCGTCTCTCAGTGGTCGCGTCCCCGGAGGAATGCAGAATAAACACAGTCAATTTCTAATGAGATTTGATCTAATGAAGCATAATTTGTCACGGGCATTGTTAATGGTATCCATGATACCTTTTTTTATGTGAGGGAAGGGGTGTTAAAAATTACGGGAGAAAGTGTGTTTGAGAGGGATAATGTATACTTATCGAGTGATTTATAAAGGAGTTCCATTATTAATGAACTGAAGTCTTGACTGGGTTAATAATGTCTCATTTTTTTTTTTACTATCACCAGTCTTTCGTGTTATCCCGGACACTCTGTGTGTACCTAGGCCGCCCGCACCACCGACATTATGACCCCATGAAAGGTAGGTTCTGTCTGGTGGTCTCTGGCCAAGCGATTGGGTTACTGGTGTGCTCAAAATCGTGAATTCATGGCCCGATATGCTAAAATCCCTCAAATAACGGATGCAGTTTCAGATAATGCTTTTATCGTCAGCTGACATTATAGCAGGCGCGGTTCTACGGGGGGGGGGGCTAGGGGGGGCTGTAGCCCCCCAACAATTTTGTCTAGCCCCCCCAAAAAATGCAAGTGAAAAAAAAAAATTCTTAAAAATACTGGATATTTTCAGTTATTAAGCACCAAATACATAAAAAACGCGTTGTGTGGGCTATAATGTGCATGTTTTTCGACCCCTAATAAGACATAGCAGAAGCGAGTGTTAGAAGAACCCAAAATATTGGGTCTTCTAGCCCCCCAAAAAAATAATGGCTCTTCTAGCCCCCCCTAAATTTGGACTCTAGAACCGCGCCTGCATTATAGCCTCGATTTAAAAACCCAGAATGCTGTTTGTGTGTGAACTGGCTCAGAAATTCAAAGAACGCTCACGTATACATGTCATCTTAAAACACTGAAAAACAGCAGCAGCAACTGTAGCAGCACCAGCAAGCAGAAACATATTAGCAGCAGCATTTGCATTGGCAGCAGGAACATCAATGTCAGCGGCAGCTGTTGTCACTGCACCAGTTTAATCGACTGCTACGATAACAGCAGCAGGAGACACAAAAGTTGCAGCAGCAAGGAAGACAAAAGCAGTAACAGCAGCAGCAGTGGCAATAGTGTCAACAACAGCAAGCACCAGCAATGAATTATACGCCAACTGCAGCAACAGCGGGAGACATAGCAACTGCAGACATCAACACCTAAAGCAGCAATTTAACTACCAACAGCAGCAATAACAGCAAGAGCAATTAGCGGCAACAGCAGCAGTAACAGCCACATCATCATCATCAGCAGCAACAGCTCCAATATCAACTGATACAGCAGGACCTGAAAATGGGTAGCAGCAGCAACAACAGCAGCAGAAGCAATACCAATGGCGACAATAGCACAGCAGCAGAAGCAACACCAACAAGCCCATGCACCGTGACACCACAGTGGAATAGGCCTCAACTCGAATACCAAAGCTTCTAGTCTGCACACACACACACCCACACACACACCCAAAACTGGAACATCTCGTCTGAATCTCATCACCTATCATCCACAGAGTATGGTCGTCTCATTTATGACAGCATGGTACAAATAAACACGTGATAGATTGCTCGGAAGCACTATAACCAGTACAAGGGTGCTAAAAGAAGTAGAAGAACAAGAAGCGACGACCCCACACTGCAATCAACCCTTAGTGCTTGGAGACTTAAATTGATGAAAGTGTCGAGTAAATATCAAACAGTGACCGTATTGAAGGAAAAAGAGCGGGAAAAAGAACATTTCCAGCCAGATATCGACGCGCGTGCGTATCACGTGCCCAGCTCGTGACGTTTCGGCTCCGGGGAACATGACGTCTCAACAACATCAAAAAGAAGTCTTCTTTGTATGTGGGCACTGAAAACATGGGCCCAAAGGCATGCAGCACGAACTTAAATTAGAACACGCTCGCAACTCGAAAAGACACCCAAACTACAGCAGACGTCTCTATACAAATAAAAGAAACTGACTTAAAAAACCCATCAAATATTATGGCCCTAGAAACTAATTATAGTGTTATTGGGCCGACCAAAAGAATAAACAGGGCACGACACGGTCTCATATTATTGCTGTATTGTCATTGCTATATGGCTGTCACTGGTGGAGCGCAATGGGGCCAATTAGGTCATAATTAAACATGCATTTGGGGCACATAGCCTCTCCTGAGCTAGTTGGTTGAGTATTCTGTTCTAGACAACTGCATGTCACTGGAACACGTTGACATATCCCAGTACTAATTAGCACAAATACACTCTCGTTAGATGTATGAGGTTATTAATACGAGTAAATTGGACTCAGATAGCTGTCATCATCACCAACATTAAGCCTATGTACATTATTATTTCATAAGACTTGCTCATAAATTACCCATCAAGTTGGTCATTACAGTGTGTCAAACTGCGGTTTGTCATATTCAAGAACAGTTTAATAACACAAAATGCACTTTCATCGCATGCATGAGCTCATAAATGGGAGAAAATAAACTCAAGAAATGGTCATCATCATCATTAAGATGATGATGAGGACTTATTCCATGACACTTAAAGATAACGTACCTGTCATCTTTATTAACTGCCAATGAGATGTGTATGTCACATGCTAAAGGTTCTTACTGAGGGTTTGCAGCTAAGGTTGTTAGACAATTCAGCGAACATCTTATCTAGTAGCCTTGCAAAAATAATACTGAAAATCAAAACTAGCTGGACTAACTTCACACATAGAGGTCGCTGTTTCTTTTACTGAACAGTATAAAGGCAGTGTCATGTTATGGAATGGGCTCTCAGGCAACGGAGTTAAGCAAAGTCAACATTATTTTTCGGTATTTTTTTCGGTAACATGTTGGCCAAATGTTTTACACAGGACCCTAAGTCGTGTTGACCAGGTGTGTTGTCCTAACTGGACAATGTGTTACCGAAAATGTTAGGCCTACCGAAATTGTTCACAGTGTGCACACTGCTATATACGGCTACGTCTATTGCCGGCGCGTAATGTAGTACAACCATAGAGATACATACTAATAAAACCTAGACCAAGGTGGTTTCGAAGGCACGCTAAAAAAGTTGTGGCAATTCTTCAGTTCCGGATTCAAAATTGGCTACTCATATGTATATAGGTTTAACTTGGTTCTGTCATATTGATTCCAATTTATGGGTATACCATCACGGCCGACACAAACTGTCTCTGTTCCACTAACAAAAGTTCCCTTTTCTCCAAAAAGAAACAAATAAAAAAACAAATAAATAAAAACCTTACCTTATTTCCTTGCTTGATCTTCGTGCAGCTATAAAAGGACGTCATCGTCGATGCCTAATAACAGTCTGTTAAACCACAAAAATACACACAAAAAGATGTTTTACATTGTATTGCACAATTTATCAACATACTTGAATAATAATTCTTGTTAAAAAAAAAAGGTATTGTGCTCAGTCAGTCGTACTATAATTAGGTGATCTCCGACCCGGATCGGACCAACGTGCATTTAGCCCACCGAAGTTGTTCCACAAACTAAAAGAGAATGAATTCTCGACACCGGATAGGGACCTTTCCTAGCCTATGCATAAACAACTTCAACCGGATAATTATTCATCTTGACGCGGCGCGCACAGCATGCGTCTAAAGAGCGCCCTCTCTCACTCTCTAATAAATTTTAACCACCTTGTCAATAGACCTTTCGTTTGTTTACAAACACTGACGGTTGCACCCAAGTAAATAAGCTCCCATAGACAACAGTGGTAAATCCTCCAACTTTAAAAATCATTTAAAAAATATACAGAACTCTCACAGCTGTTCAAGTTGCACAGAAAAATGATGATGAACATGTTACCTTTCATTTTCTTTTCATTTTATGGTAGGGTGACTATTGAATTTTTGAGATATACTCATTCTCAGCTGACCACCCCTTAAACAAGGTATGGATCACTCCAGTCAAAGAAGCCATTTTCAAAAAAACATCCCTCTGCAAAGCGGCTGAAATAGACCCACTTTCTCACCCAATTGCATCAAAAATGGTCACAAATGGAAGCCCAGAGTCCAGGCAGGAGGTCCAGTGCCATATTTCTTCAATCCTTCATTTTCATAGCTCTCACAACTCTCTTATTTAAAATATATTGAGTGCTTAACTTTTATTCATGAGCTCGGCGGACGGATTTTGGCACTATTTGCTTGGGTGCACCCTGACACACTGGTAGGCAAATCTTATGGGCGGCCAAAATGTGGCAAATCATTTCGTCTTCTTGACAGACGGCGTGACCAAATTTAACGTAATTTGTAAACTTTCCATAGCTGTACAAAATACATGCCATCATTGCTTGTGTTGTTTCCATTACATTCAGCAATATCTTTCAACGTTTATGAAACGATGTGTTTAAATTGATGTCTGGCTTTGACGGCTCGCTATGCCGTGTTGGTAGGTACACAAACTAGGGCTGTGACGTTGCAAAAGAAGGGTCTACAATTATAGAGACATCGAAGCGCACGCTCACAGCATAATTATTTGTGTGCTTCAGAAATTGCGTCTGTTCAAGGAATTCCAGCTATGAGAGACACACACCAAAGGTCGGCAGGAATTAATGCATGTGAGCTTTATACTGTGTACTCTTGCCGACTCCAGTGCTATAGATACAAGTATTGTTCAATACAAGCCACTACACGGACTATCTGGTTACCCCGAATGGTGTATAAAATAAAACTCAGTAGTTCTTGTTGTAGGCTTTAATGAAAAGCTACCAAAATTATGAATGAACACAGTGACTCACCACTAGATACGACCATAATGTAAAGAACTTTCCGCGTCCTTTTTCCAAAAAAAATGCACTACTTATTTGGAAAAAAAAATACGGTGGCAACAGATGCACGCAAACCATGGGGTCCATGGTCACTCTTCCTTGCTCTGTGGTCAAATGTGGCATGAATGCACCATAGTCTCGTCCTATGACGTAACCACAAGTGGGGGGGGGGGATAGGGGAATTATTCAAGTCGATTGTCAAGCACAACCTATTATGCCAAACATGTTCAAACAACATTTCAAGGTAGGCCATCATTATATCGTACACATTACAGTCCCTGAACACTGTATTATCGCCATGCTTGGCTATTAATGGTAAGAGGGCAAAACAAAATGGTTCAACCTCCAACGGAGGCGCGAAATTGACTAATCAGCATCCTCCGTCACGATACTGACGGAAATGTTCTCAAAACAGATCTGATTGGCTGCTAGTTGCGATGATCGTAACCCTAGGTCTGACATGGGGACTGGGACCTTAGGGTTACGAGAAAACGTGTTCAAAATGTTTGGGAATGACATTTTGGCGCATATAGACGTTCGTACGTATAGTGACACGGAGCAGAACAGGTGATACTCAGACTAAAACAATGATAGACTGGTTGAATTTTATATCAATACAGATGTATTTAACTTCAAATGACTTTTAATTACTAGTGAACCTTTAAAAATTACGCGCGAAAATCAGACCTAACTTGCGCGGCATCTAACACACTCGATCTCTTGTTCTTAAGACATTAATTTGGGGCCCTGTGGCATGACAAAGAATATGAATATAAACGTCATCGCACAGAGATCATAAGATCAAATTCACAACTTAAG